>CM067170.1:85327565-85343294 GCA_034093135.1 Erigeron breviscapus | reverse complement strand
TCAAACACTTACTCTCCAAAGTATAGGAGTTGATGTGACAAAGATCAAAGCTTCAACAAGGTTGAAAAATTTGTTAGAAGATTCAAGTCAAAGAAGTAAAGCTTCAAAAGAGTCTTCATCAAACATTCTTCATTCAAGATCTTCAAGTCATACAACAACATTTTGTCAAGAAACTCCAATGCATACATCAAGGGGGAGAGTTCATATTCATGAAACTTCATTTCAAAAAGATGAGATTCATTCAAGAATTAAAACCGAAGAATCGAAAAGTTGAATTTCATTCGAGAATCGAAGATTGATACAGTCAAAACCAAGATTCATACCTTCCGCATTTCAAAGGACAACTCTGATTCATGATTCATCAATTCTCGAAGATTCAAGTCAACACATTTGTTCAACTTCATGATACTCTTTTTCAAGACTCAGACACTTTCATTATTCTCTGTTCTAAAAGAACATTGAGAATCCTCACATGATTTAACTTCAAGAAGTTCAAGACCAAGACCAAGACCGAATCAAGTTCTCCAAAGACAAAAGAGAAAGCTTTGAAGACTTGTTTTCAACACCCCAATTGTCTTCACCACCGGGCTCATCAAATTCATTCCTACAAGACAAGATAACACGTACTTCATTCATTACAATATATCACTAAGGGGGAGAATGTTAGAAATCCAAAAATAGTGATAAATTGTAATCTAGAATAGAAGAATTTCTTGTTGTTAAGTCATAGATAAATGATCACTAAGGTTGAAGGGGCTAATTGTGACAATTAGCATAATTGAGTAGTTAGACTATAAATAGCCTCACACCTTAGAGATCATAAGAACTTTTTGATAACTAACACATAATCATTACACCTTTAATTCCAGATTTACACACTTTTGCTTAATTCTCTCTCAAAACACACACACACACACCAAGAACACACACTGAAAACCGCCATTGTTGAATCGAATTCAGAGCTAGAAATCGTGTTATAACACTGTGATTCACCTAGATTGATTAGGCAGTATATTGATGACTTCTGGAGGACTGCTCATCAGGTCATGGTTAATGGTCGTAGCTATGTTAGAGCCACTGTCGAAGGAATCACTTTTGATTTTAATGCTGCGATACTTCGTGAAATTCTGCATTTGGGTGATGAATCAGACGAAGCAGTAGAATTAGCTTATGATTTTGACCTAATTCGTAGATGTTTTCAAAGAATGGGATATGTTGGTCAAATAAAGCTTCCTTTTGACAAAAGTGGATTTCAAGGACGTTGGAGATATCTTGCTTACGCGTTGTTGGTGAGTCTGAGCAATCGTAAGGCTGGATTTGATCAGCTTTCTGCTCAGATTTCTTCGCAGATGGTTGCCTTGGTCTATAATCGACCTTATCCTTTTTCAACATACTTCTATCATGAGTTTATTGGTCAAATCAATGCCAAAGCGAAAAATAGGTTTCTCTTATATCCTCGTTTTGTTATGGCGATAGTTAGACATTTCTGTCCGAACTTGGTATTTGATCAAGGTCCTCGCTATGTACCACATGTTTGGCCTTTACGTATATTTGCTGATTTAGATGCCAATACTCGAAATGTAGCTGGTCTAAATAATCCACCTTTGTTTGGTCACTTAATTAATCCAAATTATCGATCTCGTTTTGCGAATGATATGTTAGTGGATGATGAAGACAATTCTGATCATGAGGATAAAGAGAGTTCAGATGATAGTTCGGCTGGTGATTCTGATGATTCTGATAGTGGGAATGATGGTGATGCTGATGTAGTTGAAGCAGACACAGATGAATATGATAGTGTCGCTGCTGATTCTGGTAATGAGCATCGAACTAAGATGGCTCATGATGTACCTGCTGCTTCAGGAAGTGATAATTCATATCACTTTTCTCGAGAAAGATGTACCTGGTGCTTTACGCCGAGAGCGTCGGAGTAAGGCATGTCATTCTTCACCGGTTCTTTCTGATACGGATCAATCCGTTCATGATGAACATGTTACTCAAGAAGAAGTTAATCTGGATGAGGATGTTGGTGCTGAACAAGAAGCTGTGCTTGATGATCAAGAAGAATTGGAACATAGAAATATGCCATCAAGTCCATTTCATGAAGGTACAAGTACTGTTGGATCGAAGAGGACACTGGCTGCTCCTCTCACTTATCGCAGGGCTAAGCGTGCACGCATGTCTGAGACTGCTTCAGTATCTGCAGCTGCTGCTGCTTTTCCTGCTGTCTCTACAGCACCGGTTGCTTCTGTTGCCGGTAGTGTACCGTTGCGTCCACTGTTGCCTCCTGCTGTACCAATATTGCCCAGATTGCCTACTTTTCCTCCTATTCCTTCAGATTACTCCCTAGTTAGGCGTATAGATGTTCTTCAGACTCGTGTTGATACATTAGAGTCTGATCTTACGAATGTTCGAGGTACTTTGACCTTTTTAATCAACTGGGTCAAGAATCAAGGGGGAGAAGTTCCTGAAGAAGTTTGCAGATTATCAGCAGTTCAGTCAAGACGTCAGAATGATGATGATGCTGATAATGCTGGTAATAGGAGTGATTCTCGCCCAGTTTCTGACAAAGGAAAAGGGGTTGAGACTCAGGGGGAGACAGGAAGAGATACTACCCAGACTGGTACTTCTGGTGCGGGTGGATCAAGTGCTCCTCGAGAGGCTGAAGTTATTGAAGCACTTGACTCAGGTAATTCTTCGAAATCGATTGACTATTTAAGTGATGATCAAGTTGAAGCTGAAACTGAACGATTAAAGCGTGAAGTTAAGGCAAAATTTGGACATGACTATTAATACCGAAGAAAATGCTTTTCATTCTGTATTTGATAACTTATTGGATAAACAGCAAGAAGCAAAACTGAAAGAGAAAAAGAATTACAGATTCAAGGGCAAACAGCCTTGGAATCTGATTCTGATTCTGATTCAACTTATAATTTTGATAAAGATTGATAAAGTGTATATTAGGTTGCATGTAATAAGTTTACGACATGTGAATGTAATCTATCTTATTTCAATGCAATTATATTTCATCTTTATTATTATTATCATGATTATTTATTGTATTCTTGTGTTCATTTTGTGTAATCTTAATAGATGATACAGATGATACATAATTATTCTTTGATGGTGATGAACTTGAGGAAGGTGAGCTTGTTCCTGAACCGGATATAAATATACTCAAGAAACCTTATGGGTTTGATGATGTTTGGGATTCAACTCCTGAAGATCCATCTTTGGAAGAAAGAAAAGAGTTAGAGATAAAGAGGAAAGAAGTTAAGGAAAGAATGCTTCAAGTTCAATTAGTAGCTCCGCTAAAGTTTTAAACTTCGTGGTATATGCTAGGATTGATGATGCATTGATTCCTTTTCACTGGGAAATCAATTTGACAAGACCTTTTAATCCAAATGATTATCCTGTACCTCTCAGAGAAGATGATCCACTACATGAGATTGATCGACTTGTGCCTGGGCAAAGATTCAATGATTATATTATCACATGGGATACTATGAAACCCATCATGTATTGGACTCATATCTCAGATAAAGATGCTGCAAGATATAAGACAATAATCTGGAGTTGGTTTTATGATGAAGAACTAAAGCTGTTTGTTCTTAAAAGACCAGAAGGTTGTCAATATCTAGCATGGCGTGAGAGACATTTCAGAAGTTTGTGTGAAGAAGACTTACATGAACTAGGAAATAACAGGATTATCAATCCAAGTGGTTATGGTCTTGCTGATGTGGTTGATAAAAACCTTCATGAAGATTTCAAGTTGAGATTAATATGAAAGACTCTGAAAAACCAAAGTTTCATATTGAACCAAGACGAAAGAAGAAGGTGGTTAAGCCAGATAAAAGTGTTGAGTATATTCAACGTGATATCAAATGTATGATCAAAGTCCCTGCCAAGAAATGGGCACAAGATGTCTTGGATAAGATGGATAATTGGGAGATTGATCGGAATTCTGGTGAAGCCAAGATGTATGCAGACTCGAAGAAGAATATGTTGTTGAGAAGGATGTATGATCCAATGCAGTTGGTTAACTTCTCAAGAAATGATCAGAGAAAATTATATGATACTGAATGTTCATTTTTACCATTTTGGAAGAATGAAGAAAGTCGATATCGTAAGATTCTCCAAGTCTGCTTACACGAAAATATCCATGCAAATAGCAAACGATTGTTATTTGATGGATGATGAAGATTTTTGAAGACTGAAGAAATTGAAGATGCTGCTGTCAAGGGGGAGTTTGTTGATGCATGTTGATGTGACAACAGCAACTTAGATTTGATTAGTCTTTTAGATTAAGACATTATGTTATTTTATGTCTTATTTATATATGTGTAATTGATAGATTATGGACTTCATGTTTTGGTAATGATCGATTACATGTTTTGGTGTTATATATATGTTTATATATGATGTTTGTTATGTGTGTTATACAAGTACAAACATAATATATGTTAGGTTTCTTGTACATGAAGTACTTGGAAAATAACTAGGCATAGATGTTGATGGTAATTAGTACTAACGAAGATAATCTTCGTTGGGAACTAACGAAGATAATCTTCGTTATATGGGCTGGGCTGCTAAGTTCGTAAGAACAAAGCCCAGCAGGCCCAATATCGATCAGAAACATATATAAATGAATGGAAACCCTAAATTGAGGCAATCCCAGTTCATTCTTACACTCACCAAAGGCGACTAAGTTCGTTTCTAGCTTTTAGAAAACGAAGATAGATCATATAAGGCTGATTATATTGATATAATTAGCAATATATTTGATAACTAATCAAACTAGTTATCTCGTGAGGATTCCGCACTCACGACATAACAATAGACGATCTCGAGAGCGATCTGCAGCTATCGAGGGACTAACAAAGACATTTAAGCAAATGAAAATCCAATCAATTGTTCAAGATGAGACAGCAAGGGAGTACACAAAGGCGTTCGATCCTTCACTTCTCATATCAACAATTGAGAGTTTGAAAATTTTATTCGAAAAAAATTTGATTGCTATTACACATACATATTCATATAAGAACACTTGGAAGTACACAAAGGCGTTCGATTCCTTGTTATCTTATATCAATTTATATGTATAATAACAAGATCTTAGAATGTATTACCACTCTAAAAATAAATATATCATTTAAGAACGGGTTGCACACATAGTATATGCAAGCCACTTTGATAAATATCTTTTTGTTTATTTTTTGAAAATTTGCAATTTTGTATTTGATTTTCTCTTTTCAAATTTTGTATTTAGTTTTTCTGGAATGTGTCAAGAATTCCTTCAAATGGAAAAAGAGTTAAGGTTTAAGATTTAACATACCAAGTTTGGAGATAAGAAAGTTAAACCTCTTTTCATCCAATGGTTTTGTGAACAAATCTGCAAGTTGAAAGTCAGTTCCCACAAAGTAGAGCTCGATGTCACCTTTCTCAATATGATCTTTGAGAAAATGATATCTAACATCAATATGCTTTGATCGAGAGTGGTTTACTGAGTTGACTGCAATGGCAATCGCACTCTGAGAATCACAATGGATAGGGATATGATCATATTTCAGACCATAATCAGTTAGTTGTGTCTTCATCCATAAAACTTGAGCACAACAACTAGCTGCAGCCACATATTCTGCTTCAGCCGTTGATAGTGACACACAATTCTGTTTCTTGGAAGACCAACTCACAATTTTATCACCTAAAAATTGTAGAGTACCGGAAGTGCTCTTGCGATCAAGTTTACAACCAGCATGATCTGCATCTGAATATGCAGTTAGATTGAATCCAGTATCCCTTGGATACCAGAGACCTAAATTGGGTGTACCCTTCAGATAACGAAAGATTCGTTTCACAGCTTGATAATGTAAATCAGTTGGAGCAGCTTGATATCTAGCACACATACATGTTGCAAACATTATATCTGGTCGAGATGCTGTTAGGTACAACAACGAACCAATCATACTTTGATATCTCTTTTGGTCAAATGGTTTCCCATTTGTATCAGCATTTATGTTTGTTCGAGCAGCCATTGGGGTAGAAATTGAAGAACATGAAGTCATATCAAAATTTTTCAACATGTCATTTATGTATTTACCTTGTGATATAAAAATACCAGTTGGTAATTGTTTGATTTGAAGACCCAAAAAGTAATTCATTTCCCCAATCATACTCATTTCAAAAATGATTAACCATAAGAGATGAAAAGTTTCGGCAAAATGTTTGACTGGTCGACCCAAAGATAATGTCATCAACATATATTTGAACAAGTAGAACATGCTTACCTTGTTTGCGAATGAACAAGGTAGGGTCAATTGTGCCTTTGGTAAAGCACCTCTTAGTAAGAAAGTAGTTAAAGAATCATACCATGCTCGGGGTGCTTGCTTAAGACCGTAGAGCGCCTTGTCTAACCTGTAGACATGGTTTGGCCTTTGAGGATCAACAAAACCTTCTGGTTGATCAACGTAAACTTCTTCTTTGAGGCCACCATTCAAGAAAGCAGTCTTCACATCCATTTGAAACACAGTAAAGTTTCTGAATGCGGCATAAGCTAAGAATATTCGAATGGCCTCCATTCTTGCAACTGGAGCAAAAGTTTCATCAAAGTCAACACCAGGTTGTTGGCAATAACCCTTTGCAACAAGTCGAGCTTTATTCCTTACTACCACTCCATTCTCATCCTTTTTATTTTTGAATATCCACTTTGTTCCGATTGGATCATCTTTTCTAGGATTTGGAACTAATCTCCATACCTTCAGTCTTTCAAATTGTGCGAGTTCATCTTGCATTGCCTTAACCCACTCTGGATCACGAAGAGCTTCAGATACTATTTTGGGTTCGATATTGCTAAGAGAAAGTGCAACAAGACACTCATTTACTGAAGTACGAGTAGTTACTCCTGCTTGTGGATCTCCAATTATTTGATCAGTAGGATGATATTTCTGCATACGTGTCCACTTGTGAGCATGAGGAAGAGGATCTTGTTGTTGAAGATCAACATCACCATCATTAAAACTTGAGTTTTGTTGAGAGATGGAATCATAACTTGGTATAACTCTTTCCTCATAAGCTGGATGATCAAAGTCAAGTGGTACATACACATTTGGAGTGTTCAATGGATTTGTTGTCTGAGTTAATCGAGAAGGTTGTTCTTGAACATTCACTTGAGAGGATGGTGGAGAAGAATCATTAGAAGAGGATCCTTGCTCTGAAGAACTTGATGATGATTCATGAATGATGTCAGGAACTGAATCGTTTTCATTGTTTTGAATTGGTTCAACGATGACCTGAGGTTCTTGATCATGAATCGGTTTTGAATTATATAATTCTTCAAAAAGAATATCTAATTCATCACTTGTTGGAGTTGGAAACTTCTTGAACTTAGAAGCTAAGGTAGAATTCCTTGTAGAAGTACTTGAAGCATTTGGATCATTACTTGTTGGTAGTAAACTTTCTTGCTCAAAAATCATGCCTGACATCTCATCAAACCAAACATTCAATGTTTCTTGAATTGTGTTTGTTCGACGATTATAGATTCGGTAGGCAATTGATGTTTTGGAATAACCAACAAAATATCCTTCATCACCTTTCTTCTCAAACTTTCCAAGATTCTCCCGATCATTCAAAGTGTAACAAACACACCCAAATATATGAAAGTAGTTGATGTTGGGTTTGCGTTTGTTAACAACCTCATAAGGAGTCTTTTTGAAACGCTGATTGATAATGGACCGATTCTGAGTGTGACAAGCAGTGTCAACAGCTTCAGCCCACATATTGGATGGTAATTTTGAATAAGCAAGCATTGTCCTTGCTGCTTCCACTAGCGATCGATTTCTCCTTTCAACAACACCGTTTTGTTGTGGGTGCGAACTGCTGAGAATTGATGAGTAATACCTTTGGATTTGCAGAATTCATCAAAAACAGCATTCTTGAACTCAGTTCCGTTATCCGAACGGATGTAACGAACTGGAAGTTGAAGATTTACTTTGAGTATTAGTGATGAAATCTATCAACATCTGAGTTGTTTCATCTTTGGATGCAAGGAACTTGACCCAAGTATATCTTGAATAATCATCAACATAACCAAGATGTATTTCTTCCCATTTCGGCTTTGTACTTTCATCGGCCCACAAAGATCCATGTGAAGCAAATGAAGAGGTGCTAAAGAGTTTGGAGATTTCTTTGGTTTATGAGAAGTTCTCTTAATCTTCCCAACAGCACAAGAAGGACAGACATGCTCACTTTCATACTTATAGTCAGGTAAGCCTTCAACAAGATGCTTGTTGACCAAAGTATTGATAGTTTGAAAATTAAGATGAGACAGCCTTCTATGCCATAACCAAGAATTCTTTGAAGTAGCCTTTGAAATGAGACAAATATTATCGGTTGGTTGGTTATCATCGAGATTGACGGTAAAAAGATTATCATCACGATCACCACAAAGAATATCAACTCCATCTAGAGTTTGGACTTTGCAAAGAGATTTTCGAAACAGAACTTGAAGATTGTTATCACAGAATTGTCCAACACTGAACAAGTTGTGACTTAATCCTTCAACATAGTGAACTTTCTTGATGATAATTCCATTTCGTTCAATGTCTCCAAAACCTAAGATAGGAGCTAAATTGTTGTTTCCAAAGCGAACTGTTCCCATGAATCGTTCAACAAAATTCCTGAGCAAAGATTTATTTCCAGTCATGTGCTTCGAACACCCGAAATCGAGTATCCAAACACAGATGGTTATTTCCTGCAATCAAAGAAATTAACCGTTTTTAGGTACCCACTTGAAGACGGGTCCTTTATGGTTAGTTAAAACAGGCAGGGTATATAACTTAGGAATCGCATTCAAACATGTTTTCGAATCAACATAAGCATTAACAAGCACATTATCAACCAACACATTTGAATAATTTTGGAATAAGCAAGCATTGTCCTTGCTGCTTCCCAGCGATCGATTCTTTTCTTCCTTTTCTCAACATCCTTTTGATTACTAGTGATCTTAGGTACTAATGTATTAGCAACCCATTTAGCACCACTAGTTATGCTCTTTCCACCTGTTGAATTGAAACTAAGAAGATTAGAACTAGGAGTTTTAAACACTTTCATCTTTTGGAATCTTTTGGAGGTGAGGAAACTTCTTGCTTCTTTGGTTTATCATGAGAAAACCATCCATATCTATCCCTATATCTAGTTGTACCATTTGATGCATCCTTAGTTAGTGAAACTGCGCTAGACTTAGGCACCTTAGGTATAGAGCTAGATTGAGAGCTAGATTGAGAAACATTAGGATAGTCTTTCGGAAGTTTTACTTTGGTGTACTTTGTCCTGTGTGGGGTCTAGCTTGAGAGCTAGATTGAGAGCTAGATTGAGAGCTAGATTGAGAGCTAGATTGAGAGCTAGATTGAGAGCTAGATTGAGAGCTAGATTGAGAGCTAGATTGAGAGCTAGATTGAGAGCTAGATTGAGAGCTAGATTGAGAGCTAGATTGAGAGCTAGATTGAGAGCTAGATTGAGAGCTAGATTGAGAGCTAGATTGAGAGCTAGATTGAGAGCTAGATTGAGAGCTAGATTGAGAGCTAGATTGAGAGCTAGATTGAGAGCTAGATTGAGAGCTAGATTGAGAGCTAGATTGAGAGCTAGATTGAGAGCTAGATTGAGAGCTAGATTGAGAGCTAGATTGAGAGCTAGATTGAGAGCTAGATTGAGAGCTAGATTGAGAGCTAGATTGAGAGCTAGATTGAGAGCTAGATTGAGAGCTAGATTGAGAGCTAGATTGAGAGCTAGATTGAGAGCTAGATTGAGAGCTAGATTGAGAGCTAGATTGAGAGCTAGATTGAGAGCTAGATTGAGAGCTAGATTGAGAGCTAGATTGAGAGCTAGATTGAGAGCTAGATTGAGAGCTAGATTGAGAGCTAGATTGAGAGCTAGATTGAGAGCTAGATTGAGAGCTAGATTGAGAGCTAGATTGAGAGCTAGATTGAGAGCTAGATTGAGAGCTAGATTGAGAGCTAGATTGAGAGCTAGATTGAGAGCTAGATTGAGAGCTAGATTGAGAGCTAGATTGAGAGCTAGATTGAGAGCTAGATTGAGAGCTAGATTGAGAGCTAGATTGAGAGCTAGATTGAGAGCTAGATTGAGAGCTAGATTGAGAGCTAGATTGAGAGCTAGATTGAGAGCTAGATTGAGAGCTAGATTGAGAGCTAGATTGAGAGCTAGATTGAGAGCTAGATTGAGAGCTAGATTGAGAGCTAGATTGAGAGCTAGATTGAGAGCTAGATTGAGAGCTAGATTGAGAGCTAGATTGAGAGCTAGATTGAGAGCTAGATTGAGAGCTAGATTGAGAGCTAGATTGAGAGCTAGATTGAGAGCTAGATTGAGAGCTAGATTGAGAGCTAGATTGAGAGCTAGATTGAGAGCTAGATTGAGAGCTAGATTGAGAGCTAGATTGAGAGCTAGATTGAGAGCTAGATTGAGAGCTAGATTGAGAGCTAGATTGAGAGCTAGATTGAGAGCTAGATTGAGAGCTAGATTGAGAGCTAGATTGAGAGCTAGATTGAGAGCTAGATTGAGAGCTAGATTGAGAGCTAGATTGAGAGCTAGATTGAGAGCTAGATTGAGAGCTAGATTGAGAGCTAGATTGAGAGCTAGATTGAGAGCTAGATTGAGAGCTAGATTGAGAGCTAGATTGAGAGCTAGATTGAGAGCTAGATTGAGAGCTAGATTGAGAGCTAGATTGAGAGCTAGATTGAGAGCTAGATTGAGAGCTAGATTGAACCATTTGATGTATCTTTAGTTAGCGAAACTGAGCTAGACTTAGACACCTTAGGTATAGAGCTAGATTGAGAGCTAGATTGAGAAACATTAGGATAGTCTTTCGGAAGTTTTACTTTGGTGTACTTTGTCCTGTGTGGGGTCTCAGCTTGTTCCTTTTTGACATGTTTCACTGGGGTAGCAACAAAGGTTTCTAACTTAATGGTCTTTGGTTCAGTCTTAACGAGTTTGGTCTTAACTCGTTTCTTTGAGTAATATGAAGTTGGAGCTTTGGACAATGGTTTTTGAGATTCCATTTTTGTTTCAACTTTGATTTTGGTAGATTCAATCTTTTTCTCAGTTTCTGAATTAAAAACATATTCTCCCTCCATGAATTTATCAAAATCATCCTTTGTGATATCTTTTGGAGGTGAGGAAACTTCTTGCTTCTTTGGTTTATCATGAGAAAACCATCCATATCTATCCCTATATCTAGTTGTACCATTTGATGCATCCTTAGTTAGTGAAACTGCGCTAGACTTAGGCACCTTAGGTATAGAGCTAGATTGAGAGCTAGATTGAGAAACATTAGGATAGTCTTTCGGAAGTTTTACTTTGGTGTACTTTGTCCTGTGTGGGGTCTCAGCTTGTTCCTTTTTGACATGTTTCACTGGGTAGCAACAAAGGTTTCTAACTTAATGGTCTTTGGTTCAGTCTTGACGAGTTTGGTCTTAACTCGTTTCTTTGAGTAATATGAAGTTGGAGCTTTGGACAATGGTTTTTGAGATTCCATTTTTGTTTCAACTTTGATTTTGGTAGATTCAATCTTTTTCTCAGTTTCTGAATTAAAAACATATTCTCCCTCCATGAATTTATCAAAATCATCCTTTGTGATATCTTTTGAAAAAGAAAATTTCAATGGAGATTGATTAGTTTCAAATTTATTTGAAAATTTTGAAAAATCAGGAATCTTGGTGTCCAACTTCATATCATGGGTAGTTTCGGAAATTAGGTCAACTTGAACTGACACATCTTTGGTCTCACAAGAAAATTGAGTAGAAGTATCAACACCTATACTAGCACTAGGCTTAGTGTTGCATGTGAAAAACCTATAGAAGTACCATATCAAAACTAAACTATGTGCAAGTTCTTCATAAGATAAATCAGATTGCACATAATCATCAGCTATTAAAGTAGCAGTATTTTGACAAGTACATTCAAGAGAATCAGTCAAGGTCTGAGTAGAGGTATTGGTAGATGAATCACAAGTAGTTTGGGTAGAATTGTCTACTAAAGCACTTTGGTCAGTTTGAGTAGAAACATTCTCACAAACTTTCTTAGTATCAACAACAATACATTTATCCTCTGAATTCGGACTTTGAGACATGAGGTGATTAATAACTTTTTGTTGAGATTCTACCTTTTGTTGTAAACCGTCTATTTGTTTTTCCAAAAATGTGGTTGGAAAATACATTTTAGTTGGTTTAGGTGGAGTACAGACAGATTCTTGGTTTTGAAAATTTGATTCAATTTCTTCCAATTTGAAAATTGAAGATTCTTTTGTTTTGTATGAATCATTTATTGCATCATAGTTAACCAAAAATTTATGTTTTGGTATTCTCTCAACTTCATCAGTCTCAAATTCGTCATCCAATGGACGAATAAATTGTTGTATCATACCAAGTCGTAGGAATTTTTCATCATACAATGGTTCAATTTCCTCTTTGGCTTTTTGTAATGGTGTGATATTCTCAAATCCCAACCCGAGAAGAAGATCCGTTCTGTCAATTTTTGACTTGTTGAAATAGGCAGTGAAATCCAAAAGAGGATTTTGTTCAACTTTATATAACTTTTCTTGATAGAAAAGTATATTCTTTTTAAATTCCTCAACTTGTTTTTTAAGATTCTCAATCTCAATGCCTTTTAGAAAACAATTATGATTTAAATCAGAAATCTTCCTTTCGAATTCAACATTGTTTGGTTTAGTTTCTTGTAGCTTTTTATTAAGAATATCAACATCCATTTGTCTTGCATTTGCCCGAAGCCATTCATTGGTCTTTTGAATTTCAAGATCTTGATTGGCCTTTTCAAAATCATGAATGGTCTTTTCAAGATTTTGACATTTTTGTAATAACTTAGAATCAGGAGAAATATTCAACTCACATTCTTTAACCAACATCTTATCTTTGTATGCTTGAAAATCTTGTTTAATAGCATCATGTTCAAAAAGTAATTTTGAATGTTCTTCAAGAAGTTTTGAAAATTCACTTTTAGAAATGAAATACTATTTTTCAACTTTTTGTTTTTGTTGGCTAAAGATTTGATATGAGTTGTCAAATCTGATAAAGCTAATCTACATGACTCTTTGTCCTTAATCAAAGAAAAAGTAGAGTCGAGATTTACCTCATCATCTGGGTATTCATCATCAGTACTTTTTGCTTCAAAGACTTTGTCCTTGGCCAACCTCGCCATAAAGCAAACATTAGCAGAGAGATCTTGATCTTCATCATCTGTGAGTAATAGCCATTTGTCATCTTCAGCGAGTAATGCATGTCCTGCTTCAACTTGTTTGGCTAAAAGCATCTTCTGCTTGTAATACTCATAATTCCGCTTTCGAGGTTGTTTGCAATCAACAGCAAAATGTCCAGGAATACCACAATTGTAGCACTTTTTGTCTGATGTCTTACCCTTCTCAACAACTTGTTTCTCATAAGCTTCCTTCTTTTCACCATGTTTTAATCCATTAGCTTCGCTTTGCTCATTACCCTTAGGATGATAGTGTTCCTTCTTGGGAAATGCACTTGTAGAAGAAGTGCGGAGATTGTTGTTTGTTGGCCTCGCTTTGTAAAATTTTCTCTTGAAATGCTTTGTTACCGCGGAAAGAGCTTGATATAGTTCATCTGATACACCATCTCTTGTAGCCATCAGATCATCTCCCTCCTCATCAGATGAAGAAACAACTACCATTTGCCTCTTAAGCGCTTCAGAAATCTTCTTCTCAACTATCAATGCCAAAGGATCAGTAGATACAACTTCTGGCATTTTGCTTGATGAAGCTTTGTTTAGGACTTGGTTTTCATTGAAAGAGTATGAATGGTGAACTTGGTCAGATTTTGATGTTGCTTGATCTGTGTTCCAAAATCTTCCCATTCTGGACCAAGAGCTTTGATGAATTTGATGTTTAACTCAATCTCTGTTTTCTTGACATTGTTCTTCCTCAGTTCATTTATGACATTGTAGAATCTGTAGTAGACAGCTTCAAGAGATTCATTTGGCATTTTTGTGAAGTTGTCAAACTCAGTCAAGACATTAGTCAATCTTATCGTCGAAGTCACGTCAGCTCCTTCCATCTGTCTAGCCACCTCATCCCATATCTCCTTGGCTGTATCATAAGAATCAACCGAGCCATAGATTTCATCCGGTAGAGCTTTGTATAAGCATGACCTAGCTCTGTTATCTGCAGCTGTTCGATCTTTTTGTTCAGCATTCAAAAGATCATGAGTTAGAATTGCATCAGTAGTGGGATGGCGATGAACGGCAAGTCCATTAAGGATGGAATCTTTCATCATATGCCCATTTGTTTGACTTTCCACATAGTCCATAAATCTTTTCTTCCATAGTCCATAGGAACCACGATAGAGAACTGGAGGTCTTGTATCTGAACCCAATGCCAATGCTTCACGAGAAGCCATTTGAAATTTATTTGATTTGAAAAATTGAATTGAATTAAGAACAGAAAATGAAACGATCTTGAGAAGATCGTCCTGGGTGAGATCGTCCTAATTGAGATCGTCCTAGGTGAGATCGTCCTAATTGAGATCGTCCTAGTATTTTTGGTGAAATTTGGTTAAGTATGAAAATTAAACGATGTTGAAATGAAACGGTCTTGAAATGAAATGATCTTGAAGTGAAATGATCTTGAACTAAATGATTTTGGTTAAAACGATCTTGAATTAAAATGATTTTGGAATGAAACGATTCAAAGAACTGGGACGATCTTGGTTGAAGATCGTCTTAAGTTCAGAAGAAATGGGACGATCTTGGAGAAGATCGTCTTAATTTCAGTATGCTGGGACGATCTTGGTGAAGATCGTCTTGGTCTTCTTTCTCAAAAGTTTTCAAGTATAATACTTTCCAAGTATTTGAATTGACCAAACCAATCCTCGGATTAGTTAGCCACAATCAAACACTTCACAACACCCACTTGTCAAGACGATCTTGAGGAGATCGTCCTACAAGCCACTAAGCAAGTATAAAAATGAACTTTCAACGACTAAGACGATCTTGGGAAGATCGTCCTAGTGAAGATCGTCTTAGAGTCATCTTCTTCATCTCATCAGTTTTCCATAAAAACTCCATTAACAACTTGAAAAAGCTTCAATATCTTTTGAATTACTGGGAGTTAGATCACGAAATCACTTGCAAACTGATTGTATTCACGTCCGCAACAAATTTATGAACAAAATTCAACACAAAACACAACAGATTCAAATCCCTCAAATTCGCGCCAAAACTCAAAATTCAATCTCGAGATTTAGATTGAATTGGAACTTGAAACTTGACAGGATTATGTTTTCAACTATCACAAATCTATTGATGAACAAATAATTGTGATTTTATGTGATTTGAAGTGTGAATTTTGATAAACCAGTAGGTGAAAAAGACGAACAAAATTTGTAAATAATTTTGATTTTTGATGAATTTGTGACTGAATTCAGTTATGGATCGTCATCTGATCGATGTTTCTCTCTGATACCACTTGTTATAACACGATTTCTAACACCGAATTCAAGTCACCAATGGTGGTTTTGGTGAGTGTGTGTTCTTGGTGTTTGTGTGTGTTTTGAAAGAGAAAGTGTGTAAATGTGTGAAAATTGGTATTAAAGTTATCTAGGGATTAATCAAGGTTATGAGAGAGTTATCAAAAGTTATGATCCCTAAGGTATGAGAGGGTATTTATAGGCTAACTATACAAAT
>CM067170.1:85296088-85326565 GCA_034093135.1 Erigeron breviscapus | reverse complement strand
AACTGACAAGACCAATTTGACATGCTTTAAGTGTGGCAAAAAGGGTCATTTCATGAAAGAGTGCAGGTCCAACCAGTTTGCATCCAAGCCTGGTCCATTCTCTTCTAATAATAAGCCTGATGATAGCTATAAAATGAAATATAAAAAGCTTAAGGCCCAAATTGCTCTCATGGCACAACAAATTGAAACCAATAATAAGTGTATGATTGCAACGACTGAAGAGAAGTGGGTTCCTTCTGATGACTCATCTGTTGATGAAGAAGAAGAAAGAGATTGCTGTTACATGGCTCTGGCAGATGAAGAGCACCTGGTGAAGGAAGATGTCACATCTGGACGATGGGTGGACATTGTTATCAAAAAGGTTAGTGATTATGATAATGCAACTGACCAAGAACTAAAACTGGACATAGCTGAAGCTTTAAATTCTGATTTGATTTTTGTAGAAACTATTAGATCTGATTGTGTAAATGGTCTAGAAACAGATTCTTCTGAAATAAATGCTTTAAAATCAAAATTAAAAGAACTTCAAGACATTGAACTGGCATTTCAAGCCCAGGTTCTGGTAACTGAACAATTGATTCAAGAAAAACAAGATCTTGAGATCATTTTAGAGAAAGAAAAACTGGTAATAAAATCATGGCTAGAAACAAAAAGCCATATGATGCTTGTGTAAAACAATTTCCTACTCAAAAACGTGCATACTTAGATGGAAATACACATGTAGCATCATTAATACCAGTAATCGATCGATTACCAGAGGAATTCAGGCCCACCACTGTTTATGATGAGCCTGTAACTCCTAAGACCAATTTTTACCCAGTTCAATCCCCAGAGGTTAAGACTGGAGCGCTCCAGATGGCTACCCCAGTTAAAGAGGTTTATCGGAATAAACCTTTGCCTCAGACCAATCCCTTGCCAAAGCCTTTGACTGGAAAGGCTAAGGTATCATCTGAAGAAAATATTTTGTACAGGATAGAGAGCCAGATTCAAATTCTGACTCGTCAATCACAAAGTTTTAATGCAAGATTAAACTTTATTGAGGGTACTTCATTTGGCCCTAGACAAAACACAAAACCTTTTGCTAAGAAAGACAAATCTATTTCTCCAGTTGAGAAAAAGAAAAAGGTTTCTAAACTATCAACTCCAGTAGTGTTTCTCAACAAAAACTACTGTTGAAGAAAGTGAACTAGACCAGATTGCCCCAGGGATCCATAAGGGAGGGTCCAGTGAACCCATCAGTCGATGGGTTCCCAAATCTAACTGATCAATATCTGGTGTATGTGTAGGGCGATCGAAAGAAGTATATCTGGTATCTTGACAGTGCAGCTGGCAGGACGATGACCGGATGTAAGACCCTACTGGAGGAGTTCACCATTTCTGATGGACCCTCCATCACTTTTGGAAATGATGGTTGTGGAAAGACTGAGGGATATGGTGTTCTGAACAATGGACAAGTCAAGTTTACACGTGTTGCATTTGTGAATGGTTTGAAATATAACTTGATCAGTGTAAGCCAACTGTGTGACGATGGCTATCAAGTCTTATTCAATGTTGCTCAGGGCATCGTATTCAACAAGGACTGGAAGGTAGTGTTGATTGCTCCCAGAAAAGGGAATGTGTACGTGATGGATATGGAAAGCTCTCCTTCAGAGCAATGTTTCTATACTCAAGCCGATGAAGACACAAACTGGTTATGGCATAAAAGGTTATCCCATTTAAATTTCAAAAACATTAACAAGTTGTCCAGAAAACAACTTGCAGATGGGATACCTTCAGTTTCCTTCAAAAAGGAAAGGCCATGTCCAGGATGTGAGATGGGTAAGCAAAAACGTGCCAGTTTCAAGACCAGACAGAATTTCAGCATTACTGAACCACTTCACATGCTTCATATGGACCTCTTTGGTCCAGTGAATGTTCAGACTCGTGCTGGTAAAAGATACACCCTGGTGATCGTAGATGAATTCTCCAGATATTGTTGGGTGATCTTTCTAAGGTCTAAAGGTGAAGCTGCTGCTGAAATCATCAGTCTTATCAAGCAAATTGAGCTCAAGTACAGTCGAAAAGTGTGTCAGTTAAGAAGTGACAATGGAACAGAATTCCAGAATGCAACTTTGGAGTCATTCTGTACTGACACTGGCATCTCCCAGAATTTCTCATCAGCCCGATCTCCAGAACAAAATGGAGTGGTGGAAAGGAAAATCGAACGCTGATAGAAGCTGCCAGGAGTATGCTTGCTGAATCTGGTCTGTCTACCAGTTTCTGGGCGGAAGCAATTGCAACTGCTTGCCACACCCAGAATCGATCAGTGTACATCAAAAGACACAAAAAGACAGCCTATGAAGTCTTAAGAAATAGAAAACCATACATTGGTTATTTTCACGTTTTTGGATGTCCAGTTTACATCCTGAATGACTCCAGTCAGCTAGGCAAATTTGATGCCAAAGCTGATGAAGGGTATTTCTTAGGCTATTCAGCCATTCGCAAGGCCTTCAGAGTCTACAACAAGAGACTGGAGAAGGTCCATGAGTCATTCATGTCACATTTGATGAATCAAATGTTGCAATCAACAAGAAGCCAGCCCTTGACACTCCCCCAGAAACTCCAATTGTCTTTTGTGAATCTGATCCAATAAACGACAAAAATGAAGATTCACCAGACAAAGTTTCCAGTCATCCTGATCTGGAACCTGTTCAGAAAAAGAAACTCTCCAGTAGTACTCCATTCTATCCCTCTATTATTTTCAAACTACCCACTGAAATTAATATTGGTTCAGATGTGCGTACTACTCCCCCAGTATCAGTGTCAGTTGAGAATAGACCAGAAATGTCTTCTTATGAAGAATTTCAAACTGAACCAGTACTCCAGGAAATGCCTTCAAACGAAGAATTTCATGATGCAAATCGTGATTTAAATGACTCAGATGAAGATACTGAAGTAATCTAGCAAGATCCTCCTCCAGAAGCAACTCCAGAGGAGACTCAACTGAATTCTTGCACTGATATTGTTGTCAGAAACAATCCTGGTCAATACTCCAGATGGACAAAAGCTCACCCTATTGATCAGATCATAGGTGACTCCAGTCGTGGAGTTCAGACCAGAAGAGCCTCCAGTAATCAATGCTTATACGTAAGTTTTCTTTCTTTGATGGAACCAAAGAAGATTGATGAGGCTCTGGAAGATCCAAGCTGGGTGACTGCTATGCAAGAAGAGCTTCACCAGTTTGAAAGGAACAAGGTCTGGTATCTGGTTCCTTTCCCAGTTGGAAAGAAAGAACCAATTGGAACAAGATGGGTCTTCAGAAACAAAGTAGATGAAGATGGCCACGTAATCAGAAACAAGGCCAGACTGGTAGCACAAGGCTACTGCCAGTCAGATGTCGACTTTGATGAATCATTTGCTCCAGTGGCTAGACTTGAAGCGATCAGAATATTCTTAGCATTCGCTGCTAATCATCAGTTCAAGGTCTACCAGATGGATGTAAAGAGTGCTTTCTTGAATGGAAAGCTTGAAGAAGAAGTTTACGTCAGACAACCTCCAGGTTTCGTTGATGAAAAGCATCCACATTGGGTATATCGTCTGGACAAAGCGCTATATGGCCTCAGACAAGCCCCACGTGCCTGGTATGATACTCTGACTAAACATTTGTTGAAAATGGTTTTAAACGAGGTGCAATTGACAATACCTTGTTCATTCTTCATGAGAAAGGTAATCTGTTAATGGTACAAATTTATGTTGATGATATCATTTTTGGGTCTACTGATGAAAATATGTGCAAGAAATTTTCAAAAATCATGTCCACTGAATATGAAATGAGTCTGATGGGTGAATTAACATATTTTCTTGGACTCCAGATTAAACAAAACAAAGATGGCATTTTTATTAATCAGGAGAAATATGTTAGAGATCTTTTAAAGAAATATGATATGAACTCTTCACCATCTAAACCAACTCCAATTTCTGCACCACTGACACTGGATTCTGATCCAGATGGCAAACCAGTGAACACCACTGTCTATAGAGGCATGGTTGGTTCACTAATGTATTTAACTGCCAGTAGACCAGATATTATGTTTTCAACATGTTTATGTGCCAGATATCAGTCTAATCCAAAGGAATCTCATATGCTTGCTGTAAAGCGCATACTGAAGTACCTTAAAGGTGTCCCCAGTCTAGGTCTTTGGTATCCCAAAGGCTCAGGCATGGATCTAATGGGTTATTCAGATTCAGATCATGCAGGTTGTAAGATAGATAGGAAATCCACAACTGGTGGATGTCATTTCCTAGGTGGCAAACTGGTCAGCTGGACCAGTAAGAAGCAAACTTCAGTTTCATTGTCCACTGCTGAAGCTGAATACGTGTCTGCAGCAAGTTGTTGTGCTCAGATACTCTGGATGAAGAACCAGTTGCTTGATTATGGTATTAAATATTCAAAGACTCCAATCTTTTGTGATAATACCAGTGCCATAGCTATCTCAAACAATCCAGTCATGCACTCCAGAACGAAGCACATTGATCTAAGGTATCATTTCATTCGTGATCATATTATGAAAAACAACATTGAACTCCATTTTATTCCCACTGACAAACAACTCGCTGACATTTTTACTAAACCACTGGATGTCAAAACTTTTGAATATCTTGTTGGTGAGTTGGGAATGTTAAATCCTTAAATCTGGTGACTGCTCAGATATTGAACGCCTTTGTGTACTATCTTTGCATTATTAGATTTCTGGAACAACATTCCAGGGAAGACTTGAAAAATATTTTCTATTAAAATGTTTTAAGTTCAGGGGGAATTTATTTTCTCACTGGACAAATTCTTCAAAAAATGTTACTGGTGCCTTGTAAATATGTCCCTCTCACTGGTAACTGGACAGGTTGAAGTGCGTGTTTGAGTTGACTTATGTCTTCTTGTAAATATGTCCCTCTCATTTGTCTGTATTAGTTGACGTGCAAGTTTGAGGTTACCAGTCTTTCAAAAATTGGCTTTCACTGGTACTTTACTGGAGTGTCCCTCCAGTGTACCATCAGTACATGTTCACTGGACTAATCCACCAGTGATACTGGTAGGTCCAGTCAACCTCCAGATGCACTGAAATATGTCATAATATTTTCTAAATACTTGGTCTTTGTGTGTGCCACGTAAGCAAACCTTTTTGAAGATATTTTGATCCTACGTGGCATGTAAATTTTTCAACGCAATGATGGTCTTTTTACCTTGGGAAAACAAAAAGTACAAGTTGTTACTGTTTTGTGGGCTGTAAACCGTCATGCATTTATGTGTGATGTGATGTAATTAATGCGGTATCAAACCCGATCAAAAATTTAATTTGATAATTTCAAATCAAGACGTTTGAGTTCCACATTGTTTCTCCTATATATACCCACTTTCAATTTCAATAGCATTTACTTCGAACATAACTCCCAAATCTTTCAAATTCCTTCATTTATTTCTCTCTTCATTCAATTTCCAATCATATTTATCTCTCATATTTACTCCATTCCATTAAATTCTTTCATCAAATCTTCATCATAACCTATACATATTCAATTTCATTTTCATCTATTCTCATAAATGGCACCTAGACAGTCAAGATCTCTTAGAAATCTGCTTGCCAATGAATACATGCCTTCGGAAAATGTTGATAGGGCACCTCATATCAATCTTGAGGCAAGTACAATAAGAATAAATATGAATAACTGGATGGCCAGACTATCTCTGTCCAGTATTCATGATGCCCAATCGATCATTGGGAGATTAAATTCTTTCTTTCTTTCTTGCCCATTATATGGTGCATTAACATTAAATCCTGGTAGGATGTATCACGAGTACCTATGTGAATTCTGGTACTCCGCTCAATATGACGATGATACTTCATCGATCAAATATACTCTCAAGGGAGGTACCAAATCCCTTGGTTTCACAGCTAGTCTTCTCAGGTCTGTTCTCCAGTTAAGTTATCATGAACAGAATGAGTTGCCTATCGAACTTCCCACTGGTATCAACACAAGGGAAGTGTGCAGGTTAATGGGGCATACAGATATACTGGATGAGCATGGGCAGCTATCCAGAAAGGGGACTATCTACATGAGCAAGCTGACAGACTCATGGAGATATTTCTTCACACACATTGTTGAGTGTTTAGGAGGCAGTTCTGGAGGGTTAGACCAGATCAATCAAACCCACCTCCAGATTGCCTATTGCTTGTGGTTTGGGCTTAGAGTGGATTTTGCCCAAATCTTTTTTGATGACCTGGTAGAGCGCCTAAGAGTAAAGGGAAGAAAACCATTTGTGCCTTATATTCGATTCCTTTCTCTTATGTTTCAGAATGCACTTGGCGACCAGTATGATATGGATACCACTCACTTTTCTATGAGTGAGTATATGAGGGACCTAGTCAACCTTAGGTCTTCAGTGGATGAGGTAGATATTCCTCAGTCCATGCTTTGCTTCCAAAGGGAAGAAGCTGAAATGGGTCCAGATCGAGTTCAAGATGTTGAAGGACCATCTGGTGATGATGTACAGATAATAGAGGCTGTACAGCCCATAAGACAAGTTGCTCCAGAAGGTCAAGGTCAAGAAGTTGTTGAACCTTCCAGACGACCTAGAACTAATAGGCGTCTGATGAGAGCTGGAATCCAGGTGAATCCAGAAAGACATCCAGGTGATGTTATGAATCTGGATGGGTCACCTATCTTTGAATCTGAAGAGGTTGTTGGGCAAGAAATTGATGAACAAGCTGAAAATGTTGCCCAGGTTGTTGAAGAAATTGTTGAAGATGTTCAGTCTGTTGAACATGCTTCTGGTGAGCAAGAGGCTCCACTGGACTTGAATGTTGATGTTGGTGAACAAGAGAATGTAGAGACTGGTGAACAGTCTGGTGAACAGACAGTTGGGATTACTCAAGAATGGGATGATGTTGACTCCCCAATATCTGAAGGGTTTGATATTAATATGAATTTTCTGGGTGAAGATGTACAAGAAGAAGAAATTCTACCAGAAATACCAACACCTTCACCAGAAATACCCACACCTACACCAGAAATGCCACCACCAGAAATACCAACACCTTCACCAGAAATACCAACACCTTCACCAGAAATACCAACCCTCACCAGAAATACCAACCCTCACCAGAAATACCAACCCTCACCAGAAATACCAACCCTCACCAGAAATACCAACCCTCACCAGAAATACCAACCCTCACCAGAAATACCAACCCTCACCAGAAATACCAACCCTCACCAGAAATACCAACCCTCACCAGAAATACCAACCCTCACCAGAAATACCAACCCTCACCAGAAATACCAACCCTCACCAGAAATACCAACCCTCACCAGAAATACCAACCCTCACCAGAAATACCAACACCTCACCAGAAATACCAACACCTCACCAGAAATACCAACCCTCACCAGAAATACCAACCCTCACCAGAAATACCAACACCTCACCAGAAATACCAACCCTCACCAGAAATACCAACCCTCACCAGAAATACCAACACCTCACCAGAAATACCAACCCTCACCAGAAATACCAACCCTCACCAGAAATACCAACCCTCACCAGAAATACCAACACCTCACCAGAAATACCAACCCTCACCAGAAATACCAACACCTTCACCAGAAATACCAACACCTTCACCAGAAATACCAACCCCACCAGAAATACCAACACCCACCAGAAATACCAACACCTCACCAGAAATACCACCTCACCAGAAATACCAACACCCACCAGAAATACCAACACCTTCACCAGAAATACCAACACCTCACCAGAAATACCAACACCTCACCAGAAATACCAACACCCACCAGAAATACCAACACCTTCACCAGAAATACCAACACCCACCAGAAATACCAACCCCTACACCAGAAATACCAACCACCAGAATCAACTACAAGGGTAAGCTCTCTGGAGAGTAGGCCCATACTGGACCAGAGTGCAGTTGTTAGTACTCTGAGTGATGCATGTACAAGGAAGTTCAAAAACAACATGTTAAAAGAATTATGTGAAGAAGTTTCTGAGACTGTCCTACGTAGCATTTATGATGGGGTGTTACCTCAAGTGGAAAAGCTACTGGATGAGAAGTTGCCACAACACTTGCCTTCAGCTGTTGAAAATATTCAGAAGGAAGTGCAGGCACTCAAGAAAGTTGTGTCTGAAACAACTCCAGTACAAGGTACATCTTTTGGTCCACTAGACAGACTCATGCTTGAACAATTGTGGAATAATCTCAAGTCAAGTACTAGAGATCGTTCCAAGGGGGAAAGGTCGTCTGGTGACCAAACTGAAAGACAAGCATATGGCACTGAAGCCGGGCTTACTGAAACACAAAGAGCATATGGCACTGAAGCCGGGCTAACTGAAGAGGTTACTGGTACTGAAGCCAGTGAACCCAGTTTGAAACCTTCCCAGATATTCCTACTACACTGAAGGCTGTTAAAGGAAAGGAAAAAGTTGTGTCTGGTGAAGAGGAAGAACAAACTGAAGATGTTGATGATGAAACTTCAAGGAAGTTAGAGCAAGAATGCATCATGATTGAAATTTTTAAAAGAAATCAAAAGGATGAACTGCTGGCCCATCAAAGGGAGATGGCAACAATGGGAACTCTGGACTCCTACAATGCTGGAAGGTTAGGCATTAACATTGAAGTCTATAAAAGGATGAAAGATGATCCCAGAGTTCATCAATGCTGTTAGAAATATAATTTGTAGTAGTTGATTTGTATACCTTATGTAACTTTGTACTTAGAATATAACATTGTTGATATGGAAGGGGGCATAGTGTAAATTGTGCTCTTGTATATAAACCCCCTTCCACATGCATTATGTAACCTTTTGACACTAAATACAATCCAATCTTTCACTGAATCTCTCTCTACTCTCTCTCTACTCTCTCTCTAGAAACCGCCATTGATAAACTCTAAACACACATAAAAAGCTCGAATTCTATCTTTAACAATTGGTATCAGAGCACAATCAGCATATCTGAACGATCCACAAGCAACAATCCAGCTGGTTTTGTGCTTAATTTTGGTATTATTTGAGTTCTTCTGAAACTGTCAATTGCCGAGTTAACTGTTCAAGTTAATTCTGCAATTTGAGTGTGTTTTGATAAGAATTTTTGTTCACCGATCGATTCATTGATACTAAATCAACATTCGGTATCAATTTCAGACTTCAATTTCCACTTTTGATCATATTTTGAATGAGCTCGGCAAACAGAGGTTTCATAGGGTTTTGATTTGAGTGAAAATTTGTTAAAATTTTAGTAGGAATTTGAAGTTTTTGTGTGAGCTCGGCATTTGAGTAGTTGGTGAACTAAGAAGACGACTGGAAACCGACTATTTTGTCTTCTAGTGTGTTCTCGTGTTTGCAGAGGTTGTTGGCTAAGTACTAGACGATTAGTGTGATTTGCAGAGATAAGAGCTCGGCAAATCATCATTTCAAGAAAATTGTTCTAAGTGTTGAACGATTTGTCTTATTTGCAGAGATAAGAGCTCGGCAAATCATCATTTCAAGAAAATTGTTCTAAGTGTTGAACGATTTGTCTTATTTGCAGAGATAAGAGCTCGGCAAATCATCATTTCAAGAAAATTGTTCTAAGTGTTGAACGATTTGTCTTATTTGCAGAGATAAGAGCTCGGCAAATCATCATTTCAAGAAAATTTTTCTAAGTGTTGAACGATTTGTCTTATTTGCAGAGATAAGAGCTCGGCAAATCATCATTTCAAGAAAATTTTTCTAAGTGTTGAACGATTTGTCTTATTTGCAGAGATAAGAGCTCGGCAAATCATCATTTCAAGAAAATTGTTCTAAGTGTTGAACGATTTGTCTTATTTGCAGAGATAAGAGCTCGGCAAATCATCATTTCAAGAAAATTGTTCTAAGTGTTGAACGATTTGTCTTATTTGCAGAGATAAGAGCTCGGCAAATCATCATTTCAAGAAAATTTTTCTAAGTGTTGAACGATTTGTCTTATTTGCAGAGATAAGAGCTCGGCAAATCATCATTTCAAGAAAATTTTTCTAAGTGTTGAACGATTTGTCTTATTTGCAGAGATAAGAGCTCGGCAAATCATCATTTCAAGAAAATTGTTCTAAGTGTTGAACGATTTGTCTTATTTGCAGAGATATTATCTCGGCAAACACGTTGTTCAGCTTAAATTCATCTAAGTGTTTGAGATCAAGTTGGAATTTGTGCTATTTGTCGAGATCTAAGCTCGACATCTAGTAGTGTTTGAAGTTTGATTCAGAAACCTCGTACTTGTGACTAAGTAAAAGTACCATTCGCCGAGAACTAAGCTCGGCAAATCAACAAATTTGGTGAAAGTTGATTCAAAGTCATTTTTGATCAACATTCTTTCCTGGTGCAAAGTGTTTGAAATTTTCAAAAGTTTTTCCTCATTTGCCGAGATCTGAGCTCGGCATCCTTCACAATTCAAGAAAAAAATCAAATTTTTTTAAGTCTTTCTTACAGTATGTCTTCCAGGGAAGCATTGGCTCTTGGATCTGAAGGAAGACCACCTGTCTTGTTCAGAGGATCTTATCCTCAATGGAAGAAGAGATTTTTGAACTGGATTGACAGGCAAAAGAATGGAAAACTGCTCAGGAAATCATACAAAGAAGGTCCTGAAATCCCAAAGAACCCAGTGAATGGAGAAATTTTACCTGAAGAAAGTTGGAACACTGATCATAGAAACAGAGTTGAGGCAGACCAAAGTGCAATTGCCTTTCTTTATCAAGCACTTCCAGATGACATATATTGCAATGTGGATTCCTACGAAACAGGAAAGGACATTTGGGATGAGGTGGAAAAGCAAATGGAAGGATCTGATGTATCCAACACTATCAGGTTGTCAACTGTTCTGAATATGTATGAAACTTTCAAACAACAGAAAGGTGAACCATTGAATGAAGTGTACATCAGATTCTGCAATGTCATCAATGAGCTGAGAAAGAATGATGTTAAAAGAACCAATATGGAACTAAACATCAAATTCATCAAGAATTTGGAAGAAGAATGGCAAATGTATGGTACACAACTCAACCAACAGTCAGATTTTGCAAACCTCACCATCCACACACTGTTTGAGAAACTACAACTGAATGTGGAAGATGTGAAGAGGATTCAGAAGAAGAAAGAAGAGAGTGTCAGACAGTTCAAACTGACTCTGATTCGAGTGATATGAGTGATTCTGATCTGGATGAAAACCAAAAACAGATGTACAAAGAACTCACTTATTTCACCAAGGCTTTCAAGAAGAAATTTTTCAAGAAGAAACCAACAAACAATCAACTTAGGACATCATCAGTGTCTTCCTATGCTAGAAATGCGGATGCTCCTAAGTATGATCAGAAGAAAGTTTTTGTTGGTGGTGAAAAGAAGTTTGAGAATCAGAAAAAGTTTGAGAAGAAGGTCATGGATAAGAGATCTGATGACAGAAAGTGTTATAACTGTGGCTTGACTGGACATTTTGCAATCAACTGCACCAAACCTCGACAGAAGAACTCCGACTATTACAAGTACAAACTGTTGCTGGCAAGACAAGAGGAAAGCGGAATTGCACTACTCGCTGAAGATGACAAGTGGTTACATCTTTCAGATGAAGAGACAAATGAGCTTGCAGCAAATGTGTGCTTCATGACGAAAATAAAGAAGTCGAAGGAGTTGGAGGAAGATGAAGACTGCTCTTCTGAAGTCGAGGATGAGGTAATTTCTTTTCCCAAATCTGTTTTAAAATATTACATGAATATGTCTGATACTGCAAGAAAAGACTGCAGGGAGTTGAGTAAAAAGAATTTGCAATTAAAGAAAGATTTGGAGGACAAAGAAAAGGATTTTCAAATTAAAATTGATTCACTTCAAAAAGAAATTGAAAATTTGAAATCAGAAAAATCTGCAGTCTCTTTTACTCAAAACTCCAAACTGCATCTTGAAAAACAAGAACTTGAGACCAAAGTTCTTAAACTGAGCAAGACTGTCCGACAACTTCAAGTGGAAAAGACCAATGAAATGTTTCGAGCAAATGCTTTGGCTGAAGACATTGAGTCGTTAAATGTCAAGATGAAAGAATCTATCCCTGATGTGACGGAATTTGAAAACAAAATTTCTGACCTAAAATATGAATGTTGTATAAAAGATTCTCTTAAACAAAAACTTGATAAAGAAAATGATGAATTGAAATCTGAAATCAAATCTTATCAAGAAAAGTTGTATAAGATCAATCGTTCATATCAACAAATCTTTTTAAATAGGCCAAGAAATTCTGAAACAATATTCACATCAGGGTTGGGTTATAACAATCCAAAATGCTTGCTCGAAGCACAAAAAGAAGTCCCACCACTATACATCGAATCGTATTTGAGATGTGGGATGACTGACCAATTCGTGAGACCAACGAATAGTGATTATGAGGCTGAAGATTTTTTAGAAAAGGGTGCAAAAGTCTATTTTAACTATTCGTTAATGGACGACTCATAAGAAAAGGACGAAAAAGAAACTCATGAGGCGATAATTCCTGAAATTCTTGAGTGTTTTAAAGAAAAACCTTTAGAGGAAAATTTTCCAATTCCAAAAGCTGAAAACTTGAGACCTTATGTCCCACAAATTGTCTTGGAAAAGGTAATAGAGGATTTGCAAAAGTCACTTGATGAAAAGCAATCTTTGATAGAAAATCTACAATCTCAAAATCACTATGTCAAAGACCTACCCAAGAATCATGAAAATGATTGTGACCACCCCGATTGTCCTATTTGTGAAGTTATGGCCACTCCAATTCCACCAACCAAATCTGTGAGAAATAATGAGAAAACTCCACAAAATGCATGTTCTGAAAGTCAAGTTCACCAAATCATGAATACATCTGTGCAAATTGAGAGTCATGTTGTGCATGTTTCTGTGCAAACTGAAGGTGATTTAGATGATGTTCATGATGTTGATGATTGTTTTTTTCCAATCACTTCTGAAATTGAGACCTTTACCAAGTTTTCGGAAGGAACTCTGTCGTACTTGAATGACATTGATGCTTTCAAACAAAAGTTTGAAAAAGAAAGAGAACAGAGATTAAATGTGCTAAGGAACTCAATGATTTAAAAGTTGAATTCGAATTTCAGAAAATAGCACTTCAATTTCACAAAGAAAAAGAAAAAGCATCAATTCCGTTCAAGGGAAGTTCATGTCCGATAAAGAAATGTGAACTGAGTGTGAAGTTGGAAACTGATGAAATGTCAACATTTTTAGAAGATAATCATGAGTTTGAACCCGAATTTGAAAAACTGTTTGTCAAAAAGGAGGAAAAACTTGATTTAAATCTAAAGAAGATTTCAAAGTCACACTCATCACATTCTTCATCCGATAAGTCTCAAAGACCAAAGACCAACCCATTACCCAAGACTGTTTCTAAACTAAAGTCCAATCAATTACCAAAGACCATTCCACAATCAAAGACCAGTCCATTACCAAAGACTACCTCATATCCAAAACCAAAGACAAGTACCAATGTCACAATGAAATCAAAGACTTCTAGGCAAACACAGATGTACAAGGTCAAATCTGAACACAAGGCACAAAAAGAAGTCAAACCAAACAGTGGTCCGAAGAATGTTAAGAAAGAAACTTTCTCGTTAGGTAACAAACAGTCTAAGCAGGTTAAGTATTCTAGTTTCCCTAGGTACTCTCAGAAGAATCCTACATGCACTTTTCATAGGGTTAGAGATACTGTTACAGGCATAACTAAATACAAAGACCAGTATGGATGGTTGTCACCTAATAACATTAAGAAAGTAAATAAGACCACAGAACCCATCAAGAAAAAACCTGTTAAGAACAAAGTTGACAAAGTGTTTGCTAACTCAAAACATGTTCGTGTTTCAGGTGACGTGTGCTTAGCTAGTAGCAGTAAATGGATCCCTAAGGATAGATTTTTGAATGCTTCTAGTAAAGTTCAGCTTGATGGAAAACCTGTAAAAGTCAAACAAGTGTGGATTGTCCGTAGATCAACTTCATTAAATAATGTTTCTACATCTAGGACTAGTCCTGCTTGTATCAAAACATGAGTTTAACATTTTACAGTTTGTTTGTGTGTATGTTGTTTTTGAATTTTGAACATTTGTGCGTGCTTGTTTGTCATTTGAATAAATTGTTTATTTGTGTGTTATATTGCATAATTTTTAATGTGTACTTGCATGTTATCAACCTAACCTGCAAGGACCCAATCTACATGGGTACCTAAAACATATTCCCTGTCCTTGCAGGAATTTCTCATATGTGTTTGGTATGTCGACTCGGGATGTTCTCGCCATATGACTGGAACCAAATCAATTCTTTCGAATTTTGTTGAAAAGTTTATGGGAACTGTAAGATTCGGAAACGATCATATCGCTCCTATTCTTGGTTATGGAGACATTGTCAAAAATGGAGTCACTATCAAGAGAGTTCCTACGTTGAAGGACTTGGACACAATCTCTTTAGTGTTGGTCAATTTTGTGACAATGATCTTCAAGTATTATTTAGGAGATATGAATGCAAAGTGCAGACTGAAGATGGTGTGGATATTCTAACTGGATCAAGAGACAATAATTTGTTCACAATTGATCTCAACAACATTCCATCCAATTCTTCAGATATTTGTCTGCTTTCAAAAGCAACTGCACAAAACTCTTGGTTATGGCATCGCCGTCTTTCTCATCTTAACTTTCAAATGATTAATACACTCGTGGATAAACAACTTGTTGAAGGTCTTCCGGACTACAAGTATGAAAGTGAACATGTTTGTCCAGCTTGTGCAATTGGAAAGATGAAGAAAGCATCACACAAACCAAAGAAGCACCTGAGTACAGAAGGTCCTTTGCACCTTATTCATATGGATTTGTGTGGCCCAATGAAGGTTCAAAGTATCCATGGGAAGCGATACATTCTAGTGATTGTAGATGATTATTCTCGTTATACTTGGGTATTCTTTCTTCATGCAAAGAGTGAAACTCCGCAAGTGATTATTGATTTCATCAAGAAGACCCAAGTCAATCTCAAATCATCTGTTAGAATTGTTCGCTCAGACAATGGAACTGAATTCAAGAATTCAACAATTGATTCTTTCTTCAAGTCCATGGGTATTTCACAACAATTTTCCGCTGTCAGAACACCTCAACAGAATGGAGTAGTTGAACGTCGAAATCGAACTCTTATTGAAGCAGCTAGAACAATGCTTGCCTATTCAAGATTGCCACCGAATCTATGGGCTGAAGCTGTTGCTACTGCATGTTTTACACAAAACAGATCAATAATCAACAAGAGGTTTGATAAAACTCCGTATGAGGTGATCAACAAAAGAAAGCCCAATGTGAATTTTTTACACATTTTTGGATGTGTATGTTATGTTCTCAATGATCGAGACAATCTGGGCAAATTTGAACCAAAAGGCGATGAGGCATATTTCATCGGTTATTCAAGAGAATCCATTGCATATCGTGTATATAACCGAAGAACCAAGAGAATAGACGAGAGTATGAATGTTCAATTTGATGAACTCTCAGGAATGGTTCTTGAACAACACAGTTCAAGACCCGAACTTCAAAGTCCACAAGCTTCCGCACCTAAACCTCATCAAATGTCAAATCATTCTCTACTCCAACACCACAAGATTTGGATATCTTGTTCGAAGAATTTTTCAAAGTTTCCAAAGAAGTTCCTGAAACTGAAGTACATCTCGATGAACCATCAAGTTCAAATTCGAAAGAGATGGATCCCAATGAGTCTTCACCAACACAAGCATCAGATGAAAGTTCACCATCTGATTCTCCTCCACCTTCTGATAATTCAGAGATGCATACTCAACCTCATGTTATCTCTCAAGTGACAAATCCTTCAACCAATCCAGAAGCTTATGATCAAGATCACTTTGTTGAACCAATTGCTACTTCACTTGAACAATTGACAGAACAACATACTCCTGATTTTATTGATTCCGAAGAATCTGGTGATCCAATTGATCCAATTCCTCACACAACCAAATGGACTAGAGCTCATCCGATATCGCAAGTCATTGGTAATCCAACAACAGGAATTAAGACAAGATCTGCTTCCGCGAACGAATGTCTATTTGTAAATTTCCTGAGTATAGTTGAACCAAAGACAGTGAATGATGCTCTAAGTTGTCCAGATTGGGTGAAAGCAATGCAGGAGGAACTGAATCAATTTGAACGCCTTGAGGTATGGAAATTGGTTCCCAATCCTTACAAGAACAAGGCCAATTAAGACCAAGTGGATCTTCAAGAACAAAAAGGATGAAAATGGAGTTGTTGTACGCAACAAAGCGAGATTGGTTGCAAAGGGATATTGCCAACAAGATGGAATTGATTATGATGAGACATTCGCACCAGTTGCACGAATTGAGGCTATTCGGATGTTTCTTGCCTATGCTGCCTACAAGAACTTCACAGTCTACCAAATGGATGTTAAAACTGCCTTCTTAAATGGAATTCTCAAAGAAGAAGTGTACGTTGAACAACCAGAAGGTTTTGTGAGTTCCAAACATCCGAACTATGTTTACAGGTTAGACAAGGCATTATATGGTCTGAAACAAGCGCCTCGTGCATGGTATGATGCTCTATCCTCTTATCTTGTGAAATCTGGTTTTAGCAAAGGTTCAATTGACACTACCTTGTTTATCAAACGACAAGGTAGTGATATCATTAACTTTGTACTTAGAATATAACATTGTTAATATGGAAGGGGGCATAGTGTAAATTGTGCTCTTGTATATAAACCCCCCTTCCACATGCATTATGTAACCTTTTGACACTAAATACAATCCAATCTTTCACTGAATCTCTCTCTACTCTCTCTCTACTCTCTCTCTAGAAACCGCCATTGATAAACTCTAAACACACATAAAAAGCTCGAATCTATTTCAATGCCTAAATGCATTAGATGATGTTCATGTACGCTCGTTCTACGCTGAAGAAGAGCAAGTCTATGATTCACTTATTTATGGCGTGAGTGTACCAGAACTCATCAGACAGAGAAAAGATGAACTGGTAAGTCTCCAAAGAAAATAAGAAAAAATGCTGGTGCTCTGGAGATAGAGTCCAGAAAGAGACTTACTGGTTTACCAAAGTTGACTGCCAGACAGATCAAAGAAATCAAAGATGCTGATGTAAGTACTTTCATTCCCCTGGACACTTCTCGAAGAATAAATCGTCAAGAACTCCAAACTGCTGTAGAGCAAAGGAGAGTGTCCAAGGATACTGAAGCCTTGATCTAGCAAGCCAAGCTGAAAGAAAAATACAATGAAATGTTGAACTTCAGGGCTGATGCAAGAAGGATCACTGGTGCTGAAATCAAATTGGCTGAAGATCATGAAGGCATGTCAAAATTTGAAGTAAAGTTGACCAGAGAGGGTAACTTTACTGATGAGAGGAAAAATACTTCAGTTCAAGCTTTTGGTTTGAGTGAACTGAAGGAAATCGCTTTAACGTTCAAGGGGAAGACAGATGTGTCGACTGATGTTAAAGGATTTTTGAAAAGGGTTGAAAAGGTGTTCAGAAGGAAGCAACAAATGGAAGCTGCATTAGGCTTAAGATCACCAGATTCACTACCTTCCTCTCCTTCTCCAAAGAGAAAGGCTACTGAAGATGCTCCAGAAAGGACATCAAAAAGAAGGGCCTAACTCTTATCATGTACTTATTGTAATTAATCGTTTGATGAAAGTTGTAACTATTTTCCAGTTGATGTTAGTAATAATAGTTGCAATTTTTAAATTTTATATAAGTAAATGACCAGATTTAGTCTAAGTTAGAACTTAATTGATGAAACTGAAAACACTCATGATCTATAAAGTGTTTTCCAGTAACTTAGATTTTTTAGACTTAAATCAACCAAGTGTTTTCCAGGCATACAAATTTGTATATCTATAAGCCTGAAAATACTTGCATTATTTCTAAACAAATAGGGGGAATTTGTTAGGTCCAGATTTAGTCCAGATTTACTGGACTCGCTCCAGACTCGACTACTGGAGCCTCACTGAAGATCTGACCAGAATTGTGTTCTACTGGACCTACTCCAGACTTGGAATCTGGAGTCCCTCTGAAGATTTGTCCAGAAATAATTGAAGACCAGTGAACAAATACTTGTATAGGAAATCTGGAGTATTCTCCAGATTAGCTCACTGGACTTCACCCCAGTCCAGATCAACTCTACTGAAGACATTCTGACTGAAGTCAAAGACTGAAGTCTGAAGAAAGAAGACTAACAAATGGCGGAGTCCACTGGAAAGTCTTACCAGATCTGTTCACTGGAGGATTGTCAGTGTTCTAGATCCTACAAGTCTGAACACTGATATCAAGGATTGACTTTCCTTTACACACTTTCCAAAGAACAATCCACTTGTTCTTTACCAAAGTACACGTGTGTTAAGGTGGTTGGATAAAAGGATACACTTGCACTTGATGTGACTTTATCCTTATTCCTTATCCAATACATTTAATGTTCTTGTCAGAATCATTAAATGTATGCAACCACATTTGTACGGCACAAAGTTCACTGGTGAATTTTGTTGCCTATAAATAGGAAGTCATTTCCTTGACATAAATACTTTTTAAGCATTCATTTTACATTGAAGTGAATTTGTCCAAATACTCTCGATCTTAAACAGGGATACTTCACAACTTTAAGTATCTCGATCCTAAAGAGTTATTTGACAAATATAGATCATTTGTAACTCATAGGTTGTTAGGATATATACTTAATTGTATTATCTTGATTCCGCAACAACCTTGTATTTTGTTTATACATCAATAAATAAAATACCCATGAAACAATACATAATGTTCCACTTATTTGTTTATTGCTTTAAGTCATGTATTACTTTATTTATATACTTGCATTTATATTTAAGTAATACTAGTCCTATTCTAGTGATTATTAGACTTGTTGTATTTTACACTTTCCTGGTTTACCATCGAACTTAAGGGACTCACAGTGATGGATTATCGGAAGAAGTGGTTCCACTCGGCTGCACAGGTTGCATCACCTTAGAGCTGGCTCTGGTAGCAAGTATCAGTGTTCAAAAAAGTAAACCTTTGTTGACTTCTGGTTATCCCAAAAACATTCAACACCAAATGTCTTTCGAGAGATAGTTTAACCAGGCGATGCATTCTTATATATTTTAAAAGGTGAAATCATGATTGCTTATTTGATTCAGTGAAATAATATATTATTTCCATTATCACAATAATAAGAATAAGTATAAGTATATTAAGAAAAGGAAATTGGAAGAATGATATTTAGAAAGAATGACGGTTTGATAAATAATGAAATTTCAGTTCTAACTTCACTTTATATAGGAATGTACTATAAATTTAATCACGTTGACTATAAAATTTATAATAGCTTTTGTATAATACAGTTTGTTACACTATATTATTTTTTCCGGTAAAAGGCCGTCACCCCTGGTTAGATTTGTATTAAAACCCAAAAAATGATGTTCAGGCGCACTAACTAAACGTTAGTGCGACTATTACAAGACAATGCACACTGTGCAACAACCATCACCAAGATAAGTGACAAAACACTTATCAAAACATACTAGCACCTAACATTAACAAACATGTAGGTACACCATAAAACAGAAGCTAACTATTACAATTTTAAAACTGAGATCGGCAGCTTCCAAGTATCCAAATGCCTTTCCGAATGAGAAGTCTTCCGAAAACGACAAGATAGTAACTTTAATCTAACCGTCATAAAGATAACCTCAATTAACTGTTGAGCGGTTCTCCTTTTTTGTTGAAACAATCTAGCATTCCTCTCCTGCCAAATAAAATATGAGCAAGCTGCAAGGATCAGTTTGGCAATAATAGCATCGGCCGATTTAAGTCTTGCAATAGAGACGAAGCTAGTCAACACGATGTCCCAATCTTCTGAATAGTAATCGAAATTAACACGATTACACACACCTTTCCACACTTGTGAAGCAAAGGCACACTCAAAAAATAAATGACTATGCGAATCAGGTTGAACACCACAAAAAGGACATAAAACAGGACCATTCACATCCCAAGAGCGCAACACATCTTGAGTTTTGAGCTTCTTTTTCACAACTAACCATAAATGGAATGCATGCTTTGGAATGCATTGCTTAAACCAAACAACATGATACCAATTAACAAGCACATCACGAGGACGAAGTGCATCCCAAACCTGCTGCACCGAAAACGGTTGTAAAGAACCTGACCGATCCTTCCAACATAATGAATCAGAGTGATCTGATTGTAAAACAGGAACCGCAATAGGTGGCAACATATTACTCCATTCCAAAGGCCAGCTCCACTGATTATCACGAATAAGATCAGAAACTGAAGCTGAAAGATGAAAACCTGCATTGGAAATAATACGAGCAGACAACGAGTTAAAGAGAGGGCTTGCTTCACACCAGTTGTCAAACCAGGCAGAAACAGAACGACCACTCCCAAGAGAATACCATAAATGATTGCGAATTAAAGGCCTAATTTGCAACATTTTCCTCCAACTCCAAGAAAGATTACCCCGACATGGAATCTCCAAAAAACTCCTATCCTTAATCTTATACATATGCATCCATCTAACCCACAAGGATTCCTTTCGAGCAAGAAGGTTCCAAATATGAACGGACATAAGTGCAATATTGAAATCATACAATCGACGAACCCCAAGCCCTCCTTCACTTTTAGGAAGACACACAACCTCCCAAGCAACTTTCGACTTTCCTTTTTGCCAAAGAAAAGATCGCATAATCTGTTCTAACTCATGAATAACTCTAGTAGGTAACATAAACATCGTGCTCCAATACACATTCATAGAGCATAGAACAGATTGAACTAATTGGAGTCTACCCGCAAAGGATAAAAATTTGTTTTTCCAATCTGAAACACGATTACGTACCTTTTCCACCAATTCATGACAATCCCTATATATCAAACGAGTAGAAACAAGCGGTACTCCCAAATATTTAACAGGTAAACTACCTTCCTCAAAAGGCAGAACAGAAAGAATTGACAACTTCACATGATTCAGAACATTGCAAAAGTAAGCAGTACTTTTCGGTAAACTTGGAGCTAGACCGGAAGCATTCTTGAATTCCTCCAAAGTTTCCATAATAACCCTCGCTGAATTAACATCAGCATGCAAGAAAATGAGAAGATCATCTGCAAAACAAAGATTGATAATATCCAGCTCTTCACACTTTGGATGGAAAGTAAAAGCATCAGAAGCACGAACATGGCGTTTCAACATTAAAGTCAAAACTTCCATAACCAGTGTGAACAGATATGGAGATAAAGGATCTCCCTGCCGTAAGCCCCGCTTTCCTGGAAAGAAGCCATGTAAATTACCATTAACACACACTGAATAAGATGCAGTAGCAACACAAGTCATTATCCAATGAACCATCTTGGGATGAAATCCAAACTCTATAAGAATTCTTTTCAGAAATCTCCAATCCACTGTCATAGGCCTTTTGAATATCCACCTTGAACGCGCATCTGGGAATACCTCTATCCAAATGATAATTATGCATCAACTCCTGGGTCAATAGGATATTATCAGATATTCTCCTTCCAGATATGAAGGCCGATTGATTGATTCCAACTAGACCAGTAAGAGAGTCATTTATCCTATTTGCGATGATTTTAGTAATGCATTTGAACAAAACATTGCAAAGAGAAATTGGCCTGTAATCAGTAATTCGACTCGGAGCTGCATTTTTTGGCAACAAGGAAATAATAGTGTGATTTACCTCCTTCAATAATTTACCACTAAGAAAGAAATCTTGGACAGCTGCAACCACATCCTTTCCAACAATATTCCAGGACTGCTTAAAGAAAGATCAGCTTGTACAGTAGTGAGTTTACTTGGAAATAAACCCAACGAATCGAAATCAGAAACCATGCCAGGAGAACCAAGAAACTCTTTATAATGAGCAACAAACGCTGCTGAAACAGCATCACCATCCTTACGATCACCACGACCATCAACCACTGAATCAATACGGTTCCTAGCCTTACGAGCCTTAACAACTTTGTGAAAGAATGCAGAATTTGAATCCCCAACACGAAGCCAATTAATTTTCGCTTTCTGCTTTAGGAATCTTTCTTCATCCAATATAGCATCCTGAAAAGCAAGTAAAGAAGCAGCTTCCTCCTCTCTCAATGCGACATTAAATGGATCCCTATCAAGTGCTTTTTGTACATCATCCAATTCATGTCTTAACTTGACTACTTTATCAAATAAATGACCTTTATCATACAGCAACTTACGTAAAGGTTTTTTCATATACTTCAATTTCTTAACGACCCTAAACATATGATGCCCCTCTATAGTGGTATTCCAAGTATCCGAAACCACCTCTTTGAATTTATCATGATGCACAAGAACATTAGCAAACTTAAATGGTTTTGGTTGAAATTTTACAGCCATAGGAAAGCACAACACAGCAGGTGCATGATCTGATAAACGATAAGGCTGAAACATAGCATGCGCACCATTAAAATCATCAAGAAAAATCTGGTTAGCCATAATCCTATCCAGTTTTTTCAAGATACCTTGCTTCCCTTTCGGTTTCTGATTCCACGTAAAATGTAAACCCGATCTATTCACATCAGAAATCTCAAGTTCATCTACACAATCCTTAAACTCTCTCATTGAGATATCATAGCTTGAAGAGCTTACAACTTTATCATTGAGAAACAAAGCTGCATTGAAATCCCCAAACAACACCCAAGGCTTATCATGAACAAAAGCTTTATGAAGAACCAAATTACTCCATAAATCACGTCTATGAACATAATAATTATGAGCATAAACGAAAGAGCACAGCAAAACCTTCTTATCAACCTTAAACATAACCTGTGTATGAATAACTTGATCTGATTGGGAAACCACCATTAGATCAACAATATTAGGATCCCACCCCAAAATGATCCTAGAATTTTTATCACATACTTGGGCATTAGACGTCCAATTCCAATGGGAAAACACACTGCTACAAATAGAATCAAGTTTTGAAACAGACACATGTGATTCGAGAATAGCACAGACAGATAATTTATTCTCATTGATTACCTGCCGAACCTCATTTTGTTTTGGGGAGAAGTTCATGCCCCGTATGTTCCATGAAGCGATGCTATACATGAGGCAACCCTGAAACGGGAGTGCTTGCCCCCTCAGAATCTGCCATAAACTTAGAATGCTCATCAAACACACATTCAACTTCATCATCACTCTCTTCCTGCTGAACCGGTTTCAAACCAGGATTGGGATCATGATCCACTGTCGTTTCAGCATCATTAATATCAAAAACACCAAACGAATTCTGAAAAGAAAAACCTTTAGCCATACTAGAAGATGCCTTCCCTTCATTTTGCTTAGGCTGTTTTGCTCTATACATAAATTGTGGTTTCGGCTTATTAAGCTTCACACCCTCAGATTGTTTCTCCTGTTGAACAGCCTTGCCTTTGCCTTTTTTCCTTGAAACCTTTGTGAAACCCTCCTCATCTTGAGACATCTCAACTTGTCTAACCTTTTTAGGTAATTTAGGGCATTGTTCACTTGCATGATTAAACACCATGCAAGTATAGCAATGAGGAGGTTTCCATTGGTACTCAATTGTAATAACGTGTTTCGAAAAACCATCACCAACCATATTAGGAATTCCAACAATCAGCTCAGATTTTATCTCATTATTAGCATCCAATTCAATTAGAGCCTGTGCATAACTGCTACGACCCCATGATTCAGAACACATGGAACTCGTGTAAGCATCCAAAGCAACTGGTCTACCAATCTTGGTCGCCAGCATACTTAGACCATCTTCAGTAAAGATGCGGTCAATGGTACATTGTGCAACTTCACCCAAACAGGAACCTTCTTAATGTCAGACATACTAAATTCAGGAGTCCAAACATTTAGGAAAAGAGGTACTGAACGAATTAACCATGGTCCTTGTTGTAACACTTTGTCCATCCCTGATTTCTCCTCAAATTTAAAGAAAAAGAAACCAGAGGAGTTCATCATAATACGCTTAAACCCGTATTTAGCCCAAGCATTCTTCACATAGTTTTCAACAACGGGAAAAGCAAGTCGTTTTCCAAGAAAATAACCAACCAAAGTATTAGCATATTTGCTGTTTGCTGAAATAATAGCTTCTTTTGGAATAAGCAAATCGATACCTTCAATACTACAATCAACACTCAAAGGACGGAAATTAACCTTCTGTTTAATATTCATATTAGACTGCACCACCTTTGCAAACGAAATAGGTTCAGTAACAGCTGGTGGATCGGATTGGTTAACCACATCAGACTGCACCACCTTTGCAAACGTAATAGGTTCAGTAACAACTGGTGGGTCAGATTGGTTAACCTTATCACCAACACCATCGTCATGTACAGGAATACTAGGAGTTTCATTAGTAGTATTAGAACCACCACCTAAATTCCCTTCGTTCACATTCTGATTAACAGGTTCAGAATTAGTTTCCTTTCCAAGACCAGTTTCTTCAATAATAACATGTGATAAATTTGTCGCTGCAACAGGTTGAACACCAGGAGTTTCATTAGTGGTATGGAGACCACCACCTGGTACGTGATCAGAAGTATGAGCCCTAGCAGCAGCAGTTGTTGTCCCTTTATCAGGCTCGGCAGAAAGAGGAGAGGTTTTTGAATTTCCATCTTGTTTAGTACCCTTATTAGGGCTTCCACCTTTCTTCTTCTTCTTTCCCGACATCTCATCAACACGAATCTCACCAACACGAATTCTATTAAACCTTTCGTCTAAAGCTTTCAAATCAAATGGACTATCTCTCTTCATACACACAAAACACCATGCAGCGAATTAAACAAGTAACCACAATACGAGCAAAAAAAAGAACAAAAACAGAAAACCCTAACCCTACGAAAAACCCTAAACAATTAATCGAACGCCTTAATCAATTAACAAGTTCAATCGATCTACCTGGTCTAAACAAGTTAGCCGGGATCACAAACAAGGTAATTAATCAGAAGAAAGACAATAAATCTAGGGTTTTAAGCGACAAGAAAAAACAAGAAGAAAGACCCTAAAAATGGAAGACAAATTCAGAAAAACAATAAATTAGACACGAATCATTGCATAAAAGTATACAGTGACCATGAATAATCATTAAAATCTGATTAGGAATTGCGAAATTGGGGCACGAGGATCAGGAAAAAAATCGCCATTTAGGGTAGAGAGAAAAGGGTTTTTGACTTTTTATAATAGCTTTTGTATAATACAGTTTGTTACACTATATTATAAATCCCTTTGCCTCCATAATTTTTTTATATCAATTTAATTTTAATAGATTTTGAAATTTATTTATTATGACATTTATGTAAAAATTATAAATAAATAAATAATTATAATACTCGTAGTATTTTATTTCTTGAAAACAAAATTATTGTTTTAAAATTCCGCTATTAAAAGTTACAAAATTTGATTTGAAATATTCTAAGTGGTAGCCCTTTGTTAAAAAGTTAGACGTTTGAATATTTTAAGAATCATTTCTTGATATTTGTTCAATAGCAGCTTGAAAATCGATCAGGTTGTCATATACTACATCTCTTTGTTCCAACAGATTTATAAATAAATTAATACGAAATTTAATTTTAACTTTAAAAATTATAAATACAATTAACAAATAAATTAATTCGAAATGAAAAAATAATTATACCGAATTTATAAGATAAACCGTCAAACTTTATTATAATGAACATACCAATCTGTTCGAATATACTGTACAATAATACAGTTATTTGAAATCAAATATTTAATTTTTATATTAAATAAAATATGAAATATTTAATATATAATAATTGTTATATAATATTGTACTATTTCACCCATTTTTCTATGTCACTTCACATGTATTAGATTAGACAACTCACTGCAAATGGAGACTTCATGTCATTTTTGTTATCATTACATGTAAGATAACAGATATTTCTATATCCAAGAAAGATTTATATTCTTATTAAATATATTTCAAATATTATTTTTTTAAATATCATAAAAAACATTTGATAATTAATTTTACATTTCTATAGAAGGGTTTTATTAAATTGATTTTAAATGAGATTTATTTACAGAGAACATTTAATATTAGAATATTAATGTTTTTTTTATAACGTTAGATTGTTTAGATTGTCCATGATTAACAGTGATATATTAAATAATACAAATGTAATTGTCAAGTAACAATCAGATTACACTCTCTTTTGTTTTTCATAAGAATCAGCTTATAGTAAAGATGGAATTATTTTAAACGGAAACCTTACATTGAAAATCATAGGTCAAGATTCAAAGATCATCTTTGAATCTTGTCCCCCTTTATTTTAAATCAATGGTCAAGATTTCCTCAACTTGACTCAAGTTCTGAAAGTAGTGCCTCAACTTGATTCAAGTTATAGAAATAACTTGAGGTATCCCCCTCTGCCACTATTTAATTTATATTCTAACCTAAAACACTATGATACGTATTCAGATAGCATTCTACCAACAATTTCTCAATCAGCAAATTGAATAAAAATCATAACAAAAACTGCATTACATAATATATTAAAAATTCAGGGTTTGCTAAATACAGCCCTTAGGGCTGTATTTAAGGTGCATAAATTATTTGTACATTTACCATAAAATTCAGGGGTGGACTTTTAATATGGAAAGTACAAGTTTTTTATGCACGTTAAATACAGCCCTTAGGGCTGCATTTAGCATTCATATGTTACTATGGAAAATAAAAAATCTTATAACAAAAAGCGAAACAGACGGGGAAGGAGTAGAACAGATGAAATAAGCAAATTGCCGGATTCAATTATAATAGATGAAATCCTGTGTCTTTTACCAAAATCTAAAGAAGCTATCAAGACAGGTATACTATCAAAACGTTGGAAGAATCTATGGCGGTCAGTTCCCATTCTTGCTTTTGATGATTTCCAGTATTATACACTTCCAATGATACTTCATAATCATTGTTGTTTCAATATCAAACCTTTTGAAAATTTTTACATTTCGGTGGATAGAACAATTAATCAATATCAGCTACAACATATTGACAAATTCAGTCTGGCAGCCAATTATGATAATGAATTTGCTACTTATATCAACAATTGGATTCAATTTTCCATCAGTAAAAAGGTTAAAATATTTAACCTTTGCTTAAAGCAATCTGAACAGAACCAAATGTATAATATTGAATTAGATTCGTTTTACAAAAATACATATTTTACAAAAATGGAATTGGATTTTTGTAATCTTCAGCCTCAACTTAGCTTTACTTGGAACAATCTGACTGAATTATGTTTAGGATATTGCGATATTCAACCAGGATTGCTACAAAAAATATTAAGTGGTAGTCCTATGTTAATAACTCTGAAATTTGATTGTTGTTATGGTTCCATTCTACATATTGATTCTGAAAGTGTGAAAATTTTGTAATCAAAAATTTCAACACTTCAGAAGATTCTGATGATTTAGAAATCAATGCTCCTAATATTCAATCTCTAACAATTATCGGAATTTTGGCTGCATCCATCGTGTTGATAACAAATGTTCCTTCTTTGCTGAAAGTGGAATTAAATTATAAAATACCGAGAAAATTGATGAGGATAACGGAAGTAGAAGAAGAACATATAATGAACGATATTTGCATCAGTCTACAACATGTTCCGAATATTGTTGTTGGATATCACTGTTTTAAGGTAATATTTATATAAGCTTATTTGATATAATTGAATTCTTTCTGAAGTTACTAATATACTTTTTTTTATTAAAATTAAAGGTATTCAGTCGTCTTAATTTTCGACAAAGGAATTCTGCACCAAACATACGTTTTTCGTATTTCCAACCATTTACATGGATGAAAAATCTTTTTTATGATTATCAATTATCATCAAGTTCTGAAGATAATGATGATACAGATAATGATACTGATATGACTGACAACAATAACGATTCACCTTAAAAAACCAGGTACAATACAGCAAACTATATTGTTATTCTTCATCATTCGGTATTCAAAGCACTTTTCTTTCATACAATATTCCTTAGGCTGTGTTTGTTTTTACAAAAATATGCCAGACTTGTTTTCTAAATATTATGAACGAATTGCATTTTTGGTCCTTGTGTTATCATACCATTTACAACTTTGATACAAACATGTGAAAAGTGGCGAAACGTATCCTGTGATATCACACCTGTTGCAATTTTGGTCCAAAAGTAACGTGCCGTTAGAATTCAGCCGTTAATGCCCCCATGTGCGTCTCACGTGCAGGGTAGTTGAGTCATTTACACCCTCCCACCCATATATATACCAGAAACCACCCCCAATTTCATTCTAATTTGCTCTTCTTATTTACCCTAATTTATATATGTATATATATCATCATCAATATATATATAATATGATGATATTAATCTATTGATACAAAACCCAGAAAATAAATATATATATATATATAACCGTATATAAATATGTATATATATATATATATATATATATATATATATACATATAGATCTATATAGATCGATCTATATAAACATTTATATATATATATATATAATTACAAACAACAACAGACAACACAATCACACCAACATAGACGAATTGCATCTTAAATTCTTGGATATGGTTTGATTAACTGCCGATTTGACAAGTGATGTTCACGATTTGAGGATTTGGTACAGTTTGATTGATATATGTGTTAGAGGGGTTTTGCAATAAACGAAACAAAAACGAAAGAAGATTTGCTTGTAAATATATATAAAAGGATAAAAACGAAGGAAGATCGATTTGCTTGTATATATATAAAGGATAAAGGATGGTTGGAATGTTCTGGTCTTCTGGAATATTTAGATATATATTCATGTTTGTATTTATAGAACTTTTGTAGGAGAAGAAATGAATTAATATTTATGTTTGTATTTATAGAACTTTTTTTTCAAGGATTAATTTATGCTTAACATTAGACATTAGTGTTTTTGAAGATGTGGATGAATAATGGTTGGTAGGTTGAGTGGAGAGAGAAGCACAATTAAAGAACAAAGAAAAAAAATGGATTTGCAAAAATAGTCCATTTTTTGTATGAAAAGTCAGTTTTGCCCATCACATGTGTGGCACATGGCCTCACAAACGGAGAAAATAGACGGCCAGTTAGTTTTAGACCAAAATTGCAACATGTGTGATATCACAGGGATACGTTTCGCCACTTTTCACATGTTTGTATCAAAGTTGCAAATGGTGTGATAACACAGGGACCAAAAATGCAATTCGTTCTATTATTTTTTTGGCTTGCAAGATTTCATTTTGATTGATTAGATTTTGTTGGTTGTCATTTTATTTTCTGCAGAATGACTTATTGCTAGAATTTGGATTAAAATGTTAAGTCCAGATTTACTGGACTCGCTCCAGACTCGACTACTGTAGACTTACTGAAGATCTGTCCAGAAACGTGTTCTACTGGACCTACTCCAGACTTGGAATCTGGAGTCCCTCTGAAGATTTGTCCAGAAATAATGGAAGACCAGTGAGCAAATACTTGTATAGGAAATCTAGAGTATTCTCCAGATTAGCTCACTGGACTTCACCCCAGTCCAGATCTACTCTACTCAAGACGTTCTCACTGAAGTCAAAGACTGAAGTCAGAATAAAGAAGACTGACAAATGGCGGAGTCCACTGGAAGTCTTACCAGATCTTTACACTGGAGGATTGTCAGTGTTCTAGACCTTACAAGTCTGAACACTGATATCGAGGAATTGAATTTTGCCTTTACACTTTCCAAAGAACAATCCACTTGTTCTTTACCAAAGTTTATGCGTGTAAAGGTGGTTGGTTAAAAGAATAAATCATATCGATATGACTTTATCCTTGTACCTATTAACCAATGCATTTAATGTTCTTGTCGGATCATTAAATGCATGCAACCATATTTGTACGGCACAAAATTCACTGGTGAATTTGTTGCCTATAAATACAAAGTCATTTCTTTGAGAAAATACTTTTAAGCATACATTTTGCATTAGAGTGAATTTGTTTAAATACTCTCGATCTTAAACTGGGAATACTTCACAACTTTAAGTATCTCGATCCAAAAGAGTTATTTGACAAATATAGATCATTTGTAATTCATAGGTTGTTAGGATACATACTTATTTGTATTATCTTGATTCCGCACACCCTTGTATTTTATTTAACATCATAAATAAAATACACCATTGAAAAATACATAATGTTCCACTTTACTTGTTTATTGCTTTAAGTCTTGTATTACTTTGTTTATATATTCTTGCATTTATTTACAAGTAATACTAGTCCATTATAGTGATTATTAGACTTGTTGTATTTTACACTTTCTAGGTTAACCATCGTATTTAAGGGACTCACATTTGGTATCAGAAGGCTAAAC
>CM067170.1:85178148-85295088 GCA_034093135.1 Erigeron breviscapus | reverse complement strand
CTTAGGCCAACTGCAAGTCCTTCCCAAGATGCCACTATCTCATTTTCAGATGTGGTGGGTCAGCTCACTGAGTTCACTTCAACCTATAAGGTTGAGATCTCAAAGCTGACTGAATGCTTGGAAAAGATCCAAAAGGATCAGGATTTGACGGTTAAGAAGGTAGACAAGCTATGTCAAGATCAGACTGCACTGGAAAAAAATGTTAAGAAGGCAGTTGACTTGATGCAGCAGAACCAAATCAAGCTGACAAAGTCTCTTGATGGTCTCACAAAAGCCATCAATGAAGAGAAGGAAAGAAATAAGAGCACTCTGGGTCAGTTTGAAAAGATTGCAAACAAGTTTACTAGAGATGTCACCATAGAGCTGAAATCTGCCAACAAATCTCAAGTTGAATTCAAGAAAGAGCTGGTTGAAGTCTCAAAGGGTGTCAAGACAAATATTCGATCCCTCCAAAATGATTATATTGATCTACATAGAGCCTGCTGTCTCAACAATTTCAAGATTGAATTGCTCTCTCATAAGCTCAGTGGAGTCTTTGCCACCCCAGTTAGCTCTTTTTCTCCTGATGATGACAAAAAGGGGGAGAAGAGTGCAGCTGAAGTTGAGCAAGAAGAACAAGAAAAAGAAAAAGAGAGAATTTATGTTGACAAACAGGTTGCTGAGTACTTAGAGAAGTTGAGAGAAAGAGAAAAGAAGGCTAGAGCTGAGGGGGAGGCCAATGACAGAAGACTTGTTGTGTTTGGTTCTAGTAAAAGAGCGGTGGAAGGTGAGAAGGAAGCTGAACAAGAGATAGAAATGACAGAGTCCGAGTCTGGTGGTGAATTGAATGTTGGTACAATCAATGAAGAAGCTAGTGAGAAAGGTGAAACAATTGAGGGGAAGACTGATGTGTTAATGGAAGATACTGGAGAGATAAGGGTGGAAAAGGTTGTGGAAGCTATTGAAAAAGAGAAATCTTCCCAAGTTGACCCTGCACAAGCTGTGTCATCTCAAGCTGACCCAGCTCCCAAAGAAAAACAAATAGAATCCTCTTCAAGTGAAGACAATAGTACCTTGACCAATTTATGTTGAATAAAATGCCTAATGAAGTTGGTTCAAGTGGTGTGAAAGTTCTTACTGACAAAGAAAGAGATTGGGAGGCTGCAAAGCAACGGGCTGAACTGTTTGGTGTACCAGTTGAGGTGGCATACAACATGTTAAAGGAAGATAGAAGAAAAGAGAATGAGAAAAAGACCCAGTCTGATCCAGAAATTGCCAAGGTTCTTCAGGAACAATTGAATAAAGAAGATGAAGAAGAACTTGCAGTGGTTGGATCAAAGAATAAAGGAGGGAAAGGTAAAAAGAAAGTGGTTGTTCACTCAACACCACTACAAAAGAAGAAATATGTGGCTGCAAGTACTGAATTCCATGATCAGTGGGAAGCTCTGGAAAAGAGAAAAGTAACTGAAAAGATTCACTTCAGAAGATATCCAGAGCAGATAACTAAATGTGAAATGAAAAGAAAAAGAGGACAGTCCATCCCATGCATCAGGATCACACGAGTTGGATTTGAGAAAAGTAATGAAACTTGTGATCTTGACAAGTTGATTGACTTGGGATACACTGAGTGGGTTGAACTTCATAATATCATCACTGGTATTAAAAGTGTTCATCAAGAGACAGTCTTGGAGGCCATTGAGAAGAAGTTCTCAACAATTATCAAGTTCAAAATTGACATCTCAGGACTTCCAAGACCAAAATAATTTGATATGGATGATGAAGATGAGTCGGCTGAGCCTCTCAAGAAGAAAAGAAGAATAATTGGAAGAATTGCTGCTCCTGAAGGTGATCACACAGATTTCCTCAAGAACTTGAACCCTTCAGAGTTGCTTCAATTGTTGTCTCCTTAAGCTCTTGACAAGATTCTGAATCATCTTGATATGTCTCTACCTGCTGGTGTTGAAAATGCAAGGAGTGGATTGTTTATCACTGAGCCAGAACATGGAATGTACTTTGTGAATGCAAGAGGCCAATTGGTGTTTCAAAGGACTGCTGAGCTAACAAAGGTAACACATATGCACCTATTTACCTTGTACAGATTCTGTGTCAGTTTTAGTGATCAAGGTAATGGGTATGAGCAGTTCCTCATCAATGAGGGTCTAGATAGGAATTTAAATGTGACTATTGCCCCTTCTTATGAAGTCAAACAAGAAGCTGTAAAGATGATTGGGGAATAGTTCTTTATCATGATATATTTTATTTTCTCAATATATGCAAAAGTGACTTGTACAAATTCAGTTTCAATGTTAAAACTTCATATCAGATCAAAAGAACCCAAAAGATTCAAAGGGTCACAAGCTGTTAGTAACATTTTACTTTGATACTTTGTAAGCTGATAGTTAGAATTGTGTTGGGTTTTGTCATCATCAAATAGGGGAGATTGTTGAGTCCCAATGTTAATTGTAAATTTGGTAATGACAAATCTGATAGTTAAACACTTAGAAATCTTTTGGTTCTTGTAATCTGATCTGGGTCAGACTAAGCTGACACAGCTTACGATCTGTTTCTGACCCAGATCATGTTTCATGTGTTGTATTGTAATATCTTATGGAAGCTAGTATCATTCAAGCTGCAACAAGATTGTTCATAGCATTCAATCCAAGTCGAAGAGGAGGATTGAAGATAGAAGACCAAGCTGGTAGTGGAAGTCAGCTTGGGATTAGCAGTCAGCTTGGAGATACTTAGGCAGATTGGTGCTTTGACAAATGGCCCAATCTGTGTCTGACAATCAAGTGAAGATAACAACCTGGATTGAAGATAAGGACAAATGATGTGACTAGGAAGAATCCTAGGATCCAGGTTGGTGGTTGGATTTACATATGCGTGTCCATACTCTTATTGGATGAAAAAGAATGAGTGGTAGTACTTAGGGGACCACAAGTACTAAGAATAGGCACGATCAAATATTCCTCTGTTATCCAATAGAAGATGAATACGTGGTTGAATTGGACACCAAGTGAAGAAGGGCTTTCGCCTATAAAAGCCTCATTCCTTGATTGAATATGTGTGGCATTCCTGAGAATCATTCTTCACATTAAGTTTTCTTTGCTCTTATACACAGCTTAGTCTGTTAGAAGATCAGCTTGGGCTGATTCTCTTGAGTAGAAACTTGTTGATTGTAATTTGTCATTTCAGAGGGTTGTTTAGATATCTGTAGGCTATCTTATTTTCGCAACAACCCTGTAATTCTTTGTATAGATTATTTCTTAATAAAGGATTACATTGAAAATTACAATCTGTGTGCAAGAATGTCTTTTAATATTTACTGCTTTACTGTTTTATTGATTCATGTTCTTTACTTACTTAATATATAAACTGAGTCTTTAAAACGTTTATTCAAAAGTTTGTAAAGATCGAATAAAGTTGTATTTACCCCCCTGTACAACTGTTCTGTGTACAATATACTTTGGTATATTGATACACCTTGGGACGTGTCAAATATGAATGGAAAGTTTGTTCTCATTGTAAAGTTTTTGGACATAAATATGGTGTATGTAATAAGAGAGAAAGAACCTTATAGGAAAAGAAGTTAGAAGAAGATAAAAAGAAAGAGAATGCAATAGGGGCAGGGGAATATGACCAACAAAAGCAATGGAACATTGTGAGAAACAAGAGATGGAAAGAGAATAGATATATGGCTAATAAATGGATGCAAAAGCAAACCCAATCAGTTAGGAATGAAGAAAAGGAGAATACCAATAAAGAAAATTCAAAGCAAAAGATTTATGAAAAAGAATATCCGGCACTTAATGCAGAAAGTAGGAAGTGTGGACCATCAAGTAGCACAAACAGCTTTGCAGTCCTTGAAAATGAAGAGAAGATAGTTATGGATGGGTTCTTAAAAAAGAAAACCAAACCAGATGATGAAGAACTAAAAGAATGGTCATGGGAGATGGTGCATTACTATGCGAAGAAGTGGAAAGAATTATATCGAGCTGATGTTGTCGCTTGATATCTGCTCTAGTGCTAGAAAAGGTTGGGTGTTAACTGTAGGATTGAATTGTTTCCGGAATTGTTTAGAATTAGCGGGTGATAGAGTGAATCTAGATGAATGGCTAGTGAAGGTAGAATTTGGTATAGTTTGTTGGGTATGTCTTGTAAATTGAAGTTGTAAATTTGAGGTTGTTAATATAATTAACACTTTGGAAAAAATATATATATATTGTAAGTATAGTTAATTGGTTAAGTTAAAGTCTATGTTTTAACAAGGGGCAAGAAAATATATATAGTTGTACTGTTTTTAAAAACATTAAATTTTAGTCTAGCATTTTCTTCTCACCCATCTATTTATCACGTGGAAAAGATTACAATTTCCTAGTTATTTTACACTTACCAATAAAACAACAAACCCCTCTTCACTTTCTTTGAATCACAGTTAACCTTTTTCCTCTCACTCTGTAAAAGCCTAAAACCTGCAACTTACTCATCTCCTTGAAACGAATTTTTTCTTAAAAAACACATACTCATACGAAAGGTTATGATGTAGGCAATAAGGAATATAGCTACAAATATGTCCATCTGGTATCTTATTTTACCAAAGATTCAACGTCGCTTGGGTTTACAATATGATTATATGGCCAAATGAACTTATTCTACTGTGATATGAACTACTGTCCCCCGTTAGAGTGATGCTCAGGGCTGGCGCCCTGCCCGCCCATATGCAGGGCCGGCTCTGATGCGAGCATGTAAAGTTAGTTTAGAAAATTCGCAACGCTTAGTAGTTATAAATCCCCATGTAATTAATCCAAAAATCGAAAAAATGTATATTAATTGGTCGGGTCGGATCAACACGAACACCATTTATACCTGGATACACTTGTTACGAAAAATAAGACACAATCTAACTTAATAATAATATGATATAATTTTTCTCAAAGTATGTTAAAATTTATAAAATTTTTTTTATTTAGTTAAATAAGTCATTATTTAAAATCGAGTAATAAATAATATTCAAGCTAAAAAAAACAGGTTCTCAAAGAATAAAAGATAGATTTTTAAAGAAACAAAGTTGCTACTGTAAACATGTAAATTCATTTAAATAAGGTAATTATTACTCTAATAATAATCAGTGAATTTCAAGCTTAAAAAATAAAAGCTTTCTAACAAGAAAAACTTTAACTATATAAAATAAGTAAAGTAATACTAACTTTAATCTTATACTGTCGTTATACATATACAAATCTTAACTAATAGGATTATACGATTTGTTTCATTAAATATAGTTGTAATGTAATGTTGTATTGTTGTATCAGCATATTCCTTAGGCCTTCCTTATAAGGAGATTATAAGGAGAGTCCTCCAGCTTCTTCACTGCCACGTCAGCATCCCACCACTCAGGACTCCCCTCAGGACTCCCCTGCCTATAAGGCAAACTTCTTCATAACTTCTTCGCCACATCATCAATTCTTTTATATTTTTTTATTAACAAAACACCATTCAAATATAATAAAAAAACACATTTTATTATTAAACAAACATATTACATTACTTAAAAATAAAAGACAACACAAAATTAAAAAAGACAGTACTTGATAAAAACACGAAATACATAATAATGATAAGATTACTCTTCATCTTCATCATCTTTGATTGACATTTTCCCTAAGCCACGGTAAGCGCTTTCGTCGAGCCACCACTTGGTTTGTACCATTTTTCGTCCCTGTGGTTTGTACCAACTTTCACAGACCGTCCCTGAGTATCCGAAATTACACGTTTCGTCCCTAAGTATGGAACTCCGTCAACGCTTTTAGTCCACTACCCAAACGGACGTTAAAAATCCTTGATTACACTTTTGGTCCAAGGGTATATTTGTCATCTAAGCTCTATGTTTTTCAATTAATACTACACATATGTATATGTATCTATCATCATCTCCCAACATCAAAAAATTTTCAGATCTTCAAACATTTACCACAAAACCATCCACCATCTCATTCTATATCTATATCTATATATTATCCATCAAATCCTAAACATCTACCCGAAACCAATTTCCAAATCGGATTAAAAATAAAATAATTAAAAAAATTATCTACCATCATCATCGATCATCATCATCTCCTGAAACCAATTTCCAAATCGAATTAAAAACAATTGTTTTCAATATTGGAAACCACAAATGAGATTAACTAATTATTTAACCCCTGACCATCATCGTGAAATTGATGATATGAACAAAGAAAATGAACCAAGATAAACATTCTTTTAAAAACCCATCGGATCTACCACCCTTACCATCATCATCAACAAGAAAATCATTACCACCAGCACCACTGTTCTCCGACGGCGACGATAGTGGCGTATAGACTATGCTACATCATCACCGGCAACAAGTTACCACCACTAACTACCGCTTCTCCCGCCGCCATGGATGCAACTCCAGTCGCAAGCACCAGCCAAGATCACCAGTGTCATATACAACCATCTCCGATCTATATATATTTTTCACGAGATTTAATCATGATTTAAGACATGGATATGAAGATAATTGAATAAAGGAACGAAATGAGTTCTCTTTTAGGTAATCTAATTTGTTTTCTTTGAAAAGTCACTTTCTACTGTGTGAAGTCTAAAGATCTAGTGCACCAAAATTCAAAAGCCACCACCTCTCTTGCCTGTCTTCTTGCCGTCCACATCTTCAACCAAATCTATCAATCTTTTACAAATATAATCGGCCACAAATATAACCAAATCAAACTCAATAACAAAATCCGGCTAAGAAGATTCGGCGGCGTACGTGGTGGTGACTAATCGGACCACAAGCAGATCGAACTCACTAATCGGACCACCACCACCACCTTCTCTTTCTCTCGCAACTACCACTGCCGCCGGTGGATGGGTTTTTATCTCAATCACCTATTTATTTTCTAAGTTCGTCAGATCTGGCAAAGAAGTGTTGTTGGGTTGAAGTAATGGATCTGGAAAAGAATTGTTGGTATGTATATATGTATATGTGATAGTTATGGATCCAGATTTTGTGTGTGTATGTATGTGAATGATTGGTTTTGGAAAATAAATGATGAATATAGCAAGAGATATTGTCAATGAAGAAGAAGAGGATATTTGTATGTAATAGATACATATATTGTTTTGATATATAAAGATTTGGGATAAAGGGATTAGTTTTAGGTAGTTATAACTCAAGATGATAGTTTTTGGGATGTGTTTGGTTAATTAGTTAAAAGATCTGAAGAATTTTATTTTTTTAATCTGGATGTGTTGTTTTGAGTGAAAAAGATAGATTTGTTTGAGAAGAAAGATGATGCGTTTCACTAAAGAAAATATAGAACCAATTATACATTGACAAGTGGAAAATTATATAAAGAAAAAAGATTTAATTACATTTTTGGTCTGTGACAAAGGAAATGACTATTTTATCCTCGGTGTGCAGGTCACATGATCACTGTGTTAACGTCCGTTTGGGTCGTGGACCAAACTTGTTAACAGAATTTCAAACCCAGGGATGAAACGCGTAATTTCGTGGTCTCAGGGATGGTCTGTGAAAGTTGGTACAAACCACAGGGACGAAAAGTGTAATTAACTCTAAAAAACACATTTTATTATTAAACAAACATATTACATTACTTAAAAATAAAAGACAGCACAAAATTAAAAAAGACAGTACTTGATAAAAACACGAAATACATAATAATGATAAGATTACTCTTCATCTTCATCATCTTTGGTTGACATTTTCCCTAAGCCACGGTAAGCGCTTTCGTCGAGCCACCACTTGTCGTGTTGCGGGCATTTGACTTCATCCGTTGTTTTGTCTTCTCCGCAATTGTCGTGGTACGATTCGGCCCAAGTGCATTGGTCACCCAACGTGTGACCGGCCTTAAAAACATTATCGACCACCCTCTTGACCTTCTTGATCTCATCCTGCAGAAACAAAGAATATGTCTCTTCGTGTTTCGAGACCCTGCGGCCTGGTGCTTGTATTGCCTCAACCTCTTGCTCGCATTGTCGCATTTTCTCCCGTAGGTAACCCATGACCCCAGAGAGGTCAGTTTGAAGAAGGGTGTCCTCTTTGATATCAGCCATTATTTGTGTTTTCATCTCATATTCGGTCAAATGAGGTCGGTGAACATTCTTTTTTGATGATGAGGACACCATTTGATTAGAAAGAGTGAGTGAGTGAGTTTATAGAAGAATGAAAATTGGAATGGTGATGAAACTGATTTGTGCTCTGGCCTGGTATTTATAGGGGGACAATCCATCTAGCCGTTCAGGGACTGAAAGTGTAAATATTTTGAATTCGAACGTTGGAGGGACTGAAAGTGTAAATATTTTGAATTCGAACGTTGGAGGGAACTAAAAGTGTAAATATTTTGAATTCGAACGTTGGAGGAGCGTCTTTTACTTTACCTATATAAATAATGGCTTCTTATCAACCATTTCTGATCAAATCACAAACTTTTATACATCTAAAATGGCTTATTCATCAAATGTTTCCTACCAAAAACCACCAATGACTGTCGATCAAGTGCAATAAAGTATCATGGCTGATATCCTCGACCACCAAAGGTTCAAAGAGGAACTTGTTGCAGTTTGTCGAAAACTAAAGGCGAAGAAGCAATGGTGTCGAGAACAGATCGATTATATACAAATCGGGTATTGTACTGATCTTGAGTGTCAATACTTTACTTATTTGCAGGGGAAGATCGACAAGATTCAAATTGCTATGAAACAACTTGCTTGTGCGGTCATCACCTTGGACCATTTGATCATAACTGCCAAAGCAGTTTATGAGATGAAGAAATAAGTTTGTATTTTAATAATATGTTCTACGAACTATTATGTTGTATGTTTCTCTTTAATAAGTTTGTAATGTTTCTAAATTATGAATAAAAGTTCGTTGTTATTAAATTACAAAGTAGGCATTACAATACATAGAACACACTTAATTAAAATACTAGAACACACTTAATTAAAATACTAGAACACACTTAATTAAAATACTAGAACACACTTAATTAAAATACTAAAACAGACTTAATTAAAATACGAAAACAGACTTAATTAAAAGTGGGCAACCGTGATAAGCTCCCTGAAACAACGCTCGTATCTGAAGCTCCTCCCATAATTCCAACGGTACTCCTGATGTGCCGTTGCATAGAGCAACTGATCATATTGCCTCTGTGCATTCAACCTCGTATAGATTGCCTCAAACTGCTTACATTCATTGCGAATTTTGTTGAAGTGACCTAGTAGTTGAGATATGGTCCGTGGACCTTCAGTCGTGTTCATGTTGAACCTTTCAGATATGTTGGTCCAAACAGTTTTTTGGCTTCGTGGGTTAACCATTTCACATTCTTGTATCCAACACCTGCATAACAAAAGATCTTCGGATTCATTCCACATTTGTCTCGCCATTTTGAAATTGAATGGTTTAAGGAGGATAAAAATGAGTTGAAATGGTGTTATGTTGTTGATTGACTGTTGTAAAATGGTAGGGTTTAAATAGATAAAAAAAAATTAAAAAAACAAAAAGCTAGCCGTTAGATATAAAACAAAAAAAAAGTTTTTTTTTACTTCCTCCGCTCCTCGCGTGGCCCACCATCTTGCGTCCTTCATAGTCCTCACGAGGACTCTGCCTTGAAGACGATCGGTTTGGACGCTCCATGCTAACAAAGTCTTGCGTCCTTGGTGCTTGGGACGCAACACAAGGACACTTAGGCCGGTGCTTATAACCGTCCCATGGGTGCGTCCTATGGGTCTTGGACGCTCAAATGCTATTGACACCAATCGTCCTTGTGGCTGCGTCCCAGAAGTTGTTCTCCGCCAAGAAGATTGAAAACGCTCGGGTGTGGGTCCATTTGTAGCCGTTTGAAGCTTTTCTTTTTCTTTTTTTTTTCTTATTCCAACGTTCAAATATTTTTTTTCTTATTTAAACTCTAACATTTTCTCAACTTAACACAACCATTTCAAATCACTAAACAATTTCTTTCCACTCATTTTTATCTTCCTCAAACCATTCAAATTCAAGATGACGAGACAAGTGTGGACTGAATCCGAAGATCTTTTGCTATGCAGGTGTTGGATACAAGTTTCTGAAATGGTTAACCCAGCAACCCAAAAACCTGCTTGGACCAACATATATGAAAGCTTCAACGAACGCACCACTGAAGGTCCACGGAGCGTATCTCAACTACTAGGTCACTTCAATAAGATTCGCAATGAATGTAAGCAGTTTCAGGCAATTTATACGAGGTTGAATGCACAGATGCAATCTGATGAGTTGCTCTATGCAACGGCGCTTCAGGAGTACCGTGAGAATTATGGGAGGGGCTTCAGATACGAGCATTGTTTCAGGGAGCTTATCACGGTTCCCCACTTTCGTTTTCATTAAGTCTGTTTTAGTATTTTAATTAAGTCTGTTTTATGTATTTTATTTAAGTGTGTTTGATGTATTTTATTTAAGTTTGTTTTATTCATAATTTAAAAAGACTACAAACTTATTAAAGAGAAACATACAACATAATATTTCATAGAACACATTATTAAAATACAAACTTATTTCTTCATCTCATAGACTGCTCTGGCATTCATGATGAACTCGTTGAGGCAATACAAGCACCAGGCCGCAAGGTCTCGAAACACGAAGAGACATATTCTTTGTTTCTTCAAGAAGAGATCAAGAAGATAAAGAGGGTGGTCGATGACGTTTTTAACGTTGGTCACATGTTGGGTGACCAATGCACTTGGGCCGAATCGTATCACGACAATTGCGGGGAAGACAAAAGTACTTGGGAAGTCAAATGCCCGCAACACGATAAGTGGTGGGCAGAAGAGTAATTTTAATGATTATGTATTTCGTGTTTTTTATCAAGATGTTTTTTTAATTTTGTGTTGTCTTTTATTCTTAAGTAATGTAATTTGTTTGTTTAATAATAAAATGTGTTTTTTTATTATATTTGAATGGTGTTTTGTTAACTAAAAAAAATATAAAAGAATTGATGATGTGGCGAAGAAGTACTGAAGAAGCTGTCCTTATAGACAGTGAGAGTCCTGAAGAGTTCTGAAGAGAGTCATGAATTATGTGATGCTGATGTGGCAGTGAAGAAGTTCCAAGAAGATGGTGCTTATAAACACAAGCCTTATAAGCAAAGGCCTTAAAGGACATATAGACATATAGTTAAATAAATAATAGCAAATCAACTAAAAGTATAAATCAAAAAGTAGAAACGTCGAAAATGAAATTCTATAAATTAACAAGGTCAATATTAAAAGTTGTAATAAATAATGGTGGGCTCATCTTCTTGACTTATCTTCTTCAACATGAGATATAAAACTTACTCCATTACTCCATTGGAATAAACTTAGCAGCTTTTTTTTTCATCTTCCTCAAATTTAGTTATAAACTAATAATAAAACCCCGTCTATCTAAAAGAGTTTGTAAGGTACGTCCTTGTTCAAATTCAAGGTAGTTCCCTTGTAAAATTTTTACAGATTTTTACTTTTTTAGAAAATTATATAAATGTAAGGTAGGTCCTAGGACTTACCTTTATACAAGCTGGATCCACCCTTGAAATAATCAATTCTGTAAATTAACGTATATTACTGAAATTAGTTTAATCAATTATGTAAATTAATGTATATAATTAAGGTTAGTTTAATTATTGTTGTTATTCGATTATTCAAAGACAACCAACGGTGGTTTAGAGCACACGCTTTACCATGAGGTTTCGTTTTTTGCATTTCTTTTGTTCTTGAGTGTGAAGGAATAATAGAAAAATAGAAGACGGTAATCCATTGGAGAACTGGTTTAGAAACAATGAGACTTAGAGTAGAACAATCGGTTATGAAAAAAATCGAATGAGAGCTTGGTTTTAGAAATTGTGAGGCGCACAAAAGCGACAGGTCCATTAACGAAGCACAAAGCACAAAGGCTGCTGGATTTTGATAGGCGAGGTGCACACTTTCGGGAAAAAAATTGACGAATTAATCAAATAGTATTTATAAGTTTTAACACATAAGTTACTACTAGATGTATATACCCAATCAATGCGGTGGCGAAGGTGCCAGCGACTAGTGGTGATGGTGGCATCGACTGGTGGTGGTAATTGATGTAAATTTGGGTAGTATGGTTATTTTAGGAGTTAAGAAATAGATATGTAAATTAATAGAAGTATTATAGTGAATAAAGGGGAAAGACATTTTACGTATTTCAACTTCTTTTTTGAGAAATGGGGAAAGGGGGAATGCTTTATATGGATATTATATAGAAAAGTAACCAAAATATGTTAATAATTACCATCAACCTTAGTGATTAGTAGGCTAACTAGCAGTGCACACCCTAGCAGTCCATGATCAGAAATCATGTAATATACTTCAAGGTAGAAACTAATAATCACATAAGATAATCAAAAGAAGGCTACCTAAAGGTTGGAGAGTTAAACTAGGAGTAGTAACTAGCAATCCGGAACTCGTGTACAAAAAATTTGCAACTATTTTGGCACAAAATTGCAGCTATTTTGGCGCAATACTCTTGCGATTAATAGCACCTAAGGCACTTTTTAAAAACCAAGATTTGGAGAAATGCCAGATTACGAAAGGACAAAACTTTTTTTTTTTCTGAACGGCAAAAAATATATTGTATTACTTACTAGGCAACCTATCAAGACACTAGTTGCCGAGAAGTACAGTTACAATTACAGACAAAACTAATTGATTGAGAACAAATTGCGAAACGAAGTTAGAAAAGAAAAAAAAAAGACGAGTTTGTGGGGAGTGGAGCCGCAAACCTATTCCTAATGTATTCTCAAAAAACCCATAGTTATTCAAACTAAACCCACAATTATTCAAACTAGTTATACGTACCCACTCAAATAGCTAATCGTTAATTAACAAACTAAACCCACGCATAAAAACGCAATTACCCATGGAGTATAATTAATTACATAATCAACGAAATCTTGAGTACACGATCACGCGACAGTTTCAATCATTATGGGCCCGGGGTTGACGGCAGCAAAGACAACTCATTGGCGTCCAACACCAACGCCAGACTGTTGGGTAAGAAACCCGTAGTTGCCAACACGGGTCTTGGTTCTTTAACATGCCACTGACCAACATCAAGATTGTACTTTCGACCCCAATTCATTGCGACTGGTTTCCTCGACTTCGACATATGTTTCTTGAAATACGTGGGTCCAAGGGATCCACTAGAACGGGCGGGTTTCTTTTTTTTTTGAATCCTTTCCTGCTTGCCATTCAAACTTTGGTTCGATTTTAAATAATTTTACTTAAAATGGTACTTTAGACATTCCATGGTATTTAGTGTGTAATAATATCATGAAAAGTCCAAAATATCATTTTAAGTAAAATTACTTAAAGTCAAATTCAAGTTGAATGTCAAGCAGGGACTGATTTAAAAAAAAACGTCATTCAAGCACCCTTGGACCCCACATATTTCAAAAAACAATCGGTCGAAGTCGAGAAGAATCAAAAACCAATCGCAATGAATAGGGGTCTTGTAAGTGGAATGTGAAAGAATTAATCCCTGCAAGACCCGTGTTGGCTGCCACGAGTTTCGTACCCAACAGTAGTTTAGCCTCGGTGTTGGACGCCATATGTGTGTATCTCGGTTGATTTAGAAAAGTCGCAACGGTTAGAAGGATTATTAATACCCATCTAATCAAGTCTGTAAATTCACGATGGCATATCAATTAAGGATTAGTTTAACTTTTGTTGTTATTAGATCCTTTAAGAGCAACCAACAGATAATATTAACAACTAGAAGTGAGAAATTTTTTTAGGAGCTCAAAGATGATACCTCCAAGCAGCGATTAACAAGGTCCATGCTCTTCAAGTAGTGTCCACTTTTATAATACAAAACGGCAAGTTTATACATGACTTTTTTCTTTTTCCAGGGGTTATTGGTGATGAGCAATGAACCTACCACAACCAAGTAAAAAACAAAGTAAAAGAAATATACAAGTAAATATGATCATTTTTATCTTAATGTCCGAGTTAACTATAAACAGTCCAAAAACATATCACGGTAATTGCCTTACTCTTAACAATTAACGTTTCCTTAAATTAACATGATGATTAATAATCCATCCGTAATATTAAAAATAGTATATATTCACCTTGAAGCAAAATTAGCGCACATTGTACATCTTCAGGGTCGAATGAGCGAATAAAAAAATATATTAAGCGCCTCCGAAACTTATTCTTTCGTTCAAGATGAGACACTTCGTATTTGCGTTGTTGCAACTATAATGGCATTGAAATTAAAGTAATAATGTCATATGTGAAAAACAAGCAAGTAAATTCAAAGAAAGAGTTAGTTACAAGAATAAAGGGAGCATCGAGCCGAGGATAATATATGTCTAAGCCGGTTGTGAAAACTATTACGGGCAGTATGAAACGCCTGAAATTATCATCCATGACGTTTTACAAAACCCTAGGATTTTGTAAAACAAAGTGCGTTCTAAAATATACGGAGTATATATATTTGGGGAAGAGGGGATGCGCATTGTTTGTTAGATAGATAGATAGGTAGATGGGTTTTGCATGATTTGAATCCGGTCCAATTTAAACACAATCTAATCCATTTAAACGAGATAATTGTGTTTTATCTTTATCTTTAGTTTTAGGGCTATAGTTAAGGTGCATTAAATAATTATATATTTATCATAAAATGCAGGGGTGAGCTTCATATGGAAGGTACAAATATTTTATGCACTTTAAGTGCAGCCTAAGGGCTGCGTTTAACATTTTCCTTTTCTTTATCTACTTTTTGCTACTTATTGTGTTTTTGACCGATCTTAATTTTGAGAGTATGGGGCAATGTTTGGTTAGCATTATTAGACCATTTGTAATCGTTCATTCTTTTTATGTACACTTTTTCTTGTCACGTCGGTATTATCTTCTCTTCTCCTTCACCCGATGGCTTTTCAAGAAGACGAAATGGGTGAGATCGGTACGGATATCAGCCAACGCTAGTAAACAATGGAATATCGGCCACATATCGGAATCTCAGTCAAATATCGGGAATATCAGTCAAATATCGGTCGGAATCGCTCAAACTCGGAAGGTCAACAAAAGTCAATTTTTATTTTTATTTTCAGAGGTGTTTAAAAGAAACCCTAATCGAATTGGACAAACTCTCTATGTTTAACTTAAAAGAATTATGTTGTTGTTTTGAGACAATTATGTTTAAGTTTGAACTTTTTAGATTTTATTTTTAATATTCTATTACATATAACTTCATAAATTACAATTTTCGTTGTTGCGACTATAATGCAATTTAAATTAAAGTTATGTCATATGAAGAGATATATGAAGAACGGCGAAAAACAAACAAGTAAATTCAAATAAAGAGTTAGTTACAAGCTAGAATAAAGAGAGAACTCAGTCGAGGATAATATTCGTCTAAGCCAATTGTGAAAACTATTATGCGCAGTATGAAACGTTTGATCTCGTCATCCGTGATGTTTTTTGCAGAACCCTAGGTTTGCCTCCACGGAATAATTAAAGTGCGTTATAAAATATATTCTAGACGGATGCACGCGCGATGCAGCGACAATGGTAATAGTGGTGGCCATCGGTGGAGATGGTGGTGATGGTAGCGATGGCGTGTGGTGGTGGTGGCGGCGATGGTGGTTGTGGCGGCAACTGTGAGTAGTGTAGGTTATTGATGTAAAAGTATATGATTTAATAAGGGGCAAGGGTGTAGTCGGCAAGTTCAATCGGCAAGTTCCATCGGCAAGAATTGGCAAATATGCTCCATTGAACCCTCTCCATAGGCTCCAATCGGCAACTAGCATCGGTTTCTTCCATCTGCTCCTTTTGGCCAATCTTGGCCACGTGGGTTTTGACCGGTTTTTTAAAACTTGTTTAACGTTAGAGCGTGCTATTGTTTTTTTTTCTTTTGTCCTTTTCAACTTCTATATAAACTAACTAAATAAACACAAACAGTTTCATACATCATATACATAAATAATACATACGCATCCATTTTCGAACCAACCATGGCAAACTACGGGCTAGCTATGACTCTCTTCGAGGTTAAAAACTCGATGCAGCACCACATGCTTGACGATGACAAGCATAAAACCGACGTTAGGTCTCTGATTAACGACACACACGCTTAAAGGTCGGCTCACCTTGCCAAAATTGAGGAACGATGAGCGCACCATAACGAGCTCGACATCCGTACGTTACATACCTGCAACAAAAGGTCGCCTGGTTTGACCAAACCCTTCAGAAGCTTACTGTTGTCGAAGCCACATTAGCGATGATGCTTCAACACGCAGAATTTGGCAAGGTAGTGTCGGCGAAGTAGACCCGGGAGAGGAATACGCGACTGACCCGGCTGGGTCAAACCCTAATGAAGTCGAATACTATAAATACATCCACCGCAATGACAGTGACAGTGACGTGGACTCTATCGATTGGCAAGTTGGTTGGCGCTAAACTTGTCAATTCAATTTTAGGACTTGTAATTTCAATTTATGTACTTTTTCGAATATTAATGAAGTATGTGTTTCAATTTGTAATTTTAGGGTTTATTTGGTAAGTTTTTTGTTTAGCAAGTTTTGGCAAGAATTGATAGTACATCACAAAAGTTGGCAAGAATTGACAAATTTTGGCAAAAAAAAAAAAAGGCTGGACACATGGCACTTGGTTATTGGCTCTAAAATTGGCTAACAACTTGTCAATTTGCCAAAAATTGGCACTGCACTCTTTCCCCTAAGGGTAGTTTAGATTTTTTAGAAGGTGAATGATAGATGTTGTAAATTATTTTATTAATGATATTTTGGGTAATTATGTATCTTATATGGTAGGCGTGTTGAGTGGTGAAGAGTATTTTAGATACATCAAACTTGTAATTTCATAAATGGAGATGGGTGTTTTATATAGTATTATAGATAGATATAGATGGGAATATAAGGTTGTCACCTACGAGCGTCTCCAAAGGTAGCTTGATCAAAATTTGTTTTTGTTAGAAAAAATCTATCAAAAGTTTTTTACTATTGAAAAAATGACTTTTTTATTGAATATGTTGAAGAACACCAACCTATTGATGAAAATAAACACTCTCTCCCATCTATATATAATTGAAGTATAATGGTTTTCTTGTTAAAAAAAGTCTTTCAAAAGTTTTTTTTCTTTTACTCCAATGGTAAAAAAAAATAATTTGAAAGACTTTTTTATTAACAATAAACCATTATCTTACAAGTAAATATAGATGAGTGAGGGTGTTTATTTTCATCAATAGGTTGAAGAACTTCAACTATTCAATAAAAAGTCATCTTCTCCAATGGTAAAACTATTTTGAAAGACTTTTTATAACAAAAAAAACAACTTTTGATTAAGCTACCATTAGGGATGCTCTAAACTTAGATATTAAACCCATTTCATGATCTTAATGTTTAATATAAAAAACATGGGGTCAGTTATTTATTCATTATACATTAATATTTAAAAAATTAGTATGTGAGGGATTTATACCTAAACTTAGTATACATATTCACTTTTCCATATATATATATATATATATATGTGAGGAATATATTAAAAAAATTCGGTGTTTGAAGGAATAGGTATCGTTAGATGTGTTTCTTAAGATTTGGAGCCAATCCATGTAAACAAGAGAATCTGTTTGGATCTATCCATTATACATCCGCATCATTTATTTTTACTTCTAATCTCTCATCTACTTTTATTGTTATCTTTATCTAATTTCTATTATTTATTATGTTGTTGACCAATCTTAATTTTGAGACTACGAGATGGGTACCCGCGCAATGCGGCGGCGGTGGCGGCAACGGGTGGTGATGGTGGCGGTGGTGGTAACGATGTGGTTATTAATCTAAAAGTAATTGATGTAAATGGTAGTGTAGTTATTTTATGGTTAAGGGATGTATCTTTTGTAAATAATTTTATTAAGAGTATTATAGAGATATTAGGTGGAAATATTTAAATTAATGAATAAAGGAGATAGATAGTTTGGATAAATATAGTTGGAAAATATTTTAGGGATATATTGGGTAGATTTAGTGTGTGAGTTAGGAATGTGTTGAAAATTAAGGGTATTTTGAGTATTTTAAAGGTAGAGAGTAGTTTGTTTTATAATAGAGTATAGATATGAATTTAATGTGATCCGGATCATTTATTTTTACTTCTAATCTCTCATCTATTTTTATTGTTATCTTTATTAACTTTCTATTACTTATTGTGTTTTTGACTAATCTTCATTTTGAGAATATGAATATAATTCGGAGATAGAGATCCTCTAAAGTTAAAGTAACTTTATAGGTAAAGTTAAGGGAATCTTGGTCCTTGGATTAAAATCAATGGTTAAGATTCAAAGATGACTTTTTAATCTTAACCATTGATTTTAATCCAATGGTTAGAATCCCTCAACTTTACCTATAAAGTTCATTTGAACTTTAGAGGATCTTAATCCTAATATAATGTGAGGAGATTCATTCTTTTGCATCTAATCTAAACCATCCATTCAAATCAATCCCTACTTCTCACATACATTTGTCACACATTTGTCACACTCTCAAACACTGCCGGTTCACGCGAACCGGGAGGGTGACTGGTTTTTTAAATCCGATTCGAGCGCATGTGTGGAGATTCGAACTCCCTACCTCTACCAAAAGCTAAGGGCGCTCAACCACTGCACGAAGGAAGTGATTTGTGTTTCTTGATTTCAATAAGAAGAAGAATCATGAAGAATTGTTAAAAACAGCAGGATCAACGATTTTCCCGGTCCGGTCCAACCGGTTGAACCTTGAACCGCCTTCAACACCGGTTCAAGCTCCGGTCCGGTTCTGAAAACATTGCTTTGCATTACACGCACTATCAATCTCACAACATCCATGTAAAACTTATGATGGTTTCTTTGCATCTAATTTTATATCTATACTTCTATATTTACATGTTCATGATTCTTCTTCTTTCTTGAAATTATATGTAAGATGCAATGTTAATAAAACATGTTGATTAATTCTTCATATTGAAGTAATCAAGAAACCACAATGAATATTGATATACTAGCAAGTAATTGAAATTTTGAAAACCCTTTAATCAAAAAAGAATTGTGTGTGGTGTCTAACAAATTACGACTCTCTATCTATCTATCTATAAATAGTTTCATAATAATAATAATAATGGTCGTTGGGTACTTAGACTTATAAGTTAATTAATTTATTTAGAATTATAAAATTAAATGATGGCTCCATCACTGGCCGCCACCACTATCAATAAACGCCGCCATCACTACCTGTCACCGCCAAATTGTGGTTTTTGTTTCGATCTATTATTTTTGGTGTTTTGTTTCTTGATTTCAATAAGAAGAAGAATCATGAAGAATTGTTAAAAACAGCAGGATCAACGTAAAATTAAGAAAAGGCAGACGACCTTCTAAATTCAATGCAAATATGAAATTGAAGGATGGAAAGATCGAAAAACATGGATCATCATATATCGTCGACCTACCGGATCCTATATACTTTAAGAAAGAAGGCTCTTCGTCATCTTATATCAAGCAATAACCGGTGGGGCGAAAACAGAGAACTATATCGGACATTGGGATATCAAGGCCCTAAAACCCATCCCAAGAATGGCCAAACCACTCATCTTTTAGTCCGGAAAAGCTAAGCAGCAGTTTTGGATGCAATTCATACATGCCTGGTGGTTTCATGGGTAATTAAGTTTGTGTGGGTAAGTATGATTTATTGTTATTGATTGGAGTGGCTAAAAATTGGAGAAGTTGTTGCAATTTATAAAGTATTGCAAGATGAATTGTAGACAATGTGACTTCTTGATCATCCTAATGTTGTTTCACCTACCAGGTATTTCCCTTTCATGTGAAACTCATGTTGTTTATCCTCATAGTATTTTCATGAATCCTTGCCCATGTTTTTCCTTCACATGATTTATTGGAAACTTTGTAAGCTCCTTTTCTATTTATATTTTTCTATATAAACTATTTCTGATACTACGGTTTCTTACAAAATATTCATTTTAGAGCTCTTTTATATATATTTATGCGATTGGCGTTTGTTACCGAGATATCAAGCCTTAATTTTTCCATAATCCATTTAAATTCCTTTCCAACAACAAGGACGACGACAACACCCATACACGAACAATGCCTGAGCATATATTTAGAATTTTATGACGTGTATGAACGTTGGATATCTATGTTGGACATAGGATAGCTTCAAAATACAATGTCATTCTACATTGGAATTAATTCGACATACTTACCAGTTAGGCAGTTACCACTTAGGTTTGGTTCGTTTAGACCCGCTAACAATGTTGCATGAATGTCTTACACTTTTGGTCGCTTTTGTTAATGATGATAATTTATGAGTTTATCAAAGTATCTTTTGAAAACGAATGATTAGGTAAAATCAAAATGTTAGCTTTTTAAAAATTGCTTAAAATAGAGTTTATCAAAGTATCTTTTGAAAACGAATGATTAGGTAAAATCAAAATGTTAGCTTTTTAAAAATTGCTTAAAATAAGCAATTAATGTTTTTTCTTTTGAAATAAATAAAGAGGTTATAAATCAATTTGATACCTAGAAAGAGGTAAAACATTATTCAAGTATAGTGGTTTATGATGATACCCACTTTTTTTTTCCGTCTCAAATTAGTTAGTAGTAGCCCATTGCCTCTTTCTAAACAATTTGCCACGATTTTTATACTAATATAATGTACAAAGTATAATGTTTTAGCATTTGATACAAACAACTTATTTTAAAAACTATTTTGATTGAACAACTCAACAAGAATTTAAACAATACTAACTATTAGCATAGGCACTTGAAATTCAAATGGGAAAACAATTTAAACAAGAATGCTCGTAAGCAGTTTAGATTATCTGTATTTCATTTACGAGTATGATGCAAAGCACTAAATTTGGATCAATCCTTGAGCTTTTTTTTCTTATTTTCATCTAAGCTAATAAATCTCTTTCAAAATGCAAAACTTGATATGTAGAACAATTACAGTCGCAGTCGTAGCTTGCACTAAGTTAGTAGAGTCAAGACCATTCAAATCATTCTAAGAGGCATCATTCAAATCAAACCTGCGCATCGTTTGTAAAGTTTTGTGACTTATTCATCTTGCTTCAAAGCCTTCTATAATCGAATGTGAATCTTTATCAATTTGGTGTAGTCAATAAAAATACCGGTAACTCTTGATCAAAAGCTATCGCATCTTGACATTGTCAAAGAAAGAAGTTGGAATAGCCATTGGAGAAGACACTTCAGACACACATTTGAACTGTCATAAAGAAATATCACCATTTCATCAGTATTTATGGCTATGGTAACAAGTAGTAACAACTAACAAGAGTTAAGTAATAAATAATGTAGATCAATGTTGTACAAACCTTAGCTTGCTTGTATTTTTCTCTAATTGCTACTAAATGTCCAGCTCTTTTGCTTGATTGCAGATCATGTAAAACTTCAACACATTCTTTTAGATCAGACGCCTTATATCCCGAGAGCTTTTCCAAAGCTAAACTCTGTAAAATAGGTAGTTGTAAGAATATAAGAATCACTGCTTATATAAACAATATATTTAGATGGAAATCAATATTTTCTGATTCTTACCTACAGATTTGAGTTTGGTTTAAGCATAAATCTTGCTAGAAATGTAACGATGCAGCCACCATTGAAGGCAAAAACTTGATGCAACCGTATTCTAACAAGCTTAATTCGGCTAAATAGTAACACAAGAATTCAAACTGCAAATCTGGCGTCTGCAAAAATCAGAACAGACACATCAATGATCAATTACAGAACTAATAACAATCCGCAAATCAAGCTAAAAACATAAAGGGTTGGAACTTACATCATAATCTTCTTGAGAAATCCTAATATATCTACCAAGAAATGTTTTAACCGTGGGATTTCCCATTTCAAACTTGAGCGATTTCAACACCTCGGCTTCCATCTTCACTACTTCTTGATTCGTATAAGTATAATCAGTAATGTAACAGAAATCTTCGGTACATGGGGGACTAATCTCTTCATACTTTCTGATAAACACAAAACACATAGTACAAATTAGCAGCAAATAACAAAACAAACCACATTACAACTTATAAACGAAATCGCTAAAAAGACTTACGATGCAATGAGCATTGAAGACACCCCAAGAAGTTACTGATAAAAATCGATCGATGTAAGAAATTGTGAGATATAAAGTCTCTGGCAGAAGTTTGTATTCCTCTGCAACTTCAACCAACCAATCTACTAGTACTCCCCTCATATTTGCAGTAACATCTTTTTGCACTTTCTCAATGTAATCTTCCATAGGCCTTCTCTTTACTTCCATCTATATTTTATATATAAATCTCAAAACTTCAATAAATTCCCAAATAAACAACACTATATAAGTTTATCAATTTCCAAAAGGGGCAAGTATTTGTCTATATTTCCAACTATAAAACATTGTAATTGTATGTATCTAATGATAATTTTTGCTAATGTAACATTCATATAAGTTATCATTTTTTTTCAAATATAGCACCATATACATACCAGATTCCAAATATATTTAATAACCTTAGCAATAACTAAAAAGATAGACCTAAACCTTTATAAACTCTTAAATAAACCATCAAATTAATTAAACAATTACTAAATATCAAGAAATAAAATAAACTGTTAAATAAACCAAGAAATTAATAAAACAATTACTAAAAAAATCAAGAATTAAAATTACCTCCATGTTACGAAGATAATCATAAATATCAGAAACATAAGTTTCACACATCTGCGGATCACTAATTGAATCCCCATTTTCTTCAATAAAAAAATTCTTCTTATTGGATTCTTCGTCTTCTGCAGATACTTTCAATCCATCATATTTTGCTTCCAATGTTAAAACTTTTTTATTGGGTATGCGTTTTTTCGACTTTTCAAAATAACCCGGATTGTAATTCGATAAATCGGCCAACACCATTCGGTTTTTCTTGTTCGGGAGTTGTTCAGATTGAGACGACATTGCTCTTTTCTTAGCCAACCGGGTGACCCGAACACCGACAATAGTGTTGTTCTCCTGGTATTCTGCCATTGATAATTATTTAATGAAATTGTTGGTTGTAAGTAGCAGAAAACCAGGAGAGGAAAAACCGGATAGATTGTTGATGAATGAATTATGGATCTGTGTAATATAATGAAAGAATGAAAACAGATGCCGCCATTTTTAAAATCTTGTTTTTTCAAAATGGTTTTTGGGAATGGAGGGATGAAAAGAGTGAAAATATATTTTGAGATGAAAATGTATTTTGATTTGAGATGAAAATTTTTTTGGATTAGTGAGACTGGCGGCTAAAAAGATTTTGCTTATTTAAATTTCAAACCACCACGCGCCTTTGTTGAACATATTTTGATTTTTCTACTCTTGGTCATCATGTTTTGTAACTTTTATGTTTTGATCTCTATACTTTCATTTATTTATACATGTATGAATTGAAAGTCTAGTTGTGTCAATTTGTAACAACCGTGCATTTTAACTTTTGACTATGGGTACGTTTCCTAAGTTTTTGATTAATTAATATATGTTCAAGTGCAATGTGTTTTTATATGGGTCAATTTATTGTGCAACTAGAGACTTATGTGCAAGTTGAGATCATTAGTTGGTGCTAATCGAATTTCATTAGATGATCTTTATGGTAACTAGTAAATGGTTATGGATCCTATCCATGGGTTATGCCCAAACCCATGACCCACCCAAGTAAAACAAACCCTATCCTCCCTCATTTCCCTCATCCATTCATTCATAATACTTACATTTTCTCTCCCATCTCACAAAATACTCATACTCTCAATCTCTCTCTAAATTCTTGGTTCATTTATGTTAGTTTCAACTAGATTAATAACAAAATCATCATCCTTAGTATCATTCTAGCATCATATCAAAAATCCAAGTATTCAAGTGCAAGAAAAAGCTTCATTTAGGTCAAGATCGGGTTTGATTGCTTGTGGAAGTTTTGGTAAGTGTTTTCTAGCTCAAATTCATCATTTCTAGTTATTTAACTTGTATTACACCTAAATCTAAGCACTCTTGGTCCTTATAGCTTCAAAATCCGAAATTAGGGTTTCTAGTTATCTAAATTAGGTCAAAAATCGATTTGGGTCAAAAGCCATGTTTTGGAATGGAACTATTGAGTGGGTTATGTTCAAATGAGTTTGCTATGTTCAAAAACGGGTCAAGGAACTCCTCAAAACGATTTATGAGTCAAAAACTAGGTTGGGTCGATTTTGTGTTCAAATGGGTCAAGATCGAATTTTAACAAGAAAATGTGTTAAAGGTTGGTTTTAGATGATGAAACATGTTTAGTTATGTTCAATTATGTTTAACTATGTTCAAAAATGGGTCTCGAAGTTGTGCAAGTCGATTTCATGGCTTAAATGTTGAGATTTTAGGGTTTTGGGTCGTGTTTGTGCCAAGAACACCTGCTGGTGCATTGCTGGTCCAGAACAGGCGTAACTTACGCCCCTGTTGGCGTAACCTACGCCCCTCTCCATTTTCATTACGCCAAAACCCTTACTGTTTACGCCCAAAACTCGTCCAAAATGCATGTTTCTGGAGCACCGTAGCCTACGCCCCTCTCTGGCGTAGGTTACGCCCCTTGAATTTTGCCCAGCGTAGCTTACGCCCAATCTCACCGTAGCTTACGCCCCTTAATTTCTGCCTAGCGTAACCTACGCCCAGATAGGCCGTAGCTTACGCCCCTAATTCGCCTAGCGGCCTCGTAGCTTACGCCTGTCCCTAAAGTTCATTTTCCTGTTTTGATTTCTAAATCGTATTTCACTTTCCTTGGGACACATCGAACTTCCAAATGGGTCTTTCTTGTCTTCCAAGTTATCGTACTCAAGTTCTAATACGCTTTCAAGTCCGGGTTCAACTCTAAAGTTCATAAAAGCTAAGTGAGGACATGATTGTATATATATTGATACGTACATGTACATTATGGTAGGTTGTGATCGCTTGGCAATTAATTGACGTTCTACTCACTTTAACTTCGGTAAATCAAGGCAAAGGTGAGTTTTCGTAGCCTCCCCTACTCTTTTAAGAGTCGGGCTGAAAAGTGTACCTTGTGCATGATGCTTTGTGACGTTTTGTTGATGTGCTATTATGTAATTAGTTGTATGGTTATTGTAAATTGTGTATTGAGTTGTTTAGGCAGTTGTGTATATATGGAAGACGGTAATGCCTTTGAAAGGTTGGAGATGGGAAGGCTGCGGGTGACCCTATATATAAGCATCAATGGCCTTTCAAAAGTAGTATCGTACGAAGTATATACATATGATGTTTGGGTATGTGTGGACATTGGGTACAATGAGTACATTTACGTGCAATTGGGAACAATGAGTACATTTACGTGCAATTGAGTACCATGAGTACATTATGTGCAAATGAGAACAATGAGTACAATACGTGCAAATGAGTCCTATGAGCACATTATGTGCAATGGAGTGCAATGGAGTACATTACGTGCATTCGAGTATATTGAGTACAAGTGTGCAATTATTAGATCATGTTAATGCTAATTATGTATTGGTTGACATTGAAACGTGTTCTTGTTCATTCCTTCCTACGAACTCACCAACCTAGTGTTGACATTGTTTAGTACACTTTTCAGGTAACCAAGAGAACCCAAGAGCTTGATGCATTGCTAGATTGTTGGACTTGACCATGGATCCGCGATCCATTTGCCCGTTGATGGGATTTGCTTAGGATCATGAGCCATCTTTTGAATTGTTATTTTTGTAAACTTTTGATGGTTGAATGCTCCTTATGCTTTTGTGACATTGTAATTTAATTGTTGGGTTCCCGGAATCCTTTTATTTTCATATAGTCTCGTTCTACGATAATTCCATCTTGTGGCATGCTTTTCGGTGCATTTCGAGCCTAGCTCGGGGTGTTACAGAATGGTGGCCCACGCATCGAGCTATCGCGCTGTGTGCTGGGCCTCGGCCCTGGGTGTTACAGAATGGTGGCCCACGCATGGTCGTAGAGAATTAGGCGGATTGACCTAGACTACGGCTTAAGTAAAATTCTTCATATAGCATGCATGATTAGGAATCTTGTATGCAACGTGAACTATATGAGCATTATAAGTGTACATTTGGGTTCGTAGGAGGGTTCATTATATGTGATAACATGAGTGCAATAGGTCGGCATGATTAATGTGTTGTTGTGGGATGGTCAAGTGCATGAGGTCAATGTGGTTACTTGGGGACAATGAGGTCATGTGCATATTGTTGGATTAAATTGATATGGTTTGATGATGTAGGGCAAGATGAAGTTATGGCATCAACATGATATAATATTGTGGCAACCCTAAAAGAACGTGATCAACTCTTTTATGGTTACCCGGTATTATAACAAGTTAATGACATCACGGATTGCACGCGGTTGGTTTAGAGTATAATAAGGAACCGGTACGCTTTTTGGGAGTTGATTGGGTGGAGGGTTAGCCGATGGTATCACCTGTATACAAACCCGGTCAATAACTAGAGAGCATATGGGATTCGGATTATACTTTGAACCACTTGTTTTAGTTGCTTGGATTGTGTGATGTGTTGAACATGAGTACTTGTATTGATGATAAATTATTGTAGTGAAATATGGTATGATGGCATGATACATAACAATTCCCCTAGAACATTTGCACTTTTGCCTTAGCGTAACGATATGAATTATGTGTGACATGTTGACATGAGAGCACTAACCCCTTGTGTGACTAACATGCGAGCATTTTGAGGCTAACTTTTCGAGTCGACGTTTCCTTGTTTTATAGTAATGGTGAGGCCAAGAAGAGCCGGGACTACTTATAGAGAGCAAACTCCGGAACAACAACCGGAAGTTCAAGGAGAAGGTCGTGGTGGAGGAAGAGGTCGTGGTGGTGGAAGAGGTCGTGGTGGTGGTAGAGGTAGAGGTGGTGGTAGGGGTCAAGGGAGAGGTCAAGGTAGGGGTGAAGCACCAACACCCGACTTGGCAACCGTGATCGCTCAAGTGGTCACGAACATTATGCCTAACATAGTTGCCCAAGTCACGGCAACTCTCCAAGCACCCGATAATACGGTGCCGAATGTTCAAGCTCAAGTGAATGGGAACAATGAAATGTTCAACCGGTAGGGGTAGAGGAAGAAGAGGCACCGGTGATGCACGATAACTATGTCCCAAGATACAATCAACACGGAGTGTACCGGCAAGGGTGTTCTTTTAAGGATTTCAAGGGTTGTGGGGCCCCGGAGTATGATGGGAGTGGGGGTCCTACGGCTTGTATTAGGTGGCTTGAAGAAATTGAAGCGGGGATTGCTAGGAGTCATTGTACTTATGATGACCAAGTTATCTACTCATCCGGCATGTTTAGAGGTGATGCATTGAAATGGTGGACTAAGGAAATAGGGGCCGGGAATGCTATACCGTGGGATCAATTCAAGATTTTGGTGAAAGAAAGATTTTGTCCACCCTATGAACTTCAAGCTCTAACCTTGGAGTTCGTCCAACTCCAAATGAATGGGGCGGACTATAAGGGGTACATTCGGCGATTCCAAGAGTTGTCAACACTTATTCCACACTTGGTGTCTCCCGAAGCTCAAGCTATTCAAAAGTTTGTTATGGGCTTGACTCCAAAGGTCCGACACTTGGTGAACAACATTATGCCTACCACCATGACGGAAGCCATAAACCGAGCCGGTAGTGTTACCGAGGACTTACTTAGAAGTGGTGAATTGAGCCAAGCATCCTCATCAAAGAGGAAGGATGCACCCGAGTCAAGCGGGGTGAAGAAATGGGTAGGTTTGACCCTAAACGTCCTAACAAAGGAAAGGTGTTTGCGGCTATTGAACCGGCCAAGAAGGCCTATGTGGGTCCTTACCCATTTTGTAATAAGTGCTCCCGACATCATGTTCCCACCACTCCTTGTGGGACTTGTTTCAATTGTAATCAAGTTGGCCATCTTGCTAGAGATTGTAGGGCCCCGAGAGTGGCTCCTACTCATGCGGTTCCTCTCCGAGCACATCCTCCTCAAGCTAACAATCAAAGGGGTCAACGGGTGGGTGTTATGAATGTGGAAGCACCGAACATTACCGTAATGCTTGTCCGCAATGGGTGGGACAAAATGTGCAAGTGGCGGTTCACCCAAATCAACTTCAAATCACCGGTCCTAACCAAAACCGTGGCCAACAAAGCCATCAAGTGCAACCAAGGGGAAGAGCCTTTGCGGTGAATGCAAATGAAGCCCGTAATGATCCTAATGTGGTGGCAGGTACATTTCTTTCTTCTTAACGGTCATTATGCCACGGTGTTGTTTGATTCCGGAGCCGATTATAGCTTCGTGTCCCATAGTTTTGTTCCTTTGATAGATGTTTCATCCTTGTGCCTTAAACTATGTACTTGATATTGAGATGGTCAATGGTACCTTAACTAGACTTAGTCAAGTGCTTCGTGATTGTATCTTGACTTTAAACGACGTCGAATTTTATATTAATCTCATGCCTTTCGATATTGGAAGCTTCGACATCATTGTGGGTATGGATTGGATGACGGCGGTAAATGCGGTCATTGATTGTGGTGAAGTGGTCAAAATACCGTTGTCAAACGGTGATATTCTTAGAGTCCAAGGTGAAACTTCCGATTCCTCTAGTTCCAAGGCTTTTAGTGCTACCATCACAAAGGTAGAATTGAAAGCCGTTCCTATTGTTCGTGATTTTTCCGATGTTTTTCCGGATGACCTACCGGGTCTACCCCCGTCTCGTGAACTTGATTTTCGCATCAATTTGATTCCCGGGGCCGCACCCGTGGCTAAAGCTCCATATAGACTTGCCTTGACGGAAATGCAAGAGCTAGAATCCCAACTTAAAGAACTTCAAGAAAAAGGGTTCATTCGTCCTAGTCAATCGCCTTGGGGAGCCCCGATCTTATTTGTGAAGAAGAAAGATGGGTCCTTTAGGATGTGTATTGATTACCGAGAATTGAACAAGCTCACGGTGAAGAACCGGTATCCACTTCCTAGAATCGATGAGCTTTTTGATCGCTTGCAAGGTGCCAAGTATTTCTCAAATCGACCTCCGTTCGGGCTATCACCAACTTAGAGTTCATGAAGATGACATACCAAAGACGGCGTTTCGTACAAGGTATGGTCACTACGAGTTCACCGTTATGCCGTTTGGGTTGACTAATGCACCGGCGGTGTTCATGGATTTGATGAACCGGGTGTGTCGACCCTATTTGGACAAGTCGGTCATTGTCTTCATTGATGACATACTTGTCTATTCGAAAACAAAGGAAGATCATGCCGAACATTTGCGTGAGATGCTAGGGTTGCTTAGAAAGGAGAAGTTGTATGCTAAATTTTCAAAGTGCGAATTTTGGTTGGAAGAAGTTCATTTCCTTGGTCACGTGATTAGCAAAGATGGGATTCATGTGGATCTTAGCAAGATTGAAGCGGTTAAGAATTGGAGGCGACCCGAAACACCATCCGAGATTCGCCAATTTCTCGGATTGGCGGGTTATTACCGAAGATTCATTGAAGGTTTCTCCAAGATAGCACAACCACTCACTCTCTTGACTCAAAAAGAGAGGAGGTTTGAGTGGGGCGAGAAGCAAGAATTTGCCTTTCAAACTCTCAAGGACATGTTATGTGATGCTCCTATCTTGAGCCTTCCGGATGGGATTGAAGATTTTGTGGTCTATTGTGACGCTTCGGGTCAAGGGTTGGGGTGTGTACTTATGCAACGGGGCAAGGTCATTGCTTATGCCTCCCGACAACTTAAGGTGCATGAGAAGAATTACCCTACTCACGATTTAGAATTGGGAGCGGTTGTTTTCGCTTTGAAGTGTTGGAGACATTACCTTTATGGCACCAAATGCGTAATCTACACCGATCATAAAAGTCTCCAACACATTTTCAATCAAAGTGAGTTGAATATGAGGCAAAGAAGGTGGATTGAACTTTTTAGCGATTATGATTGTGACATCCGCTACCATCCGAGCAAAGCCAATGTCGTAGCCGATTCCTTAAGTAGAAAGGAAAGGGTCAAGCCGAGAAGATCAAGAGCCATGAGCCTCACGGTGGGACAAAGTATTCGGGACCGTATCATAGAAGCTCAAGTGCAAGCTACCTTACCGGAAAATTTTGGTAATGAAGGGCTAGATGGTATGGAGCAACTTTTTGACCGGAAGGAAGACAACGGGTTATATTTAGTTGGGAAGCTTTGGATTCCAATCTTTGGCAATTTGAGAACTTTCCTAATGAATGAAGCCCATAAGTCGCCTTATTCGGTCCACCCGGGGTCGGATAAGATGTACTTTGATTTAAAGGATTTCTATTGGTGGCCGGGCATGAAACGTGATGTGGCTAAATATGTGAGCGAGTGCCTTACTTGCCTACAAGTGAAAGCCGATCATAAAAAGCCACCCGGGTTGTTGGTACAACCGGTGATACCGGCATGGAAGTGGGAAAGGATTGCAATGGACTTCGTCACGAAGTTACCGAAGACAAGAAATGGCCGTGATACTATATGGGTGATTGTGGATCGATTGACAAAGTCGGCTCACTTTTTAGCCATTCGTGAGACCGATAAGTTCAACACCCTAGCGCGTTTGTACATTAAGAAAGTGGTGGCAAAACATGGAGTTCCGGTTTCTATTATCTCCGATAGAGATAGCCGGTTCAAATCAAATTTTTGGAAGCTTTTCAACGTGCAATGGGTACTCAAATTGACATGAGTACGGCGTTCCATCCACAAACGGATGGGCAAACCGAAAGAACCATCCAAACGCTTGAAGATATGTTGAGGGCTTGTGCTATTGAATTTGGTGGAAGTTGGGAAGATCACCTACCGCTAGTGGAGTTCTCATATAACAATAGTTACCATGCGACTATCCAAATGGCCCCGTTTGAGGCGCTTTATGGTAGAAAGTGTCGTTCTCCACTCGCTTGGGCGGAAATAGGCGAGAGCCAACTTATTGGGCCGGAAGTAATAATTGAAACAACAAAAGTGATTTCAAAAATTAAGGAGAGATTACAAGTGGCCCGTGAAAGACAAAAGAAATACGCCGACGTGAGGCGTAGACCCTTGGAGTTCAATGTTGGTGATCATGTACTTTTGAAGGTCTCCCCGTGGAAGGGTGTGGTTCGTTTCATCAAGAGAGGCAAGCTTGCGCCAAGATACATAGGACCTTTTGAAATCATAGAACGTGTGGGCAAGGTGGCTTATCGGCTAAAGCTACCTCAAGAACTTAGTGGAGTGCACAACGTGTTCCATATTTTTAATTTAAGGAAGTGCTTGGCGGATCCTACTCATCACGTGCCCATGGACGAGATACAAGTAGACAAGAAGCTCAACTTTGTTGAAGAACCGGTAGAGATTGTGGATCGTGAATTCAAGAAGCTAAAGAAAAAGCGCTATACGATAGTCAAGGTTCGTTGGCATGCTAGACGTGGAGCCGAATTCACTTGGGAGCGGGAAGACTTCATGAAGTCAAAATATCCGCATTTGTTTAGTGATTAGGGTTCCATCGAATTTCGGGACGAAATTCCCTTAACGGGGGAATAATGTAACAACCGTGCATTTTGACTTTTGACTATGGGTACGTTTCCTAAGTTTTTGATTAATTAATATATGTTCAAGTGCAATGTGTTTTATATGGGTCAATTTATTGTGCAACTAGAGACTTATGTGCAAGTTGAGATCATTAGTTGGTGCTAATCGAATTTCATTAGTTGATATTTATGGTAACTAGTAAATGGTTATGGATCCTATCCATGGGTTATGCCCAAACCCATGACCCACCCAAGTAAACAAACCCTATCCTCCCTCATTTCCCTCATCCATTCATTCATAATACTTACATTTTCTCTCCCATCTCACTAAATACTCATACTCTCAATCTCTCCCTCTAAATTCTTGGTTCATTTATGTTAGTTTCAACTAGATTAATAACAAAACCATCATCCTTATTATCATTCTAGCATCATATCAAAAATCCAAGTATTCAAGTGCAAGAAAAAGCTTCATTTAGGTCAAGATCGGGTTTGATTGCTTGTGGAAGTTTTGGTAAGTGTTTTCTAGCTCAAATTCATCATTTCTAGTTATTAAACTTGTATTACACCTAAATCTAAGCACTCTTGGTCCTTATAGCTTCAAAATCCGAAATTAGGGTTTCTAGTTATCTAAATTAGGTCAAAAATCGATTTGGGTCAAAAGCCATGTTTTGGAATGGAACTATTGAGTGGGTTATGTTCAAATGAGTTTGTTATGTTCAAAAACGGGTCAAGGAACTCCTCAAAACGATTTATGAGTCAAAAACTAGGTTTTGGGTCGATTTTTTGTTCAAATGGGTTTTTAACAAGGAAAATGTGTTAAAGGTTGGTTTTGGATGATGAAACATGTTTAGTTATGTTCAATTATGTTTAACTATGTTCAAAAATGGGTCTCGAAGTTGTGCAAGTCGATTTCATGGCTTAAATGTTGAGATTTTAGGGTTTTGGGTCGAAATTGTGTCAAGAACACCTGCTGGTGCATTGCTGATTCTGAACAGGCGTAACTTACGCCCCTGTTGGCGTAACCTACGCCCCTCTCCATTTTCATTACGCCAAAACCTTACTGTTTACGCCCAAAACTCGTCCAAAATGCATGTTTCTGGAGCACCGTAGCCTACGCCCCTCTCTGGCGTAGGTTACGCCCCTTGAATTTTGCCCAGCGTAGCTTACGCCCAATCTCACCGTAGCTTACGCCCCTTAATTTCTGCCTAGCGTAACCTACGCCCAGATGGGCCGTAGCTTACGCCTGTCCCTAAAGTTCATTTTCCTGTTTTGATTTCTAAATCGTATTTCACTTTCCTTGGGACACATCGAACTTTCAAATGGGTCTTTCCTTGTCTTCCAAGTTATCGTACTCAGTTCTAATACGCGTTCAAGTCCCGGGTTCAATTCTAAAGTTCATAAAAGCTAAATGAGGACATGATTGTATATATATTGATACGTACATGTACATTATGATAGGTTGTGATCGCTTGGCAATTAATTGACGTTCTAGCTCACTTTAACTTCGGTAAATCAAGGCAAAGGTGAGTTTTCGTAGCCTCCCCTACTCTTTTAAGAGTCGGGCTGAAAAGTGTACCTTGTGCATGATGCTTTTGTGACGTTTGTTGATTGTGCTATTATGTAATTAGTTGTATGGTTATTGTAAATTGTGTATTGAGTTGTTTAGGCAGTTGTGTATATATGGAGGACGGTAATGCCTTTGAAAGGTTGGAGATGTGGTGGGAAGGCTGCGGGTGACCCTATATATAAGCATCAATGGCCTTTCAAAGTAGTATCGTACGAAGTATATACATATGATGTTTGGGTATGTGTGGACATTGGGTACAATGAGTACATTTACGTGCAATTGAGTACAATGAGTACATTTACGTGCAATTGAGTACAATTGAGTACATTTACGTGCAATTGAGTACAATGAGTACATACGTGCAAATGAGTCCTATGAGCACATTATGTGCAATGGAGTGCAATGGAGTACATTACGTGCATTCGAGTATATTGAGTACAAGTGTGCAATTATTAGATCATGCTAATGCTAATTATGTATTGGTTGACATTAGAACGTGTTCTTGTTCATTCTTTCCTACGAACTCACCAACCTAGTGTTGACATTGTTTAGTACACTTTTCAGGTAACCAAGAGAACCCAAGAGCTTGATGTGTTTGCTAGATGTTGGACTTGACCATGGATCCGTGATTCATTACCCGTTGATGGGATTTGCTTAGGATCATGAGCCATCTTTTGAATGTTATGTTTGTAAACTTTTGATGGTTGAATGCTCCTTATGCTTTTGTGACATTGTAATCTAATTGTTGGGTTCCCGGAATCCCTCTTATTTTCATATAGTCTCGTTCTACGATAATTCCATCTTGTGTCATGCTTTTCGGTGCATTTCGAGCCTAGCTCGGGGTGTTACATATTTTATTATAAATGTTGTTGTTTATAAGCTATTGTAAAACTTTTTCCATGTAAAGCTGTTAAGACTTTTTTAAAAATGTAACACCCCAAGCCGAGGCTCGGAATATCACGGAAATCACATAGCATCAGGTGGAATTACAATAGAAACTAAATGCAATTAAAGATTCAGTGAATCCATACAATACGAAACCAGTACCAAAATACATAAGGAGCAAATAACCACCAAAGATACAACATAACATCAGATGATGGCAATCGATCCTAAGTATAATGCAAAAGAGAAGGTCTATGAATCCTTGATTCATCAAGTCCAAAGCCCGGGTTAAACAGCAAGCAACTATACTCCACGCCCAGGGATAACCTGATTTCCTGAAAAGTGTACTAAGCATAGTCAACACAAGGTTGGTGAGTTCGTAATGGTCCATAAGGAACCATCGTCAATAAGCACAATATACGAGTAGAGGCGAAACATGACTTACAGTGAGCCTCTAAGTAACACAACAATATCCAATCAACAAGATTTCATAAGTACAAAAATGCGTGTAAATGAATGCTCAATGATATAAATATCAAATGCAAGTACCAAATGCATAAATAAGTCAACATGCCTATCTTATGCGTGAACTCCAGTCACCAATGCAACGATACCCTTCTGTCATCACAATGAACAAGGCTGTATCTCAAAATCATCGAGATATATATGTCTATATACTCGGAGTCAAGAACTACATCCATCAGATAGGTGTATACATCTATACACCAGGATGTCGGCAATCCCCTGCCGAGGGTCATCAACAATGTATGCAATGCTTACAATCAAATGTAAATGCATCAGTCATGAACCAACAATCAATATTGAACCAACAATCAATATACGATGAACTTGAACCAACAATTAATAATCGTAAGTTATAAGCCACTAATCAACATTCAACGAACGTGAACCAACAATCAATAATCACCGATCATAAATCACAATTTAAACCAACTATACGTACATACACTTAAGAGGATTCTACTCTTCGAGTCCCAGATGCTTATATATAGGGTCACCCGCAGCCTTCCCACCACATCTAAAACCCATTGAAGGCATAACCGACTTCCATGTATGTACGTCTATCCTAATATTAATGAAATACTTAACAAAACATAAACCAAGTCATTCAAGCGTAATAACCGTCTCAACAATCCAACATTCAAACCAAATCAATCAATCAATCAACAACGTAAGTAAACACGCAAGTTTACACTTTTCAGCCCGAATCTCAAGCGAGTAGGGAGATACGAAACTCACCTTGAGCAGCTACAACAAGTTAAGATTAAGCTACAAGCGCGCAATATTCACCACACGATCACAACCTATAGTTACACATGCATACATATCAATACACGTTCATACGTTCATAATTCGGGACTCCTTTGATTGTAAAAAATATGTTAGTTTTGTAACATCCGTGAATTTTGACCCGTTGACTTTTGTGTAATTTGACTAACAAACTTGTTGAATGAAATAATTGGGCCCATTTGTGATTATATGACTATGTGGTATGTTGGTCGGGTCGTTGTATGTGTAGTCAGTATTTAAATGGGTAATTAATTGTATTGTGACTTGAGAGGGGAAACGGGTCGGCCCGTGGGTAGTCCATGACCCACCAGCCCCCCAAGACCCATTTCTCCCCCTTATCTCTTTTCCCCCTCTCATTTTCTTATCTATCTATCTTTCCTCTCTTTCTCTCTAAGTAAAAAGGCAAGGAACCATCTCAATTCATTTCTTCACCCTCATTGCATCAAATTAGTGTTTTGGAGCTACCATAGTGCAAGAATCATCATCATTGTTGCCTCATAATCTTCATTTAATCATAACTTGAAGTTTCTAGTTCAAGCTTTGGCCATTTTGACCTAAATTGGGTTCTAGCTCAAGGAGAAGTTTGTGTAAGTCTAATTCAACTCTCTTACTTCCATTTATGCTTGTTTTTATGTTTCTAGTCGTTTTGATGTGATTCCAAGACTTGTAAATGGTAAAAATGGAAATTAGGGTTAGGGTTAGGGTTTGAATGATTTGTGAGTGATTATGATGTTTTGGTCGAATTTGTGGGTTGGGTTATGTGTATTTATGGTTAATGATGTTTGATTATACTTCAAAATGGGTTAAAAGTCTTTACAAATCGTTTTGGCAGGGTTTGGGTCGAAATTGGGGGTTTGGGTTCTTATTTTTCTGCACTTGTTGCTGCTGGTGGTGTTGCTGCCCAGTATGGGGCGTAACCTACGCCCCTTAGGGCCGTAGGTTACGCCAGGTCTATTTTGCTTGGCGTAGGTTACGCCAGTGAGGGCCGTAGCTTACGCCTATCCCTATCTTCAATTTTGACCTTATGCCAAAATCTAACTGTTTACGCCAACTTCTACGCCAAAAATGACATTTCTAGAGGGCCGTAGGTTACGCCCATACTGACCGTACCTTACGCCCCGTCAAAACTTGCCCAGCGTAGCTTACGCCCCTTTCCTCCGTAGCTTACGCCTGTTGTAAAAATGCCACCGTACCTTACGCCCATACTGACCGTAAGTTACGGCCTTTGTAATTCTGAACTTTCCTTGTTTGACCTAGTTTGACTTTCTGGACCATTTTAAGCGCCGAGTCTTAATCTAATTCACTTCTTATCTTATATAACATTGATTAAGAGTCTTAGAAACCATTTAACGTCGAGAAACGCTTTGGAACCCTAATTAGGGTTTTGCCGTGTTTTTCATTAGTTGCGTATATGTGTTTATGTATGTTGACGCGTATGTATATGATCGATATTTAGGTGTTGGACGTGAAGTGAACATTGTACGACGATAACTTAACTTTATATCGATCTTAGCTTTCATAACCAATCGAGGTGAGTTTCGTATCTCCCTACTCGCTTGAGATTCGGGCTGAAAAGTGTAAAACTGGTGTGTTTACTTACTTTGTTGATTGATTTATTGATTGGTTGACTTGATTATTGGATTGATGTGACAGTTCGTTTCGTTTGATTGATTTGGGTTATGTCTCCGTTAATTATTACATATATATATATATATTAGGATAGACGTACATACATGGAAGTCGGTTATGCCTTCATTGGGTTTTAGATGTGGTGGGAAGGCTGCGGGTGACCCTATATATAAGCATCTAGGACTTGAAGAAAGTAAAATCCTCTGAAGTATATGTACGTATAGTTGGTTTAAATTGTGAATAGTGGTTTATGATTGATGAATGTTGATAGTAGGCTTATGGTTGATGAATGTTGATAGTAGGCTTATGGTTGATGAATGTTGATAGTTGGCTTATGTTGGATGAATATTGATTGTTAGCACAGGTTCATCGTATATTGATTGATGGCACAGGTGCATCGTATATTGATTGTTGGTTTATGATTTATGCATTTACATTTGATTGTAAGCATTGCATACATCGTTGATGAGCCCTCAGCAGGGGATTGCCGACATCCTGGTGCATAGATGTATGCACCCATTTTGGATGTAGAACGTGACCCCGAGTATATAGACATATATATCTCGATGATTTTGAGATACAGCCTTGTTCATTGTAATGACAGAAGGGTATCGTTGCATAGGTGACGGAGTTCACGCATAGGATAGGCATGTTGGCTTATTCATGCATTGGCACTTACATTGATTCGCATATCATTGTGCATTCTTATTACACATTTACTTGTCTTGTGTAATCTTGTTGTTGGACCTTATTGGGTTACTTAGAGGCTCGCTGTAAGTCATGCCTAGCCTCTATTCGTATATTGTGATTATTATCGTGGGTTCTTTACGAACCATTTCTACGAACTCACCAACCTTGTGTTGACTATGCTTAGTACACTTTTCAGGTAATCAGGTTCTCCCAGGGCGTGGAGTTTAGTTGCTTGCTTGCGGTTTAACCCGGACTATGGACCTCATGGATCAAGGATTCATTGGCCTGCCTTTTGCATTATACTTAGGATCGTTTGCCATCTTTGGATGTTATTATGTTAACTTTGATGGCTATTTGCTCCTGTTGTATTTTGTTACTTGCTTTGTTATGTTTTGGATTCACCGAATCTATAATTGCATTTAGTTTGTTCTATTGTAATTCCACCTGGTGCTATGTGTTTTCCGTGATATTCCGAGCCTCGGCTTGGGTGTTACAGAATGGTGGCTTAGAAGAACGTTAGAGGTTGACTTGACAAGAAAGTAACAAGCTTGAAATACAAAAGAAGGAAACAGGCCAAGATCGCGGCGCGAGAGGTCAGGATCGCGTCGCGAGTAGTAGTATGGGTCGCGGCGCGAAAGACAGAACTCGCGACGCGAGAAAATTCTCTGAGACAAAGGTGGGCCTGAAACTCGATTGTCGCGGCGCGAGAGGTCGGGCTCGCGGCGCGAGACCTGCAGGTTCTGCAGATTTTGATATACAAACACGAACCAAACATGACCCAAACCCCAATTTTGACACCCAAATCGACTTAGGAGGTTCCAAAACTCATTTTGAAGCTTAAACAAATATCATTAACCATAAATACACATAACCCAACCCACAAATTCGACCAAAACATCACAATCACTCACAAATCATTCAAACCCTAATTTCCATTTTACCATTTTAAAGACTTGGAATCACATCAAAACGACTAGAAACATGTAAACAAGCATAAATGGAAGTAATTAGGATGATTTAGACTTACCAAAACTTCTCCTTGAGCTAGAACCCAAATTTAGGTCAAAATGGGTAAAGCTTGAACTAGAAACTTCAAGTTATGATTTAATGAAGATTATGAGGCAACAATGATGATGATTCTTGCAATGGAAAAAAAAAAAAAAAAAAAAAAAAAAAAAAAAAAAAAAAAAAAAAAAAAAAAAAAAAAAAAAAAAAAAAAAAAAAAAAAAAAAAAAAAAAAAAAAAAAAAAAAAAAAAAAAAAAAAAAAAAAAAAAAAAAAAAAAAAAAAAAAAAAAAAAAAAAAAAAAAAAAAAAAAAAAAAAAAAAAAAAAAAAAAAAAAAAAAAAAAAAAAAAAAAAAAAAAAAAAAAAAAAAAAAAAAAAAAAAAAAAAAAAAAAAAAAAAAAAAAAAAAAAAAAAAAAAAAAAAAAAAAAAAAAAAAAAAAAAAAAAAAAAAAAAAAAAAAAAAAAAAAAAAAAAAAAAAAAAAAAAAAAAAAAAAAAAAAAAAAAAAAAAAAAAAAAAAAAAAAAAAAAAAAAAAAAAAAAAAAAAAAAAAAAAAAAAAAAAAAAAAAAAAAAAAAAAAAAAAAAAAAAAAAAAAAAAAAAAAAAAAAAAAAAAAAAAAAAAAAAAAAAAAAAAAAAAAAAAAAAAAAAAAAAAAAAAAAAAAAAAAAAAAAAAAAAAAAAAAAAAAAAAAAAAAAAAAAAAAAAAAAAAAAAAAAAAAAAAAAAAAAAAAAAAAAAAAAAAAAAAAAAAAAAAAAAAAAAAAAAAAAAAAAAAAAAAAAAAAAAAAAAAAAAAAAAAAAAAAAAAAAAAAAAAAAAAAAAAAAAAAAAAAAAAGTTTGAAAGGACCAATATACCTTGGCGCAAGTTTTCCCCGCTTCACGAAACGTACAACCCCTTTCCAAGGTGACACTTTTAAAAGTACATAATCACCAACTTCAAACTCCAACGGTCTCCGCCTCACATCGGCATACTTCTTTTGACGTTCACGGGCCAATTGCAACTTCTCCTTAATTTGAGATATTACCTTCGTCGTTTCAATCACAATTTCTGGCCCGATAAGTTGACTCTCTCCAATTTCCGCCCAAGCTAGAGGAGAACGACATATCCTACCATACAATGCTTTAAAGGGCGCCATTTGAATGGTAGCATGGTAACTATTGTTGTATGAAAACTCAACTAGCGACAAGTGGTCTTCCCAACTCCCACCAAAATCAATTGCACAAGCCCTCAACATGTCTTCAAGTGTTTGAATGGTTCTCTCGGTTTGCCCATCCGTTTGAGGTGAAACGCCGTGCTCATGTCAAGTCGAGTACCCATGGCTTTTTGAAAGGCTTCCCAAAATTTTGATTTGAAGCGGGCATCTCTATCAGAAATGATAGAAATCGGCACTCCATGTTTAGATATTACTTCCTTGATGTACAAGTGAGCCAAAGTGTCAAATTTATCGGTTTCACGAATGGCTAAAAAGTGAGCCGACTTCGTTAACCGATCTACTATCACCCAAATCGTGTCACGACCGCTTCTCGTCTTCGGTAGTTTAGTAATGAAGTCCATTGAAATATGTTCCCACTTCCATTCAGGCATCACCGGTTGTACCAACAATCCGGGTGGCTTCTTGTGATCGGCTTTGACTTGTAAGCAAGTAAGACACTCACTCACATACTAGCCACATCACGCTTCATGCCCGGCCACCAATACAAGTCTTTCAAGTCAAAGTACATCTTATCCGACCCGGGATGGACCGAATAAGGCGATAGGTGAGCTTCATTCATAATAAGCGTTCTTAAGTCACCGAAAATAGGAACCCAAAGTCTTTCAACCATGTATAGCCCATTATCATTCTTTCGGTCGAATTGTTGTTCCATGCCATCTAGGTTTCGTCTCCAAAGTTTTCCGGTAGGGTGGCTTGAATTTGGGCTTCAATGATCCGGTCACGAATGTTTGGCCCCACCGTGAGGCTCATAGCTCTAGCCCTGGTTTCACTCTCTCTTTTCGGCTCAAGGCATCGGCTACTACATTTGCCTTGCCCGGGTGATATCGGATGTCACAATCATAATCACTAAATAGTTCAAGCCAACGCCTTTGCCTCATATTCAATTCACTTTGGTTGAAGATGTGTTGAAGACTTTTGTGATCGGTATAAATCACACATTTGGTACCATAGAGATAATGTCTCCAACACTTCAAAGCAAACACAACTGCTCCCAATTCCAAATCATGTGTCGGGTAGTTCTTCTCATGCACTTTCAATTGACGAGAGGCATAAGCAATAACTTTACCCCTTTGCATAAGAACACAACCCAACCCTTGTCCCGAAGCATCACAATAAACAACAAAGTCTTCGATTCCATCCGGTAGCGTTAAAATAGGAGCGTCACATAGCATATCTTTAAGAGTTTGGAAGGCGTTTTCTTGTCTTTCGCCCCATTCAAAATTTCTCTCCTTTTGAGTCAAGAGAGTGAGTGGTTGTGCAATACGGGAGAAATTTTCAATAAATCTTCTATATAACCCGCCAATCCAAGAAATTGGTGGATCTCGGATGGCGTTTCGGGTCTTCTCCAATTCTTGACCGCTTCAATCTTGCTTGGGTCCACGTGAATACCATCCTTGCTCACCACGTGACCAAGGAAGTGGACCTCTTCCAACCAAAACTCACACTTGGAGAATTTAGCATACAATTTCTCCTTCCTTAGTAATTCAAGCACCTCACGCAAGTGCTCAACATGCTCCTCCTTCGTCTTCGAGTATACAAGTATGTCATCAATGAACACAATGACAGACTTGTCTAAGTATGGTTGACACACCGGTTCATCAAGTCCATGAACACCGCCGGTGCATTAGTCAACCCAAAGGGCATTACGGTGAATTCAAAGTGACCATACCTTGTGCGAAAGGCCGTCTTGGGGATATCATCTTCATGTACTCGGAGTTGATGATAACCTGAGCGAAGATCGATTTTTGAGAAGTGCTTAGCACCTTGAAGTTGATCAAATAAGTCATCGATTCTAGGGAGAGGATATCGGTTCTTCACAGTGAGCTTGTTTAATTCTCGGTAATCAATACACATTCTGAAGGACCCGTCTTTCTTTTTGACGAAGAGAACAGGAGCACCCCAAGGAGATTGACTAGGGCGAATGAAACCCTTCTCTTGGAGTTCCTTGAGTTGAGTTTGCAATTCTTGCATTTCGGTTATGGCTAGTCTATACGGAGCTTTTGCTACGGGCGCGGCTTCGGGGATAAGATTAATACGAAAATCAAGTTCACGAGTTGGAGGTAATCCCGGTAAGTCATCCGGAAAAACATCGGGAAATTCACAAACAATAGGAACGGTCTTCAATTCTACCCTTGTGATGGTAGCACTAAAGACTTTAGAATTTGAGGAATCGGAGATTTCGCCTTGAACTCTAAGAATTTTACCGTTAGTCAAAGGTATCTTAACAACTCTCTCACCACAATCAATTGTCGCATTTACCGCCGCTAACCAATCCATACCCACTATAATGTCAAAACTACCAATGTCAAGAGGCATGAGGTCAATGAAGAAATCGACATCTTCTAAAGTCAAGACACAGTCGCGAAGTATTTGACTAATTCTAGTTAGTGATCCGTTTACCATTTCAATGTCAAGCACATAGTTTAGAGCACAAGGATGCACATCAATCAAAGGAACAAAGTTAGAGGACACGAGGCTATATCGGCCCCGGAATCAAATAGAACGGTTGCATAGTGACCATTAAGGAGAAAGGTACCTGCTACTACGTTGGGATCGTTGCGGGCTTCATTTGCATTGGTCGCAAAGGCTCGGCCGCGTGGTTGCACTTGATGGCCTTGTTGTCCCCGGTTTTGGTTAGGCCCGACCATTTGTAGTTGATTGGGATGAACGGCTACTTGAACTTGTTGTCCCACCCATCGAGGACAATTATTACGGTAGTGGTCACGACTACCACATTCAAAACACTCGCCTCTTCTTTGATTACCTTGGGGAGGAACGGCCCGAACAGGAGCCACATTCATTGGGCCCGTTCTTGGAGCCCTACAATCTCTGGAGAGATGCCCCACTTGGTTACAATTAAAGCATGCTCTGCATTGGGCATTGGCGGGGTGATGTTGGTTGCATCTCCCATAGAAAGGATGGGGTCCAGTATAAGCTTTCCTGGCCGGTTCCACCGCCGCCATCACCCTACCCCTATTAGCATTTCTGGGGTCAAACCTTCCCATTTTCTTTACCCCACTCGACTCTCCCACTTCTTTCCTCTTGTTTGTTGAGGATTTGCTCAAGACACCGCTCCTCAACAAGTCTTCAGTCACACTCCCGGCTCGGTTAACAGCATCGGCCAAAGAAGTAGGCATGTTAGAATTTACATAAGATCGGACTTGAGGATTTAAGCCCAATACAAACTTCTGGATGGCCTGAGACTCGGAACCCACCAAGTGAGGGATGAGGGTAGACAACTCTTGAAATCGTCTAACATAGCCCTTGTAATCGGCTCCTTCCATATTGAGATTAGCAAATTCGATGGTCAAATTTTATAGTTCATAGGGAGGACAAAACTTTGCCTTCACTTTGTCCTTGAAATCGGCCCATTCCAAGTTAATAGTCCGCCCCAAAGTTATCTCTTGGTTCCACCAACTCAAGGCGTCATGCCTAAACATGCCGGATGCATAAGAAATCCGGTCGTCGTATGTGCAATGACTTCTTTCAATCACTGCCTCAATCTCTTCAAACCACCTTATACACTCGGTGGGACCACCTCTTCCATTAAACTCCGGTGCCCCACAGCTTTTAAAGTCTTTAAATATGCACCCCTGTCGATATCCCCCATACTGATTATACATGGGCATTCGGTTATCAACTCCCACTGGTTCCTCTTCTTCATTTTTCCGGCATGAGGTTGAGCATTTTCGTTATTCACATTTTCTGGGCTTCATTGTTTTGAGGCCCATTGTTTTGCCCAAGATTTGCCGTGACTTGAGCAATAATGGTTGGCATGATATTGGCGATCGTTTGAGCGATCACCTCAGCCATATTTGGTTCAGGAACTTCACCACGACCCCTTCCTTGGCCTCTACCACGACCTCTACCACGGCCCCTACCACGACCTCTACCTCCTTGTACCTCTGGTTGGGCTTCCGGTTGAGGTTCTTCCTCTTCAGCCCTATAGTTCGTTCCGGTTCTCCTGGGTCTCACCATTTCTATAAAACAAGTGACACGTTGACCCGAGAGTTAGTCTCAAATGCTCACATGTTAGTCACACAAGTAGTCAATGCTCTCATACCGATACCACATACTCATTTCATATCGTTAAGCTAAAGCAAGAGTGCTAGAATCCTAAGGGATTGTCACTTAGCATGTCATCATGTCAATTTCATTACAATCGTTCATTATTTATTCAAGTAATCATGCTCAAAACATCATGCAATCAAATAACTAACACAAATGATTCAAAGTATAATCCGAATTCGATATGCTCTCTAGTTATTGACCGGGTATGTATACAGGGTGTACCAATGGCTAACCCTCCACCTAATCAACTTCCATTAAGCATATCGGTTCCTTATTATACTTTAAGCCACCCGTGCGCAATCCACGATGTCATGAACTTGCTATAATATCGGGTAACCATAAAAGAGTTGATCGGGTTCTTTTAGGGTTGCCACAATATTATACTAAGTTAATGGCATCCCTTCATTTTGCCCTAAATCATCAAATTAGCTCCAACCAATAACAACAACAAATCATAATAACCACATTCATCACATTGAATTCGAGCTATCACACAAGTGGTCTTAACTACGAACTCACACGGGGATTCACATAATTCACGTTGCACACAAATTTCCTAACCATGCATGCTATATGAAGAGTTTTAACTTAAGCCGTAGTCTAGGTCAAACCGCCTAATTCTCTACGACCACGCATGGGCCACCATTCTGTAACACCCCAAGCCGAGGCTCGAATATCACGGAAATCATATAGCACAAGGTGGAATTACAATAGGACATGAACTAAATGCAATTAAGATTCAGTGAATCCATTACAATACGAAACAAGTACCAAAATACATAAGGAGCAAATAACCATCAAAGTTTACAAAAGAACATCCGGATGATGGCAAATCGATCCTAAGTATAATGCAAAAGAGAAGGTCTATGAATCCTTGATTCATCAAGTCCAAAGCCCGGGTTAAACAGCAAGCAAACAACTATACTCCACGCCCAGGGATAACCTGATTTCCTGAAAAGTGTACTAAGCATAGTCAACACAAGGTTGGTGAGTTCGTAGTAATGGTCCACAAGGAACCATAGACAATAATCATAATGTACAAGTAGAGGCTAGACGTGACTTACAGTGAGCCTCTAAGTAACACAACAATATCCAATCAACAAGATTACATAAGTACGAAAATGCGTGTAAATGAATTCTCAATGATATAAATATCAATGCAAGTACCAATGCATAAATAAGCCAACATGCCTATCTTATGCGTGAACCAGTCACCAATGCAACGATACCCTTCTGTCATCACAATGAACAAGGCTGTATCTCAAAATCATCGAGATATATATGTCTATATACTCGGAGTCAGGAACTACATCCAAAATGGGTGCATACATCTATACACCAGGATGTCGGCAATTCCCTGCCGAGGGTCATCAACAATGTATGCAATGCTTACAATCAATTGTAAATGCATCAGTCATGAACCAACAATCAATATACGATGAACTTGAACCAACAATCAATATACGATGAACTTGAACCAACAATCAATAATCGTAAGTTATAAGCCAATAATTAACATCCAACAAACATGAGCCAACAATCAATCATCAATCATAAACCAATAATTACAAATCCAACCAACTATACGTACATACACTTAAGAGGATTCTACTTCCTTTGAGTCCCAGATGCTTATATATAGGGTCACCCGCAGCCTTCCCACCACATCTAAAACCCAATGAAGGCATAACCGACTTTCATGTATGTACGACTATCCTAATATTAACGAAATACTTAACAAACATAAACCAAGTCATTCAAGCGTGATAACCGTCTCATCAATCCAACATTTAAACCAAATCAATCAATCAATCAACAACTTAAGTAAACACGCAAGTTTACACTTTTCAGCCCGAATCTCAAGCGAGTAGGGAGATACGAAACTCACCTTGAGCAGCTACAACAAGTTAAGATTAAGCTACAAGCGCGCAATATTCACCACACGATCACAACCGAAAAAAAAAAAAAAAAAAAAAAAAAAAAAAAAAAAAAAAAAAAAAAAAAGAAAAAAAAAAAAAAAAAAAAAAAAAAAAAAAAAAAAAAAAAAAAAAAAAAAAAAAAAAAAAAAAAAAAAAAAAAAAAAAAAAAAAAACAAAAAAAAAAAAAAAAAAAAAAAAAAAAAAAAAAAAAAAAAAAAACAAAAAAAAACAACTGTTATAACACGATTTTAACTACTGAATTCAATTCATCAATGGTGGATTTGGTGAGTGTGTGTTCTTGGTGTTTGTGTGTGTTTTGAGAGAGAACTGTGTGTAAATCTGGTATTAAATGGAATTGTTGTCTAATTGTTATGATTTCTAAGGTATGAGAGGGCTATTTATAGTCTAATTCTACAATTATGCTAATTGTCACAATTAGCCCCTCAACCTTAGTAATCATCTATCTATGAATTAATCATGCTCCCCCTCAATCCATGAGTATACACATTTTGGAGCATTTTTGAACTTTTGAAGCATCTTGAGTGAAAATCTTTTCATCTTTGGTTTCATTCTTATCTATGACATCAATTCAGATTCCCCCTTTTAAAATCAAATTCTCAATCAACTAAAATCTAGTGAAAATCTGAAACTATTGACACATCATGAAGAATTTTCTCCCCCTCATAATGACAAGATTGGGAACCAATCTCATTATGTACACATTGATTGATTAATTGTCAACAAGAATAACATGATCGAATGTACACATTGATTGATTAATTGTCAACAAGAATAACATGATCGAATGTACACATTGATTGATTAATTGTCAACAAGAATAACATGATCGAATGTACACATTGATTGATTAATTGCAACAAGAATATCATTATGTACACATTGATTGATTAATTGTCAACAAGAATAACATGATCGAATGTACACATGGAGAAATATCAACCATCAAAACATCAACCCTAACCATTAGCCCAACCCAAGAAATCCTAGGGGTGACTAAAATGGAAGATTGAAGTTGTTGGGACAAACGTTATAGCATGGTGTTGGTGTTTTCTGTGTTTGTGTGATGAGAAATGAAACCAGATAAGAATGATCCGTTAGCATGTTCAAAAATCAAAAGGATTAATGAAATGACCGATTAAAATGTATAACATTTTTCGGATTTCCTATGTATCATTGAGATATGCACAAACAAGTCTCTAACATAGTTTGATCTGCGGCTTTGCAACCACGAGATTGCTTCAAAGAATATAAATCATGGTTAACACTACCGAAGCATTTGATCAATTTTTTTTTTTTTTTTTTTTTTTTTTTTTTTTTTTTTTTTTTTTTTTTTTTTTTTTTTTTTTTTTTTTTTTTTTTTTTTTTTTTTTTTTTTTTTTTTTTTTTTTTTTTTTTTTTTTTTTTTTTTTTTTTTTTTTTTTTTTTTTTTTTTTTTTTTTTTTTTTTTTTTTTTTTTTTTTTTTTTTTTTTTTTTTTTTTTTTTTTTTTTTTTTTTTTTTTTTTTTTTTTTTTTTTTTTTTTTTTTTTTTTTTTTTTTTTTTTTTTTTTTTTTTTTTTTTTTTTTTTTTTTTTTTTTTTTTTTTTTTTTTTTTTTTTTTTTTTTTTTTTTTTTTTTTTTTTTTTTTTTTTTTTTTTTTTTTTTTTTTTTTTTTTTTTTTTTTTTTTTTTTTTTTTTTTTTTTTTTTTTTTTTTTTTTTTTTTTTTTTTTTTTTTTTTTTTTTTTTTTTTTTTTTTTTTTTTTTTTTTTTTTTTTTTTTTTTTTTTTTTTTTTTTTTTTTTTTTTTTTTTTTTTTTTTTTTTTTTTTTTTTTTTTTTTTTTTTTTTTTTTTTTTTTTTTTTTTTTTTTTTTTTTTTTTTTTTTTTTTTTTTTTTTTTTTTTTTTTTTTTTTTTTTTTTTTTTTTTTTTTTTTTTTTTTTTTTTTTTTTTTTTTTTTTTTTTTTTTTTTTTTTTTTTTTTTTTTTTTTTTTTTTTTTTTTTTTTTTTTTTTTTTTTTTTTTTTTTTTTTTTTTTTTTTTTTTTTTTTTTTTTTTTTTTTTTTTTTTTTTTTTTTTTTTTTTTTTTTTTTTTTTTTTTTTTTTTTTTTTTTTTTTTTTTTTTTTTTTTTTTTTTTTTTTTTTTTTTTTTTTTTTTTTTTTTTTTTTTTTTTTTTTTTTTTTTTTTTTTTTTTTTTTTTTTTTTTTTTTTTTTTTTTTTTTTTTTTTTTTTTTTTTTTTTTTTTTTTTTTTTTTTTTTTTTTTTTTTTTTTTTTTTTTTTTTTTTTTTTTTTTTTTTTTTTTTTTTTTTTTTTTTTTTTTTTTTTTTTTTTTTTTTTTTTTTTTTTTTTTTTTTTTTTTTTTTTTTTTTTTTTTTTTTTTTTTTTTTTTTTTTTTTTTTTTTTTTTTTTTTTTTTTTTTTTTTTTTTTTTTTTTTTTTTTTTTTTTTTTTTTTTTTTTTTTTTTTTTTTTTTTTTTTTTTTTTTTTTTTTTTTTTTTTTTTTTTTTTTTTTTTTTTTTTTTTTTTTTTTTTTTTTTTTTTTTTTTTTTTTTTTTTTTTTTTTTTTTTTTTTTTTTTTTTTTTTTTTTTTTTTTTTTTTTTTTTTTTTTTTTTTTTTTTTTTTTTTTTTTTTTTTTTTTTTTTTTTTTTTTTTTTTTTTTTTTTTTTTTTTTTTTTTTCAATATCAACATCTTCCGAAAGAAGAGTCAATAGAAATGTGAAAATCTCCGTGAGAAATGAAACAAGTATTTGTTAAGAAACACTTGAGTGGTTAGGTAAAGATGTGCATCGCTTCACTGGGTCCATGAAGACTTCTTCAATATCAAGAAATCAACAAATGAAATCTGATAGGAGCGTGTTTTACCCGGCTTTTTGAGAATTTGGGGAAGGGTATCATTTCTTTTTAACCCTTTTCGCACAACATATCACCTTAACCTCTCACTTTTCGACTTTACTCCCTCCATCCTATTTGCACGAAAACAACAGCACTCAAAATACCCTCACTATCTAATGAAAGAAGTGAATACTCCGGGGTTAGAACTCATCGGCGATGATGAAATTCATGGAGTATAATTTGAGAAATACTTATCCCTCATGTGCAAACTAATCACCGAACTCCATTTGATTGAAAATCATTGGAAAAACATCAAATGTGTGCATGAAAAAAAATTTGAAACACATTTGAAGGTTTGAAGGTTGTTGAAATCACAAACTCCTCCTTAAGCTATGCAAGAATAGATCAAAAATTTTCATAGAAAGGTGGAGCAAAAATTGGTTTTGTGAGATCAAACATGAGTAAAATCTTTGTTGTGATATTTCGGAAAAGTTTTGCTTCAACAACAATGTTGAATGTAAGACAGCTAGGGAGTACACAAAGGCGTTCGATCCTTTGCGTCGCATATCAACAATTGAGAGTTTTGAAAATGTTATTTGAACAACTTTGATTGCTATCACACATACATATTCATATAAGAACACTTGGAAGTACACAAAGGCGTTCGATTCCTTGTTATCTTATATCAATTTATATGTATAATAACAATATCTTAGAATGTAAAAACACTCTACAAATAAATATATCATTTAAGAACGGGTTGCATACATAGTATATACAAGCCATTGAAATAAATATCTTTTTGTGTATTTTTGAAAAAAAATTTGAAACACATTTGAAGGTTTGAAGGTTGTTGAAATCACAAACTCCTCCTTAAGCTATGCAAGAATAGATCAAAAATTTTCATAGAAAGGTGGAGCAAAAATTGGTTTTGTGAGATCAAACATGAGTAAAATCTTTGTTGTGATATTTCGGAAAAGTTTTGCTTCAACAACAATGTTGAATGTAAGACAGCTAGGGAGTACACAAAGGCGTTCGATCCTTTGCGTCGCATATCAACAATTGAGAGTTTTGAAAATGTTATTTGAACAACTTTGATTGCTATCACACATACATATTCATATAAGAACACTTGGAAGTACACAAAGGCGTTCGATTCCTTGTTATCTTATATCAATTTATATGTATAATAACAATATCTTAGAATGTAAAAACACTCTACAAATAAATATATCATTTAAGAACGGGTTGCATACATAGTATATACAAGCCATTGAAATAAATATCTTTTTGTGTATTTTTGAAAAAAAATTTGAAACACATTTGAAGGTTTGAAGGTTGTTGAAATCACAAACTCCTCCTTAAGCTATGCAAGAATAGATCAAAAATTTTCATAGAAAGGTGGAGCAAAAATTGGTTTTGTGAGATCAAACATGAGTAAAATCTTTGTTGTGATATTTCGGAAAAGTTTTGCTTCAACAACAATGTTGAATGTAAGACAGCTAGGGAGTACACAAAGGCGTTCGATCCTTTGCGTCGCATATCAACAATTGAGAGTTTTGAAAATGTTATTTGAACAACTTTGATTGCTATCACACATACATATTCATATAAGAACACTTGGAAGTACACAAAGGCGTTCGATTCCTTGTTATCTTATATCAATTTATATGTATAATAACAATATCTTAGAATGTAAAAACACTCTACAAATAAATATATCATTTAAGAACGGGTTGCATACATAGTATATACAAGCCATTGAAATAAATATCTTTTTGTGTATTTTTGAAAAAATTTTATATTTTGTTTTTGATTTTCTCTTTTCAAATTTTGTATTTTGGTTTTCTGGAATGTACACAAAGGCGTTCGATCCTTTGCGTCGCATATCAACAATTGAGAGTTTTGAAAATGTTATTTGAACAACTTTGATTGCTATCACACATACATATTCATATAAGAACACTTGGAAGTACACAAAGGCGTTCGATTCCTTGTTATCTTATATCAATTTATATGTATAATAACAATATCTTAGAATGTAAAAACACTCTACAAATAAATATATCATTTAAGAACGGGTTGCATACATAGTATATACAAGCCATTGAAATAAATATCTTTTTGTGTATTTTTGAAAAAATTTTATATTTTGTTTTTGATTTTCTCTTTTCAAATTTTGTATTTTGGTTTTCTGGAATGTATCAAGAATTCCTTCAAATGTAAAAAGAATTAAGGTTTAAGATTTAACATACCAAGCTTGGAGATAAGAAAGTTAAACCTCTTTTCATCCAATGGTTTTGTGAACAAATCTGCAAGTTGAAAGTCAGTACCCACAAAGTAGAGCTCGATGTCACCTTTCTCAATATGATCTTTGAGAAAATGATATCTAACATCAATATGCTTTGAGCGAGAGTGGTTTACTGAGTTGACTGCAATGGCAATGGCACTCTGAGAATCACAATAGATAGGAATATGATCATATTTCAGACCATAATCAGTTAGTTGTGTCTTCATCCATAAAACCTGAGCACAACAACTAGCCGCAGCCACATATTCAGCTTCAGCCGTTGATAGTGACACACAATTTTGTTTCTTGGAAGACCAACTCACAATTTTATCGCCTAAAAATTGTAAAGTACCGGAAGTGCTCTTGCGATCAAGTTTACAACCAGCATGATCTGCATCTGAATATGCAGTTAGATTGAATCCAGTATCCCTTGGATACCAGAGACCTAAATCGGGTGTCCCCTTCAGATAACGAAATATTCGTTTCACAGCTTGATAATGTAAATCAGTTGGAGCAGCTTGATATCTAGCACACATACATGTTGCAAACATTATATCTGGGCGAGATGCTGTTAGGTACAACAACGAACCAATCATACTTCGATATCTCTTTTGGTCAAATGGTTTCCCATTTGTATCAGCATTTATGTTTGTTCGAGCAGCCATTGGGGTAGAAATTGAAGAACATGAAGTCATATCAAACTTTTTCAACATGTCATTTATGTATTTACCTTGTGATATAAAAATACCAGTTGGTAATTGTTTGATTTGAAGACCCAAAAAGTAATTCATTTCCCCAATCATGCTCATTTCAAAATGATTGACCATAAGAGATGAAAAGTTTCTGCAAAATGTTTGACTGGTCGACCCAAATATAATGTCATCAACATATATTTGAACAAGTAGAACATGCTTACCTTGTTTGCGAATGAACAAGGTAGGGTCAATTGTGCCTTTGGTAAAGCCACCTCTTAGTAAGAAAGTAGTTAAAGAATCATACCATGCTCGGGGTGCTTGCTTAAGACCGTAGAGAGCCTTGTCCAATCTGTAGACATGGTTTGGTCTTTGAGGATCAACAAAACCTTCTGGTTGATCAACGTAAACTTCTTCTTTGAGATCACCATTCAGGAAAGCAGTCTTCACATCCATTTGAAACACAGTAAAGTTTCTGAATGCAGCATAAGCTAAGAATATCCGAATGGCCTCCATTCTTGCAACTGGAGCAAAAGTTTCGTCGAAGTCAACACCAGGTTGTTGGCAATAACCCTTTGCAACAAGTCGAGCTTTATTTCTTACTACTACTCCATTCTCATCCTTTTTGTTTTTGAATATCCACTTCGTTCCGATTGGATCATCTTTTCTAGGATTTGGAACTAATCTCCATACCTTCAGTCTTTCAAATTGTGCGAGTTCCTCTTGCATTGCCTTAACCCACTCTGGATCTCGAAGAGCTTCAGATACTGTTTTGGGTTCGATATTGCTAAGAGAAAGTGCAACGAGACACTCATTCACTGAAGTACGAGTAGTTACTCCTGCTTGTGGATCTCCAATAATTTGTTCAGTAGGATGGTATTTCTGCATACGTGTCCACTTGTGATCATGAGGAAGGAGATCTTGTTGTTGAAGATCAACATCATCATCATTAAAGCTTGAGTTATGTTGAGAGATGTTATCATAACTTGGTGTAATTCTTTCCTCATAAGCTGGATGATCAAAGTCAAGTGGTACATACACACTTGGAGTGTTCAATGGATTTGTTGTCTGAGTTAATCGAGAAGGTTGTTCTTGAACATTCACTTGAGAAGAATTATCCTGAGAGAATGGTGGAGAAGTATCAGGATACGAGGATTCTTGCTCTGAAGAATTTGAAGAAGATTCATGAATATTGTCAGGAACTGGATCGTTGTTATGAAGAGGTTCATTGGGTTTAATTGGTTCAACGATGACTTGAGGTTCTTGATCATGAATCGGTTTTGAATTGTAGAATTCTTCAAAAAGAATATCTAATTCATCACTTGTAGGAGTTGGAAACTTCTTGAATTTAGAAGCTAAGGTAGTATTCCTTGTAGAAGGACTTGAAGCACTTGGATCATTACTTGTTGGTAGCAAACTTTCTTGCTCAAAAATCATGCCTGACATCTCATCAAACCAAACATTCATTGTTTCTTGAATTGTGTTGGTTCGACGATTATAGATTCGATAGGCAATTGATGTTTTGGAATAACCAACAAAATATCCTTCATCACCTTTCTTCTCGAACTTTCCAAGATTCTCCCGATCATTCAACGTGTAACAAACACACCCAAATATGTGAAAGTAGTTGATGTTGGGTTTGCGTTTGTTAACAACCTCATAAGGAGTCTTTTCGAAACGCTGATTGATAATGGACCGATTCTGAGTGTGACAGGCAGTGTCAACAGCTTCAGCCCACATATTGGATGGTAATTTGGAATAAGCAAGCATTGTCCTTGCTGCTTCTACCAGCGATCGATTTCTCCTTTCAACAACACCGTTTTGTTGTGGGGTGCGAACTGCTGAAAATTGATGAGTGATTCCTTTGGAGTTGCAGAATTCATCAAAAACAGCATTCTTGAACTCAGTTCCATTATCCGAACGGATGTAACGAACTGGAAGTTGAAGATTTACTTGAGTATTAGTGATGAAATCTATCAACATCTGAGTTGTTTCATCTTTGGATGCAAGGAACTTGACCCAAGTATATCTTGAATAATCATCAACAATAACCAAGATGTATTTCTTCCCATTTCGGCTTTGTACTTTCATCGGCCCACAAAGATCCATGTGAAGCAAATGAAGAGGTGCTAAAGAATTTGGAGATTTCTTCGGTTTATGAGAAGTTCTTTTGATCTTCCCAACAGCACAAGAAGGACAAACATGCTCACTTTCATACTTATAGTCAGGTAAGCCTTCAACAAGATGCTTATTGACCAAAGTATTGATAGTTTGGAAATTCAGATGAGAGAGCCTTCTATGCCATAACCAAGAATTCTTTGAAGTAGCCTTTGAAATGAGACAAATATTATCAGTTGGTTGGTTATCATCAAGATTGACGGTAAACAGGTTATCATCACGATCACCACAAAGAATATCAACTCCATCTAGAGTTTGGACTTTGCAAAGAGATTTTCGAAACAGAACTTGAAGATTGTTATCACAGAATTGTCCAACACTGAACAAGTTGTGACTTAATCCTTCAACATAGTGAACTTTCTTGATGATAATTCCATTTCGTTCAATGTCTCCATAACCTAAGATAGGAGCGAAATTGTTGTTTCCAAAGCGAACTGTTCCCATGAATCTTTCAACGAAATTCTTGAGCAAAGATTTATTTCCAGTCATGTGTTTCGAACACCCGGAATCGAGTATCCAAACACAGATGGTTATTTCCTGCAATCAATGAAATTTAACCGTTTTTAGGTACCCACTTGAAGACGGGTCCTTTATGGTTAGTTAAAACAGGCAGGGTATATAACTTAGGATTCGCATTCAAACATGTTGTTGAATCAACATAAGCATTGACAAGCACATTATCAACAAACACATTTGAATAAAAGGTACGAACATTCACATTAGAGTTAAAAGTAACATGTCTACAAGCATTCACATCAACCACACGAGAATTAAAATTGTTTACAAGCTCACAAGGCCTTGCCTTGGCACATTCAACATTATTATACACAGATGAATTGTTTTGATTTACAGTAACACCTTTCCTCCCATTGACAGATTTTCTCCTCCTTCTTTTCATCTTTTTCTCAACATTCTTTAGATTACTAGTGATCTTAGGTACTAAAGTATTAGCAACCCATCTAGCACCACTAGTTAAACTCTTTCCACCTGTTGAATTGAAATTTAGAAGATTAGAACTAGGAGTTTTAAACACTCTTATCTTTTTGGAATCTTTTGGAGGTGAGGAAACTTCTTGCTTCTTTGGTTTATCATGAGAAAACCACCCATATCTATCTCTATATCTAGTTGAACCATTTGATGTATCTTTAGTTAGCGAAACTGAGCTAGACTTAGACACCTTAGGTAAAAAGCTAGATTGAGAGCTAGATTGAGAAGCATTAGGATAGTCTTTCGGAAGTTTCACTTTGGTGTACTTTGTCGTGTGTGGGGTTTCAGCTTGTTCCTTTTTGACATGTTTCACTGGGGTAGCAACAAAGGTTTCTAACTTAATGGTCTTTGGTTCAGTCTTGACGAGTTTGGTCTTAACTCGTTTCTTTGAGTAATATGAAGTTGGAGCTTTGGACAATGGTTTTTGAGATTCCACTTTTGTTTCCACTTTGATTTTGGTAGATTCAATCTTTTTCTCAGTTTCTGAATTAAAAACATATTCTCCCTCCATGAATTTATCAAAATCATTCTTTGTGAAATCTTTGGAAAATGAAAATTTCAATGGAGATTGATTAGTTTCAGATTCATTTGAAAGTTTTGAAAAATCAGGAATCTTTGTGTCCAACTTCACATCATGGGTATTCTCAGAAATTAGGTCAACTTGAACTGACACATCTTTGGTCTCACAAGAAAATTGAGTAGACGTATCAACACCTATACTAGCACTAGGCTTAGGGTGAACAACTAACTCATCAACAGTGTTGCATGTGAAAAACCTATAGAAGTACCATATCAAAACTAAACTATGTGCAAGTTCTTCATCAGAAAAATCAGATTGCACACAATCATCAGCTATAAAAGTAGCAGTATTTTGACAAGTACATTCAAGAGAATCAGTCAAGGTCTGGGTAGAGGTATTGGTGGATGAATCACAAGTAGTTTGGGTAGAATTTTCTACTGAGGCTTTTTGGTCAGTTTGAGTAGAAACATTCTCACAAACTTTCTTAGTATCAACATCCATTTGTCTTGCATTTGCCCGAAGCCATTCATTGGTCTTTTGAATTTCAAGATCTTGATTGGTCTTTTCAAGATCTTGAATGGTCTTTTCTAGATTTTGACATTTTTGTAATAACTTAGAATCAGGAGAGACATTCAACTTTCTTTAACCAACATCTTATTGGTCTTTTGAATTTCAAGATCTTGATTGGTCTTTTCAAGATCATTGATTGGTCTTTTCAAGATCTGAATTGGTCTTTTCAAGATCTTGATTGGTTTTCAAGATCTGAATGGTCTTTTCAAGATCTATTGGTCTTTTCAAGATCTTGATTGGTCTTTTCAAGATCTGAATGGTCTTTTCAAGATCTGAATGGTCTTTTCAAGATCTTATTGGTCTTTTCAAGATCTTGATTGGTCTTTTCAAGATCATGAATTGGTCTTTTCAAGATCTTGATTGTTTTTCAAGATCTGAATGGTCTTTTCAAGATCTTATTGGTCTTTTCAAGATCTTGATTGGTCTTTTCAAGATCATGAATGGTCTTTTCAAGATCTTGACATTGTTTTTCAAGATCTTGATTGGTCTTTTCAAGATCTGAATGGTCTTTTCAAGATCTTGATTGTTTTCAAGATCTTGATGGTCTTTTCAAGATCTATTGGTCTTTTCAAGATCTTGATTGGTTTTTCAAGATCTTGAATGGTCTTTTCAAGATCTATTGGTCTTTTCAAGATCTTGATTGGTTTTCAAGATCATGAATGGTCTTTTCAAGATCTTGACATTGGTCTTTTCAAGATCTTGATTGGTTTTTCAAGATCTGAATTGGTCTTTTCAAGATCTTGATTGGTCTTTTCAAGATCATTGAAGGATTATTCAACTTTATATAGCTTTTCTTGATAGAAAAGTATATTCTTTTTAAATTCCTCAACTTGTTTTTCAAGATTCTCTATCTCAATGTCTTTTAAAAAACAATTATGATTTAAATCAGAAATCTTCCTTTCGAATTCAACATTGTTTGGTTTAGCTTCTTGAAGCTTTTTATTGAGAATATCAACATCCATTTGTCTTGCATTTGCCCGAAGCCATTCATTGGTCTTTTGAATTTCAAGATCTTGATTGGTCTTTTCAAGATCTTGAATGGTCTTTTCTAGATTTTGACATTTTTGTAATAACTTAAAATCAGGAGAGACATTCAACTCACATTCTTTAACCAACATCTTTTCTTTGTAAGCTTGAAAATCTTGTTTAATAGCATCATATTCAAAAAGTAATTTTGAATGTTCTTCAAGAAGTTTTGTAAATTCACTTTTAGAAAATGAAATGCTATTTGTCAACTTTTTATTTTTGTTGGCTAAAGAATTGATATGAGTTGTTAAATTAGATAAAGCTAATCTACAAGACTCTTTGTCTTTAACCAAAGAAAAAGTAGAGTCGAGATTTACCTCATCATCTGGGTATTCATCATCAGTGCTTTCTGCTTCAAGGACTTTGTTTTTGGCCAATCTTGCCATATAGCAAACATTAGCGGAGAGATCTTGATCTTCATCATCAGTGAGCAACAGCCATTTGTCATCTTCAGCAAGCAATGCATGTCCTGCTTCAACTTGTTTGGCTAACAGCATCTTCTGCTTGTAGTACTCATAGTCCCGCTTTCGAGGTTGTTTGCAGTCAACGGCAAAATGTCCAGGAATACCACAATTGTAGCACTTTTTGTCTGATGCCTTACCCTTCTCAACAGTTGGTTTTTCATTGGCTTCCTTCTTTTCACCATACCTTGATCCATTAGCTTCACCTTGCTCATTGCTCCTTGGATGATAGTGTTCCTTCTTGGGAAATGCACTTGTAGAAGAAGTGCGGAGATTGTTGTTTGTTGGCCTCGCTTTGTAGAATTTCTTCTTGAAATGCTTTGTTACCGCGGCAAGAGCTTGATATAGTTCATCTGAAACACCATCTCTTGTAGCCATCAGATCATCTCCCTCCTCATCAGACGAAGAAACAACCACCATTTGCCTCTTAAGAGCTTCAGAAATCTTCTTCTCAACTATCAATGCCAAAGGATCAGAAGATACAACTTCTGGCATTTTGTTTGATGAAGCTTTGCTTAGGACTTGGTTTTCATTGAGTTTGAAGGATTCATAAAGAGTATGAATGGTGAACTTGGTCAGATTTTGATGTTGCTTGATCTGTGTTCCAAAATCTTCCCATTCTGGACCAAGAGCTTTGATGAATTTGATGTTTAGCTCAATCTCTGTTTTCTTGACATTGTTCTTCCTTAGCTCATTTATGACATTGCAGAATCTGTAGTAGACAGCTTCAAGAGATTCATTAGGCAATTTGGAGAAGTTGTCAAACTCAGTCAGAATATTTGTCAATCTTATGGTCGAAGTCACGTCAGCTCCCTCCATCTGTCTAGCCACCTCATCCCATATCTCCTTGGCTGTGTCATAAGAATCAACAGAACCATAGATTTCATCCGGTAGAGCTTTGTATAGGCATGACCTAGCTCTATTATCTGCAGCTGTTCGATCCTTTTGTTCAGCATTCAACAGATCAGGAGTTAGAATTATAGCATCAGTAGTGGGATGGCGATGAACGGCAAGTCCATTCAGGATGGAATCTTTCATCATATGACCATTTGTCTGACTTTCCACATAGTCCATAAATCTTTTCTTCCATAGTCCGTAGGAACCACGGTAGAGAACTGGAGGTCTTGTATCTGAACCCAATGCCAATGCTTCACGAGAAGCCATTAGAGATTGATTTGATTTGAAAAATTGAATTGAATTTAAAAGTGGAAAATGAAACGATCTTGATAAGATCAGGAAATGAAACGATCTTGAGTTAACCAGGAAATGAAACGATCTTGAGTTAACCAGGAAATGAAACGATCTTGAGTTAACCAGGAAATGAAACGATCTTGATAAGATCAGGAAATGAAACGATCTTGAGTTAACCAGGAAATGAAACGATCTTGAGTTAACCAGGAAATGAAACGATCTTGATAAGATCAGGAAATGAAACGATCTTGAGTTAACCAGGAAATGAAACGATCTTGAGTTAACCAGGAAATGAAACGATCTTGAGTTAACCAGGAAATGAAACGATCTTGAATTGAAACGGTCTTGAAAAATAAAACGGTCTTGAAATAAAATGTTTGGTAACAAACGATCTTGATAAGATCAGGAAATGAAACGATCTTGAGTTAACCAGGAAATGAAACGATCTTGAGTTAACCAGGAAATGAAACGATCTTGAGTTAACCAGGAAATGAAACGATCTTGAGTTAACCAGGAAATGAAACGATCTTGAGTTAACCAGGAAATGAAACGATCTTGAGTTAACCAGGAAATGAAACGATCTTGAGTTAACCAGGAAATGAAACGATCTTGAGTTAACCAGGAAATGAAACGATCTTGATAAGATCAGGAAATGAAACGATCTTGAGTTAACCAGGAAATGAAACGATCTTGAGTTAACCAGGAAATGAAACGATCTTGAGTTAACCAGGAAATGAAACGATCTTGAGTTAACCAGGAAATGAAACGATCTTGAGTTAACCAGGAAATGAAACGATCTTGAGTTAACCAGGAAATGAAACGATCTTGAGTTAACCAGGAAATGAAACGATCTTGAGTTAACCAGGAAATGAAACGATCTTGAGTTAACCAGGAAATGAAACGATCTTGAGTTAACCAGGAAATGAAACGATCTTGAGTTAACCAGGAAATGAAACGATCTTGAGTTAACCAGGAAATGAAACGATCTTGATAAGATCAGGAAATGAAACGATCTTGAGTTAACCAGGAAATGAAACGATCTTGATAAGATCAGGAAATGAAACGATCTTGAGTTAACCAGGAAATGAAACGATCTTGAGTTAACCAGGAAATGAAACGATCTTGAGTTAACCAGGAAATGAAACGATCTTGAGTTAACCAGGAAATGAAACGATCTTGAGTTAACCAGGAAATGAAACGATCTTGAGTTAACCAGGAAATGAAACGATCTTGAGTTAACCAGGAAATGAAACGATCTTGAGTTAACCAGGAAATGAAACGATCTTGAGTTAACCAGGAAATGAAACGATCTTGAGTTAACCAGGAAATGAAACGATCTTGAGTTAACCAGGAAATGAAACGATCTTGAGTTAACCAGGAAATGAAACGATCTTGAGTTAACCAGGAAATGAAACGATCTTGAGTTAACCAGGAAATGAAACGATCTTGAGTTAACCAGGAAATGAAACGATCTTGAGTTAACCAGGAAATGAAACGATCTTGAGTTAACCAGGAAATGAAACGATCTTGAGTTAACCAGGAAATGAAACGATCTTGAGTTAACCAGGAAATGAAACGATCTTGAGTTAACCAGGAAATGAAACGATCTTGAGTTAACCAGGAAATGAAACGATCTTGAGTTAACCAGGAAATGAAACGATCTTGAGTTAACCAGGAAATGAAACGATCTTGAGTTAACCAGGAAATGAAACGATCTTGAGTTAACCAGGAAATGAAACGATCTTGAGTTAACCAGGAAATGAAACGATCTTGAAAAAAATCTTTGAAATAAAAGTTGGAAAAACGATCTTGATAAGATCAGGAAATGAAACGATCTTGAGTTAACCAGGAAATGAAACGATCTTGAGTTAACCAGGAAATGAAACGATCTTGAGTTAACCAGGAAATGAAACGATCTTGAGTTAACCAGGAAATGAAACGATCTTGAGTTAACCAGGAAATGAAACGATCTTGAGTTAACCAGGAAATGAAACGATCTTGAGTTAACCAGGAAATGAAACGATCTTGAGTTAACCAGGAAATGAAACGATCTTGAGTTAACCAGGAAATGAAACGATCTTGAGTTAACCAGGAAATGAAACGATCTTGAGTTAACCAGGAAATGAAACGATCTTGAGTTAACCAGGAAATGAAACGATCTTGAGTTAACCAGGAAATGAAACGATCTTGAGTTAACCAGGAAATGAAACGATCTTGAGTTAACCAGGAAATGAAACGATCTTGAGTTAACCAGGAAATGAAACGATCTTGAGTTAACCAGGAAATGAAACGATCTTGAGTTAACCAGGAAATGAAACGATCTTGAGTTAACCAGGAAATGAAACGATCTTGAGTTAACCAGGAAATGAAACGATCTTGAGTTAACCAGGAAATGAAACGATCTTGAGTTAACCAGGAAATGAAACGATCTTGAGTTAACCAGGAAATGAAACGATCTTGAGTTAACCAGGAAATGAAACGATCTTGAGTTAACCAGGAAATGAAACGATCTTGAGTTAACCAGGAAATGAAACGATCTTGAGTTAACCAGGAAATGAAACGATCTTGAGTTAACCAGGAAATGAAACGATCTTGAGTTAACCAGGAAATGAAACGATCTTGAGTTAACCAGGAAATGAAACGATCTTGAGTTAACCAGGAAATGAAACGATCTTGAGTTAACCAGGAAATGAAACGATCTTGAGTTAACCAGGAAATGAAACGATCTTGAGTTAACCAGGAAATGAAACGATCTTGAGTTAACCAGGAAATGAAACGATCTTGAGTTAACCAGGAAATGAAACGATCTTGAGTTAACCAGGAAATGAAACGATCTTGAGTTAACCAGGAAATGAAACGATCTTGAGTTAACCAGGAAATGAAACGATCTTGAGTTAACCAGGAAATGAAACGATCTTGAGTTAACCAGGAAATGAAACGATCTTGAGTTAACCAGGAAATGAAACGATCTTGAGTTAACCAGGAAATGAAACGATCTTGAGTTAACCAGGAAATGAAACGATCTTGAGTTAACCAGGAAATGAAACGATCTTGAGTTAACCAGGAAATGAAACGATCTTGAGTTAACCAGGAAATGAAACGATCTTGAGTTAACCAGGAAATGAAACGATCTTGAGTTAACCAGGAAATGAAACGATCTTGAGTTAACCAGGAAATGAAACGATCTTGAGTTAACCAGGAAATGAAACGATCTTGAGTTAACCAGGAAATGAAACGATCTTGAGTTAACCAGGAAATGAAACGATCTTGAGTTAACCAGGAAATGAAACGATCTTGAGTTAACCAGGAAATGAAACGATCTTGAGTTAACCAGGAAATGAAACGATCTTGAGTTAACCAGGAAATGAAACGATCTTGAGTTAACCAGGAAATGAAACGATCTTGAGTTAACCAGGAAATGAAACGATCTTGAGTTAACCAGGAAATGAAACGATCTTGAGTTAACCAGGAAATGAAACGATCTTGAGTTAACCAGGAAATGAAACGATCTTGAGTTAACCAGGAAATGAAACGATCTTGAGTTAACCAGGAAATGAAACGATCTTGAGTTAACCAGGAAATGAAACGATCTTGAGTTAACCAGGAAATGAAACGATCTTGAGTTAACCAGGAAATGAAACGATCTTGAGTTAACCAGGAAATGAAACGATCTTGAGTTAACCAGGAAATGAAACGATCTTGAGTTAACCAGGAAATGAAACGATCTTGAGTTAACCAGGAAATGAAACGATCTTGAGTTAACCAGGAAATGAAACGATCTTGAGTTAACCAGGAAATGAAACGATCTTGAGTTAACCAGGAAATGAAACGATCTTGAGTTAACCAGGAAATGAAACGATCTTGAGTTAACCAGGAAATGAAACGATCTTGAGTTAACCAGGAAATGAAACGATCTTGAGTTAACCAGGAAATGAAACGATCTTGAGTTAACCAGGAAATGAAGCGATCGTCATCAGATTGATGTTTCGCTCTGATACCACTTGTTATAACACTATTTTTACTACTGAATTCAATTCATCAATGGTGGATTTGGTGAGTGTGTGTTCTTGGTGTTTGTGTGTGTTTTGAGAGAGAATGTGTAGATCTGGAATTAAAGTTCTGAAATGTGTTGTCTAATTGTTATGATTTCTAAGGTATGAGAGGGCTATTTATAGTCTAATTCTACAATTATGCTAATTGTCACAATTAGCCCCTCAACCTTAGTAATCATCTATCTATGAATTAAAAGCAAGAAATTCATCTAATCTAGATTACAATTTATCACTATTTTTGGATTTCTAACAACAACCTATAGTTACACATGCATACATATCAATACACGTTCATACGTTCATAATTCGGGACTCGTTTGATTGTAGGAAATCAAAATGATGTTCAATGGATTGATTGGGGCTTAGAAGAACGTTAGAGGTTGACTTGACAAGGAAGTAACAAGCTTGAAATACAAAAGAAGGAAACAGGCCAAGATCGCGGTGCGAGAGGTCAGGCTCGCGTCGCGAGTAGTAGTATGGGTCACGGCGCGAAAGACAAAACTCGCGACGCGAAAATTTCTGAGACAAAGGTGGGCCTGAAACTCGATTGTCGCGGCGCGAGAGGTCGGGCTCGCGGCGCGAGACCTGCAGGTTCTGCAGATTTTGATATACAAACACGAACCAAACATGACCCAAACCCCAATTTTGACACCCAAATCGACTTAGGAGGTTCCAAAACTCATTTTGAAGCTTAAACAAATATCATTAACCATAAATACACATAACCCAACCCACAAATTTGACCAAAACATCACAATCACTCTCAAATCATTCAAACCCTAAATTAACCCTAATTTCCATTTTACCATTTTAAAGACTTGGAATCACATCAAAACGACTAGAAACATGTAAACAAGCATAAATGGAAGTAATTAGGATGATTTAGACTTACCAAAACTTCTCCTTGAGCTAGAACCCGAAATTAGGTCAAAATGGGTAAAGCTTGAACTAGAAACTTCAAGTTATGATTTAATGAGATTTTGAGACAACAATGATGATGATTCTTGTACTATGGTAGTCCAAAACACTAATGATGCAAGAATGGATGAAGATTGAAATGCTTTTTGCTTGAGAGAAAATGGAAGAAAATAAGATAGATAGAAAGATAGAATAATGAAGGGTGGAGGAGAGGATAAGGGAAATGGGTCAAGGCTGATGGGTCGTGGATGGCCCACGGGCCGACCCGTTTCTCTTTTCTAGAAAATACAATCATTACACAATTAAACGCCAATTTAACACATTAACGACCCGACTAACATATCACATAGTCATATAAACACAAAATGAACCCAAATATTTCATTCAACAAATTTGTTAGTCAAATTACACAAAAAGTCAACGGGTCAAAATTTACGGATGTTACAAAAAAAACATTATATTACAATTAAATATAGATGAGAGAGAGTGTTTATTTCTATCAATAGGTTGATGAACTTCAAGCTATTCATTAAAAAAGTCATCTTCTCCAATGGTAAAAAGCTTTTGGAAGACTTTTTTTAACAAAAAAAGTTTTGCTCTGTAAGTCTCAACTCAATAGATGGTACTAACTGAAGACACCTCTATGTCGATGGTGAGATACTTTGCAATACACACACTGATCTGGAGACGACCAGTTGCAGTGTGTAGTATACCAGGTTTAACTGGAGGATTACTTATTAAGGTGACAAATGTAAATAAGTAAAGACAATGCAATAAGTAAATAACTTGTAAGTAAATCTGGTGAGACGAGTTGTAATTTTCAAGTGTAATTTATTTATTAATGTTAAATAAATTACAAGGTTGTTGCGGAACCAAGATAATACAAAATGTAAATATCCTAACAACCTATGAAATACAATCGATCTAATACTTGGAAATTCTCTAGACAATCGAAACACTTAAAGTTGTGAAATGTTCCTTTTTTGCGATTGAGAGAATATTGCACAAGTTCACCAAGAATATGCAAATGTCGAATATGCAAAGTTGTTTCTTGGTTGTGCAAAGACCTCTATTTATAGGCAAAGTTGACATTGGGATGTCAACCTTGCCGTACAAATATGGTTGAGAGCATTTAAGGAATAACATTTAATTCCTTGAACATGCTTGATAAAGTATGACATAAAATCACTTTACTCAACCTGCTTTATGTACTTTTGTACTTTATACATAGATAAATGCTATTATCCGGATAAAGGTACATAAAGCAAAAAAGGTCTTCCTCGTAATCAGTGTAAAGCTTTGTAAGTACTTTACACTGATGGTTCTCCAGTCTTGATCTGGGTAAAACTTTCACTGGGCTTCGCTGCCATGAATGTTTTCTATCTTCCACTTGTTGTCTTCGACTTCAATTGGAATGTCTTCAGGTTTGATCAGATCTCAACTGGAGGAAGTCTTCAGTTGCATTAACTGTACACTTGCAACTGGACTTCTAATATTTCTGGACAAATCATCTGGTCTCCAGATACAACTGGAGACGCTCCAGTTTATCAGTAAACTGGACCTAACAAATTTCCCCTATTTGTCCTGAAATATTGCCAAGTCTTTTCAAGTTCTTGTATCTATACAAGTATGAACTTGAAGGACTTGTTTGACTAAATCTATCTAATTTTCCAAGGCATTTTTATAGATCATTAAATGCCTTGGGTTTTTCTTTTGAGTTTGTTAGATTTAATCTGTCATCTATCTTGTGGTTACAATCTGGCAACTTGTATACATGAAATTGAAATTTACATAAGTCAATAGACTGTAAAACAAAAATACAAGTAGATAGACAAGAAGCAGAACTAATCAGATGGCCCTTCGCCAGTTCTTCTTCTCTTGGCAGCTGAAGAGATTGGAAGGGTGTCTTCAGCATCAATGCCCAGTCTTGATTCCACATTCTCTTTAAATTTTATGAGATTCTGGAGAATGTGAATCCAACCCCTTTCAATTTTACTCTTTTCCCGCCTGGCCTCCAACAAATTCAGCATCTCAACATGCTCAGCATGGCCATACCTATGTATATCTGGATCTTCTGTATAGCACATTGGTCCATTAAAGTACTTAACCCCAACATTGAAGAATTTTGTCCCTGGCTTTATTGTTACTTTGACATCAATGATTTTGCCAGGGTTGTATCTACGCTGCAACAGATCACTTAAGAATGCTCTGGCTTCAGATTCATTTGCCAGTTTGATCTGGCCAGTGCTCAGTCTTTGCACAGCAGCTCGAATATCTTCAGTAGTTGGGTCAGTTGGTTGCACCCAAGTCTTAGTTTTGTCTACCTTTGAGCTTGGGTGGGTTAAGTACCCTTTTCACAACCTTTTGGACATTTTGCACTCTTCTTTCGATCCCAGATGCTCTTATCTCTTTCGCCTTCTCCACTGACACATTTATATTTCTGGCATCAAACTCAACTTCATCATCTGGATAGTCTCTCTCAAGTTGGATGTCAAGCATCTCATTCACCATACCAACTATCCTTGGATCATTCTTTATTCCCATATATTGCTCCAGTGTGATGCCCAACATGTTGGCATCACTGACATCCAAAACGCCTAAGCCTTGCATTTGAACTCTAGCAACTAGTTGATTGGCCTTTCTTTGCTTCTTTCTTTCTTTAATTGCATCACCAATAACTGCCAGACTCCTGCTTTCGTTTTCTGTCACTGGAGGAAGTTGATCGACGTTGCCAGTTTCTAGTAAACTGGCTTCAGTACCAGTTACTTTAGTTAAAGTGCCAGTGGCCAGCACAAGGGTATTTTCATCAGATACATTCTTGCCCTTGTCGAGATTCCCCCTATCGACCACATCTTCAAATTGTTCAATTACATGCTGGCTAGCATCAGTACTAGCACCAGCAACAACCACTTGCCTTTCCACCAATTGCCTTGCACTTACACTTGATCTGGGGGCAAGGACTGCACCAGCTCCAGATCCTTCCCCCTTGGCAACATCTAGACCTGCCCTAATTGCTTCCCAGTCAGAATGACTATGGGGCAAACAGTCAAGAGGTTGCCACGACTGCATGTCCTTGCACTATTTGAAGACTGTACATACCATTCTGAAAGATCTCCAAAGATGGTTGGTCTCTCTCGACTGGAGTCAACATTGCAGCAACTTGTGCCTGACCAATTTTTCAATTCATCAAACACTTTGGCATTATCTGGGGAGAGACCAGCATGCACAGCTTCTTTGCCTTCCTTTTCTTTCAACTTGCCAACTTCAGTCACCAGTTTATCAATAGAAGATGTATGTGAAGAGAGTTGGGTGTTCACAGCATTCAGACTGCCCCTCAACTGGTTGATCTCAAGTGTGAGTGGGGCCAGATCAACCTGGGGAGGTGCAATCTTGGTGATCTCAGACATCACCCTTTTAACCAGCTCTTCTTCTCTGGCAGCCAACACATCTTCAATCTTCTGGCCAACTGAAGTGGCCATCTGTTCACCAAGCTCAACCACATTAAGGCCAGGTTTGTCCAAAATTTGCTTCACCTGCCTTTCTATCTCCTTCAAATCAACCTCTGATGATCTAACAGTTGTACTTAGCAGGTTGGAGATAGAAGTGGAGACTTTGATGAAACTGAAATTTGTTGGTCTGGGAGTGAACCAGGAGATGAAGGGTGTCGAACTTGTACAGAAATATCGACAATCTCCTGGTCAGAAGCAGTTCCTTCAGAGTCCGAAGACTCTATCTGGAATTCATCAACATCCATGCCCAGATTCATGAATGATAGTGATGGCTGAACTTGTGGTTCAGACTCCTGATGACCATCTCCAGTTTCCTGGATGGTTTCATCAGTTGGTGGTTCAGTTGTCGTAGCAACTTCACCTGTAACATCTGTGATTTTGACCCGTTTGACCTTGCATGTAATTTGACTAACTATTTCAATAAATGAAATAGTTGTGTATATTTATCTATATATTGGGCCAATTATAGTGTAATAATGAATTTCAGGTGTCATATTTGGATTTCTAGAATTAAGCCCATATTATGAGGCCATGATATTGGCCCATACGTGTTATGAAGGTTATATTATAGTTAATGTTTAAGTGACTGTGGTAACACGAAAAATGTAAATACAAAGCATTAGTATAATGTACGGTTTCAACAGTGTCGGTGGCTATCCAATAATTCCATTAATGGGACAAAAGCCGACAAAACTTTATGTAAAAGAGAAATACGCGTGATATCTCTTGTTGTTTATTGATCATAAACCTAATCCCTTAGCTGGATAACTACCTCTCTCTCTCTCTCTCTCTCTCTATATATCTCTCTCTCTCTCTCTATATATATATATATATATATATTATATATATAATATATAAATAAAATATTATATTATATGCTGTATCTCTCTATATATATATATATATCTACCTATTATATTATATCACTCAATATGTCCAAAACTAAATATAACTTTAAATGTCCTAAAAGTGATAAATTAACGTTGCTGTAATGTTTTGACTATAACTTCTTCGTCCGATATCCGTTTTTGACAAGTAAGCTGTCTACGGAAAGAGGAGAGAAATATCTACAACCATAAATATGAATTTAAACATCAATCCTACTGATAATGATCAGCTAGGCCACGAAATTTAGTGGGAGACAAGTACCTAACACACTAACCTAACTAAACAACTCACAAATTGTCTTTTTATCAACTAATTTTCTCACCCAACTTTCCTACCATTAAATTAGTGTTAATAAAAGGATAAAGCATGCAAAATATTTCATTTCTCATCACCAAAACCGGACTTTAACTTCCAAGAACAACAATACTAGTTTCATAATAATAATCTTCAAGTTTTGAAAGGAAATCAAGTCATTTTGCTAGCAAGTTTAATCCCTTGTTCTTCAATCAATTGGAAAAGAGTTTTAAAGCTTCAAGGAGACCAATATCAACAACTTTTATTCTCTATAATCTCATTTTGGTAAGCCTCTTTTATGGTTCTTAAATTTATTGAATACAAAAGATCACGTATGAACTAGTTTTGTTAAAAACTGATTCTGAACAGAATCTGTAATCTGACTTGGGAGGGAGAAAACACATAGATGGAAAATGATCTGGTTATTGAGTTCTAAACAAAATCTTTAGCTTTATGTGTCTATTTTATCCTCCCACTGGAATCAAGTAAAAACACTGAGTAAAACTCAAATTGTGAACTTTTTAAGAAAGTGGTCAAAACTGATTTTTATGAATACTGTTTCAGTCATATTGTAAATGTCATATCTCGTTCGTGTTAAGTCGAAATCAATTGAATCTTAACTTTTTGGAAAGTACTATGAGTGTACTAAATTCGACCAGAACAAAGTTTTGTTGTATCTAGTCGTCTTCTTTTCCTAAAATGATGTTTTCCTGAGAGGGTCAGAATCTGGACAAAAACCGATAAACTGAATTAAGGTGGCCATTTGAACGAGTTAGATATATTGAAAAATTCCGTAAAAATTCATGAATACTCTTAAGATATAGTACTAGATGTTGTAAAATATTTATGTCTTGAGACACTTTGCATCTATACTAAAAACCCTCTCAATTAGAGCATAGATTTTTGAAATATATTTGATGATCTTAGGTTGGAATAAGCTTGAACGTTGAATCTCGTGTGAACTTATTAGTGTGTGTACTCGTACTAGTACTTGGAATTGCTCTACTTTAAGGTGAGTTTCGTAGCTCCCTACTCAATTGAGATTCGGGCTGAAAAGTGTACATATACGTGCTTGTTTGATTGTTTGGTTGATTTGATTCACGGTTTATTGATTGTTTGATGAAATGTTTAGATTGAATTATGGAACTGATTGATTGATGATTGATGGTTAGTGTTGATTTGTTATTTGATGGTTTATGCATGTGATTGTGATATGGTAAATTATTTAGGATAGACGTACATACATGGAAGTCGGTTATGCCTTCAAAGGGTTTTAGATGTGGTGGGAAGGCTGCGGGTGACCCTATATATAAGCATCTAGGACTCCTTAACTCCAACCAGTTCAGAATAGCCGTCGGTTCGACCAATATTCCTGCACTAACTATGGAACCCCTACATGACACTGTCCCTACTTTGGTCTTACGCACACTCCGAGCAGAAAGATGTATTGCTGAGTTGAGAGAAAGAACCAACATACTGCGGACACATGTGGAAGACCAGGGTAGCACGATAGTCGCACTGGAAAGTGAGATGGCGGGAGCGCATTTCAGGATTCATGATCTTGAAGACACTGTGTTAGAGCTGCAGGAAAAGGTAACACGGTTTGAGGCTATGTTTGAGGCGATATCTAGAGCCGCCTCTATAACCCCATCTACTCCGTCACAATAGATATTATCTGGATATGTGCTATTTACGACGGAGGTGTCGAGAAATGTAAAATTTTTATGAAATAATGGATTTCTGAGATGTTCATATCTCAATATCTATCATCCAATGAACCTACTAGCTTTAACATAAATTCCTTTGAACCATAGATCACCTTTAATGATTGAATATTATCAACCAAAAATATGTACCATCTTCTCTAACTGAATAATAGTAATCTTGACAAAAGAACTTCAAACTTGAAAAATCAGAATTATTTGAAAGGCTAAGAATTATGATGAGGCACCAACAGTTCTTGGCCTCTTCACGTGTCTTTGAGAAAGTGGAGGATTGCTATTTTCGTCACCTCTCAGAGTGGTGTCTTCCTCTCCCATAGTCTTCTGTAGATATTTCCTTAGACTTGCTTCACTTTTAGCCATTTTGGCATTCAACTCAGTCTCTCATTTTCGAGCAAGTTCCAATATGTCGACGTGTTGATTTGCTGGTGTTTGCACCTCAGAACCTGTTTCTCCTGTTTCTGCAAGTAGTAGTTCTTTGGCTAACTTCAGAGAAGCTTCTTCTTTCATCGTTTGCTTTCTCTTTCGTTCCATGATCTCTTGAAGGATCACATCTTGAGAATCACCCTGTAGTGTTTCAAAAAAGTGCTGACACGGACTCTATTCTGGGTTGGGGACCCAGTATTCTCTTCACCACCCTCTTCTAAAGAAGTTTCGAGGGTGGTTGCTTGCGGTTCTCCCATTTGACTATCTCCAGCATCCTGTTGGGAGGAAACTGGAGGGCTGGTTGGGTTACTACTGTCAGTGGCAAGATCTGACTGTTTCCTAAGACGTTGGGATCTTTTTGCCTTTGGAGCACCCTGGAGACCTGTTTGGAGGTCTCCAGTGACAGTTGAGGGAACTGACAAGCTGGAGCTGGAAGGGTTAGACTGTTGTTCGGGCTCAACAACTGTCTCTTGTCCAGCAGACGAACCGGTGGGTCCCTCATTGTTTTGAGGCCCGCCCAGTTGTCTTTCTGACTCACCTTGGATTGGTGCATCAGTTTTTGCGAATGCCAGCCGCATTCTTTCTGGAATCTCAACCTCCCCATCTACAGATGTAAGGGAGTCAAGATTCCTCAACAACTCTGGGACAGTGTATAGTGATTGAGTATTTTTATATTCTTCACTGCTCAGAAGTTGTAGGAAACAAAGTGACAAATACCTGGAAAAGGGAATGCAAAGTCCCCTGGAGCCCTTCAGTTTCTGTACAAGGCTTCTGTACAAGATATCGGAAAGTCCACTCTGAGCCATGGAGCTTGTGAAGGGTGGTGAGCTAGGAAAGAATGAAGGTAAGAGAAAGGATGTGCCCGAATCTAGTGGCACAAAGAAAGATGAGAGGCATCACAACAAGAAACCAATTAGGGGTGGAAGGGTGTTTGCGGCGGTTGCGCCGGCAAGAGAAGCTAACACGGGGCTATTCCTTGTAACACCCGACATTTAAAAACACGGGTTTTCAAAAATTTCCACCTAACGGTGTTAAAAGATGCGGAAGAAAACTTTAAAAGTTCAAAACCGATAAAAACAGTTTGGTTCCTGCATTTATTGGTGTTACATGCCATACCATCAAAATGTCTAAATGAAAACCCAACGGTTGCCCAACACAAAACAACCGTCTACATAGTACTTCATAAAATCTGCATAATATCAAAATGTAAATAAAGTCTAATGAGGTGTAGGATCTATGGGTAGCTAAAGTCTTCATCAAGCATTCTACCCAATTCCTCACTTTTCATTCTACGTCTTCCTCGGCTTTGCTAAACCTGAGGGAGCAACACACATTCAAAAGACAAGTGTTAGCTAACGAATTAGCTAAGTAAGATAACACTAAAGTTATAAAGCGTTGTCCAATTAAAACATTTCTACTTTGTTGACAAAACATTAAGGCACAACCCACATAACACACACACACATACAACCTGCATATCAACTTAGGATGAATCACCCTAATTGTGCCTATCCTTCTTTTATTACACACATAATCACACGTATCTTCGTTATCTGCATATAAGTGTGCCCTGCATCACACCCGACTAGATGATCAACCAAAAGACTACTCATCATACGTCGTTAAGGAATGGCAAGCCAATCCCAGAGTAATCCGTATATGGAGGTGGGTCAGACCCCTCGTATTACTCGCCCTGCGTTAAATGACCATGTTGCAAGGAGCCACCCAAGCAACCTACGTTCATGCACTCGCCGGGCTAGGGCAAGTACGGGTTAAGCTTAACACTTCCCTGCATTATAATTTACGAGCTCGGTTTCACACATTATTAGTTTAGGCATCACACAACCTAAACAATTCCACACATTATAGTTTAGGCATCACACAACCTAAACAATTCCACACATTATAGTTTAGGCATCACACAACCTAAACATTTTCACACATTACCTTCATTACGTTTGGGCCCTTAAACGTGCACGTGACATGGCAACTTAGCAAGTCTAGTGTTCTAGATGAGCAAGCCATTCATACATGCACACAACAACATAAACTACGTCACACTGCATTTCAAGATTCTACATACTACTTCATATAAAAACACTACATTATCCTTCATACATAACACTACATCATATATCATATCATAACATGCACTACATTACATGTCATGAGGGACTGCATTTCAGGTCTCATAGGGCAACTACATAACCCATATTACCTCCCGTGTAACCCCATATACCCATAAACAAGATATGTTACCAATTGGGAAGTTTTAATTATGAAACCATTCTTTTCGTTGAACCCTCAGCGTGTCAAAAGTAGTGTATCTTACCTCAAAGAAGCGCACGACAATGGATAACTACGTTACCGTGCAAAGCAACCAGCCTCGTCTACCTAAAATTAGTAAACAATCATAAAGCAACCTATTACTCACGTTAATAAAGTCATATCTCAGGCCTACACACCTACAACATGACTCAAGACACGACATACGCATTGGAGGTTCAAACGTTACTTCATTTTATACTTAAACTCTGTTGCGCCGCAATCACACACATTGCGCCGCAACTTAACACTCTGCTTTACAATTGCGCCGCAACCCACTCGTTGCGCCGCAGCACAAACCTCCCCAGTTGCGCCGCAACCAATACGTTGCGCCGCAACTTATTCTTCTGGAAACTAGTTGCGCCGCAACCCGACACGATTCTGCACAACTTCGACCAAAAGGACCCCAAACCAGATCCAAACGACTCCAAGTCAATTACCAGACTTTGATACATCAAAATCCTTCATTTTTAGATCATTAAAATGCAATTATCTTCTTTATTAAACCACACATGATTTGCATTATTAAAACAAACGTTAATTCGACATCAATTGATCCTCAAAGACCTAGATCTGATTGCAAATGACTCATATGATTGAAAAGATATAAAATTAATGATAATATACCTTTCCTACCTGTAGATCTCAAAGAGGATGCAATAAACTTGATCAAACACACTTGAATCACACGTTTTGAAGGATTTTCGGCTTAGAATTTGATAGGGAATCATGGGGGCGGCTAGGGCTTGAGAGGAAGGTTATTTTTCTGCATTTCATCATCTAATGACTCCTTCCTAAACCTTAATCCCGTTTTTGACTTTCACCCCATGTCAAATTTGGTCCCTAGGCTTCATAAGATCATATTATTAGCCCAAAACACCTCTATGGACTATATACAACTTGATACACACTTTGAACACCTCTAAAAGGCATAAAACTACATCTTTAACACATTACTACATCCGTCAGTCAGACATCCAAGTCTCCCACATAAACTACGTTACCGTGCAAAGCAACCAGCCTCGTCTACCTAAAATTAGTAAACAATCATAAAGCAACCTATTACTCACGTTAATAAAGTCATATCTCAGGCCTACACACCTACAACATGACTCAAGACACGACATACGCATTGGAGGTTCAAACGTTACTTCATTTTATACTTAAACTCTGTTGCGCCGCAATCACACACATTGCGCCGCAACTTAACACTCTGCTTTACAATTGCGCCGCAACCCACTCGTTGCGCCGCAACACAAACCTCCCCAGTTGCGCCGCAACCAATACGTTGCGCCGCAACCCACTCGTTGCGCCGCAACACAAACCTCCCCAGTTGCGCCGCAACCAATACGTTGCGCCGCAACTTATTCTTCTGGAAACTAGTTGCGCCGCAACCCGACACGATTCTGCACAACTTCGACCAAAAGGACCCCAAACCAGATCCAAACGACTCCAAGTCAATTACCAGACTTTGATACATCAAAATCCTTCATTTTTAGATCATTAAAATGCAATTATCTTCTTTATTAAACCACACATGATTTGCATTATTAAAACAAACGTTAATTCGACATCAATTGATCCTCAAAGACCTAGATCTGATTGCAAATGACTCATATGATTGAAAAGATATAAAATTAATGATAATATACCTTTCCTACCTGTAGATCTCAAAGAGGATGCAATAAACTTGATCAAACACACTTGAATCACACGTTTTGAAGGATTTTCGGCTTAGAATTTGATAGGGAATCATGGGGGCGGCTAGGGCTTGAGAGGAAGGTTATTTTTCTGCATTTCATCATCTAATGACTCCTTCCTAAACCTTAATCCCGTTTTTGACTTTCACCCCATGTCAAATTTGGTCCCTAGGCTTCATAAGATCATATTATTAGCCCAAAACACCTCTATGGACTATATACAACTTGATACACACTTTGAACACCTCTAAAAGGCATAAAACTACATCTTTAACACATTACTACATCCGTCAGTCAGACATCCAAGTCTCCCACATAAACTACGTTAACCACACATAAGCATTAAATCTTCCATAGATTTAACAGACACGTTAGGTTGACTTAACGACTCTAGTCAACCGTTAAATAAAAAGTTTAGGATGTTACAATTACCTTTATCGATGACATCCTTATTTACTCTAAAACAAAAGAAGAGCACGCCGAGCATTTGAAGCTAGTGTTGGAGTTACTTCGGGGAGAAAAATTGTATGCCAAGTTCTCCAAGTGTGAATTTTGGCTAGAAGAGGTCCATTTCCTTGGTCACGTGGTGAGCAAGGAGGGTATTCATGTGGACCCTAGTAAAATCGAAGCGGTTAAGAATTGGAGACGACCCGAGACGCCAACCGAGATTCGCCAATTTCTTGGTTTGGCGGGTTATTATAGGAGGTTTATAGAAGGCTTCTCAAAGATCGCCCAACCCTTGACCTTGTTGACACAACGGGAAAGGAGGTTTGATTGGGGTGATAAGCAAGAACGGGCCTTCCAATTGCTTAAAGACAAGTTATGTGATGCACCAATCTTGAGCTTGCCCGATGGGCCCGATGATTTTGTTGTGTATTGTGATGCTTCCGGGAAAGGCTTAGGATGTGTTTTGATGCAACGTGGTAAGGTGATTGCATATGCATCTAGACAATTGAAAGTGCATGAAAAGAATTATCCAACACATGACTTGGAGTTAGGAGTGGTCGTGTTTGCTTTGAAGTGTTGGAGACATTACTTGTATGGCACTAAAAGTGTGATCTATACCGATCACAAAAGCCTACAACACATTTTTGATCAAAGCGAGTTGAATATGAGGCAACGGAGGTGGCTAGAGCTTTTTAGCGATTATGATTGTGTTATCCGGTACCACCCGGGTAAAGCCAATGTTGTAGCCGATGCCTTGAGCCGGAAAGAACGTGTCCATCCAAGAAGAATTAGAGCCATGAGTTTCACCGTGCAAAGAAGTGTTCGTGACACCATTATTGAAGCTCAAAGAATGGCTACCTTACCGGAAAACTTCATCAATGAAGCATTGCATGGCTTGGAAGAACAATTTGATCGGAAGGATGATGATGGGTTGTACTTTGTGGATCGATTATGGATTCCCGTCTTTGGGGGTCTAAGAATGAAATTGATGAATGAAGCCCATAAGTCGGCATACTCGGTTCACCCGGGGTCCGACAAGATGTATTTTGGCATGAGGGATTTGTATTGGTGGCCGGGGATGAAGAAGGATATTGCTAGGTATGTTAGTGAATGCATTACATGTTTGCAAGTAAAGGCCGACCACAAGAAACCACCCGGTTTGCTAGTTCAACCGAGAACACCGGTGTGGAAATGGGAAGAAATTGCTATGGACTTCATCACGAAGTTACCAAGGACTAGTAGTGGTCGGGACACCATTTGGGTGATCGTTGACCGATTGACTAAATCGGCTCACTTTTTAGCTATTCGAGAAGACGACAAGTTTGACACCATGGCACGCTTGTACATCAAGGAAGTGATATCCAAACATGGGATGCCGATTTCCATTATAACCGATCGGGATGCCCGATTTACTTCAAAGTTTTGGAAGGCGTTCCAAAAAGCAATGGGTACTCGACTTGATATGAGTACGGCGTTCCATCCACAAACCGATGGTCAAAGTGAAAGAACGATCCAAACACTTGAAGATATGTTAAGGGCTTGTGCCATCGAATTTGGTGGCAATTGGGACACACATTTACCGTTGGTCGAATTCTCCTATAATAATAGTTACCATGCTACTATTCAAATGGCTCCATTTAGGGCCTTATATGGGAGAGATTGTAGATCACCATTAGCTTGGGCGGAGGTTGGTGAAAGCCAACTCATTGGGCCCGAGATTGTCGTTGAAACGACCAAAGTGATCTCACAAATCAAGGAGAAATTGAGGGTAGCTCGGGAACGACAATTGAAGTATGCTAATGTGAGAAAAAGACCTCTCGAGTTTGAAGTGGGTGATTTTGTTTTGTTAAAGGTATCTCCTTGGAAGGGTGTGGTTCGTTTTGTTAAGCGTGGCAAGTTAGGGCCAAGGTATATTGGCCCATTCAAGATCTTGGAACGTATCGGTCCGGTTGCTTATCGTTTGGAACTCCCTCAAGAATTGAGTGAGGTGTAATCTTAGGAAGTGTTTGGCGAATCCGGCACTTCAGGTGCCTCTTGAAGAAATTCGGGTGGATAAAACGTTAAAGTTTGTAGAAGAACCGATAGAGATACTTGAACGTGAAACTAGGAAGTTAAAGAATACTCGATACACGATCGTCAAGGTGAGATGGCGAGCTAGACGCGGACCCGAGTTCACTTGGGAGCGTGAAGACTCTATGAAAGCCAAGTATCCTCATTTGTTTAGTGACTAGAGTTTTGATCGAATTTCGGGACGAAATTCCTTTAACGGGGGAATAATGTAACATTCGAGAAATTTGACTTTTGTTGACCCGTTAGTTTTGTGTACATTTGATTAATGATGATCGATTATTCATTATATGGTCGAGTTTGGTTATAATTTTATTGCGTTCAAGGTGAATATATATATATATACAATCGTTTTAATTAAACTATGTTCGTATTCTAGTCGAGGTTATTTGGTCGAGGTTAATTGATCGTTTTACTCAAATGTTAAAGCTAGGCAAATTGTAAGAAATAGTGTAGTGATGGACTACCCATGGGTTGACCCAAACCCATATCCAAGACCCATCCAACCAACCCAACCCTATCCACCACTCAAACTCTTACACTCCTTATCCTCCCATTCATTCCTAATCCTTCTTTCTCTCTCACCCTCTTAAATGCAAGAGTTACTTATTCTCGCTCTCTCTCTAAATTTAATACATCAAATTGAAGGATTCAAGTAAGATATTGTTAGGGTTTTCATTTATCATCCATCAATACATATCAAAAATTTGGGTTTGTAAGTGCAAGGAATCATCCAATCGGAGTCAATTTCGGGTTTAGAATCTTGGTGGAAGATTTTGTAAGGTAAACTCACCTCAAATTCACCAACTTATATTTGAAATCATGTTTCTAGTTCATCTCATAAGAATGTTGGTCAAATAAAGTCAAAATCGGATTTTGGTCAACCTTAGGGTTTCACTAGGGTTTCAATCGGGTCAAAATGAATTCAAGATTGATTTGGTGTTTTGAAACAAAATGGAACAATGGGTTATGTTTATTAAGGTCAAAGTAAGATGTTTATACGTCAAATGAGTCTAAAATCCTTTCAAATCCAATTCTAGGTCAATTTAGGGTTTCTTGAAGCTTGAAATGGGTCACAACCGACTATAACAAGAAATGGGTGTTTATGAAACAAATCTGTGATGTGGGTTAGACTTGTTGATGTTAATTACGTCCACCTATGTATAAAAACGAGTTATGAACTGGTCCCAAACGATTTTGGTAGTCAAACTAGGGTTTTAAAGCCAAATGGGTCGAGTTTTGGTGCTTGTTGCTGCTGCTGTTCAGTTCAGGTCATAACCGGCGTACCTTACGCCACCTGGGCATAGGTTACGCTGGGCATGGACTGAGCTAGCGTCTGTTACGTTTCTTGGGGCGTAGCATACGCCTGTGTGTATGTGTTTGGCGTATTTTTAAAGTATACGATGTGGCTTAAGTATATTGTAATATCCCATAAAATTAAAACACTATAAGTAAGATAATATGTAAGACATATAATTATGGGGACACCATTTGTACTTGAAGAGGTACTATTTATCCTAAATTTAATATAACTTATTTTATAGTAAGTAGTTATAGTTATATATAAAAAAAAACGATTTCCTAATTATAAATGGTAGAACCGATTGGGATAACAAGATACATGGTTATGCTAATAAAACCAAACTAAAAGCTAGCTAATATACATGATAACGTGGTTATCGGTTATGGAAGACCTGATGTAATTCTTAAATATTCATATCAACTATCAAGAGTATTTAAGGATCATAAAGATAGTGTGATTGCAATTTAAGTACATGACTTTTAGTATGTAAACTTACGGTTAATAAGAAGAGAAATTGACAAAAAGACTAAACGATCCTTATAATAAACTCCAAAAATCTCCAAACCATTATATTATTCTTTTGATCTACATACTCCGTATTTTCATTACTCTTTGAACATACATATTCTGCTTTTCCTTGGCAATACTACCAAAATAATAATAATAAAATAATAATAAAAAATAAATAAAATAAAAGATTCAGTATACAATTGGGGTTGTGATTTGTGAGGAAGAGGAAAAATATATATATATATATATATATTATATATATAAACTATATATATAATATATATCAAAAATAATATATATATAAGGTTGGGTGGAATTGTCTATTAATCTTCATGGTACAAGACTTCAAGTATCATCTTTATTTGGTAAGCTCTTTATAGATTTTATACTGAAAACTCTATAATGTTTAAGACGGATAAATTTTATTTTACAATCAGATTATTTTATTGATAAACTATTTTGTTTATTTTATATAAATCGGTCATTTAGTGATAGGATATCACTTCTGAAGTTCTTTAAAACTAACAATCATATATGTACATATTTATAATGGTATTTTAAGGTTGCCTCACTAAAAATTTCTAAAAGGTATTGTATCTATGATGTCCGGTATAAATTTTGTAACCATGTGTTTTCTAGTAAGTTTGACTAAGAATGATTAATAGCTTTTGACATAGCAAAATAAGGAGTAGTATTTGGATGATTGCAACATTTTTGTAAAATGGATATGTCAAAACGAGGCAAATAAGATCAGTGGAGTAATACCTTTAATTTCGTAATTCACGGCCATAATATTTCAATACTGTTATAATCATAATATAATAATAAAAAAATACAATTAAGTTACATATAAAATGAATCCGTAGTATTGAATATTACTGATCACATAAAATCTTATAATTAATTGTATAAAATATAAAGATATTACATACGCCCTATTTGAATATATTTTGTGCTTATACTTTCATATTTGTTAGATTCGTTTTGATGATCGCATTCCTTTGGTGGCTGTTGTGTTTTGCAATTATTATGAATCGGCGATAAGGTACGGATATTCTAGTTGGTAATAGGATTCTTCCGGTAACATCTTTCCTCTCAAAACTTTATTTGATTAAAGTATTTTTTTGATTTGTCAGGTTGACTTTGGTTTGACTTTGAATAAGATTAACGCCTTTTGGCCTTTTAGTTCTTTGATATCATTTTGTATTGTTTAGAAAATTAGGGGCGTTACAGAATGGTATCAGAGCATAGGTTCTTTCCTGTAGAAACTTAAACCTAAGTTATGACCTGTGAGATTTGGGTAGACTTTGGGTTAGGATTTTTTTCTTCAATTTTGAGGATAGACTTTGGAAGGTGCGATTTTTTCTTTCAATTTCGAGGCGAAATTTTTTAAGTAGGTGGAGTTGTAATATCCTATAAAATCAAAACAATATATAATTCGAATATACGATTATATATTAAATAAATCTCATAAATTAAAGTAAACTGATTTTACCCTAAGTTTAAAATTACTTTTATTATGTAATGTAATAATAAATAATAATAAAATAATAATAATATAAATAATAATAAAATAATAATAAAATAATAATAAAATAATAATAAAATAATAATAAAATAATAATAAAATAATAATAAAATAATAATAAAATAATAATAAAATAATAATAAAATAATAATAAAATAATAATAAAATAATAATAATAAGTAAATGAAATTCTCTATATCAATTTATATATAAAGCATAGCAGTCTATTCGTTATATTATTCGTACGATTGAATTCGAGGACGAATTCTTTTTAAGGAGGTAATATTGTAATATCCCATAAAATTAAAACACTATAAGTAAGATAATATGTAAGACATATAATTATGGGGACACCATTTGTACTTGAAGAGGTACTATTTATCCTAAATTTAATATAACTTATTTTATAGTAAGTAGTTATAGTTATATATAAAAAAAAACGATTTCCTAATTATAAATGGTAGAACCGATTGGGATAACAAGATACATGGTTATGCTAATAAAACCAAACTAAAAGCTAGCTAATATACATGATAACGTGGTTATCGGTTATGGAAGACCTGATGTAATTCTTAAATATTCATATCAACTATCAAGAGTATTTAAGGATCATAAAGATAGTGTGATTGCAATTTAAGTACATGACTTTTAGTATGTAAACTTACGGTTAATAAGAAGAGAAATTGACAAAAAGACTAAACGATCCTTATAATAAACTCCAAAAATCTCCAAACCATTATATTATTCTTTTGATCTACATACTCCGTATTTTCATTACTCTTTGAACATACATATTCTGCTTTTCCTTGGCAATACTACCAAAATAATAATAATAAAATAATAATAAAAAATAAATAAAATAAAAGATTCAGTATACAATTGGGGTTGTGATTTGTGAGGAAGAGGAAAAATATAATATATATAAGGTTGGGTGGAATTGTCTATTAATCTTCATGGTACAAGACTTCAAGTATCATCTTTATTTGGTAAGCTCTTTATAGATTTTATACTGAAAACTCTATAATGTTTAAGACGGATAAATTTTATTTTACAATCAGATTATTTTATTGATAAACTATTTTGTTTATTTTATATAAATCGGTCATTTAGTGATAGGATATCACTTCTGAAGTTCTTTAAAACTAACAATCATATATGTACATATTTATAATGGTATTTTAAGGTTGCCTCACTAAAAATTTCTAAAAGGTATTGTATCTATGATGTCCGGTATAAATTTTGTAACCATGTGTTTTCTAGTAAGTTTGACTAAGAATGATTAATAGCTTTTGACATAGCAAAATAAGGAGTAGTATTTGGATGATTGCAACATTTTTGTAAAATGGATATGTCAAAACGAGGCAAATAAGATCAGTGGAGTAATACCTTTAATTTCGTAATTCACGGCCATAATATTTCAATACTGTTATAATCATAATATAATAATAAAAAAATACAATTAAGTTACATATAAAATGAATCCGTAGTATTGAATATTACTGATCACATAAAATCTTATAATTAATTGTATAAAATATAAAGATATTACATACGCCCTATTTGAATATATTTTGTGCTTATACTTTCATATTTGTTAGATTCGTTTTGATGATCGCATTCCTTTGGTGGCTGTTGTGTTTTGCAATTATTATGAATCGGCGATAAGGTACGGATATTCTAGAGGTTATTAGGATCTTTTCGGTACAATCTTTTCTCTCAAAACTTACGGATATTCTAGGTGGTTTTAGGATTCTTCCGGTAACATCTTTCCTCTCAAAACTTTATTTGATTAAATGTGTAATTTTTATGAAAATGGCGTATTATCTAAAAAGTTATTTGTTTGTTATCCTTTGTATAAGTTAACGAGGTTGCCTTAATGTTTATTAATTGGGGAATCATAATAGTTTGTTATCTATAGTTGAGTCAAAACCGTCTCTTGAAACCCGATTCGAAACTGTCCCTAAAAGGTGGGTTTGGGTGTTACATTGGATGCCATGATTTGTACAAGTTTGTCCCGATTTGAATACTAATATGTCCCTCGAATATTCGTTGGCCCGAAATATAATACAGTCGCATATTATTAATCATATTCGTGGGCCCTGAAATATTAATACAGTCGCATATTATATGGCATGAGCTCCATTGAAATTTTGTAAGAATTGGGTGGACGGAGATGTGATTTTAAGTTAATATTTAAAATGTCTTTAATTACTTTATTAGTCCGAAAAATTTATTTTTGTCTCTTCGAAACATATTCGATATATTTAAGAACGGTTTCTTAAGATATGCATATAAGAGTAACCTATCCATGGAGGTCCCATGGGCGCGTTATTGTGACACCGATGACGTGGCACCGGCCGTAGCGGTGTATTTGATTTGATCTACGGCGTCTCCTTTTGATAACCCGGTAGTGGTTCGAGCTCATTATATTATATTTTGATAGGAGGCGTATGGATCGATCCTAGGCATATAAGTTAAGTTTGATGGTGGGCGCTTGTCGTAGTGTCATACGAGGCGTTTGCACCAAAAATGAATGATTAGTGGAGTAGCTACCCTATGATTTCATTCGGCCCTTTGATAAGTAATTTTGTTTGACTCTTATGTGCATTATTTTATGAGACTTGGTTTTATAGTATACTTTGATTTGTTGATGTATAAGGTATTTGTGAAACCATATGTATGTGTACTTTGATTTGAAATAAGTTTGTTAAGGTAATAAGTTTGTTTTTAAATATACGTCTCTGCATTTCATATTATACTTCTGCTTTTGTCATATCCGTTCACTGGGCTTTTTGCTCAGCCGTATTCCTTTTTCTTTCTTATACGGCAGGTGATCAAGCGGGCTTTGGGAACGAGAGAAGAGAGTAGATAGAAGTGGACTTAGCACCCTTGCTTTAGAGTTTTATTTCAAGCTTTAGAAGTATTTATTTTGATTTGTCAGGTTGACTTTGGTTTGACTTTGAATAAGATTAACGCCCTTTTGGCCTTTAAGTCCTTTGATATCATTTTGTATTGTTTAGAAAATTAGGGGCGTTACATGATTAGAGAAATTCTGTCTAATCGATAATGCATTGCATGAGACGCTGAATGCAGGCAAGCGTAACCTACGCTGGTGGGCGTACCTTACGCTGAGTGTTGTTTCGCCTACCGTAACCCTACGCCTATGGTGACCGTACCTTACGCTGGTTCATTTCTGCCCACCGTAAGTTACGGTGGGTGTGCCGTAATTTACGGTGCCTTACTTTCTTTTTTCCAGTTTTCTTCTAGTTTGATTTCTCTCTTTCTTGGATCGAGTTAGGTTGTTCTAGTGAATCGTTCCTTGACTTTTAAAGTGTCATGGTCGTACGTCATGAGTCATTCAAAGCCAAGAGCTCTTTTATAAGTTATAACACTTGTAAAAGAATAAAAGTAACTACAAAGAAAGTAATATACATATATATAAATGTATATGTGTGTAATGAAGATATTAAATGAATGTGATAGGTCGCGGGCACGTGGCGAACGTTGAACAACTATAAATCATTCGTAACTTGACTTTTGCCGACAAGGTGAGTTCGTAGCCCCTTTTCTTTGCATGATTTTGGGGTGAAAAGTGTACAACATTTTCTTGGTTGTTTGATCGTTATGTGTTTGTTATTTAAGTAATCAAGGTTATATGATCATTTAATGATCTAATCAAGGTTATATGTTCGTATCAAGGTTATGTGTTCGTTTATGTAAGTAATCAAGGTTATATGTTGTTCAAGGTTATGTGTCTTATTTTATCAAGGTTATGTGTTCGTTTAATTGGTGAATCAAGGTTGTATGATTGTTATATGTTTGTATCAAGGTTATGAGGTTCATTAAATGATCCAATCAAGGTTTCAAGGTTTTGTGATCGTTTATCGATCCAAATTATGAGATCATTTAATGACCCAATCAAGGTTTCAAGGTTATGTGATCGTTTATCGATCCAAATCAAGGTTTCAAGGTTATATGATCATTAATGATCTAATCAAGGTTATATGTTCGTATCAAGGTTATGTGATCGTTATGATGTTAATCAAGGTTAAACGGTTGTTATCCCGACACTTGTTTCTTATAGTCAAAACCTACGAACTCACCAACTTTATGTTGACGCATTTTAGTACACTTTTCAGGTAATCAAGTGAACCAAAGGCATGATGGATGATTGCATTGCATGTGATAGGATTGAGCTTGGACTTTTGTGGATCCGTGATTCATTACTCCCGTTTATGGGTTATGCCTAGGATCGTTAGCCATCATTTGAATTATCTTCTTTTGTAAACTATTGATGGTGTTGTGCTCCTTGTGCATTATTTGATCCGTAGCTTGTATTTGTACTTGAATTATGTATGGATTGCTCAAATCCTTGAATGCATTTAGTATCTCTACTTAATTTCCATGTCATGCTGAGCTTTTCTATTAATGCCCCATGTTTCCGCCTTGTTGGGGTGTTACAGAATGGTATCAGAGCCGTGGTTGTAGAGAATTAGGTGGAATGACCTAGACTATGACCATTGCATAAACACTTCATATTTAGCTTGCATGATAGGAAATTATGTGTGCAATGTGATTTGTTTGGAATGTGTGGAATTGTTTGATCGGAGTTCGTAGGGTTTTGATAAATTTAGCAATTGATGATCGTAATAGTGTCGGGATACACCGTGAATTGTTGGATCGTTGTGATGAATGTTGATGTGTGGAATCTTGGAATCGTTTATTATTTGTCCCTAGCAAAGTGAAACGATGGCATTAGCGGAAGTATGACACTCGGTAATCATAGAGGAGCCTGATCAACGAATTTATGATTACCCTATGTCATATGGAAGCTAATGATCTCGTGGATTGCGCATTGCGGATGAGGTATAGTAGGTAACCCGGTGTGTCTAATGAGTGTTGGTTAGGTGGAGGGTTAGCCGCTGGTACACCCTGTATACATACCCGACCAATACTTAGAAGACATAACGGAACCGAGTCCTGACATCCATTCAATATATTAACGGTGTGGAGGGTTAGCCGCTGGTACACCCTGTATACATACCCGACCAATACTTAGAAGACATAACGGAACCGAGTCCTGACATCCATTCAATATATTAACGGTGTGGAGGGTTAGCCGCTGGTACACCCTGTATACATACACCTTTAATGTAGTGAATGTTGAAGTTAGATTCGGACTATGCTTAACCCGCCTTGTTATGACTTGACCCCTTTGATATGATGTTAATTGAGTTGTGATTGTATTGTTGATTGTGAATTGTATGATCATTGAAGCCTTAGATTATTGCCATGATAATATCCCCGTAGAGATAATCATATTCTTGTAATGATTTAGAAGGATTTGATGTGGAAATTGTGTGCTACTTGAAGGTCAATTTTGATATTCGGGTGTGAATTGTGAGATTTAACTTGTCAATCTAACACGTGTGTTCAGGAAAGATGGTTAGACCAAGGAGAGCTAACACTAACTATAGGCGTCAAAACGTGCAAGAAGAGCCGATAGTTCAAGAGGATCAAGGTGGAAATCGTGGCGGTAGAGGTGGTAGGGGTAATCGAGGAGGACGTGGTGGTCGTGGTGGCCGAGGTGGCCGGGGTGGTGCTAATCCCCCGGTAAGAACCGAGGTCATCACTCAAGCTCTCAATGAGCTTATGCCGGAACTTGTGGCCCGAATCTCGGCGGCCATGGATAGGAATGAACAAGAAGAACCGGAAGATGAAGCGGTTCATGTTGAGAACGAGAATGAAGATGTGAATGTGAATGGTGATGGGAATGGGGGATGCTTTTGTCCAACAAAGAAACAACAATGCTTACCGTCAAGGTGCATTTTTAAAGACTTCAAGGCTTGTGGAGCTCCGGAGTGGAAGGGTGAAGGTGGAGCCACCGGTTGTTTAGAGTGGCTAGAGAAGATTGAATCCGTGATCCCTAGAAGTGGATGCACTCTTGATCAAAGAGTTCCTCACGCCACCGGCATGTTAAGTGGTGATCCACTTGAATGGTGGAATCTTGAAGTGGATAACTTGGGGATCGATCTTGCTAACTCCATTCCTTGGGAGAATTTCAAGCAAATGATCATTGCTAAGTATTGCCCACCGTATGAAATGAGGAATTTGGAAGAGGAATTTACTAAGCTCACCATGAAGGGTGCCGATCATGTGGGGTACACTCGCCGTTTTGGCCAACTTTCTAGACTCATACCCCACTTGGTTTTTTTTTTTTTTTTTTTTTTTTTTTTTTTTTTTTTTTTTTTTTTTTTTTTTTTTCTTTTTTTTTTTTTTTTTTTTTTTTTTTTTTTTTTTTTTTTTTTTTTTTTTTTTTTTTTTTTTTTTTTGGTTAGACCCGAAGAGCGCAAAGTGGAGAAGTATGTGGTTGGTTTGCCCCATAAGGTGAGAGTACTTGTTTCTCATCCAACCATGCCACTAACCATTAATGAAGCCATCACTCGGACCGCTAGTGTCACCATGGAGCTTGTGAAGGGTGGTGAACTAGGGAAGAATGAAGGTAAGAGAAAGGATGTGCCCGAATCTAGTGGCACAAAGAAAGACGAGAGGCATCACAACAAGAAACCAATTAGGGGTGGAAGGGTGTTTGCGGCGGTTGCGCCGGCAAGAGAAGCTAACACCGGGGCTATTCCTTTATGCCCTCGGTGTAATCGTCATCATAGGTCTCACACTCGGTGTGATGCTTGCTTTCATTGTAATCAAGTGGGTCATATTTCAAGAATGTGTCCTACCAATCCTCGTGCCGCTCCTTTGAATCCTTTGCCTCTCAATGTTCGATATCCTCCTATGGCCCGGGGTAATTGTTACGAGTGTGGTAGCCAAGACCACTACCGTAATAGGTGCCGATATGACCAATTTATAGCAATCGCCCACATCGTTATTGGCCTTTTTATTAAGTGTTTTTAGTCGATTTTGTTTGCATTTGGCGCGTTTATGGTGTTTGTTAGTGGTTTCAGGCTCTAAACAGGTTACGCGTTCATTTGACACATTTTCGGATGATTTATCGGCCTAGAAGTTGTTTTGTACGATCGAGAGTTGCTAAGGTGAAAAGATTGGAGATTTTTGCAAGTGTTCAAGAGTTGAAGAGAAGGTTTCGGATCAGAATATTTGCACTGCGCCGCAGTGGAGCTTCCCATGCTCACTGCGCCGCAGTCACTGGAGTGAAGAAGCCACATGGATTCCAGCAAGATTGAGCTGCGCCGCAGTTGAAGCTAGCAATGACCCAAGGGTTGTTGGAGAGATTAGGGCGCTATCTGAGCGCATGGAAAAGGGGTTTGCTGCTCAAGAGAGTCGGTTTGGGGCAATTGAGAGGGATGTTAAGGTGGTAGCCGACGGGTGTGATTATTGTGGTGATATGCACTATTCTGATGAGTGTCCAAATCGGGCACCCGAAGATGTGAACTATGTTCAAAATCAGCCCCAAGGGAATTTCTACCGCAACACCGGTTTCCAGAACCGGCCTTCAGGTAATACTTCTTATACTCTCCTTTTCAATCTAATAATTCTCGTTTTGCAGGAAATAGGTGGCAAAGAGATAATTATCAGAATCAGCCACAACAGCAGACTCAGCAAGGACAAAGATCAGGTTCTTCTTCTTCTAATGCCGATCCTAATGCCGAGTTGAGAGAGATGATGAAGCAGTTGGCTAGTAATCAGGTTGAAACAAATACTAGCATTCAAATGATCAGGGAAGACACTAAGACTTTGAGTGAGAGGTTGGATCAGTTAAGTGGGAAGGTGGAGATCAATATGAAAAATCAGGGAGTTAATTTCAAGGATCTCGAAAGTAGGATGGCTGCTCTTGCTAGGCCCACGGGACTCTTCCTAGCAACACACAGCAGAATCCTAGACCTCAGTTTAGTCAAGGACAGAATCAGGGACAGAAATACACTCCACCACCAGTCCGCAATGAGCAAGCTAAAGCCATCACCACTCGCACTGGTAAGTCTTATGACCCACCTCCTATGCCTAATGTTGTTGTGTCAGATGTGCAGGATTCAGGTAATGATGATGCTGATGTTGATGAGGAGATTGAAATGGAGGATAATCCGACCGTGAAGACTCCGGTTACACCTCCAAAACCGGTTGTGGAACCCGAAGTTAAGCCATACAAGCCAAAGATTCCATTTCCACAGCGGTTCAAGAAAGCAAAGTTGAAGGAGCAGTATGACAAGTTTGTGAACATGATCAAGAATGTTCACATTAATGTTCCTTTAGTTGATTTGATTCAGGGGATGCCGAATTATGCCAAGTTCATTAAGGAGCTTGTGACTGATAAAGGAAAGATGGATGAGGTGAAAGCTACTTATCTTAATGCTGAGTGTTCTGCTATCTTGCAGAACCGCATCCCACCTAAGCTCGAAGATCCAGGGAGTTTCCTTATTACTTGTTCTATTCGTACTCTTACTTGTAAGGCACTTGCCGATTTAGGAGCTAGCATAAATTTGATGCCTTACTCGGTTTGGAGTAAGTTGGCCCTAGGAGTTTTGAGACCTACCCGCATGAGTATTAGACTAGCTGACCATTCCTTTCAGTATCCCATTGGGATTGCTGAAAACATGACTGTCCGGGTAGGCCATATTGTGTTTCTAGTTGACTTCGTTATCCTTGAGATGGAGGAAGATACGAAGGTACCCCTTATTCTTGGATGACCATTCCTTAATACCGCGGATGCTATCATCCGTGTGAAGGATAAGGAAATTTCTTTGGTGTGGGTACGGATAGAATTGTGTTTAATGTTGAAAAGTCTATCAAGCATTCATATTCTAATGATGAGTCTTGTTTCAGGATTGACGTCATTGATGATGCTTTAGACCGAGAGTTTCAGGAATTGATGGAGACCGATATTGGAGATGAGGAGATTGCTGATTTAGGATCGGGAGATATATCTGATGATGATTTGTTTGCAGAGGTTATGGCGCTTAGCTTGGATGAGACACCTCCCGAGGTTGAGAGTTTTGAGGAGGTTGTTGCTGATGGAAGTTTGAGGGTACCGAATTCGGTTGATGTACCACCAACTGATTTGGAGCTTAAGCCATTACCTTCCCATTTGGAGTATGCTTATTTGTCAGGTGAATCTTCTTTACCCGTGGTTATCTCGTCCTCACTTTCGAGTGACGAGAAGGATAGTCTTTTGTCTGTGCTTCGAGCCCATAAGCGGGCTTTTGCTTGGAAGACCACCGATATTCCAGGTATTAGTCCTAATTTTTGCCAGCATAAAATAGATTTTGTTGATGATGTTAAGCCCATTGTCCAGAGACAAAGGAGGCTTAATCCGAACATGAAAGAAGTTGTTAAGAAAGAGGTTATTAAGTTGTTAGATGCCGGGATCATTTTTCCTATTGCTGATAGTCCTTGGGTTAGTCCTGTTCATTGTGTGCCCAAAAAGGGGGGCATGACAGTTATTGAGAATGAGAATAAGGAACTCTTGGCCACTAGGACTATAACGGGTTGGCGGGTTTGTATTGATTACCGTAAGCTTAATGATGCCACCCGTAAGGATCACTTTCCCCTCCCGTTCATTGATCAGATGTTAGAAAGACTTGCAGGTAATGAGTATTTTTGTTTCTTAGATGGGTTTTCCGGGTACTTCCAAATACCCATTGATCCCAAGGACCAAGAAAAGACCACCTTCACATGCCCATTTGGTACTTTTGCTTATCGGTGAATGCCGTTTGGTTTGTGTAATGCCCCAGGCACCTTTCAAAGGTGCATGATAGCTATTTTCCAGGACATGCTTGAAACCTCCATGGAGGTCTTCATGGATGATTTCTCGGTTTTTGGGGACTCTTTCCATACTTGCTTGCATAACTTAGAAAGGATGTTAGAACGGTGTGAGAGGGCACACCTTGTTTTGAATTGGGAAAAGTGTCATTTCATGGTGACCGAGGGTATTGTGTTAGGGCATAAAGTGTCTAAGGCAGGGATTGAAGTTGATAGGGCTAAGATAGATGTAATTGCCAAATTACCCCCGCCTTCCAATGTGAAAGGGGTAAGGAGTTTTCTTGGACATGCCGGTTTTTACCGCCGTTTTATTAAAGATTTTTCTAAGATTACTCGTCCGATGACCCACTTGTTGGAGAAGGACGTCTCTTTTGTATTTGATGATGCTTGTTTGAGTGCTTTTCAGGTTCTAAAGGAGAAGTTGACTAATTCTCCTATCATGGTTGGTCCGGATTGGGAATTGCCATTTGAGTTGATGTGTGATGCAAGTGATTATGCTGTGGGAGCCGTGCTTGGGCAAAGGGTTGATAAGCATTTCAAGCCAATTTACTTTGCTAGTAAGACATTGAACCCCGCTCAGCAAAATTACACCACTACTGAGAAGGAGTTGCTTGCCGTGGTATTTGCTTTTGATAAGTTTAGATCTTATTTGGTGTTGAGTAAGACCATAGTTTTCACTGACCATTCAGCCCTTAAGTACTTGTTCTCGAAACAAGATGCTAAACCTAGGCTTATCCGATGGATTTTGTTGTTACAAGAGTTTGATATAGAGGTTAAGGATAAGAAAGGTGCTGAAAACTTGGCGCCGACCATTTGAGTCGTTTGGAAGATCCTCACCGGGAGGAACTTCGAGATGGGGAGATTAATGATCACTTCCCCGATGAGTCGTTAATGTTTATTTCTAACTCTGATGATGCTCCTTGGTTTGCAGATATTGCTAATTATTTGGTTGCAGGTGAGATATCGAATGATTTCACGTCCCAGCAAAAGAAGAAGCTCATATCGGATGCTAAGCACTATTTTTGGGATAGTCCATACTTGTTTCGTGTTTGTGCAGATGGTATGGTAAGGAGATGTGTAGCTGGAGCTGAGACGAGGGAGATTCTTGATGCTTGTCACTATGGTCCAACTGGAGGTCACTACGGTCCTTCAGTTACTGGTAAGAAAGTTTTTGATGCAGGTTTCTATTGGCCTACAATTTTCAAGGAGGCCCAGACTTTGGTAGAGACTTGTGACATTTGTCAAAGACAAGGGAGCATAACTAAGCGGGATGAGATGCCTCAACAGAGCATTCAGGTATGTGAGGTATTTGATATTTGGGGTATAGACTTCATGGGACCATTCCCACCGTCTAATAAGTTCAATATATTCTTGTCGCCGTTGACTACGTGTCTAAATGGGCCGAAGCCAAGGCTTTGCCCACGAATGATGCGAGGGTAGTCATTGATTTCCTTAAACAGTTATTTTGTCGATTTGGTTGCCCTAGAGCTTTGATTAGTGACCGAGGAACCCATTTTGCAAATCATCAACTAGCAAAGGTCATGAAGAGGTATGGTGTTGTTCATCATTTTTCCACCTCATATCATCCACAGACTAGTGGTCAAGTGGAAAATACCAATAGGGCCCTGAAAAGAATCTTAGAGAAGACTGTTGGTGATAATCCCAAGGTTTGGTCAAAGAAGTTGGATGACACCTTGTGGGCGTTTAGGACGGCTTATAAGACGCCGATTGGCACCACGCCATACCGGTTGCTCTATGGCAAAACTTGCCATCTTCCTATTGAGATAGAGCATAAAGCGTATTGGGCGTTGAGGAATCTGAATTTAGATTTGATGGAAGCTAGTGAACTTAGAATGTTGCAACTTCATGAGCTTGATGAGCTTAGGTTAGGTGCTTATGAGAATTCGAGGCTTTATAAGGAAAGGACCAAGATTTGGCATGATAAGAGGATCCGTAGGAAGGAGTTTAAGGTTGGGGCTAAAGTGTTGTTGTTCTTGTCCAAATTTAAGATTAAGCAACCCAAACTCACTTCTAGATGGATTGGACCGTTTGAGATTAAGCATGTGTACCCGTCGGGTTATGTTGAGTTGTTTAAGCGAAATGGTGAAGGATCATTCATTGTCAATGGTCATCGACTTAAGCTATATTTGGAAGAAGAGCAGGTTGAGGGATATTTGATGAGATCCCCGTGTTTGAATTTGATACTTGAAGGTTGGTCGAGTCAAGCTAAAGACTCGTTAATAACTTAAGCGCTTTTCGGGAGGCAACCCGTGTTTATTTTATCGGATTTTACTTTTCTTTGAATTAGATAATTTTAATCTTATTTTAGTTAAGTAAGTGCAGGTGTGGTTTAGATTTGATGCGGTTCCGGGTATGTTGAATTTGAGTTTTGTCATAATTTTTGAAGAAAAATCTTCCAGCAACTTCCCACTGCGCCGCAGTGGGGAGTGGGATAGGCTGACTGCGCCGCATGAGAAACCCCCTGGCCAGTTGTACAAAACCCTTCACTGCGCCGCAGTGGGAGGGTGTGATGCCTCACTGCGCCGCAGTGAAGGGTCGGGTAAGTCAAGATTGAGGCCTGGCAAGTTGAGTTTACTTTTACTTTTACACTTTACTCTTTCTTCTTTCTTTCTCTTCTCTAAAACAACAAAACACCCATTGTTGCCCATCAAGATCTTCCATTTTTCTTCCATCTTTTCTTTCTTTCTCCTAGATTATCATCTCTACATTATCATCATGGGAAGAGGAGTAAGTTTTCTTGATTATTTTCTGTGTTTATTTCTTTATTTTTGATTTTTAATTTTTAGGGTTTTTAATTTCGTAATTAATTCTAGGGTTTAGTTGTTTGTGGGCTAATGAGGCTAATGGGGTGGTTAATCTTTCATTTAACACGCTTGTTCATCCGATTTTGATTTTGATTTTGAAATTAGGGTTTTGTGAATTTAGAGATTTGTGATGAACAAGTGTGGGGGAGGTTAATGTTGGATTAGTTGGTGACTATTGCTTCATTTTTGCTGAAATTGAGTATTTAATTAACCACTATTTGGCTACCCAACGTTATGAACTGATGAACTTGCCCAGTTTTTCTTTGCCACTGCGCCGCAGTGGGTATGCATGTTGCCACTGCGCCGCAGGGGCCACCACCTGACCTGCACGTGATTACAATCTCACTGCGCCGCAGTGAGGGCTGCCAAGTCTCACTGCGCCGCAGTGCAGACTTTCTGACCAGTGATTTTGTTTGTTATTACGTAATGGGTTAAGTCTTGCATTCTTAGTTCTCATGTTTTATTTGCTTTATGTATTTGATTGCAGACCGCTGCTGACAAGAGGAAACAAGTTGAAGGCCAATCTAGTGAGGCAGCTAACGTGCCTCATAAAGCACCTAGGCGACAAGAGGAAGTGCCGCTTCACTTTGTGGGAGAGTTGAATGAAAGACATGCTTGGTTGCAATTTGATGAAATTAGGCAACCCAAACTCACTTCTAGATGGATTGGACCGTTTGAGATTAAGCATGTGTACCCGTCGGGTTATGTTGAGTTGTTTAAGCGAAATGGTGAAGGATCATTCATTGTCAATGGTCATCGACTTAAGCTATATTTGGAAGAAGAGCAGGTTGAGGGGATATTTGATGAGATCCCCGTGTTTGAATTTGATACTTGAAGGTTGGTCGAGTCAAGCTAAAGACTCGTTAATAACTTAAGCGCTTTTCGGGAGGCAACCCGTGTTTATTTTATCGGATTTTACTTTTCTTTGAATTAGATAATTTTAATCTTATTTTAGTTAAGTAAGTGCAGGTGTGGTTTAGATTTGATGCGGTTCCGGGTATGTTGAATTTGAGTTTTGTCATAATTTTTTGAAGAAAAATCTTCCAGCAACTTCCCACTGCGCCGCAGTGGGGAGTGGGATAGGCTGACTGCGCCGCATGAGAAACCCCCTGGCCAGTTGTACAAAACCCTTCACTGCGCCGCAGTGGGAGGGTGTGATGCCTCACTGTGCCGCAGTGAAGGGTCGGGTAAGTCAAGATTGAGGCCTGGCAAGTTGAGTTTACTTTTACTTTTACACTTTACTCTTTCTTCTTTCTTTCTCTTCTCTAAAACAACAAAACACCCATTGTTGCCCATCAAGATCTTCCATTTTTCTTCCATCTTTTCTTTCTTTCTCCTAGATTATCATCTCTACATTATCATCATGGGAAGAGGAGTAAGTTTTCTTGATTATTTTCTGTGTTTATTTCTTTATTTTTGATTTTTAATTTTTAGGGTTTTTAATTTCGTAATTAATTCTAGGGTTTAGTTGTTTGTGGGCTAATGAGGCTAATGGGGTGGTTAATCTTTCATTTAACACGCTTGTTCATCCGATTTTGATTTTGATTTTGAAATTAGGGTTTTGTGAATTTAGAGATTTGTGATGAACAAGTGTGGGGGAGGTTAATGTTGGATTAGTTGGTGACTATTGCTTCATTTTTGCTGAAATTGAGTATTTAATTAACCACTATTTGGCTACCCAACGTTATGAACTGATGAACTTGCCCAGTTTTTCTTTGCCACTGCGCCGCAGTGGGTATGCATGTTGCCACTGCGCCGCAGGGGCCACCACCTGACCTGCACGTGATTACAATCTCACTGCGCCGCAGTGAGGGCTGCCAAGTCTCACTGCGCCGCAGTGCAGACTTTCTGACCAGTGATTTTGTTTGTTATTACGTAATGGGTTAAGTCTTGCATTCTTAGTTCTCATGTTTTATTTGCTTTATGTATTTGATTGCAGACCGCTGCTGACAAGAGGAAACAAGTTGAAGGCCAATCTAGTGAGGCAGCTAACGTGCCTCATAAAGCACCTAGGCGACAAGAGGAAGTGCCGCTTCACTTTGTGGGAGAGTTGAATGAAAGACATGCTTGGTTGCAATTTGATGAAATTAGGCAACCTCACAAGAACAACTACTTGAACAAACTGTACAAGCTTCAAAAGCATCCGTTTGCCCACCTAAGTATTTCACTCATACTCAGGCTCAATACTTTGGGGTGCAAGCAGATATTAAGCAGTGGTTTTCTATGGGGATGAGAGTTGGTAATAGGGTGGTCAATTGCGAAATTTGGGATAGAGTGTTTCTTAACAGGGAACTAGTTTACCGGGAATTGTGTTTGGAGTTTTATTCGACCTTGAGATTGACTAAGGAATTGCACAAGGTCAAAGACATTTTTGAGGAAAGGATTGTTGTGTTCTACTGTGGGGGAGAGAAGAGGAAGTTATCCATAGCAGAGTTTGGTCATTACGTAGGTATGTATTCTAGGCAAGAGTTGGATAACCCGGATTGGAGAAATCTTTTGAGGCAAGGATATTATGTTAAGGCAGATTTGGGTGATGGTGAGTCCATTCCTCAGTATTGGACTCGGATTTCTGGGGGAGTGGCTTGGCCTACTGGAGGTTATGGTAGTGTCTCTAATTAGGATCCAAAAGGTGAAGATATATGATGATCAACAGGAGAGCCGCCGGGCATTTGAGGCTTATCAGAGACGGATGGACCAGGATATGACATGGGTTGGTTCGCAGCAGGCCTACACGAACTATACATTGGACTATTATCAGCCTATGTGGAATGCACAATATCATGGGAACGAGTTTGTTCCATCAGATCCGGTTCCGGAGTTTAGACCACCACCTATTCATGTCCCCGATTATCGCCAGGGTGGTCAGTCTTTCTTCCCTATGACTGCTCCGGGGGACATGTCACCGCGGCCCCATAATTTGGGAGGATCTCCTCGTGGGCCAGTGCAGTTTGGTACTTTTCAGGGTGGACATGATGCTGGTGGATCCGGAGGTTTTGCTGGTGGACATGATGCCGGTGGTTCATCTTCCTTTGTTCCTGGTTTTGTTACAGGTTTGGATGCAGGTGCGTCAGGATTTGATGCTATCAGTCAGGGGGAGGTGCTGGTGGTTCAGGTTCAGCTCAGGAGGAAGAGCAAGATTGGGTGACAAGTATATTTGGCAAACCTGGACTACCCTATGGCTACCATGGACATCAGCAGTGAGTGGAGATGATTCCCATCCAGTACCGTGGGATGGAATCATATGATTATTGGTTCTGTTGGTATTCTCATGACATTACTTTATTTTATTGTCTGGTATCCACCCTACGGGGTGATGAAACAATTGTAATTTGCTTTGTTTCTTTTATTTTCTGCATGATACTCTTTTAGTTTGCATTTTGTATGGGTATTTTGGATGGGTTCTTGTAATTGAGCAGGGGCAATACCTAGTGGCACCCAAGTATGGGGGAGGACCCATTGGATTTGTTTGATTGTGTGATCGTGTTAGTAGCTCACTATGATGTCATGTGCATATGCTGGCAGTAAGTTCAGCGCAACATTTTTGATTGACATCTTTATTGACATTGTTTCACACACAGTTCTCACACCTTCCGTTTTGGAACTAGTTTGTTTCTCCCGTTAAGCAAAATGTCCTTTCTTATTAGGAAGCGCCATTTGTGACGCGGGGTCAACTTACTTGTTTTAAAACGGAATGTGTCCTTGTTCCGGTATGTGCTCTTATTTTTCTTTCTATGTTGCTTACCCCTATTTACCTTTGTTTGACCGAATATGGACATTGAGGGCATTGTCCATCTTAAGTGTGGGGTGGTGGCAAATAGGTTTAAGCTACCGGGTTTATCTCTTTTGTTGTTTTGCCATTGAGATTTCTACCGGTTTTGTTGATGTGTCCCTCTCATAGGCCTACGGATTTTATCCGAGGGTAGGGGTCTCCATTTGGTTCTCCAATTCGAGCCCTTTACTTTGATGTGCATGTTTAAGATTGGTGTTTTCGATTTGGTGGGATGATAGAAGTTGATATTGTTTTAAAACTTGAGTTGAGCTTGTCTTTGTGGTAAATTGCTATTGTCACTTAATTTATGATAACTTAATAAGCAATTTTACTATAAAATTTTTCCTTGGCAAAAATTTTAATCGGCGAAATGTGTTCTGAACGGTTATTTGGCTAGTCCTTCGGGATTGATAACATTACTTGCATACTCAAATATATCCAAAACACCCAAATGTGAGATTTCATCATTTCATTTATAGATGTGCTAGGTGTTTACGGTTTTGGATTGATTGCCTTGTAATTTGTCCCTCTCTTAGGCTCTTGGATTTATTCGGGAGTAAGGGTTCCATTTCGAACTCTGCACTAAGATGTGCGAATTTGAGGTTAATTTATTCCATTTCCGGGTTACTTCTTTGATATGAGTGTGCCGGTGATGTGTTGAGCTAGAACTTGGCCTGGTGATCGTTACGAGACCGTAGTGAGATCACTTTTGTGATATAAGTACATTGGATGACGAATTGGCATATTAGGTTTGACCCGTATTTTCTTTCTTTCTTTTCACCTTTGCTTTTGTATATTTTTACCTTTACTATTCATGCACTTTCTTTCTTTCCTTTGTAACCCCTGTTGCACTCATCCTTAGTGCAAAGTACACTTATACATCCCTTTTAACTTAGCCTTTTCCTTTATATATATCACTTATATATGTAAACGTTACCTAATCATACCTTACTATACCGATAGTCTAATCTGGGGGCCATTGATTGTCATTGGTTTGTTTGGATGGTTTGGGAGAGCTTCAGTGGATTGTCAGTTGGAATATTCTTGGTATATGGGAATACGTCGATTGGTCAAAGTTATTGGGGAATGTCTTGTATTGTTCAAAGGAAGTATATTGTTATAGACATTGTTCATCATTGTAAGAGGGTGCCTACTAGTAGAGTAAAAATGGTTCAAAATAAGAGAAAAAAAAGTGAAAAAAAAAAAAAAAAAAAAAAAAAAGAAGAAAAGAACTTGGGCTACTAGTAGGTACTTCTCATTTTTATATGTCTAAAGAATTGTTGTATCATTTGGATTGGTGAATAGAATGGAAGATGTGGTTGTTCCTAAGTTGTTTGAAGTTGATACACCACAATGGTGTCGGTTTTGCTTGGTATTTTTGAGGTGTCTTAGCGGGATAACATCTTAGGGGTTTGTTTTGTTTTCTACTTTGTCGGTTGTCCTTTTTTTTTGGGTAAAGAGGAGGAGGGGGGGGGGAGGGGCTCTGCCTTTTTTGTTTTTGATTCTCTACCCTTCTTCTTTTCACCTCACTTTCTCCTGTTATTTCTCCCCCTCCCCTTTCGTCCCTCACATCTCCCTCTTTCCTTTTCTCTCCCCTCTTTTTTTCTTCCTATTCTTGTTTCTCCGTTCCCCTTTTGTTTCACCATCTCTTCTACTTTCCTCCTTTTTTTTCGTCGCTTCCCCCTTATTCTTTTTTTCTTTATTTCGTCTTCCTGCCCTTCCTTCTAGCCTTTTCTGCCCGTCCTCTCCTTCTTCTCTCCCTTCCAAAATTCTCTAATTTCTTTTCCCTCCATCTTTTGTGGTGTCTTAGCGGGATAACATCTTAGGGTTGGTGTTGGCAATCAATGGTACGGGTTTTGATTAGACTATTTTGTACATATTTCATACATACCTTGTACTTTTGTTACTTCCTATCACTAACCTAAATTTCCCATACTCCATTGTAAATTTCCATAATATATACCTTAGCCTAACTATAAACTTTTTCCTTGGCAAAATTTTAATCGGCGAGATGTGTTTTGAATGGTTATTGGGCTAATCCTTGTGGATTGATAACATTACTTGCATACTCAAATTTCCCAAACACCTAAAGTTGTGAGATTCATCATTCATTTATAGATGTGCTAGGTGTTTACGGTTTTGGTTTGATTGCCTTGTAATTTGTCCCTCTCTTAGGCCCTTGGATTTATTCGGGAGTAAGGGTTCCATTTCGAACTCTGCACTAAGATGTGCGAATTTGAGGTTAATTTATTCCATTTCCGGGTTCTTTCTTTGATATGAGTGTGCCGGTGATGTGTTGAGCTAGAACTTGGCCTGGTGATCGTTACGAGACCGCAGTGAGATCACTTTTGTGATATAAGTACATTGGATGACGAATTGGCATATTAGGTTTTGACCCGTATTTTCTTTCTTTCTTTGCACCTTTGCTTTTGTATATTTTTACCTTTACTATTCATGCACTTTCTTTCTTTCCTTTGTAACCCCTGTTGCACTCATCCTTAGTGCAAAGTACACTTATACATCCCTTTTAACTTAGCCTTTTCCTTTGTATATATCACTTATATATGTAAACGTTACCTAATTATACCTCACTATACCGATAGTCTAATCTGGGGGGCCATTGATTGTCATTGGTTTGTTTGGATGGTTTGGGAGAGCTTCAGTGGATTGTCAGTTGGAATATTCTTGGTATATGGGAATACGTCGATTGGTCAAGTTATTGGGGAATGTCTTGTATTGTTCAAAGGAAGTATATTGTTATAGACATCGTTAATCATTGTAAGAGGGTGCCTACTAGTAGAGTAAAAATGGTTCAAAATAAGAGAAAAAAATGAAAAACAAAAAAAAAAAAAAAAAAAAAAAAAAGAAAAGAACTTGGGCTACTAGTAGGTACTTCTCATTTTTATATGTCTAAAGAATTGTTGTATCATTTGGATTGGTGAATAGAATGGAAGATGTGGTTGTTCCTAAGTTGTTTGAAGTTGATACACCACAATGGTGTCGGTTTTTGCTTGATGTTTTTGAGGTGTCTTAGCAGGGTAACATCTTAGGGGTTGGTAGTTTGTTGGCAATCAATGGTACGGGTTTTGATTAGACTATTTTGTACATATTTCATACATACCTTGTACTTTTGTACTTCCTATCACTAACCTAAATTTCCAATACTCCATTGTAAATTTCCATAATATATACCTTAGCCTAACTATACAACCGACCTATATGCCATATTTTGATGATGTACTTGTGCTTACGCCACGTCGGTGGAGTTATGATCCTTGTTCAAGCCTATGGTAAGATATGCATCACGACCGTGCCATGAGTGATTCTTGATATATTCAACCCCAAAAGTAAGTTCGTTGGAGTAGGATGATTTTGATAGGCTCATTTGTTTCACTTTTGCTTAGTCGTGTTATTGTGGCTTGTGGATTGTTCAGATATTGTCAAACATTTCGGGGTTTCATTTAAGATTAAAACTGCTTTACCAAACTTTTTGTCATTGACATGCTTGGTGTGGTTTCTTTTTGATAATCGTAACATTTTTATATAGCTTCGTGAAGGAACGCTTTTTGCTTAATTTCCAGATTTGCTTGAGGACAAGCAACGCTCAAGTGTTGGGGGATTTGATGTGACAATTTATAGCAATCGCCACATCATTATTGGCCTTTTTATTAAGTGTTTTTAGTCGATTTTGTTTGCATTTGGCGCGTTTATGGTGTTTGTTAGTGGTTTCAGGCTCTAAACAGGTTACGCGTTCATTTGACACATTTTCGGATGATTTATCGGCCTAGAAGTTGTTTTGTACGATCGAGAGTTGCTAAGGTGAAAAGATTGGAGATTTTTGCAAGTGTTCAAGAGTTGAAGAGAAGGTTTCGGATCAGAATATTTGCACTGCGCCGCAGTGGAGCTTCCCATGCTCACTGCGCCGCAGTCACTGGAGTGAAGAAGCCACATGGATTCCAGCAAGATTGAGCTGCGCCGCAGTGGGAGTATTCACACCCCACTGCGCCGTAGTCAAGGTGTGCCAAAGCCAAAGCTTTCCAGAGGTTTTACACTGCGCCGCAGTGGGAGGAATGTTGCCCCACTGCGCCGCAGTCCTTGGTCGATCAAGAATAATATAGTTTCCAGTGGTTTAACACTGCGCCGCAGTGGGAGGAATGTTGCCCCACTGCACCGCAGTCACCCTAGTTCAAGATTCCAGGGGCTTTCCACTGCGCCGCAGTGGGAGCGCACCAAGCCCACTGCGGCGCAGTGAGTGCACGGGGAGACCAGGGCTACAGCCCCTTTGCACCAGATTGGGGGGAGATATAAAAAGAAAAAAAACCCTATTTTCATAGGATCCAAGTTTTTCTTTCTAGGAGCTGTTCTACCAAGGGTCTTTGACGGATCATCGCAGATTTCATCGTTTGATTCATTGAAGATTCAAGAACATCCATCTAGATCGTATCTAATTTCTGTCTTGCAATTTATATTCAACAATCATTGGTACAATATGTTTTCTTTCAATTTCTTTATTGCAATTCAATTTAGTATGATTGGCTAGATTTCTAATCATCCACTTTGATGAAACTTGACGAATGATATGATTGCAATATTTTAATTCAAGAGTTGATTCAATTATCGTTGTGTCGTGATCTTTATCAATTAATTCCTTGCGATTTATTCTTTTGATGTTGATGGTTTATGTGTTCATCGTTAGTGGTACTAGGTGAATACGTTTATCGTTTCAATTCGATTGTCTATGGTCGTTTGTCACCGGTTCATGGTATGACGGTGAATGTTAAATCTATAATAGGAATTAATTGGTAAACGTGTTTAGAAACGGTTGGTGGTACCACGTTTTCATTCACATAGGCATAATTGGTAATTGGATAATCAAGCAAACTAATTGTTGGGGAGATTTTCTAGGCATTGGTGGTACCGGCTTGGGTAATTTAACTAGCAACTTAGGTGTTTGGGTTATTTGTGAGCGGTTGGTGGTACCACGCGAGCATTTTATCCTTTCACGATTATCTTGTCAACTCTAAATAATTTGAACTTTATCGTGTGAAATCATAACTGAAGTCAAGTGGATTCGAAGTGGGTGATCTTTATTCATATTGGTTGAACTTTCTTTATTTTTCAATTGTCTTGTCATTTCAATTTCTTTAATTTCATATTGTCAAGGTGAGGTAGCAATTCGGCTACGGTTCCATCCTTATTCCAAAACCACTTTACTGACAACTATTTCAAAACCATTCCCCGTGTTCGATCCTGGACTTACCTTCTAGCTATACTATATACGAACGGGTCCACTGCCGCGAGTGTGTAGTAGTCAGTTTTAGGGTATTTCTTGTTTATAAATTTTAAACTCGATTTCCCACAATAAGGTGCCCTAATCTCATTGGCCAACAAGTTCAAGTGACCGTGCATCCCGAATCAATTGCAAATTGCCGGTCCCAATCAAAATCAAGGACAACAAGGTCAACAACAACAAGCTCCCCAACAACAACTAGCACCTCGTGGAAGGGCTTTTGCCGTGAATGCGGCCGAGGCTCGTGTTGACCCCAATGTTGTAGCAGGTACTTTTCTTCTCAATCACCAATATGCTACCGTGTTATTTGATTCCGGGGTCGATTATAGCCTCATTTCCAATGATTTCATTCCGTTGATCGATGCAAGTCTTAGCCCATTGTCTTATTACTTTATTAGGACCAGTTTCGGTGAAACTGGCCAGTCTCCAGTTGCACCTGGAGATCAAGAAGATTTGTCCAGAAATATATTGAAGTCCAGTTGCATCGTACAGTTAACGCAACTGAAGACTTCCTCCAGTTGAGAACTGACCAGTTGAAGAATCATTCCAGTTGAAGTCGAAGACAACAAATGGAAGATAGAGAATGACAATGGCAGCGAAGCCCAGTTGAAATTCTAGTCAGTTACAAACTGGAGACCATCAGTGGAAAGCTCTTACAAAGCTTTACACTGATTACGAGGAATTGACTTTATGCTTTATGTGCTATTACACGGATAATAAGATTTATCTATGTATAAAGTACAAAAAGGTACATAAAGCTGGTTGAGTAAAGTTGCTTTATACTGCAACTTTACACAGCATTTTAAGGAAGTAAATGTTATTCCTTAAATGTTCTCAACCATATTTGTACGGCCAAAGTTAACATCCCAATGTTAACTTTGCCTATAAATACAAGTCATTGCACAACAAGAATAACCAAGTGAGAACACTCACACTTTGCATACCTGCAATATTCTTGGTGAACTTGTGCAATATTCTCTCAATCGTAAAAAGGAACATTTCACAACTTTAAGTGTTTCGATTGTTAGAGAAATTCCAAGTGTAAATCAATTGTAGTTCATAGGTTGTTAGGATATTTACATACTTTGTATTATCTTGGTTCCGCAACAACCTTGTAATTTATTAAAGTTAATAAATAAATTACACTTGAAAATTACATATTGTCTCACCAATTTACTTTACAAGTATTTTATATTATTGCATTGTTCTTTACTTATTGTAACTTAAATAAGTAATCTATCTAGAACTTGGTATATACTCTCTGTAACTGGTCGTCTCCAGTTCAGGGCTTATATTGCAAAGTAACTTCACCATCGACATAGAGGTGTCTTCAGGTAGTACCATCTATTGAGTTGGGACTTACAAGTGGTATCAGAGCAGAAGGCTAATAAACTTGCCTAGATCTGCTTAGATGACTACTACTGAAGGTGGAGATGGTTCTGGTCAAGGTGAAAACCTTTGAATACTAATACACCACCTCTTCAAAATGTTAATACAAACCCTCCTCCTCCTACTGCCTCTAACCATGTCCATGTACATTATTCTAACACTCCTGTTCCAAAATTTGATGGAAACAGTGAGACCTTTGGTACATGGAAGGCCAGAATGCTTTTGCATTTTGGTGGGATAGAGAGGTATATGTTGAAAATCCTTAAGGATGGACCATATATACCCATGTCTCTTGGGGTAAGTCCTCTTCTAGATCCAACTGGAAGAAGAGGTTCAAGAGAAAAGCTCGAAGACCACTGGTCTGATGAGGATCGTAGACTTGTAGATCTGGACACCAGACTCAAGAACATGATCCTTGGAGCTGTCCCTGAAGATCTAATTCCAACACTTGTTGTTCCCCAGTGCCAAGTCAATGTGGGATGAATTAGTTATTCAGTTTGAAGGAGGTGATGACACTATTGTCACAAGAAAGGTTGCCTTGAACAAGAAGTATGAATCCTTCTTTGCTTTGCCCAATGAAGTCTAACTGGTACTTACACCAGGTTTTCTAGCCTCATTAATCAGTTGAGAGGCTTGGGTGTAGAGAAGGATAAGGATATCCTTCTTGAAGTTTTGTGATATTCTTCCTTCCAAATGGGAAAACATGGTTCTTGTCTTAAGACAAGGTAAAACCCTGCACAGCCATACTCTTGCATCGCTCTACGAAGCCTTAAGATTCACTGAAGACAATAATGCTGCAAGACTGGTGGCTGAGCAGGATGCCATGAACCATGCCCAGAGTCCCAAGGTTGCTAGTGTACTGAGCGACCTTGTGCTGCTTTAATGTCTGCAGAGAGTGTTCAGGCACACTCAATGAAGGAGATGTTAAACAGTTTCTTGAACTCTGGCCTGACCACTGAAATCAGTGACGGTTGTGATGAAACTGACGATGATGATCTGGTAGCCATGATCGCTAAAACGTTTAATAGGTTTAAGCATAAATCTAAAAGATTTAATGGCCCAAACAATGCTTCCAGCTCCAGCTCTCTGGATAAAACCAATCTTACCTGCTATAAATGCGGTAAGAAAGGTCATTTTATGAAGGAATGCAGATCTAGTCAGATGAATAACCAAACTGGTCCCTCTGTCCCTAATTTCAATCGGCCTGATGATAGCTACAAAGCTAAATATAAAAAGCTTAAGGCCCAGATTTCCCTCTTGTCCATGGAAAAGGAAAAGATCAGTGCTTGATGGCACAAACTGAAGGAAAATGGGAGTACTCTGATGACTCATCAGCTGATGAAGAAGAGGAAAGGGACATGTGTTTCATGGCCTTGGAAGATCAACAGCAGCATGTGGCAAAAGAAGATGTCATCACTGGAAGATGGGTGGACATCATTTTGAAGAAGGTATGTGATTATGACAATCAGGTGGATCCAGAACTGAAACTGGATCTTGCTGAATCATTAAGTGGTGATTTGGCTTTTGTGGAAACTGTTAGAGCAGATAGTGAAAGATATCTGGACACTATCTTAATTTAACTAAACAATGTTAAGCCACAACTTAATGATTTACAAAGTGTCCAGTTGGCTCTCAAGGAGTCAGTTTTGAAAATTGAGGCTTTGGAATTTGATAATCAAAAATTAATTTCTGATCTTGAAAAAGAACAAATGATTATCAAATCCTGGGTAAAAGCATCTGGAAAGAACTATGATGCATTTTCCAGAACAATTGATGCCCAGAAAAATGCATGGAAATCTGGGATCTGGAAATGGCAGCTCTCATACCAGATCTTCATGCATTGCCTCCAGCTCTCAGGTTTGAAACTCCTTATGATCAACCTGAAGCTGTTGAAACTGAACCCATTGAGACCACCCCCATTGAGGTTAAACTGGAGCCAAACAGGCTAAAGCTCCAGTCAAAAAGGCCACTGGTAACAAGCCTTTACTCAGAAGTCTAAGGAGCCCAAGACCCAAAAGACTAAAACTCCAGCTGAACCAAGGTCCAAGGTTCAGCAGCCTGATGAAAAAGATATTTTGTTTAAACTGGAAAGTTAACTCCAACTTTTGTCTCGACAGGTTCAGAGTTGTACTGCCCGGATTAAAAATCTGGAAGGAGGTTCATCACCTCCAGTTGTAAAACAAAATATTAAACCCCCTTCAAAACCAAAACAAAAGAATGTTCCATCTGGAACTAAATCTAATAAGAAAAAGGGGAGCAAGTATCAAATACCAATCGTTTTTAACCCTGCACCTGGATCTGGTGAAAAAGATCCAGATGTAGTCTTCAACACCACAACAATCAACTGTGACTTCTGTAGAGAAGTCCAGTGAACCCATCAAGAAAATATGGGTTCACAAAAATAACTGATGATTTTTGTGGGTGTGCAGGGCGATCGAAAGAAGAATATCTGGTATCTGGACAGCGCTGCTGGCCGGACTATGACCGGATGTAAGCCCCTGCTTGAAGAGTTCACTGTCCAAGATGGAACGACAGTGACGTTTGGTTATGATCAAAGTGGAAAGACTGAAGGATATGGTGTGCTCAATAATGGACAAGTCGAATTCAAAAGAGTTGCATTTGTGAATGGTTTGAAATACAACCTGATCAGTGTCAGCCAACCTTGTGATGATGGCTACAGAGTTTTGTTCGATATTGCTCAAGGCACCATATTTAACAAGGATTGGAAAGTTGTGATGGTTGCACCAAGAAAAGGTAATGTGTACATCATGGATATGGAACCAGCTCCAAAAGAGCAGTGCTTCTATATCAAGGCTGATGAGGACACCAACTGGCTGTGGCATAAAAGATTATCCCATCTTAATTTCAAAAATATTAACAAGTTGTCTCGCAAACAACTGGTTGATGGGATACCTCAGATTTCTTTCAATAAAGAAAAGCAATGTCCAGGGTGTGAGATGGGCAAGCAGAAAAGGCCAGTTTCAAAACTAGGCAAAACTTTAGCATCAACTGAACCTCTTCACATGCTACATATGGATCTCTTTGGTCCAGTGAATGTTCAAACTAGAGCTGGAAAGAAATACACTCTAGTTGTGGTCGATGAATTCACCAGATACTGTTGGGTGGTATTCCTCAGATCCAAAAGTGATGCACCTGCTGAAATCATCTCTCTCATCAAAAGAATTGAACTCAAGTATCCTCGAAAAGTCTGTCAGTTGCGAAGTGATAATGGTACTGAATTTCAAAATAAGGTACTTGAAACATTTTGCAATGACACTGGCATCTCTCAAAACTTCTCATCAGCACACTCTCCAGAGCAGAATGGAGTTGTGGAAAGAAAGAATCGCACACTGATAGAAGCAGCCAGAAGTATGCTATCTGAATCACGTCTTCCCACCAGTTTCTGGGCTGAAGCAGTTGCAACTGCTTGTCACACCCAAAACCGGTCAGTCTACATCAAGAGACATAAGAAGACTGCCTATGAAGTACTAAGGAATCGTAAACCAAATATTGGATATTTCATGTATTTGGTTGTCCAGTTTATATTTTAAAAGATTCCAGTCAGCTTGGAAAGTTTGATGCAAAAGCTGATGAAGGTGTATTTTTAGGCTATTCAGATATTCGAAAGGCCTTTAGAGTTTATAATTATAGACTCCAAAAGGTTCATAGAGACAATTCATGTCACATTCGACGAATCAACTGAAGCAATCAACAAGAGACCAAGCCTTGATATTACTCCAGTCGTTCCAATAAATTTTGGCGAAACTGACCAAGTTCATCAGTCAGTTGTTTCACCAAAAGATGTTTCCAGTTACAACAAATTGGAACCAGTTAAGAAGAAGAGCACCACCAGTGACACTTCATTCTATCCCTCCATCAATTTCAATTTACCACAGGAATTGGTGATTGGATCTGATGTACGTGCCACTCCAATATCAGCACCAGTTCAAACTCCAACTTCTCCAGTTCTTCAAGAAATGCCTTTTAATGAAGAATTTCATGATGCAAATCGTGACCTCATTGACTCTGATGAGGACGTAGAAGTAGTTTAGACAGATCCTCCTCCAGAAGCTGCTGCAACTGAAGAAGATCGCCAGGTGACTTGCACTGATATTGTGTTACACCAGCCTAGTCAATACACTAGATGGACTCGAGCACATCCAATTGAACAGATTGTGGGAGATCCAAATAGTGGGGTTCAGACTAGAAGAGCCACCAGTGAGCAATGCTTAAATGTCACCTTCTTATCACTAATTGAACCGAAGAAGATTGACCAGGCTATGGCAGACCCAAGCTGGGTGGAAGCTATGCAAGAAGAGCTCTCCAGTTTGAAAGGAACAATGTTTTGGAGCTTGTTCCTTGTCCACCAGGGTTAAAGAAAGAACCCATTGGTACCAGATGGGTCTACCGAAACAAAATGGATGAAGATGGCCATATTGTAAGAAACAAGGCCAGATTAGTTGCCCAGGGTTATTGTCAAGCAGAAGGCGTTGACTTTGATGAAACTTTTGCTCCAGTTGCAAGACTTGAAGCCATCAGAATATTTCTGGCTTATGTAGCCCATCTGCAGTTAAAGTCTTCCAGATGGATGTCAAAAGTGCGTTCCTTAATGGAACATTGGAAGAAGTTGTGTATGTTAAGCAGACTCCAGGCTTCATCAATGAGAAGCATCCTCACTGGGTCTATAGACTGAACAAAGCATTGTATGGTCTTAGACAAGCCCCAAGAGCCTGGTATAATACTTTAACTAAACATCTTCTTAAAAATGGCTTTCAAAGAGGTGCAATAGATAATACCTTATTTATCTTGAAAGAAAAAGGTAATATCTTATTGGTACAAATTTATGTTGATGACATTATATTTGGTTCAACTGATGATGCAATGTGTAAAAAGTTTCCTAAAATCATGTCATCTGAGTATGAGATGAGTTTAATGGGTGAATTAACATTTTTCTTAGGTCTTCAGATTAAGCAAACTGAAAATGGAATTTTCATAAACCAAGGAAAATTATGTCAGAGATTTGTTAAGAAAATACAAATATGATTCAATCCCAGCGAAAAACACACCTATTGCAGCACCATTAAATTTGGACTCTGACCCAACTGGCAAACCAGTTAACATAACTGACTATCATGGTATGGTTGGTTCACTGATGTATTTAACTGCCAGTCGACCAGATATAATGTTTGCAACATGTCTATGTGCCAGGTTTCAGGCTAACCCTAAAGAATCACATTTGCACGCTGTTAAGCGTATCTTTAGATACCTGAAAGAGTGTCCTAATCTTGGTCTTTGGTACCCCAAAGGCTCAGGGTTAGATCTAATGGGTTATTCAGATTCTGATCATGCAGGTTGTAAAGATAGATAGAAAATCAACAACTTGTGGTTGTCATTTCCTTGGAGGAAAACTGGTAAGTTGGACCAGCAAGAAGCAGAAGTCAGTTTCTATGTCCACTGCTGAGGCAGAGTACATTTCTGCGGCCAGTTGCTGTGCCCAGATTCTCTGGATCAAGCAGTTACTAGATTATGGTCAAAAGTACACAAAGACCCCAATCTTTTGTGACAACACCAGTGCATTGCTATATCTCACAACCCAGTGATGCACTCCAAGACAAAGCATATTGACATCAGGTATCATTTTATTCGTGATCATGTTATGAAAGAAGACATTGAAATTCATTTCATCCCCACTGACAAACAGCTCGCTGATGTTTTTACAAAACCTCTTGATGAGAAAACCTTTAAACATCTCATCAGCGAACTGGAATGTTAAATCCTTAAACTGGAGATTTTGTTATGAACGCCTCAGTGACACTGATGAAGTTCTCCAGTTGAGGAGGTCCAGATAATCTTTGCTCGCCAGGCTATCGAACGCCTTTGTGATACTATCCTGGCACTAATCGATTTCTGGATCATCATTTTAGGGGGAAAGACTCAAAATAATTTTCTGACTAAAATTCGTTTTGTTTGAAAATGGCAACTGGAGAACTCTCCAGTTGGAAACTGGCACTGGACTAATCCTCCAGTGACCAGGTTCAGTCTTGTCTTAATTTTTTCATAACGTTAGAAAATACTTGGTCAATATTTGTGACACGTGATGGTACTCGAGTGTTTTAACCCACTTGATATCGTCATCTGACGTGTTTAAAGTCATTTTGGTAAATGACAACTGTTTTTATTGGGAAAATAAATTAGTGGGCGCGTGGGTAAGTTAAGCCGTCGTAGCATTTAATGCTGACACAATTAATTATGTTTTTATTTCAAAATTCAAACTTATTTTGTAAAAATATCTACAAAATTGATTTTGTTAATAAAATATAATTTTTGGTATTTCATTGGGATCTTGATTTCCTTATAAATACCCTTATTTACTCCGATCACATTTACTTCCCTTTACATTCTTTTCATTTACTTCCCAATCATCTAAAATTGCTTCTTTTCTCTCTCTGCTTCATAAATCAAGAACCCTAATTCCAAATTTTCAATTTCATTTTCCAATGGCACCTAAATCATCCCGTTCAAGAGATGTAAATCTCTTATCTGTCCCATATGCTCCTCACCAGATGTCAAACAGGCACCTGGTGCTCCTAGTAACACTTCGCTCATCAAATTAAATCCAAATAATCCGATGGCGAGTTTACAAGGAACCCAAGGGTCCAATACCCTTATTGGGAGAATCCAAAGATTTTTTGAAGGATTCTCCAATTGGACCCTCATTCTCCTTAAACCCACGCAAGATGTTTCACGACTACTTGTGTGAGTTTTGGTACACTGCTTCTCTTTCTTCCGATTGTTCTTCCATCACTTTCACATTAAAAGGTGGAACTGTCCAGTGTACCCTATCAGCAGATGTATTGAGGGATGCTCTACACCTCAATTACTGGAGACAAGGAGAGTCTCCTGTTGTCATCTCCCCTAACATCAATTTTCGCCAGGTCCTCCTTGATATGGGACACAAGGAGTGCCTCGAAAAAGGGGTTTTGAAAACTAAAGGTGCGATGACCATGAAGGGCCTTACACCTTCATGGAGGTACTTTTTCATCCACCTTGTGGAAAGTATGGGTGGGAGTTCTGGTGGACTTGACCAGATTAACTCCGCACAAGCAGAAATGGCAACTGCTTGTGGAATGGATTGAGAGTGGATTTTGCTGATATCCTTTACAGAAGCCTGGTACAAAAACTGAAGGGCACCAGGGGACTATGTATCCCCTTCTCCAGGTTTCTCTCTCTTTGTTTTCTACAAATTCTGGGCAGTGAAGCTTATTTAAGCACAGATTCACTTTACACTGTCCCAGATTTGTTGAGGAATCTTGACTCTCTAGTATCTGAAGCTGGAGAGGTCGAGATTCCAGATAGAATGCGGCTGGCATTCGCAAAAACCGATGCACCAGTCCAAGGGGAGTCGGAAAGACAACTGGGCGGGCCTCAAAATAATGAGGGACCCACCAGTTCGTCTGCTGGAATTGTGACCATTGCCGAATCCGGGCAACAGTCTAACCCCTCCAGCTCCAGCGTGTCTGTCCCCACAACCATTTACCCTGGAGACCTCCCAACAGGTCTTTCAGGAGTTCCAAAGGCAACAAGAACACGTCGCATTAGGACCTTGTCAGCACTTGCCACTGACAGTAGAAACCTGACCAGCCCTCCAGTTTCCTCCCAACAGGAACCTGGAGAAAGTCAAACGGGACAACCGCAAGCAGCCACCCTCGCAATTTCTGTAGGAGAGGGTGGTGAAGATGAAACTGGGCTACCCCAACCCAGAATAGAGTTTGAGTCAGCACAAAGTGTCCACGGCCTTTCTGACACTTCTATTGCACGAACTGACGAAGTCTCTGGCTAGTCACTACTGGAGACTGAGGTTCCCAACTCTTCGGCCGATGATGTTATGGTTGTGGATAGAGCAACTATAACTGAGGCAACTCCACTGACCTCTATCCCTGGTGAAGATACCCTGGTAACTGAACCTTCACTGATGAAACCTTTTCCAGGAAACTGGAGAAGGTCATCTGGAGACTGACCCATCTGGTCAGCCCTCAGTTACATTCATGGATCTGGACATGAATGTTAATGACGAGGAAATACTTATTGAGTCTTCGGATTCTGAAGGTACTGCATCAGACTTGGAGATTTTTGAGTATTCTGTACAAGATCAAAACCCTTCATCTCAAGTCTCACCTCCAGATGCTTCAATTTCAGTTTTACCATCCCAATAAATGAGCCTACTGAAATCCATTCCCCACACTTATAACTATATGTCTGGAAACAGACGTATGGCACCATCACCATCTGGGCAGTTCTCACTCCTTCGAGAAATGCCACCCCCACCGCCGCCGTTGTTCACACCTGAGCATTCTCAGCATGAACAACACATTGTTACTTCAGTCCCTCTTCTACCACTCCAATTATTACTTCTAACTGCTGGTATGTCAACTGGGGAGACTTCTCTAAGTTTGCCTCCTCCAGTTGCTCCAGTAGTAACTGCTGCTGGTCAGTGACACCTTCTCCTTCGTCACTGGACAGTCAAGTTGTCTCTTTACAAGCCGATCTCCAAAACCTTCTTACCAGGGTGGAGGGATTCAAAAGACACTTGACAAAAACACCAAGTCCTTCTCCAGATACCACAAGGATCACTTGACCAACATTAAAGTGGTTGATCTGGGGATTAACAAGTTTTCATCTAATGAAGACTTGGTGTTGAAGAAGCTGATGAGTGGGGGTCGGAGGCTATTGCAAACAATTCTGGAAAGTTCTTTAAGGAAGCCTTGACCTTACTCAGACCAATGTCACAACCTCAATCTCAAATCTGCTGGGTAACACTGTTAGAAGATCAGAAATTGATTTGAAGGAGATTGAAAAACAGGTGAAAGAGTTAGTTGAAAAGCCTGGGTTGAATGTGACTGAGCTTGGGCAGCAGTTGATGGTTTCAGTTGGTCAGAAGATCGATGATACGCTGGGTGCAAGGGAAACACAATTGATAGAAAAGGTGATGTCTGAGATCACCAAGCTGGCCACTCCTCAGGTTGATCTGGCCCCACTCACTATGAGATCAACCAGTTGAGGCAGCATTGATAACTTGAACACCCAGGTATCACTTCATACTCAGTCTATTGAAAATCTGACAACTGAAGTGAATAATTTGAAACAAAAGGATGAAGAAGTTAAGGAAAAGGTGGTTTCGGGTCTTAGTGAAGATTCTAAAATCTTGGAAGAACTGAAAACTGGTCAGCAACAGGTTACTGCAAATGTTCTGACCCAGTCAAAGGAGATCAACCATCTGTGGAGGTCTTTCAGAATGATGTGTGGAATTTTCAAAGAATGCAAGGACATCAATCATGGCAGCCTCTTGACCGGTTGCCATCTCACCCTTCTGAATGGAAAGTTATAAGGGCAGGTCTAGATGCTGCCAAGGGGGAAAGAAGTGCAGTCCTTGCACCAGTTGCACCTGAAAGAACTCCAACTGAAAGTCAATCTGGTGGTAATGTGATTGTGGCTACCAGTACTGAAACTGGTGAGCAAAGGGTAGAGAATGTGGATGTGATGGATAGGGGGAATGTGGATAAAGGTAAAGGTTTAGCATCTGATGTAGCCCAGCCGGCCACTGATGTACCAATGTTGGAAACTGGCAATGCTTATGTACTTCCTCCAGTTTCTGAAAGTGATAGCAAAAGTTTGGCAAGGCTTGGTGATCAAATCAAAGAAAGAAAGAAAATGAAACAAGCCAACCAAGCTGAAGCCAGACAACATCTGGCCAAGATTAAATTGCTTGATATTAGTGATGCTCACTTGTTAGGAATCACTAAGGAGAAGTATGCTAGAGTGAAAGATGATGCCAGGATAGTGGGTATGTTAAAAGAAATGCTTGACATTGAACTGGACAGGCACTATCCTGATGATGAAGGTGAGCATGATGCCAGAAATTTAAATATATCAGTGGAGAAGGCAAAGGAAAACAGGGCCAGTGGGATTCAGAAAAGAATCGAAAATGTTAGAAAGGTTGTGAAAAAGGGTATTGAATCCACCAAGAAGGATCCCTCAACCAAGAAAACCACTGCATAGAGATGCTGACCTTAGAACTTTTGTTGAACCAACTGGCGATGTATCAAATGATGACATCAAGAATGCTGTGCTGGCTGCTGGTGCTGGGAGTATTAAAATTTCAAATGAATTTGAAGCTAGAGAGTATTATTCCCAGATCATGGCAACCAGAAGACACAGTGGGGCAATCAATGGTGTTCATGTAACAATTAAGCCAGGCACCAAGTACTTTCATGTTGAAGTCAGTTATGCCAGAGGGCCACTGGTTAGAACTGACAATCCTGGTGCAATGCAATATGGGTTCTCGGAATGGGTAGAAATGGTGAACGTTTTGGAGGCTAAGGCACAAAAGAATAGGTTTGAGAAAGCTTGGGTTAACTTCTTGAAGGGCAAGATTCAACACAAAGAAAATCTGGAGCTGAAGTTGAAAATTGATCCTGAAGACTCTCAACCTATCTCTTCAGTGTCAAAGAGAAGAAGAACTGGCGAAGGGCCATCTGATTAAGTTCTCTCTTCAGTTTATCTGCTTGTAATTTTGTTTACATTCTGTAACTTATGTATATTTCATTTCCATGTATAAATGAAGTTACCAGTTTGTAACCACAAGGTAGATAATAGATTAGATCTAACAAACTTAAAAGAAAAACCCAAGGCATTTATTGATCTAAAAAAATGCCTTGGAAAACTTAGATAGATTTAATCGAACAAGTCTCTCCAGTTCACACTTGTACAGATACAAGAACTGAAAAAGACTTGGCAAATATTTCAGGACAAATAGGGGGAATTTGTTAGGACCAGTTTCAGTGAAACTGGCCAGTCTCCAGTTGCACCTGGAGACCAAGAAGATTTGTCCAGAAATATATTGAAGTCCAGTTGCATCGTACAGTTAACGCAACTGAAGACTTCCTCCAGTTGAGAACTGACCAGTTGAAGAATCATTCCAGTTGATCGAAGACAACAAGTGGAAGATAGAGAATGACAATGGCAGCGAAGCCTAGTTGACATTCTAGTCAGTTACAAACTGGAGACCGTCAGTGGAAAGCTCTTACCAAGTTTTACACTGATTACGAGGAATTGACTTTTATGCTTTATGTGCTTTTACCCGGATAATAAGATTTATATTATTATTTAAGTACAAAAAGGTACATAAAGCTGGTTGAGTAAAGTTGCTTTATACTGCAACTTTACACAACATTTTAAGGAATTAAATGCTATTCCTTAAATGTTCTCAACCATATTTGTACGGCCAAAGTTAACATCCCAATGTTAACTTTGCCTATAAATACAAGTCATTGCACAACAAGAATAACACTTGACCACACACTTTGCATACCTGCAATATTCTTGGTGAACTTGTGCAATATTCTCTCAATCGTAAAAAAGAACATTTCACAACTTTAAGTGTTTCGATTGTTTAGAGAAATTCCGAGTGTAGATCAATTGTAGTTCATAGGTTGTTAGGATATTTACATACTTTGTATTATCTTGGTTCCGCAACAACCTTGTAATTTATTTAAAGTTAATAAATAAATTACACTTGAAAATTACATATTGTCTCACCAATTTACTTTACAAATTTTATATTATTGCATTGTTCTTTACTTATTGTCACTTAAATAAGTAATCTATCTAGAAACTGTATACTCTCTCTGTAACTGGTCGCTCCATTCAGCGTCTTATATGAAAAGTAACTCCCACCATCGATGCATCGATGCAAGTCTTAGCCCATTGTCTTATTACTTTGAACTTGAAATGGTAAATGGTGGATTGTCTAGAATTAGTCAAGTTGTTCGTGATTGTGTGTTAGAATTATGTGACCACCCGTTTTACATAGACTTAATGCCTTTTGATATCGGTAGCTTTGATGTGATCGTGGGTATGGATTGGTTGTCGGCAATGAATGCGGTGATCGATTGTGGTAGTAGAGTAGTGAGGATACCATTAGAAAACGGGGAAGAATTAGTGGTTCAAGGTGAGACGACCGAGCCATGGGAAGGGAAAGTGTATAACGTGAACGTTACTAAGGTTGAGTTGAAAACCGTGCCCGTAGTTAAAGATTTTGCGGATGTATTCCCGGATGACCTACCGGGTTTGCCCCCACCTCGTCAACTCGATTTTTGTACCACTCTTATTCCGTATGCTTCTCCCGTGGCCAAGCACCTCATCGCTTAGCCATGACCGAAATGCAAGAGTTGGCCGCCCAACTCAAAGAACTTCAAGACAAGGGTTTCATTCGCCCTAGTCAATCGCCATGGGGCACACCGGTCTTGTTTGTCAAAAAGAAGGATGGATCTTTCCGGTTGTGTATTGATTATGAGAATTGAATAAGCTAACGGTGAAGAATCGTTATCCTCTTCTTAGGATTGACGATTTATTTGATCAACTTCAAGGTGCTCAATATTTCTCCAAGATTGATTTGAGGTCGGGTTACCATCAATTGAGGGTCCATGAAGACGACATTCCAAAAACCGCTTTCCGAACAAGATATGGGCATTTTGAATTTACGGTGATGCCTTTTGGGTTGACCAATGCACCGGCGGTGTTCATGGATTTGATGAACCGGGTGTGTCGGCCCTACTTAGATCAATTTGTCATTGTCTTTATTGATGACATCCTTATCTACTCTAAAACAAAAGAAGAACACGCCGAGCATTTGAAGCTAGTGTTGGAGTTACTTCGGGGAGAAAAATTGTATGCCAAGTTCTCCAAGTGTGAATTTTGGCTAGAAGAGGTCCATTTCCTTGGTCACGTGGTGAGCAAGGAGGGTATTCATGTGGACCCTAGTAAAATCGATAATGCGCGCTAGAATTGGAGACGCCGAGACGCAACAAGATTCGCCAATTTCTTGGTTTGGAGGGTTATTATAGAAGGTTTATAGAAGGCTTCTCAAAGATCGCCCAACCCTTGACCTTGTTGACACAACGGGAAAGGAGGTTTGATTGGGGTGATAAGCAAGAACGGGCCTTCCAATTGCTTAAAGATAAGTTATGTGATGCACCAATCTTGAGCTTGCCCGATGGCCCCGATGATTTTGTGTATTGTGATGCATCCGGGCAAGGCTTAGGGTGTGTTTTGATGCAACGGGGTAAAGGTGATTGCTTATGCATCTAGACAATTGAAGATGCATGAGAAGAATTACCCGACTAATGACTTGGAGTTGGGAGCGGTCGTATTTGCTTTGAAATGTTGGAGCATTATTATATGGACATGAAATGGTTTCTGTTTCATGACCACAAAAGAAAATAATATCATAACAATTATTATAAGAACAATAATATGTTCAGCATACCAAGACTGACATTATTAAGCGAACAGGCCACAACCTTGTACGTGCCGAACCGCCGAATTGATAAACTGCTGACACGTTACATACAAAGATCCTTTTGACCCGTTACAATCAACAAAGAAATTTATAGGTTTACACGTCTAGCCTGTTGTAGGTTTTAATGAAATCTTAACACTGCACCTCTTTTAAACTGCTAATCCAAAAACTGACCAACTTTAGCTTCTGCTGCAAATGCTTCTCCATACGTAATTTTGTTGCAAGTTTTGCAATGTATCTATCATCCTACCAGTGTTTTGTATTATCATAATG
>CM067170.1:85165167-85177148 GCA_034093135.1 Erigeron breviscapus | reverse complement strand
ATTTCTTACACTGTGTTTTGAGTTTTGTTCAAGGGTGAAAATGAAAAGAATCCAAAATCAAATTGTGTTTTTTTATTCATAAACTTTTTTAGATATTTGTGATGATTTGAAATGTTTTCACCTTTTTCTAACCATTTCTCTTATTTTCATTTATTTTATTGTTAACATAAAAGTTACACAACCATCACTACGTGTTTTGTTAGTCAAGTTGAATATTTGAAGTCTTATAGAAACTTCGTGATTGAGACGTCATGTATGAGCGAACAATCCAAATGTTAACCGTACATCTTTAATTGAGTTATTATCACTATTTCTGATGAATAGCTTCTAACCTTTAAACTAAAAAAAAAAATCTTATAACTGATCAATTTTACTACTCATAAAATAATAATAATAATAATAATAATAATAATAATAAAGATTAACTTCTTTTTTGACATGTTCAAGCCTGCTAAAGTTTTGTTATCAAATAAACGCTAGTGAATTTTTTGAGGAAGATCAACTCTCAAATTAGTTGACATATTTGGTATTTGGATGGATGGAGGGGAACATTATGGATCTAACAGGAGACCCCTTTTGTGGGCTTAGGTAGGTCATGCTACCTTAAAAGTTGTTTCATACAAAGTGATAAATACGTGTTTATACTATTTGCATTTGCATCTTAGGTTTTCTCGCACCAAAGTTGTTGAGTTACTTGGCGTGGTTAAACGAGTCATGCACAGTAACGTTACGACACCATCACGCCAAGATCCATGAATGTAGTTTTTAAATGTCTTAGTTTTACTATACAAAAAAAAGATCAGTAGTGCAACTTGTTGTCTGCTTGCTTTCTATTTTGAGATAAAATGCTTGAATGTTAATGAAAATCAATTTGTTTGTTAAACTAACAATAATGTAAAGTTTACCCTATATATATATGGGGGAAGTGAATGTGAGGTTGTCTCACACCTAACTTGGGTGAAAAACCCCTCACATTTTGATTTTTTATTCCATAAAATTCATGGGGCCCATTCATTTATTCATTATACAAAAAATATTTAAAAAATAGTTTGTGATTGGTTTTTTATCCAAATTGGGTGTGAGACAACCTCACATTCACTTTTCCATATATATATATATACTGAAAAGATATATTAAGAACCCAAAAATTTACAGGAACTCCTAGAAACCATTTGATATCCAATTATGTCATGAAATATTTATTTCCAAAATACTTGCTTACATATGCTCATAACACTATTTATGCACATATGTTAATAAAATTATATATCTCTAAATATATATAAAAGAGAAACCTTAATTCATAATTGGAGAAGTATGGACCCTTAGATGAAGTTCAACTTTTAATTAAAGTCATTAGATCAAATGATGATGTCATATACCTTTTTTAACTTTTTTAGATTTAATTTTATTTTAATAAATTTAAATGATTATTATTTCCTTATTTAAATTTGTAGACATTAATAATTAATGTTTTTAATGATATAATTATGGAAACTATTATTTTTATATTTTACATCATTTTTCATCTTTAAAATCAATTTTTGATTTTTTTAGATAAAATTTTCTTTTTCAATGTAATACATTTTTATTAAATTATGTTTTTTTATAGGAATTTTATCATATAACGTAATAAAATTTGGTTATAAGTATTTAATTTTATAGCATTAATATTTTATTATTTTTAAATCAATGTTTTGAAAACCGGATCGGATGTCAAACCGGTCTTCTTAATAAAAAACTAAAAAACAAATATGGAGTCTATAGTAAGCTATCACAATTATATATCAGAAAAATAATTGAATGAAAATTGCAATGATATTATACATAATTTTAAGTTAGATTAACACAACATGCGATATATAGATTGATATTTAAATTTTAGTGGATAACTAAATTATTCGAGCAAAACGTTAAGCACAAGTACAATGACAATGTAGACATATCCGGATGAATGAAAGACATCCAAAGAAACGAAAACCTTACTTAGCGAAACCTCTAATAGATGATGTATCCATTTTTCAACTGTCTGATCACTGTTAACCGGAATCTAAACAACCACTAATGTAACTTCATGTTTTTTTGTGGTTTAATTCTTACCTGGTTAAATATTTGTCAACTTATGATATTATAAAAATTTAACATGTCATTAATTATATATGTTTCCCGCATATTACGCGGGTAATAATCTAGTTGTATAATAGATGAAGATTCATGTCTCCACATAAATTTAAAATCCAAAATTACATCAAAATAACCGGTAAAAAAATTCACCATATAAAGAACAATCAATTGTTGAAATTAATTTAAAAGGTTTTTGAAACTTTATCTTTCTATTAACCGGAATAAACATGATTGAAAAATCTAAGAAATGCATTGATATTACCTATTTCTTAATTATTTATCCATCCATTAACCGAAATAAACATGATTGAAAATTTAAAACGATCAATAGTTATATAAAAAAAAAAAAAGTCTTTCAATGAAAAGACCAAATAAATAAATGTGATGCTTTTTAAAAAAAAGTAGTTATAAATAGAAAAAAGGTGTTGGTATCGTATTCAGATAAGAAAAATAAGAAAAAGGGGGGGAGGTATGGCAATGGCAATGGTGACTATGACTGGTTGTTGTTCATCGTCTGCATCTCTATCTGTATCCGTATGTAACTTCTGAAAATATATATATATATATATACTTATACTTATGTATCTCTCTGTCTTTGATCCTTAATAATTAAAAAATCGTATGGATGTGTTTCAGCGGCAGCAGAAGAAACTAGAGCTGAACAACAACAGACCTTATCATCATCAATCACGGCGTTGTATTATTCAATCCAAGGTGGCGGTGGTGGTGGTGTTTACATCTCCAATTTTGGTAATTTCTTCTATCCGTTTCTGAATTTGATTTTGTATAGGCCACAGATAACGGCGGCGTTGGTCAGCGTAGACAGATATGGAGGCGAAGAAAATTGGTATGAACCCCTCTCTCTTTCTCCTTCTCATTGTTAAATTAAATACTACTACTGTAATTTAATTCATTATCCGAGGAATTCGATTTTATATAACAGCTTTGCTTGAAAATACAACTCATCCGTGTTCATTTCCACCAAAAAAGGTTGCTGGTTCAAGTCTAACCCCTTAATTACCCCCTACTGAATGACCAACCTCAGAGAGAATAAACAAATAGCACTGACTGACTGAATAACTAAACAAATAAAACACTTCATCTTATGAGATGGACAATTGGACACAAATTCTTTTTTTTCATCATTCCAACATGCGTTTCTCATCTAGTTATATTTTCAATAGCCATGCGTTGGAGGTTTTTGTAAGATTTCTTGTGACTTGTTTTTCTTTCTTTCTTCAACCCCAAAAATGCATGGATGATGTTTCATTAAAACACTAGAAAATTGTCTTACATACAAGATTATTATGACCATTTACCACTAACAACAAACTTGGCAAACAAACATTACCCTACATGATTAAGGCACCTTTTTCTCTAAATGCGCTCCATCAAACAGGCCTCATCTTCAACTGTTATCCATCACGCAAGACAGCACCCTGACCTTCAGTAACATTGTTGCGTATTCTTGTTGGCAAAACGTTCCCACTTGTGTTGGAGTTGGCTACATGAACAAGAGCATTGTCTTGGATCTTTGTTCCTGATCCAACACTCTAAACACATCCATACCAAATAGCGCCCCAGCCCCCACTTGGACATCTCCAGTGACTCCACCACAGGGTCTTCATCTAATAAATTAATCAGTGTCCTTGAAGACTGCAGCCGGCACGATCAACAGTCTGGCCGGCGACCTGGATCCCAGATCCGACTAGGTAGCTTTTGAGTGGGTTTCTTATGCTCTGGTCTTGTGGACATGCTCATGAATTGGTATTCCACAGAACTGGAGTTCATGACTCCTAATAAACAAACACCAATCTTTTGTCTTCACTCCTCAAAGAGATTTAAAGTAATGACCTTTGATGATGTACCATCTCCCTAATAGCTTAGGAATGATAATATCTCTTCTACCATATGGAGGCTATTAGGCTTCAGCCCTGATGTAGCCTCCGGACATGAGCATGAAAGTTCCATGGAGGCTCCTGATGCAGCCTCCGGACCATGCTCCATGGAGGCTCTTGACGCAACCTCCGGACTTAAGCCATGGAGGCTCTTGACTAAATCTCCCGACCTGAACATCACCCAGCCTTGTTAAGTCATGGGCTTGATTTAGGCCCACACATGGAAAGCCCATGACCCAAAATCATCAAACCCTAGAATCTACTCCTTATAAATAGAAGACAAATGGCACCAAGCCAAGGGACTTCTCTCTCCCTCTATTCTCTCTCACACACTCTTTAGCCTACTTTGACTAGTGGCGTAACAAGTCTGCTTGTAGTCACCAAATGGGAATCGCCACCCGAAGTGGCAACAACATCTTCTCTCTAAATACGTCTTATAGATCCAGGATTAACCCCCAGTACTTAAGGATAAAGGCTATACCTAAACAGGTGTAGATTTATGCTTAAACAAGTGGCGCCATCCGTGGGACCCACTGGTACTGTTAGGGCCCATTTGGTCTAAATAGGGGCAAATGTCATTGTTTTGTGCAACCAAGATGATGTCAATCGTTGCATTGTTTTGAAGCATGAATCCTGTTAAGATTATCCTTTATTTTCTAGAAACATGAATCTTGTTGTTGATAACAGGATTTTGATCAAGGTGTAAATGACAAATTTGGCTGACACTTTGGTTATGTACTTAACTATTTAATTGTATGATTTGATTACTTGGAACCTTTGTGTTTTTATGGACTACTGGTTGTGTAATTGTACCCTCCTACAAAATGAGATAAATCATGCAATTGAACTAGGAATTAGGGTTGGTGTAACATGCTATTGAACTAGTTTTGGTTGATCATGTTATTCGGGGTTATGGGCTTATGGCATCAAAGTATAATTTGATAAAGTGTGTAATTTCTTGCATATCTGGGTTCTTTAGCATTTTAATTTGAATGAGTTGTATATTGTGGTGATTATACAAGTTTTTGTGTGTGTAGACAAAAAAAGATGAGATGATTCGGTACGCACAGGAAAGAACCCCATTTGTGGAAGAGCAGGTGAGAGACATATGGGAGACCGGGAAACTGGTGGGGTACGATATAGAGCGGCTGAAGCTGTGGGAGGATAATGTTTTTGTTTTTGTCAACAATTTGGCTGCAGAGGCCAATGAGTTGGTGGAACAAAACAAAGACGAATATGGGGGAAAGAAGAAAGCAATACTTCACGCTATAAGTAACAGGATGAATGAGATGGGATTTTATCGACCAGAGGCTTATATGCGAAGTGATCCTTTCAAGCATATCACAAAGATGGATATCGTTGATGATGAGTAGATGTGATGTTGGACTAGTTGGTATTGGTGAATGCAGGGTGTTTTGGGGTGTATGACCTAGAAGGGGATACATTAGTACTACATTCGGTATATGTTCCTAGAAGTGGTAGTTGTTTATTTTGACAATTTGTCAATGAATTTGTTATGAACGTTAATTGTATTGTCAAGGTACCTTGAAAATGGTTGTTTTTAGATTACGCAAGCAATGTGAGGTTTTTTGATGTAGAGAAATAAACACAAAATCGAAGTTGTTGATTCATTCGAATGTCAAGAATATTATTTTTTAATTTAAGATCTAATATAACTTTTTGATGTCGGTAATTGTATCATTGACGATGAAACATGATCCGTGTCATTTTAAAACTTTAATCTCGTTTAGTTATGATAGGATATAGACAAATAACTCAATAATATGTGATTTTAAATTATAAGTTTTAGAAACAAAAATATTTTATTATTATCTCGGGTCTTGTGTTATTCGGGTAGATAAAGGAAAATTTTATTTTGATATACTGAAAAATATTTGTATAAGACCTTTATGCATCTTCATAGTAAGGTTAAGGCTGTTTACATCTAAACTTTTTTCAAACAACTTCGAGTTATTAAGACCCAAAATCTAAACGGCTTTGGTGTTGTGTTTAAAAAATTACTTTATCTCCTAACACTATTAAAGGAGATTAGAGGCTTACCTAAGAAAATGGTGTTGTCAATAAACTAGATAGGCCACGTTAGTATAAAGTGCACTTTTAATGACATCATGTTTTGGCTAACCACTTAGTTAAGGCTTTAGTTTGGTTCTAACTATGTATTTAGGATTAGGATGTAGTTTGTTTTTGTTTGACTATTATGTAGTACAAAAAAGGAGGTTGCCTGGTACTTAGGAGGAAGTTTGCAGGCTTAATTTACATGTTTCTCATGCACAAAAGTGCCCTAAACCGTATTACTCTTCTCAAGAATTCAAAAATTAGGTTGTTTTCCTTATAACAAATACATAATTTAATCTTTAATCGTACTTATCTTCAAAAGATGCTCTATCAAATCAGAAAGTCAAACAAGAAACCAAATTTGTGGTTCTTTCCAAGAGAAATCTTGAGAAAGAAGATAATCAAAAACAATTTTGGTGTTTCTCTATAAATCGGCCCATAAGCAACCATAATTTCTCACCACATCTTCTCTTCCTTATCTCATTGTAATCTTAATTATCTCACTAATCATGGCAAATGAAAATTTCAGTTTTGTTGAAGATCTTAGTGTGGCGAGCGACTTTTGGAACATGAAGGCACGAATCATACGTAAATGGGAACAAACCTTTAAGGTTGACATGGTACTTCTCGATGAGAGGGTAAGGGATATGTTTTCAATATTTCTTGACAACATGTATCGTGTTAATCACTCCTGTTCTCTTCCCACCTGTTTATAATTTTATTATATGCTTTATTGTGTCAGGGAAACAAAATCCAAGCTCAATGTAAGAACCCTTTGTTGCCCGATTTTGGACAATATCTCAAGGAAGATTCCACCATTGTCATCCGAAGGTTCGGTGTGGCTGAGCAAAGAGACAAGTATCGTGTGGTTCCTCTGAATCACAAGATAAACTTATTCAAGTGTTCCTCCATCCAAACTGTAACTTCCTTCCAAGGCCATCCCTATGGCTTTGATTTTGTTCCTTTTGATGAAATCAATGACAACAGGGCACGCGACAGGTTTACTATTGGTTAGTAGTCTCTCTTTTAAGGTTTATACATCATGATTTTTAGTCATTTATCAACTCAAAGGTTGGGTTAATAATCGGTCTTTATGTTCTGTTGTTACAGATGTAATGGGAAGGATTGCTTCGTGTGGTGACCTTGACATCTTCAAGAATAAAGAAAAGGAAAGCAAAAGGATGAACTTTGAGTTGCAGGACTTAAAGTATGTTTCTTTTTTCTTTTATGTTGGTTATATATTGCAGGTGTGTATATATAGTATGTTTTATGTTATAAGTACACTAATCATATACATTTAATAAAGACATCAGATTATTCAATAAGGGTAATTAATTGCATGTTTTGGTTTGGAGAAAGTACGATGGTTCCATGTTAATGTATATTCAATGATTAGTTTCATTTATATTGGTACGTATATGAACAGTATTATCAACAATGGATACCAATGTCTCTGTTTAATTCTTAACTCATTCATATTTGTTTAATTCAACTTACTTTTAGTGGCCAAATTATCAAATGTACTCTATGGGGAAAGTATGCTGAGCAATTGAACAAATTCATTTGCAAGAACAAGTCAACCGAGATGGTGATTTGTATACTTCAACATGCTAAATTGAAGAGATTTAACAGTAAGTTTGGATATTTATGTACATATACATACAACATATAACAGCATCCTATATACTCACCTCAATGTTGTTATGTTTAGGAAAGCTCACTGTTCAGAATGACATGTATGGAACCAGACTTTTCCTCAATGAAGACATCGAAGAAGCAAATGACTTGAGGAGGGGGTACAATGCTTTCTCTATAGCTTATTTTTTTCAGGAAGTAAATGAAATGTATGGAACCACCTTTTGTATTCTAATAGTTAGCTCATGGATTTATATTATTCATTGATTTTATTTTTTTCAGCCTCATATTGAGAGATGGTGTTGGTGCTGCTTCACAAACCATCCTAGAGTCCCAGACTGTTTATCCTTTCCATAAGGAATTTGTTATCAACACTGTCAAAAAGCATGTGGATGAGATTGGGGAATGTCACGAGGTATACGTTCATTGTTTTTGTCTTTATATAAAACTGATAGATTATTTAAAACACAGCCCATGTTCATAGTTTAATATAATTGATTTAGGAAGCACATTATGTTGTTCTTGCTACAATAAGAATGATTGAAGAGGATGTTGGGTGGTTTTACGTTGCATGTCGTCAACATAGCAAGAAGGTTTTGACTAAGGAAGAGTTTCTAGAACAAACTACTGAAATTCCAAACCCACTTTCTTGACGCTCCCATGGACAGTCTTTGGTGTCTTGCTTGCAACGACATCGCCACATCGTTTAACAAAGTATATTCCTTCTTCACTCAAAGTTTGTTTTAATATTACATCACACTAATTATTTAATTCCTAAACAATACTTTGTCAACTATATTAAGGTACAAGGTTCAATTTAGAGTCCAAGATAACACAGGTTCTGTCTCTTTGGTGATGTTTGACAAAGATGTTGCTAAACTCATCGGTTTGTCTGCAAATGACATTCGAGAGAGACAAGTTAGGGCAGGTGAGGTTGATACTTTCCCTCATGAGCTCAATGTCTTGCTAAACAAGCTCTATGCTTTCAAGATCTTTGTTGCAAAATACAATTTTGAAAAGGATTACTTGGTGTACACTGTTGCAAAAGTTTGTCAAGACCCTGAAATCATTGATGAACTCCAAAAAAATGATGAAGATGATGAGGTAACAACTTGTGTTCATCAACTTAATTAGCTAATAATTATTCTGTTTTTTTTTTCAAAATAGTTATTATTTTCATAATTATTTGATAGGGAAGCCGTGGTGAAGGTGAAATGATCAATGCTAAGCTTGGAGAGTGCTCTCAGTCTAAGTTTGGAAAATCAATATGTTACTCTTTGAACAGATATTCAATCGACGACATATATATCTATCAAAACATAGTAACAAAGTAAAAGCCTTGATGAGAGCCTATTTTGCTAAACTAGGGTTATACATGTGAAAATATTCAATATCATTATACAAACAAAACGTTGTAGTAGACATAGAATTCAATATATACTGAAACATATTACATCGAATCCAGTTTCACAAACAACCGATTGTATAATTACTTACCTCAATTGCCATGCCTGTAAACGATATTGTAGATTGTATTGTTCAATTGATACACTTTGTGCTAACAGAGGGAATGACGTGAAAAATAAAGGAAACAAGAATGGGGGATACAAGTTTGGTAGGTACACCCGTGAATGTTTTGGTTTTTTTAATTAGTTTTTCAATTTTTTATTTTATATTTCAAGTTTTAGAAATAAAATCTAATCTTATCATTTGTTACATTTTATTTTTGGTCATTATTCTATAATTTAGAACTTTTAATTTGTCTTAATCAATATTGACTTAATGCTAAAACATTTTTAAAAAATATTTTTTCATAACAAATTATTAATATTTTAAACATAACATCCCATGAATTGCCAAAAAGAAATAAAAAACAAAGACTAAAATTGAATATTTAATACTAGATTAAACCTGTCCGTTGGACGGTAACATTATAATAATTAAGCAGTAATAATATAATAAATATATAATATATGTTATTTTTAATATTTGTAGACCATTAAAAAACTATAATGTAACAAATTTATTTGAAAATCTTTTATATATACTAAAAGACAACTGACCTAATAGCTTATTAACCAATCATAACTCTCGATTTTATCAAATTGGAAATTGATGATGTCATTATTAATTTAATTATAAATTAAAAATCCTAATAATCATTATCCAAATATATTAGTATATTATATTAATATTAATATTTGTAGAAAAAATCTCATTAATTTACACTTTTTTGTTTTCCATCAATAATTTACACTTTTTATCCCCACTAAATACTTAATTTATAATTATTACAATTTGTAGTTATCAACTTAAGAATTTTGTTTTAGATTTTCATCATTTAATTAAATTAAAAAATTTCAACATTTTATTTCTAATTTTTTTCTTCAATAAAATCTTTTAATATACTAAAAGGCATTTGCTCTAAAAACTTATTGACCAATCACAAATTTACAATTTTTGACCAATCACATAGTTGACTTTTGTTTTCATATTTGAATTTAATTTACACATTTTTGTTTTCAATCACAAATTTACACTTTTTAACCATTAATTCTAATATAATAGATAAAGAATAATAGCTAATATATATCCAATATAATAATAGCTAATATATATTGAATAGAATAATAGCTAAATATCGCTAAGTATGTCACAATCTACAACTTTGATGAATATATTATGATTTTGTAATATTCAAATATCGTTATGTATGTCACAGTAAACAACTTCGATAAACATATTTTTAAAAATATTTCACTATAAAACTTAAAGTTTTATAATATAGATTAATTTTTTATTACTAAAATTTTTAAATCATAATAAACTAACATCTAATATTATTAAAGTTGTAATTCCGTGTATTAAACACGGGCCTAAGATCTAGTATTATAGTATAATGATTACTACGTATTTTCAAATTTTATATTACTCGTTATATAACTACATATATAGCTTTAAAAGATTTGTTTTAAAAAAAAAGGCACATAGTAAAAAATTCTACTTAGCAAAATAAGAAGAATACCACATAAGTCCAGAATTGTCATTTTTTTGTTATATAGAAAGAAATAGTAAATGATTTTAAATTTATAAATGGTATTATTAAAGAAACATATAAAATGATTTTTAATAAAATCCTTAAAGTAAGACAGATTACAAACCAAATAATATTTATAAAAGAATAAATAATTTTAGTTGTATAATTGATAATAGTCTCATTTTTTTTACCAAAACTTTCAAATATTTCTTATTCTCAACTCTTGCAAGAAAGACGTATAATTGACCATGAGCCCCTGAATAAAACTAAAAACTCTAAATATAATATTTCATTCTCACAACAGTTGCATAATTAACTGAATTGGCCATAAGAGGGGAAAAAAAATATGAAATCAATAAAAAAAATCTTGGTGACAATAACGAAATAGTCAAAATACATTACAATCCACTCAAAAATAATACCAAATACATATTTCATTAAAAAAAATATAAGTTTTACAGTTCACAAATAACAAAAAACAACATTAAAGTGTCATAAAAATAATTTTAGAAAAAGGTAAAAGAAAATACCGGAATGATAATACCGAAAAATACCGAGAATACCGACCGGTATTAAATAGTAAAAATACCGGTATTTAAAACATTGATAAAAAGAAATCTAAAATTTAGAAGAGCTTGATGTTAAAGGCTACAAAATTTTTGATAATACTTATACTTAAAATGTGATATTGATTCCGTCCATATATATGAAAGCATTTAAGTTATAATTAAATTTGAAATATGTAATATCTCATATAATATATTAATTTATATCCTAAATAATAGTAAGAGACTTGTTATCGTTATCATATATTGTTTCATTTTTTAGTTTTTAATTTTTTTATTATTAATTAATGATGATTAGGATAAATGATTAGGAATAATTATATGAAATGATTAAAATTAGGAAATTAATGAAAAAATGACACATAATGAAAAATCCTACATGACATTCTCTCCTAATTGCCAACTAAACAAAAAACTATCATCTCTTAGTTATATAGAGAGATAACCAATACATGTAACTAATGAACTTGATTTTGTACGTGGTTAGATAAATATGTAACATCAACAAAATTTTATACCAACGGCTATTGATTGTCCGTGATTCTACGCGGGTCTAAAACTAGTTATATTATGTGGTGGAATATTTTGTCACGAATAGAATGATGATGCGTGTATTGTATTGGTAGATTAGTAGGTAAATGAATC
>CM067170.1:85132667-85160167 GCA_034093135.1 Erigeron breviscapus | reverse complement strand
AATTACCTATACAACAACAAAACTTTGTCTATGAACTCATCCAAGCCTTTGCAACCATTGGTATTGTGTCATTTGGACTATGGATGTCATGTACTGCTTCGTTTTGAAACAGACGCTTACAGTCTGTGTATATAGTCAATATCATATGTAATATATTCAATTACTGTGTGTAACGTCTTCCATCACTTGTTTGTGTGCTATATTTAGCATAAAAGTATGATACCCTGATGACAGAAATCTTTATTATATAATATGCATCACTTAGAGAGATTGGCAGATTACGCTGAATAACCACTATTCTGATTCTTTTCTACAACCAGAACTTCATCTATGATGCCACTTATTTATCTATATAAGTATAAGTTTAACAGCCTGCTGGTCGGCCGCCTCCTCCTCCTCTCCGTGGGTCGTGCTTGGGATTTGATCCTGGATCATGATAGTCGGTCACCACATCAAGCTGGACAAGCTTCCTTGGTCTTGGAAGTATGTTGACACATTTTGGGGTTGCAACATTGGTGATGCCAACAGCTATAAGCGAATAAGGAATAAAAGAGATGAGCTTATTAGTTATAAGTAACTAGTAAGCGTGAATATGAAAAGAAGAATGTAAATAAACCTGAAAATGTGCAAATGAGTAACACAAGGGAAGTTAGAATAATGATTTTATTCTTGGTGTGAAGAGCCATGAATAAGTGAGAGAGAATTATATGGAGGAACGGGACAGTTATATATATATAGCCTGCCTGCCTGCCTTAACAGGTGCGAATGAGGATGTTTTCTACCGAAAATTAATGTCAAATAGCCCTCAACTGTGAGCTCACATTCATTCATTCATCAATCAATGTTACCTTACATCACCCCCTCTATTTATGAGTCAACTATACCTATCATATTATGGGTATATTTGGCAAAAGTAACTCGTGCTATTAGTTGTAATTTGTACCTATAGCTTTTAGTGCTTTTTAAGCAAAGCTGTTTGCTAAAGTAAAATAGAAAAGTAGATCTAGACCGAGGATGAAGATCGGAAGGTGTTAGAAGCTCCAAAACCTCCTTGGAATCTGCAAAGTCGACCTAGGGTTGAATATGGGCGGCTAGGGCTGCTGAATCGGTTCTCTCCTAGGGTTTTGAGGGTTAGTTCAACTTAAATAGGTGTTTAAGTCGGTTGCTGAACTGGGCCGCCCAGCAGCACTGGATGGGCTCCTAGCGGCGCTCGGCATGGGCCAGCGGCTGCTTCTCGTACTTCTTCGTTCGGCTCCCGAATTACCTCCTTGTGTCTTGTAACTTCATAGGCTTCCATCTTGAGTTACTTGATGCCATTTACCCTCTCTTGCATCTTCCGTGAACCTGCGTAAACATAGAATCCATTAAGTATCGATAGTTCCGGAATATTAACTCATTTAGACATTGAAATGAAGCCTTTTAATAGGGGTTTTTATCACAATATGGACGGTCATCAAATGCCTTGAGATGTTATGAAATACGATATGTGATGATTTATGATATGTAATGATAGAGTATATGCATTGATATACGATTTATGGTGACCTATGATATGCAATGACCTATGATGCGTAATGATATATGACATGAAATGACGAATGAATGTGTACGATATGTAATGACGCTTAATATGTATATGTGCATGTGTAAATGTGATTTTGATGTGTAACGAAATGTTAATGATGATGACACTTATGATGTTGGCATGATGTAAACGTCCATGCTATGCGATTACATGATTTGTGATGATTATAAAGAAGTGCGACAAATATTACGTGTTTAAGTATATCCGGGTGGAGTAACTCACCACTAAATGCACAAAGGCATAAACGGTATACTCCTGGATTGACTATGTCTTTCCTTAACGACGTTGATGGACCGCCGGTAGGCAATACCCATCATGTCGGGTGTGAGGTTCCCTCTCAGGTCTTAGGACCGCCTACACAAAACCCCCACCTTCCCATGTGATATGTGACGAATGTCACCAAAAGTGTAAAGTGAAAAGTGAATGTGTAAAGTGACAAGTGAAAGATAAAGTGAAAAGTGAATGTAAATGATGATAGGCACGATTAGGATTGTAACTCCTATGATAATTAATGTAATGTGATGCTATGCAATGACTTGTGTTTTATAATGTGATATGTTTAAATGTGATGTGATATGATGTTTAATATAAGGTGATATGGTGTTGTGCCATGACTTGTGCATTAATGATTATAATGTATTCTTCAAAGATTTTAAAATGGACAAACGTTTTGTAAACTACATGTGTTATCTTACTTAGCTAATTTATTAGCTAACACTTGCTCTTTTAAAATGTGTTGTGCCATCAGGTTTAGCAAGTTTGAGCAGGTAGATGTGAGAAGATGCGAGGCTTGGGTAGATGATCTTGTAGCTGACCTTAGTCACCCATGATAGCCTCAATTATTAGACTCTTGTTTATTATGTCCAGATGTTATGACTTTAATGCAATGTTGACTAGGTTGTTTTATGTTTGAACAACCGTTTGGGTTTCCATTTAACTTATTGTTTTGATATGATTAGTAACACCTCTTTTGTTTAAATGAACTGTCCATATGGATTAGTTGATGTATTTAAATGATTACTTCCGCTAAGTTTTGACGCCGTTAGGCAAAAATTTTTGGAAATCCATATTTTTAAACGGCGGGTGTTACAAGTGGTATCAGAGCAATGATTTAAGCAAACCAATGACTAATTTCCCATAGGATTTGAACTTAAACCGTTAGGGGACCAAATAGGCTTAAGTAGGTGTGCTTAGACTTTGAGATAAAATGACTTAGGACGGGTTGGGATGAGTGAAAGTGTAGGATTAAGGCTTCATGTTCTTTAATGTGTTTCTATGTGTATACTCATGTTGTGTAGCCTTTACTCCTCTGTTTCTCGCTCTCTCCGTCGCTAAACTATTCTATTGCTATGAAAGACGATCTCTGAAGGTAATGTGTATCTCCCCATTTGGTTTTTGATAGAATGTGTATTGACTTGTGTGCATAGAATTATGATTAAAAGGGGAAGTTTGTGTGAGATAAGATTCGGTCAAAGATGTCCAACCCCTGGGGTTAGTGACAATGACCGCATGAAAATGAGATGTTGTATGCGGGATAAAAATCACGTGAATGGAATTGGTGTAAAGAAGGCACTAGCAATGGTGCTAGCTCCTCAGCACGCACTAGCAATCCTTATCCTAATCTTCCCATTATTGGCATGATGCCTAATGAAGGAAGAGTTCAATACTCTTCTGGGGAATCTTTTGAGGGAGACATTGGCAGTGATGGTTTTAAACCAATCGCTCCTCATCAACTTACTCTTAAAGCTGCTGATCCTTTTAAGAGAAGCACAGTTGTTGTACCTTATGACTATAGCACGCCTCAGCATGCTAGCTCTGTCAGTCAGCAACCCCAACAAGTTGCTTCTCAAACCCCTTCTTCCTCAACCTCTCATCATGTACCTGCACATGCTGACAGTAAATCTGTTCAGCATGATCGTCTTATGAAAAGACGCGTCAGGTTCGGTGACACTAGATATCAGCAAGTAGGACCTTCTCAGGTCAGACCTGCTGATAAACAGGTCCACCAGCAGGCACCCCAATCGATGCCTATTCCTTCCATTTTGAGGCATAAAACTCCTCAAAAAGAAAGAATGCCTAATACTCAAAATAGGTCTATTACTCCTCAGAAAGGATACTTGCCCCATCAGCAAGTAAGACCTATCACTCCTCAAAGAGGACACTTGCCTCATCAGTAAGTGAGATCTACTACCCCTAATAGGCAGTACCTACCTCATAGGCAAATGAGGTCAGTTACTCCAAACCAGCAACCCAGACCGATCACTCCTAAAAGAGTGCATCAGTCTCATCAGCAGGGTCCTTCCTCTTCTTCTCACCCTGCTGTTAAACAAGCCTGGAGTGTAGTCAAGGGATCACAAAATCCCTCTACTTCTCAATCTGAGGATCCAAAAGGAAAGTCTATTTTGGGTCCTGCTCCTAAGATGCCTCAGCTTACACTTAAGCATAAGCAAAAGTCAAAGCAAAGAAAAGGGCATCTTCCTCCTCTGACCCTAAAATTAACGAGCTAGCTCAGCAAGTTAATGATCTCTCCTCTCAACTGAAGGAATTCTTCCTTCAAAATCAAAAAGGCAGCACCTCTGTTAAAAATGCTACATATGTGGCAGCAGAGGTCATGTTGCTTCTGACTGTGACAACTCCAGAGATGCTCCTGAGGTTGTCATTCAACCCAATCCTCCTTCCTCAGCAGTTGCTTCCTCACTGTGGTCAGCGAAAGTTCTTCTTCCGATGAACTTGAAAATAGTATAGGAGATACAACTGTTCTCTCTGAGGAAAACATTGCTGACTTCATTGCTGCTCAGCGAATTTCCTTTCCTCTGTCTCAAGAGATCATTTCTAATGGTCACGGTAGCATTCTAGTCGAGTATGGGAACAACAATCAAGTCAGCAACTTGACTGTTCTAGATACTGGAAACACTATCACCTCTGCTGATCAATACTTCACCTATGTGGTTGATCGTGACATGCTTCCTGCTCATCAACTTGTTGATAACTCTCCAAGAGATGAGATTACTGACCCTAGTGCTCCTCTTCCTCTCTCTACTGATGATACTATCAGTAGAGAGGAATCCTCTGAAGCTTAAAGCTTTAATCCCGCTGACATGGCTGTCAGTGAGTTTAACAGTGAACCAATCTAAAATCCTTATGTTATATCCATGCAGGGCTCACTAGGAAAGGGTGTGTGGTACTTGGACAGTGGCTGTTCAAAACACATGACTGGCACTAAGACCCTGCTGGATAACTACGTAGAGGCTGCTGGCCCTACTGTAGTGTTTGGTGATAACTCCACTGGACAAACTGAAGGATATGGTCTTCTCTCTATTGGTCTCATCAAATTCACCAAGGTTGCTTATGTAAATGACTAAATGGTTTGAAACATAATCTTATCAGCATAAGCCAACTTTGTGATGCTGACTACAAAGTGATTCTTGATAAGCATCAAGGCACTGTTGTAAATGTAAACAAGGAAGTCGTCTTGGTCGCTCCAAGAAAATGAGATGTATATCTGGTGGACTTCACTCCTATCAAAACTGATAGTGAGACTTGTTTCTTTGCTAAGTCAGCTGCTGAACTCAATTGGTTATGGCACAAGCGTATGTCGCATGTGAATTTCAAAACCATCAACTCTCTGGCCAAAAAGAACCTTGTTCGTGGCCTTCCTCATCTCTCTTTTGAAAAGGATAGACTCTGTGGTGCTTGTGAAAAAGGTAAAAGCCACAGAGCCACTTTCAAAACAAAGCAGGCCAATTCTATCTCTGGCTGCTTTCATCTTCTTCACATGGACCTTTTTGGTCCTGTAAATGTCCAAAGTCTAAAGGGTAGCAAATACACTTTAGTAATCGTGGATGAATATTCACGATATACTTGGACTATTTTTCTTCGTTCTAAGAGTGATGCTGCTGAAGAGATTATCAATTTCATCAAGAAAATGGAAAACCTCAACAGCATAAGAGTTAAAGAACTCAGAAGCGATCATGATACTGAGTTCAGAAACCACACTCTTGAATCCTTCTGTGCTGATCAAGGGATCTCACAAAACTTTTCTTCCACCAGAACTCCTGAGCAAAATGGTGTTGCTGAAAGAAGAAACAGAACTCTAATTGAGGCAGCATGCACTATGCTCAGCGAGTCCTCCTTGCCGAGTAAATTCTGGGCAGAAGCTGTCAGCACTGCCTGTCATACTCAAAACAGATGTCTTATTGTCAAAAGACATGACAAGACAGCCTATGAGGTTTTGAAAGGTAAGAAACCTCAAATTAAATACTTCCATGTCTTTGGATGTCCTGTCTTTATCTTAAATAACAAGGATCACCTAGGAAAATTTGATCCTAAAGCTGATGATGGATACTTCCTTGGTTACTCCTCCATCAGCAAGGCTTTTAGAGTATTCAATACTCGCCTTCAAAAGGTTGATGAATCAATCCATGTAACTTTTGATGAAAGCTCATCAGCTCTCAAGGATATCCAAACCATTTCATCAAAAGTCATTTTCAATGAGCTCGCTGTTCCTCTTACTGAGGAAGCTGACTCATTTGTTGATGCATCTTGCTCGCTGCCTGATAATAATCAGCATGACAAACATGATAGTTCAGCAGATGCTGAACCAGAGCAAGTTGCTGCTCATATCTACTCGATTGAGCCTATCTTAAGATCAATCCATGCAGCATCAGCCAAACCTAGATCACTGGCTGATGACGTGCATGCTGATGACTCTACTGAGGAAGAGTTTCATGATGCATCAGCAAATGCCGAAGAATGATGGATACTTCCTTGGTTACTCCTCCATCAGCAAGGCTTTTAGAGTATTCAATACTCGCCTTCAAAAGGTTGATGAATCAATCCATGTAACTTTTGATGAAAGCTCATCAGCTCTCAAGGATATCCAAACCATTTCATCAAAAGTCATTTTCAATGAGCTCGCTGTTCCTCTTACTGAGGAAGCTGACTCATTTGTTGATGCATCTTGCTCGCTGCCTGATAATAATCAGCATGACAAACATGATAGTTCAGCAGATGCTGAACCAGAGCAAGTTGCTGCTCATATCTACTCGATTGAGCCTATCTTAAGATCAATCCATGCAGCATCAACCAAACCTAGATCACTGGCTGATGACGTGCATGCTGATGACTCTACTGAGGAAGAGTTTCATGATGCATCAGCAAATGCTGAAGAACTGGAGTCAGCTGATGACTCCAACATCAATGATAACTCAAATCAGTCGAATGGCTCTACTGATCTTACTTCTGAACCTATTCTTACCATTGACTTCTCTCCTTACAATAATCTCTCTGCTGGACCCATCTCTCAGTCTTCCGCTGACACTCGACTAGGTTCATCAAGTGTTCCTGCACTTAAATGGACTTCTAGTCATCCAGCTCACCAAGTGATTGGTGATCCTTCTCAAGGGGTTGTTACTCGATCAGCGACTAGAAACACATGTCTCTATGTGAATTTCATCAAGTGTTCCTGCACTTAAATGGACTTCTAGTCATCCAGCTCACCAAGTGATTGGTGATCCTTCTCAAGGGGTTGTTACTCGATCAGCAACTAGAAACACATGTCTCTATGTAAATTTCTTGTCGATGATCACCCCTAAGAATATAGGAGAAGCAATGGCTGATCCTTCTTGGGTAGAGGCTATGCAAGAAGAACTTACCCAGTTCAAACGACAGCATGTCTGGTTTCTTGTCCCTCTACCTACTGACATAGAACCCATTGGCACAAAATGGGTTTATAGGAATAAAATGGACGAAGATGGTGTAGTTACTCGTAACAAGGCTAGGCTGGTTGCACAAGGATACCTTCAGGAAGAAGGTGTTGATTACGATGAAACCTTTGCACCAGTGGCCCGACTAGAAGCAATTCGCTTATTCTTGGCACATGCTGCTTACAGAAACTTCACAGTATATCAGATGGATGTTAAGAGTTCTTTCCTAAATGGAAAACTCGATGAGGAAGTTTATGTTAAGCAGCCACCTGGTTTTGAAGATCCAGCCAAGCCACACCATGTCTATCGTCTTTATAAGGCTCTATATGGTCTTAAACAAGCTCCCAGAGCTTGGTATGACACTCTTTCTGAATTTCTTCTCTCTAACAAGTTTCAGCGAGGGTCCATTGACAGCACCCTCTTTATCTATAAAAAGGGTGCTGATGTTCTTTATGTCAGATATATGTGGATGACATCATCTTTGGGTCCTCCAGCAAGAAACTTTGTTCTAAGTTCAGCTCACTGATGTCTTCTCATTTTGAGATGAGCATGATGGGTGAGTTGACTTTCTTTCTTGGTTTACAAATTCGCCAACTCCCAAATGGGATTTTCATTAATCAGGAGAAGTACATTCGAGACATGCTGGCTAAATTCGACTTGTCCAATGTAACAACTAAAGCCACTCCTATGTCTCCTCCTAATAATCTCCATGCTGATCCTGATGGTAAGCATGTGAATCCCACTCTCTATAGGGGAATGATTGGCTCGCTGATGTATCTCACAGCGAGTCGTCCTGACATCATGTTTGCTACTTGCTTATGTGCAAGATATCAAGCCTCTCCTAGGGAGTCACATCTTCTCGCTGTCAAGCGAATCTTCAAGTATCTAAAAGGTACTCCCACACTGGGTCTCTGGTATCCCAAAGACTCCAGTTTTGACTTAGTTGCTTATTCTGACTCTGACTATGCTGGTTGCATGTTAGACAGGAAAAGCACCAGTGGTGGATGTCAACTGTTGGGGGGGGGGGAAGCTGACTAGTTGGTCTAGTAAGAAACAGCATACAGTGTCCATCTCCACTGCTGAAGCAGAATATGTATCAGCAGCGAGTTGTTGTGCACAGTCCTCTGGATGAAAAACCAACTCGCTGATTATGACTTAGAATTCTCTAAGATTCCCATAATGTGTGACAATACAAGTGCTATTGCTATCACACACAATCCTGTTTAGCATTCTAAGACCAAACACATAGACATTAGGTACCATTTCATTTGTGACCATATCATGAAAGGGGATGTTGAAATCTACTTCATTCCCACTGATGACCAACTTGCTGATATTTTCACTAAACCATTAGATGAAACCAGATTTAAATATCTGGTCAGCAAGTTGGGAATGCTGAATGGTGAATCAGCGACATGACTTGTCATGTCTGCTGATGCTTCAACTGACAACTCTCTCATAAGTTGAAAAGTGACCTTATGGTCAAAATTTCTTTCAGCAAGTTCAAGTGTGTCTTACTTGCTAAACAAAACAACAGCAATAGAGAGCTAAATGTCTCTATCTAGTCCAGCAGCAAACGGCTGCTGGTAAAGACATCTAAAATCCGTTGATCCCTGTTGCTTTGGGAAAAAGCAAAACAAAAGCAATAGAGAGCTAAAAGTCTCTATCTAGTCCAGCAGCAAACGGCTGCTGGTAAAGACATCTCAAATCCGTTGATCCCTGTTGCTTTGGGAAAAAGCAAAACAAAAGCAATAGAGAGCTAAAAGTCTCTATCTAGTCCAGCAGCAAACGGCTGCTGGTAAAGACATCTAAAATCCGTTGATCCCTGTTGCTTTGGGAAAAAGCAAAACAAAAGCAATAGAGAGCTAAAAGTCTCTATCTAGTCCAGCAGCAAACGGCTGCTGGTAAAGACAAATTAAATCCGTTGATAGCTGACAATTTGCTAAAAATTGTACTCTTTATTCATCAGCGACCAACGTTTGCCGTAAAGTCGCTGACTGAAACTCTTTCTCTAAATGAGGTAACCAGATTTTCAAAATTATCAGTGGATATACTTCAATCTCAACTATTTTATCGTGTGAATATATCCACCAAGTATTTTTATCAATATTTTATTGAAATCTCAAAACGGTTACCTCGATTTTCTCCCTAATGGACAACTTGTACACTGTATCCGCCGTAAAACTCGAGTACTTTTGAAATATGGTACAAGTTGTCACATCAATCCTTTTTTATACGTTACTCAAATACGTATATATATGTATATATTACGTATGAAAGAGAGTATTGGTGACGGTTCACTGTCATAGTTATGGGGCCCATATCCATGCTATATATACTCAAATCTTTTTCAATCACCATTCTTCATACTCTCATAATTCACCTTCTCAATCCTTCTCTCCTATTCTCAAAATCTCCTTAAAACACTCTCAAATTTTCTAATATTTTCTCTCTTTTAATCCTTTCAACTCCTCTTCTGCATACTCCTAAAAATGTCTTATTCATCTTCACAACAACAACAACAACAACAATCAAATAATCCTCCTGTACCTCCCACTCATGTTGAGTTTCCAGATGACTTAGGAACTCGAAAGGCACTTAAACACGTTCCTCTTTATATGCATTCAGAAACATTCGATCCAGAAATTATTCCTTCATCTCAAAAAGTAAACTTTCAAGCCCAAAGACTCACCATAAAATCCAATAATTATCTGGGTTCCCTTGAAGTTCCATCCGGCATAATTGGGTACCAACATATGCTTGACTTCATAAAAGCATGCCCAGTGTCAAGTGCCATCTATTCTGATCCCGAAGATATGTATGTCTATCTTCTCCGGGAATTCTGGTGGACATGTGATTATCACTTAAGTATTGGTGCTATTACTGGTACCGTGAAGAAGAAACAGGTACGCATTTCAATCACACCCAAAATTCTTCGCACCGCTCTTGGTCTTCCTGATCAAACAAAGGAGAGACCATTTGTGAATCCAGCAACAATAGAACAATGGAAAGCTTGGCTCCCAACCATTGGGTATGGGGCAGATTTGCCAAACAGCAACCCCCTGAAGAAGCATCTCCCTGGCGTTTGGAGATTATTGTTCGCTCATGTCATCCAGTGTTTGGGTGGCAACTCTGGATCCTTTGATCAGGCTACTGCCTTAAACATGCAAATCATCCATGCTTTGGCCACTGGAAGATTTATTGATTTTGCCTCGGTTATTTTTGAAGACATGAAGGCAAAAGTTCAAGCCAGCAACCGCTCATATACTATTCCATTCACCAGGTTCTTCTCTCTCATTTTCAAACAAGAACTGAAGGAAAAATATAACCAATTTGGTGCCACTATCTGCAAACCACCAAGAATTGGTCCTTCAGTATACAAACAGCCTGCTTGTGATCCTGAATTCTTTGACAGCAAGCTTGCTGAACTCACTCCTCCGATGAAAGAGGTACTTTTCTCTTCTTATCCACACCTGTATATAAGAAAACCCTCTGGTGTGGATGCTGGCACTGTAATTATTCAAGAAATCTCTAAGGCTGCAAAGAAAGCCAAACAGGAACGATCAAAATCTTCCAAAACTTCATCTGCTCCATCCTCATCCGCTGCCGATGCTCCAAAAAGAAAGAAGAAAGCAGCAAAAGGTGTGATGATTAAAGGGTTGGAATCCTCTCAGCTGTCTCTCATTGATGAGGAGGAAACCCCTGCTGCTATTGAAAACATAGAGCAGCAACAAACTGAAACAGAAGCTCTTCAATCCCCCACCCCTATCAGCTTCTCTGTAGCTGATAACTCTGAAACACAAGTTGCTGGGGGTGTTACCTTAATTGAAAGTGCTGTGTATGATGTTACTGAAGGTGATGGTGCTGGTGATATTGTAGTTGAAAATATTGAAGAAAGAGTTGTAGAAAGTGGTGCTGGTGATATTGGAGTTGAAAATATTGAAGAAAGAGTTGTAGAAAGTGGTGCTGGTGATATTGTAGTTGAAAATATTGAAGAAAGAGTTGTAGAAAGTGGTGCTGGTGATATTGGTGTTGGTGTAGCTAGTGTTAATCTTGAAACTGCTGGTGGTAGTGAAACAGTGATGGAAGATGCTGAAAGAAGCAATGTTGATCTTGGTGATGTGTCTGCTGTTGAAATAGTTGAAGATGATGGTGTTAATGATGAAAGTGATTTTGAGTTGGGTGATTTTGTTGCTGACGATTTTCAGCTTGATTCTTACAGTCATGCTGATGAGAAAGAAGCTAGTGATATGGAAGTGGTACACACCGATGACATGGAAGTTGAGGAAGATGATGTAGATGTGGTACACATTGATGACATGGTCTCTGAAAATGTTACAGTTGCTGAACCAGAAAATGTAGACACTGAAAGTATATCAGTGGCTTCAATTGCAAGACCAGCAACTCCACCAGTACAACCAGTGAACACTATGCTATCTCTGGGCATGCCTTCCTCCTTCCAAGCTGTTCCTGGTTGTTCTTCTCACTTGCTAATTGAAGTCGAGTCTCTTGCAGTTAAGGATTTGGGTATTTCTTACTCCACCTACTCTGCGGATAGGTTGGAAAGGGTAGAGCATCAATTAAATGATCTCACCAAAGCTGCCAATCTTGCTATTGACTTGAAGGACAAGGAGTCTGGTAGGCTGGTTTCCACATTGACCAGCTGGTACAACAAGCAGAATGAGAACAGCAAAGCTATTGACACGCTGAAAGATAACACAACCTCCATAGCTGATGCTCAAATTAAAATCAATGCCACAACAAGTGTTATCAAGCGTGATCAGCAGATCATTAAATCTGGTGCCTTGTCACTGATAAAATGTGCCAACTCCACCAGCTACTCAGCAAAGAAGGCAGCCTCCACCAACAAATCTGCTGCTGCTAATGTAAAGAAGCTGAGTGATCTCATCTCTCCTCTGACTACTCAAGTTGAAAATAACACTAAGGCAATTCAAGCCTTAGAAAAGCAAGTTGCTAATCTTCCTGTTCCTTCAGTTGCTTTCACTAAGGAAGATCGTCAAAGGCAAATCAACTTGGAGAAGGAGGTAGTTGAAATCAAAAATCTATTGACCCAGCTGGTAAATAACCAATCTAAACAGCCAGCGACTGTGGAAGTTGTTATTAACAATGCAACTTCCAAGGGGGAGAAAGTTGATGCTGCTGTTATAGAAATGGTTAGTGAAGCAGTGAACAAAGCTATTGAGAAAATATATGAAGAATCTGCTGAAGAGGTTATGGAAACTGATGATGCTGCCGCTGACATCGCCAAAGCTGATGAAATGGCGATTGTGGTAGTTAGTAATGAAAAGGAAAGTGAAGTTCCCCCTGCTGGTGCTGAGGGAGAGTCTACTGGAAAAGAAATTGTAAGTATTGAAGTTCCCCCAGCTGGTGTTGAGGGGGAGCAACAGATAGTTAATGTTAATGTACCCTCTGCTGCTGTTGGTGAGGGGCACATTGAAGTCTTTGATGATATAGGGGAGGAGTTTGACCCCCAAGTGATCAAAGCAACATGGGAAGCTGGTTTTGCTAGAGAAATGGAAAGAGATAGATCAAAGGAAATGCTTCCAGTTTTTCATAAACGATATATGGCCAATGCTGAAATTACTCCTCTCTCTGATGCTCGTCGAAAACAGCTCACTGATTCTGGATTCTTCAAGAAACCTCCCACCGCTCTTCCAACAGAACAAGTAATTGCTACTTCATCTTCTCTCTCATCTGTTCAGCTACCCATTCAACCTTCAGCATCAAATGATTGATATTTTGGCACTGACTGCCGATGGAAAAACTCAAGAAGAAGCCATCAAGGAGTTGGATAGGATCAAGGAAAATCAAGAGAATGAAAGAAAGAATCTTGAGTACATCAAGCAGCTACCTCTCCTTGAAAAAGATCAGTTGGATGGTGAGCAAAGGATGCTGCTGAAAACGGGTGGTGCTGAAGCATTATACAGGCAGAAGCATACAAAAGTTGAGAAGCAACTCAGCGAGAATAGAGCCAAGTTCGAGGAAGAAAAGGCTAAATGGTTGAAACATATGAAGGATAGAAAGAGGCCTCAAAAGATTGTTGCTGCTGAAGCCTTTCGCGCTGAAATGGGTCTTAAGACCAACTTGAAAATCTTAAGAGAAGGTGCTGACAAGCCAATCAAACTGGAAGGGGTCAAGCCAACCTCCTTGGGTGCCTCTGAGTGGGTTGAAGTCTATATGCTGGTGAAAGACAAAAAGGCTGTCAGCTACGAATAGCTTCAGAATATGCTCAAGGAATACTTTGTGAAAGCCAGAAAGTACGAAACCAAGTTCAAAACTGATCTGCCAATGCTGAGGCAAGTTTTCGGTACTCCTGCAGCTATCTCCACCTCAGCAGGAAGAAGGATTCAAGGAAAGAGGAAAGAAGAGCATCGAACCATAGCTGTTGACCTTCCTCCTATCACTGGTGATGCCTTGCTGAACACCAGACTTCCTCCCAGAAGCTTCTTTGAGGAAGGGAGAGTGATAGAAAAACCTGCTGGCATCTTCTTCACAAACTTTCAGAACAATCAACTGTTCTTTCGCTTGGATGAACTTGAAAAAGCGTCCACTGGGTTCATCTTAAGCATAAGAAGAAGGTGTGCTGAAACATCCAACAACAGATGGTTCATCAGCAAGTTGGATGAAGAATTTATAAAGCCTCATAGAAGGGATGACCCAGCGATCAGGATGGCCAAGCAAGAGGAAGCTTGGGAATTTGAAGCTGCCAACTTGTAGATGTCTTAAAAATGAAAAACTATATGTATCAGCTTGTAATATTTTAAGATGATATATAAGACATCTTTTCATCATTCCTTTATTCTTATCAAGTCTAGTCTACTCAGCAAGTCTTCTCAGCGAATAGGGGAGATTGTTGAGTCAAGGATTCGCTGACCAGACTTGGTCGCTGACGTGTGTCGTCAGCGAGTCATCAGCGAAGTCAGTGACTCTCGTCAGCGGGTGGTTTACTTCCCAATTGTGTGTCAAGGCGGGAAGTTTTCAAATCACAAGAAGACAAGAAGTCACATGGTGGTTCTTCCAACTGAATATTACCTTACATGGCAAAGGTAAAGTTGGGACCAAAACAAGGGTTTTCTCTTTCATACCCGTTTTGGTAAAGAAGACAAAGGCTCCTGGATCCAAGTACTTCGAGCCTATGAGAAGTCGACAACCACCATTCTATCACGATCATTGTAAGGCCGTGTTGCCCTAATTCCTCCCCTATATAAAGCAACACAGCCGCATCATTCACAAGTGTGTTTGTCACCATTTAAGTGTGTGTCACTTATTCTATTTGTAATTGTTTAAGTTTTCTAGTTAGTCTAAAACTTAACAATTGTATGTTCTTGTATTTTCTTGTAAGACAAGTTGTAATATCGACCATGTATTCACTGTTTAATCAATGATACATATGATTAGACTTGCATAGTTTCTTAATACTTAAACTTTACTCTTGTTCTTGTTCTTTACTTTCTATTTACTTTCTTGTCTAGACTAATTAATTATAAGTGTGCAAATCGTGGACTGTCACAGTCATAGAAGCAACAAGTGCAGCAGCAGGCTGACTATAAGAATCACCCATAGCAATCAACTTTTCAGCCTCTGAACATTCTTGGTTATGAAGTAAACCAAAAAGTCCAGGGAGATCAAGATCATGATAAACAGAACTTAATTTAACAGAAGAAATATAGTTGTTCCATTTAGGTGGTAATGAATCAAGAAATTTACTCTTCAAAACTTCATTTTTCTTAATAATTCCAACAGCAGCTAAATCATTTACTAAAGCATTAAAGCGGGTATGAGTGTCAGTCAAGGATTCATTTCTCAAAGAGAAAAATCTCTCATACCTCCTGGTCAAAGTGGTAATAGTGGATTCCATGGAAGTAGAGCAACCCTCAAACATGACAGTTAATGTACCCCACATTTTCTTAGTTGTATAACACATTTTAATAGAATGGTAAAGGTCTTTGGGCACAGCTTGGACAATGAAATTTCTAGCCTTCACGTCCAAGTTTGCCAACCTCCTATCCTCATCCCCCCAATCTGCCTTGTCCTTAACTATGGATTTGACTGTGGCAGGAATGGTTGGTTGACCTTCTCTGACCACAGCCTCTACCACAATGGTTTGTGTAGGAACATAAGGACCATCCGCAAGGATGTCAGGCATATTGTTATCGATGGATTTAAGGAACAAAGACATTCGACCTTTCCACCCACTGAAATCATCTTTATCAAACATGGGTGGTCTGGTTGAAGAACCATTATCAATATAAGATGACATAATGCTTTACTATTAAAGAAAATAAGCAAGGATCAAGTCAAGTTAATTCTTAACCTGGCTCTGATACCAATTGATACGTCCCAAGGTGTATCAATATACCAAAGTATATTGTACACAGAACAGTTGTAGAGGGGGGGGGGGGTTTTTTCTTTGTGTACAACTGTACACAAAACAGTTGTAGAGGGGGGGTGAATACAACTTTCCTCAATCTTTACAAACTTTTAAATAAAACGTTTTAAGATTTAGATTATATATTAAGTAAGTAAAGAACAGGAATCATTAAAACAGTAAAGCAGTAAAGTAAATGAAACATTCTTGAACACAGATTGTGGTTTTCAATGTAATCTTTATTAAGAAATAATCTATACAAAGAATTACAGGGTTGTTGCGGAATAAAGATAGCCTACAGATATCTAAACAACCCTTGAAATGACAAACTACAATCAATAAGTTTCTACTCAAGAGAATCAGCCCAAGCTGATCTCAAACAGACTAAGCTGTGTGTAAGAGCAAAGAAAACTTGTGTGAAGAATGATTCTCAGGAATGTCACGCATATGCAATCAAGGAATGAGGCTTTTATAGGCGAAAGCCCTTCTTCACTTGGTATCCAATGTAGCCACGTATTATTCTTCTACTGGATGACAAAGGAATATTTGATCGTGCCTTTCATGGTACTTGTGGTCCCCCACGTACTGACGCACATTCTTTATCATCCAATAAGAGTATGGACACGCATATGTAAAACCAACCACCAACCTGGATCCTAGGATTCTTCCTAGTTACGTCATTTGTCCTTATCTTCAATCCAGGTTGTTATCTTCACTTGATTGTCAGACACAGATTGGGCCGTTTGTCAAAGCACCAATCTGCCTAAGTGTTTCCAAGCTGACTGCTAATCCCAAGCTGTCTTCCGCTACCAGCTTGGTCTTCTATCTTCATTCCTCTTCTTCGACTTGGATTGAATGCTATAACATTGTTGATGCAGCTTGAATAACACTTGCTTCCATAAATTATTACAATACAAAACATGAGGCATGATCTGGGCCAGAAACAGATCACAAGCTGTGTCAGCATAGTCTGACCCAGATCAAATTACAAGAACCAAAATATTACTAAGTGTTTATAAGTCAGATTTGTCATCACCAAATTTACAATGAACATTAGGACTCAACAGTAAGTTAAGATATGATGGTAGTGAAATGTATTCATCGCATGAATCTTATGAAAAGGAAATGAAGGTAATATTCGTTGAGCATGTATGCAAGGTCTCCTTACATGGAGATCTCCTTACATGCAAGGTCTCCTTACAATGATTCTCAAGTTTATTCTATCGATAAAATGTTATTGTCTTGCATGTGTGATTGATTAATGAAAGGTAAAACCTTTTGTTTCTAATGTTGATATCATTCATGTATTTCCTAATGTTTTTCTTGAAGATCTCCATGGTCTTCTTTTTGACCGAGAGGTCAAGTTCTCTATCGAGCGTATGCCTAGATTTAATCTGTTATCTACCTTGTGGTTACAAACTGGTAACTTCATTTATACAAGGAAATGAAATTTATACAAGTTACAAGAATGTAAATAAAATTACAAGATGATAACTGAAGGAAAACTTATACAGATGGCCCTTCGCCAGTTTTCCTTCTCTTGGCAACTGAAGAGATGGGTTGGTTGTCTTCAGGATCAAAGTTCAGTTTTTCTTCAACACTTTCCTTGAACTTGATCAGACTTTGAAGCACATGAATCCAACCTCTTTCCAACTTGTTCTTCTGCTGCCTAGCCTCCAACACATTCAGCATCTCCACATGCTTAGAATGGCCATACCTATGGATGTCTGGATTTTTAGTTAAGCACATTGGTCCATTGAAGTACTGAACCCCAACTGTGAAGTATTGAGTTCCAGGCTTGATCGATACTTTGACATCAATGATCTTGCCTAGTTTATATCGACGCTGCATTACTTCTGTCAAGTATGCACGTACTTCAGATTCATTAGCCAGTTAGATCTGGCTAGTGCTCAGTTTTTGCACTGCAGCTCGGATATCTTCAGTTGTGGGCTCATTTGGTTGCACCCAAGTCCTCAAATCTGCATCTCTTGGCAGTGGTTTCAGTTTTCCTTTGGACTTGGGTGGATTTAGTACTCTTCTGACCACTTTCTTGACATTTTCCATTCTCCTTTGAATTTCATTGGACCTAATTTCTCTGGCCTTCTCCACCGATACAGCAATGTTCTTGGCATCATATTCAGCCTCATCATCAGGATAATGTTTGTCTAGCTCGATATCAAGCATTTCATTCAACATACCAATCATCCTTTGATCAGTTTTAACCTTTAAGTACTGCTCCAGTGGGATGCCTAACAGATTAGCATCACTAGCATCAAGTATCTTCAATCTTACCAGTTGTCCTCTAGCAACCAATTGGTTAGCTTGCTTTTGTTTCTTTCTTTCTTTTATACCATCACCAATTCTTGCCAGTCTTTTGCTATCACTATCAGACACTGGAGGAAGCCTATCAAGATTACCAGTTTCTAGTACACTGGCATCAGTACCAGTTGCTTCTGCTTTATCAGTTGCAATCATTTTGCCCTTATCAACATTCCCCCTATCACCATCACCTTCAAACTCTTCAATAATCTGTTGGCTAGCATCAGTACTAGCACCAGCACCAGCAACAACTACTTGCCTTTCCACCAGATTTCTTGTACCTGCACCTGGCAATCTTGGTGCAAGGACAATTCTTTCCCCCTTGGCAGCATCTAGACCTGCCCGAATTGCTTCCCAGTCTGTGTTGCAGCTAGGCAATCAGTCAAGAGGCTGCCACGACTGCATATCCTTGCACTCTTTGAAGATCGTGCAAACCATTCGGAATGACCTCCAAAGGTGGTTGGTCTCTTGAGACTGAGTCAAAACATTACCAGCAACTTGGTTTTGACTAGTCTTTAGTTCTTCCAACAACTTGACATTATCTGGAGAGAGACCAACCAGTGCATTTTCCCTTTCTTCCTCTTTCTTTTTCAAATTCTCCACTTCAGTTGCCAGTTTATCAACACTGGTCGAATGTGCAGACAGTTGGGTGTTCAGAGCATTTACAACACCTCTCAACTGATTGACCTCAACAGTTAATGGGGCCAGATCAACCTGAGGAGATGGTATCTTGGCGATCTCAGCCATCACCTTTTTACCTAATTCATCTTCTCTGGCAGCCAATGTCTCATCAATCTTTTGACCAACTGAAGTGGCCACCTGTTGCCCAAGCTCAACCATATTAAGGCTAAGTCTATTGAACAATTCCTTAACCTGCCTTTCTATCTCTTTCAAATCAACCTCTGATGATCAAACAGTAGTATCCAGCAGGTTGGAGATAGATGTGGAGACTTTCATCTGAGTTAAGTCAAAAGCTTCTTTTAATGAAGCTGATAAGGTGTTGCAGCTTCTGACCAACTCGTTGAGCTTTTGGAATACCAAGTCCTCATTTGCAGCAAACTTATTGATCCCAAAATCCACAACCTTTTGATTTGTCAGTGTATCTTTGTTGAATCTGGAGAAGGACTTAGTATTTTTGTCAATTGCCTTCTGAATATCCTCCACCCTGTTAAGAAGGTTTCGGATATCGGCTTGAAATGAGACAAATTGACTGTCCAGTGACGGAGGAGAAAGTGTCACTGGACCAGCAACAGGTGCTATTGGAGCAACTGGAGAGGGAAAAGTAAAAGGTTCCTCATCAGTTGACTCCAAAGTAGAAACAGAAATAGAACCAGGAGTGGGAAAAGAAGGACGTCTAGAGAGATCAATGTGTTGGACATGCTGAGAATGCTCAGGTGTGTCCAACGGCGGCGGCGGTGGCATGTGCCTATTTCTAGGCACAAAGAGTGAAGATATAAGGGATCGAGGTCTATCTTGTGGAATTCTAGTAAGCGTATCTGTAGAGGAAACTGAAATTGTTTGTTCTGGGGGTGGATCAAGAGATGAAGGGAGTTGATCTTGTACAGAAGCATCAACTATCTCTTGATCAGAAGCTGTTCCTTCAGAATCCGAAGACTCTAGCTGGAACTCATCAACATTCATGCCCAGATTCATGAATGATAGAGATGGCTGATCAGATTGATCAGTCTCCTGATGACCTTCTCCAGTTTCCTGGAAGGTTTCATCAGTTGGTGGTGCAGTTGCCGTAGCAACTTCACCAGGGATAGAGGTTACAGGGATTGCCTCAGTTATAACTGCTCTATCCACAGTCATAACATCACTGGCCGTAGAGTTTGGAGCTTCAGTCTCCAGTTGTGACTGGCCGAAGACATCGTCAGCTCGTGCAAGAAAAAAGTGTCAGAAATTTGGCCAGACTCAAATTGTGCAGACACGGACTCTACTCTGGGTTGGGGTAGCCCAGTATTATCTTCACCACTCTCTCCTACAGAAATTTCGAGAGTGGTTGCTTGCGGTTCACCCATTTGACTATCTCCAGCAACCTGTTGGGAGGAAGCTGGAGGGCTGGTTGGGTTTCTACTGGCAGTGGCAAGTTCTGACTGTCTCCTAAGACGACGTGATCTGGTTGCCTTCGGAACACCCTGGAGACCTGTTGGGAGGTCACAGTGAAAGTGGAGGGAACCGAAAAGCTAGAGCTAGAAGGGTTAGACAGTTGTTCAGGCCAAACAACCGTCACTAATCCAACCTCCCCAGTTTTTGCGAATGCCAGCCGCATTCTTTCTGGAATCTCAACCTCCCCAGTTGTTGATGCTAGGGAGTCAAGATTCCTTAACATTTCTGGGGCAGTGTACAAAGATTGAGTGTTATGATATTCAACACTCCCCAGAATTTCAAGGAAACAGAGGGATAAATACCTGGAGAAGGGATGCACAGTCCCCTGGTGCCCTTCAGCTTTTGAACAAGGCCCCTGAACAGGATATCAGCAAAATCCACTCTGAGTCCGTACCACAAGCAGTAGGCCATTTCTGCTTGTGTGGAGTTTATCTGGTCTAATCCACCAGAACTCCTACCCATGCTCTCCACCAGATGGATGAAGAAATACTTCCAAGATGGAGAGAGACCTTTAATGGTCATGGGTCCCTTTGTCTTCAACACCCCATTTTCCAAGCAATCCTTGTGTCCCATTTCAAGGAGAACTTGTCTGAAATTTTGGTTGGGGGAGATGAAAACTGGAGATTCTCCTTGTCTCCAGTAGTTGAGGTGTAAAGCATTCCTCAACGTTTCTGCCGTTATTGTACACGCGACTGTTCCATTTTTAAGAGTGAAGGAGATGGATGAACAGTCGTCTGAGAGTTGTGCAGTGTACCAAAACTCACACAAGTAATCATGATATAACTTGCGTGGATTATGAGAGAAAGACTCGCCGATTAGAGAATCACGAAGAAAGTGTTGGATTCGTCAAATGAGAGTATCGGCAGTCTGAACCCCTTGCAAACTAGCCATCGGATTATTTGGGTTTAATTTGATGAGCGTAGTATTGCCAGGAGCACCAGGTGCCTGTCTGACACCTGGTGGGGGAACATATGGGATAGTGAGGAGATTTATATCTCTTGATCTGGATGATTTAGGTGCCATTGAAAGTGAAATTGAGAATTTTGGAATTAGGGTTCTTGATTTATTGAGCAGAGAGAGAAAAGAAGCAATTGTTGATGATTGGGAAGTAAATGAAGGAATGTGAAAGGAAGTAAATGGTAACCGGAGTAAATGTGGGGGTATTTATAAGGGTACAAAATCCCAATATAAATAAGAAAATATTATTTTAATCCCCAATTTTCTAAAACAAAAGATATTTTGATTTATGAAAAATTTGAATTTCAAAAATATTTAATACCATCAAGTCAGCATTAAATGCTACGACGGCTGGTATTCCCACGCGCCCACTAACCTTTCTCAATCCCCATAAACAGTGCATCTTTTTACCAAAAAGTCTTTCACACGTCATACGACGGTTGCAAGTGGGAAAATACACTTGAGTACCATCACGTGTCACAAAAATTGACCAAGTATTTTCCAACGTTATGAAATCTGGTTGATCATCAGTTTTAAGACAAGACTGAACATGTACAATAGAGGATTAATCCAGTGCTAGTTTCCAACTGGAGAGTTCTCCAGTTGCCATTTTCAAATAAAAGAATTTTAGTAAGAAAATTATTTTGAGTCTTTCCCCTAAAATGATGATCCAGAAATCGATTAGTGCCAGGATAGTATCACAAAGGCGTTCGATAGCCTGGCGAGCAAAGATTATCTGGACCTCCTCAACTGGAGAACTTCATCAGTGTCACTGACGCATTCATAACAAAATCTCCAGTTTTAAGGATTTAACATTCCCAGTTCGCTGATGAGATGTTTAAAAGTTTTCTCATCAAGAGGTTTTGTAAAAACATCAGCGAGCTGTTTGTCAGTGGGGATGAAATGAATTTCAATATCTCTCCTTTTATAACATGATCACGAATAAAATGATACCTGATGTCAATATGCTTTGTCTTTGAGTGCATCACTGGGTTGTGAGATATAGCAATTGCACTGGTGTTGTCACAAAAGATTGGGGTCCTTGTATACTTCTGACCATAATCTAGTAACTGGTTCTTGATCTAGAGAATCTGGGCACAACAACTGGCCGCAGAAATGTACTCTGCCTCAGCAGTGTACATAGAGACTGACGTCTGCTTCTTACTAGTCCAACTCACCAGTTTTCCTCCAAGGAAATGACAACCTCCAGTTGTTGACTTTCTATCTATCTTACAACCTGCATGATCTGAATCTGAATAACCATTAGATCTAACCCTGAGCCTTTGGGATACCAAAGACCAATGCTAGAACACCCTTTCAGGTATCTGAAGATGCGCTTAATAGCATGCAAATGTGATTCTTTTGGGTTAGCCTGAAATCTGGCACATAGACATGTTGCAAACATTATATTTGGTCGACTGGCAGTTAAATACATCAGTGAACCAACCATACCACGATATTCAGTGGTGTTCACTGGTTTGCCAGTTGGGTCAGAGTCCAAATTTAACGGTGCTGCAATAGGTGTGTTTTTAGATGGGATTGAATCATATTTGTATTTTCTTAACAAATCTCTGACATATTTTTCTTGGTTTATAAAAATTCCATTTTCAGTTTGCTTAATCTGAAGACCCAAGAAAAATGTTAATTCACCCATTAAACTCATTTCATACTCAAATGACATGATTTTAGAAAACTTTTTACACATTGCATCATCAGTTGAACCAAATATAATATCATCAACATAAATTTGTATCAGTAAGATATTACCTTTTTCTTTCAAGATAATAAGGTATTATCTATTGCACCTCTTTGAAAGCCATTTTTGAGAAGATGTTTAGTTAAAGTATCATACCAGGCTCTTGGGGCTTGTCTTAGACCATACAAAGCTTTGTTCAGTCTATATACCAGTGAGGATGCTTCTCATTAATGAAGCCTGGAGTCTGTTTAACATACACTTCTTCTTCCAGTGTTCCATTAAGGAACGCACTTTTGACATCCATTTGGAAGACTTTGAACTGCAGATGGGCTGCATAAGCCAAGAAAATTCTTATGGCTTCAAGTCTTGCAACTGGAGCAAAAGTCTCATCAAAATCAACGCCTCTGCTTGACAATAACCCTGGGCAACTAATCTGGCCTTGTTTCTTACAACATTTCCATCTTCATCCATATTGTTTTGGTAGACCCATCTTGTACCAATGGGTTCTTTCTTCAACCATGGTGGACAAGGAACAAGTTCCCATACATTGTTCCTTTCGAACTGGATAAGCTCTTCTTGCATAGCTTCTACCCTGCTTGGATCTGCCATAGCCTCGTCAATCTTCTTCGGTTCAATCAGTGATAAGAAGGTGACGTTCAAGCATTGATCACTTGTGGCTCTTCTAGTCTGAACCCCACTTCTTGGATCTCCAACAATCTGTTCAATTGGATGTGCTCGAGTCCATTTAGTGTATTGACTAGGCTGGTGAACAACAATATCAGTGCAAGTCACCTAGTGATCCTCTTCAGGTGTTACAACTGGAGGAGGATCAGCCCAAACTACTTCTATATCCTCATCAGAGTCAATGAGGTCACGATTTGCATCATGAAATTCTTCAGTTGAAGGCATTTCTTGAAGAACTTGAGAAGTTGGAGTTTGAACTGGTGCTGATATTGGAGTGACACGTACATCTTATCCAATCACCAGTTTCTGTGGTAAGTTGAAACTGATGGAGGGATAAAATGATGTATCACTGGTGGTTTTCTTCTTTTGAGCTAGTTCCAGTTGAGTGTCACTGGAAACATTATCTGGTGAAACAACTGACTGATGAACTTGGTCAGTTTTACCAAAATTTATTGGAACGACTAGAGAGATATCAAGGTTAGGTCTCTTATTGATTGCATCATTTGATTCGTCGAATGTGACATGAATTGTCTCATGAACCTTTTGGAGTCTATAATTATAAACTCTAAAAGCCTTTCGAATATCTGAATAGCCTAGAAATACACCTTCATCAGCTTTTGCATCAAACTTTCCAAGCTGACTGGAATCATTTAAGATATAATCTGGACAACCAAATACATGGAAATATCCAATATTTGGTTTTCGATTCCTGAGCACTTCATAGGCAGTCTTCTTGTGTCTCTTGATGTAGACTGACCGGTTTTGGGTATGACAAGCTGTTGCCACTGCTTCTGCCCAAAAATTGTAGGAAGACCTGATTCAGATAGCATACTTCTGGCAGCTTCTATCAGTGTGCAATTCTTTCTTTCCACAACTCCATTTTGCTCTGGAGAATGTGCTGATGAGAAGTTTTGAGAGATGCCAGTGTCATTACAAAATGTTTCAAGTACTTTATTTTGAAATTCAGTACCATTATCACTTCGTAACTGACAAACTTTTCGAGTGTACTTGAGTTCAATTCTTTTGATGAGAGAGATGATTTCAGCAGGTGCATCACTTTTGGATCTGAGGAATACCACCCAGCAATATCTGGAGAATTCGTCAACCACAACTAGAGTGTACTTCTTTCCAGCTCTAGTTTGAACATTCACTGGACCAAACAGATCCATATGAAGCATGTGAAGAGGTTCAGTGATGCTAAAGTTTTGCCTTATCTTGAAACTGGCCCTTTTCTGCTTGCCCATCTCATACCCTGGACATGGCTTTTCTTTATTAAAAGAAATCTGAGGTATCCCATCTACCAATTGTTTTCGAGACAATTTGTTAATATTTTTGAAATTAAGATGGGATAATCTTTTATGCCACAGCCAGTTGGTGTCCTCATCAGCCTTGGTATAGAAGCACTGCTCTTTAGGAGCTGGTTCCATATCCATGATGTACACATTTCCCTTCCTTGGTGCAACCATTACCACTTTCCAATCCTTGTTAAATATGGTGCCTTGAGCAATATCGAACAAAACTCTGTAGCCATCATCACAAAGTTGGCTTACACTGATCAGGTTGTATTTAAACCATTCACAAATGCAACTCTTTTGAATTCAACCTATCCGTTATTGAGCACACCATATCCATCAGTCTTTCCATTTTGATCATTACCAAACGTCACTGCCGGTCCATCTTGGACAGTGAACTCTTCTAGCAGGGGCTTACATCCGGTCATAGTCCGTCCAGCTGCGCTGTCCAGATACCAGGTGTTCTTTTTATGATCGCCCTGCACATCCACAAAAAAATCATTAGTTATTTTTGTGAACCCATCTTTTCTTGATGGGTTCACTGGACTTCACTTCAGAAGTCTCAGTTGATTGTTGTGGTGTTGAACTGGATGTTGTATCTGGAGCTGTTTTATCAGCTCCAGGTGCAGGAGTAAAAACGATTGGTACTTGATATTTGTTCCCCATTTTCTTTTCATTTTTATCTCCAGATTGAGCAAATTTCTGTTTTTGTTTCAAATGGAGGAGACGAGGCTCCTTCCAGATTTTTAATTCTGGCAGTGCAACTCTGAACCTGCCTGGACAAAAGTTGGAGTTGACTTTCCAGTCTTGACAAAACATCTTTTTCAGTAGGCTGCTGAACCTTGGACCTAGGTTCAGCTGGAGTTTTAGTCTTAGGATTCTTGGGCTCCTTGGACTTTTGAGGTAAAGGCTTATCACCAGCAGCCTTTTTAACTGGAGCTCTAGCCTGATTAGCTCCAGGTTTAACCTCAGAGGGGGTGGTCTCAATGGGTTCAGTTTTGATATCTGTAGGTTGGTCATATGGGGTAACTGGCCTAAGAGCTGGAGGCATAGTGTGGATATCTGGAATGATACTGGCCATGTGCACATCTCCAGATTTATAAGCATTTTTCTGTGCATCAATTGTGTTTGTAAAAGCATCATAATTTAATCCAGATGCCCTTATCCTGGATTTGACAATCTTCTGTTCTTTTTCAAGATCGGATTTTAGTTTTAGATTTTCAAAATCCAATGCCTCACATTTCAAAACTGACTCCTTGAGAGCCAACTGGACACTTTGCAAGTTTGAAATTTGTGGTTTTAAATTATTTAGGTTTTAGCAATCATGGCTACCAGATCATCATTGTCAGTTTCATCACAATCATCACTGATTTCAGTGGTCAGACCTGAGTTCAGAAAACTGTTCAATATCTCCTTCATAGAATGTGACTGGACATTCTCAGTAGATATTAAAGCAGCACAAGGTTTCTCAGTTATACTAGAAACCTTTGAACTCTGGGCATGATTTAAGGCATCCTGCTCAGCTACCAGTCTTTGTGCATTGTTATCTTCAGTGAATCTGAAGGCTCCATAAAGAGATGCAAGAGTGTGATTGTGCAGGGTCTTACCTTGTCTTAGGACAAGTATCATGTTTTCCCATTTGGAAGGAAGAATATCACAAAACTTCTCAAGAAGAATATCCTTATCCTTCTCTACACCCAGCCCTCTCAGTTGATTAATCACACTGGTAAATCTGGTATAAGTACCAGTCAGGCTCTCATTGGGTAAAGCAAAGAAGGATTCATACTTCTTGTTTAAAGCAACTTTCCTGGTGACAATGGTGTCATCACCTCCTTCAAACTGAAGGACCAATTCATCCCACATTTCCTTGGCACTGGGGAACAACACAAGTGTTGGAATAAGGTCTTCAGGAACAGCCCCAAGGATCATGTTTTTCAGTCTGGTGTCCAAGTCCACCAGTCTGCGATCCTCATCAGACCAATGGTCTTCAGGCTTTTCTCTAGAGCCTCTTCTAGATCCAGTAGGATCAAGAAAAGGACTCACCCCTTGAGACATGGGTACATGTGGGCCATCCTTAAGGATTCTCAACATGTATCTCTCTATCCCACCAAAATATAAGAGCATTCTGGCCTTCCATGTACCAAAGGTCTCGCTGTTTCCATTGAATTTGGAAACAGGAGTATTGGAATAATGTACATGGACATGGTTAGGGGGAGTAGGAGGAGGAGGATTAGTATTAACATTTTGAATAGGTGGATTATTAACATTAGGAGTTTCATCTTGACCAGAACCATCCCCACCTTCAGTAGTAGTCATCTAAGCAGATCTAGGCAAATATATTAGCCTTCTACTCTGATACCACTTGTAAGTCCCAACTAAATAGATGGTACTACCTGAATACACCTCTATGTCAATGGTGAGGTTACTTTGCAATATACACACTGATCTGGAGACGACCAGTTGCAGTATGTATATACCAGGTTAATGGTTAGATTACTTATTAAGGTGACAAAGTGTAATAAGTAAAGACAATGCAAATAGATAAATACTTGTAAAGTAAATCTGGTGAGATCGATATGTAATTTTCAAGTGTAATTTATTTATTATCTTTAAATAAATTACAAGGTTGTTGCGGAACCAAGATAATACAAATATGTAAATATCCTAACAACCTATGAAGTACAATGATCTAATACTTGGAAATTCTCTTCAACAATCGAAACACTTAAAGTTGTGAAATGTTCCTTTTTGCGATTGAGAGAAA
>CM067170.1:85075483-85131667 GCA_034093135.1 Erigeron breviscapus | reverse complement strand
GATGTTGTATGCGGGATAAAAATCACGTGAATGGATTTGGTGTAAAGAAGGCGATACACAAATGTGGTAATGAACACGCGTGTGAAAGGATACAATTACAATTATGGTCCGGAACATAATTGCAAGTGTATCACGACGCGAGCGTTTTTGTCTGTGTTGTGTTGACCAGTGTACAAAGTAATGAAGTTGGAGAGATTTCTATGTATTTCATCTAGTAAAGAGTGGGTTATAACTCTAACGACACTGATGCCTCAAGTGGGTGAATTTATTTACTCATTGTAATGAAAGACGTATGTCTTAGTTCATTTTATGTGTTATATGTGAATACCCTATAGATGTTGTCAGAGGTGGGATGAAAGTACTATATGTAAGTGATACGTCCCAAGGTGTATCAATATACCAAAGTATATTGTACACAGAACAGTTGTAGAGGGGGGTGAATACAACTTTCCTCAATCTTTACAAACTTTTAAATAAAACGTTTTAAGATTCAGATTATATATTAAGTAAGTAAAGAACAGGAATCATTAAAATAAAGCAGTAAAGTAAATGAAACATTCTTGAACACAGATTGTGGTTTTCAATGTAATGCTTTATTAAGAAATAATCTATACAAAGAATTACAGGGTTGTTGCGGAATAAAGATAGCCTACAGATATCTAAACAACCCTTGAAATGACAAACTACAATCAATAAGTTTCTACTCAAGAGAATCAGCCCAAGCTGATCTCAAACAGACTAAGCTGTGTGTAAGAGCAAAGAAAACTTGTGTGAAGAATGATTCTCAGGAAATGTCACCCATATGCAATCAAGGAATGAGGCTTTTATAGGCGAAAGCCCTTCTTCACTTGGTATCCAATGTAGCCACGTATTATTCTTCTACTGGATGACAAAGGAATATTTGATCGTGCCTTTCATGGTACTTGTGGTCCCCCACGTACTGGCGCACATTCTTTATCATCCAATAAGAGTATGGACACGCATATGTAAAACCAACCACCAACCTGGATCCTAGGATTCTTCCTAGTCACGTCATTTGTCTTATCTTCAATCCAGGTTGTTATCTTCACTTGATTGTCAGACACAGATTGGGCCGTTTGTTAAAGCACCAATCTGCCTAAGTGTTTCCAAGCTGACTGCTAATCCCAAGCTGTCTTCCACTACCAACTTGGTCTTCTATCTTTAATCCTCCTCTTCGACTTGGATTGAATGCTATAACATTGTTGATGCAGCTTGAATAACACTTGCTTCCACAAATTATTACAATACAAAACATGAAGCATGATCTGGGCCAGAAACAGATCGCAAGTTGTGTCAGCTTAGTCTGACCCAGATCAGATTACAAGAACCAAAAGATTACTAAGTGTTTATAAGTCAGATTTGTCATCACCAAATTTACAATGAACATTAGGACTCAACAGTAAGTTAAGATATGATGGTAGTGAAATGTATTCATCGCATGAATCTTATGAAAAGGAAATGAAGGTAATATTCGTTGAGCATGTATGCAAGGTCTCCTTACATGGTGAATTTGATGCTAAGATGATTAACTAGTAATGATAATGTTGCATTAGTTCGTGAAGGATACTTCGGTTACTCCCCAAAGATTGTAGTTGGATCCTCCCTATTAATTCTATTTGCCTTCTAACGCTAGGAGGAATGAAATGATGCTGACGATGGAGTGGATTGAAAGATGTTGAGGTTGTTCTATGTTCTTATCAAATCGTGAGTTTATGTGGACGGTGGTTTTATCTCTATTAACGCTTAATAGAAGTACCTGTTTCAGCTTAGCAGTCCTTTGAAACACTAACTTCCCTCTTGCATTCACAAAATACATCCCATGTTCAGGTTCAGTGATGAACAGCCCACATCTTGCATTTGTAACACCAGCAGGTAGAGACAGATCGAGATGACTAAGAATCTTGTCAAGAGCTTCAGGAGATAATTGAGCAAGTAGCTCTGAAGGGTTCAAATTCTTGAGAAAATCTGTGTGATCACCTTCAGGAGCATTGATTTTTCCATGTCTTCTCCTTTTCTTTTTGAGTGGCTCATCTGACTCATCTTCATCATCCATATCATAAGCTTTAGGTCTTGGAAGGCCAGTGATATCAATCTTGAATTTCATAATTATGGCCAACTTCTTTTCAATGGCTTCCAAGACATTCTCTCTATGAATTCCAGGCATACCAGTGATGATATCATGCAATTCAACCCACTCTGTGTATCCTAAATCAAACAGCTTATCAAGATCACAAGTTTCATAACTTGATTCATAACCTTCTCTTGTGATCCTGATACAAGGAATGGAGTGTCCTCTTTTTCTTTTTAATTGAACCTTGGTGATTGGCTCTGGATGCCTTCTATAATTCAGTCTTTCAGTCACCTTTCTTTTATCCAGAGCTTCCCACCTATCATGAGCTTCAGCACTTTTCTTCACATCTTTCAACTTTTGTGATGGTTTAGAGTGAACCACCACTTTCTTCTTTCCTTTTCCAGTGCCTTTTCCCTCTTTCTTTTTGGATCCAATGGCTGCAAGGTCTTCTTCATCTTCCTTATTCAGTGTTTCTTGAAGAACCTTAGCAACTTCTGGATCAGATTCAGTAACTGCCATCCTTTCTCTTTGCAGTCTGTCTTCCTTTACCATTTTGTATGCCATCTCAACTGGCACACCAAGTATTGGAGCCTGTTTGATTGCAAGCTCCCAATCTTTCTCTTTATCAGTCAGAATCTTCACACCACTTGACCCAGCTTCAGTTGGCCTTTTCTTTATCATAAATTGAGTCAGAGTGGCTGTGTCTTCACTTGAAGAGGATTCTGTTGGTTTTTCTTTGGGAGCTGGGTCAGCTTGAGATGACACAGCTTGAACAGGGTCAGCTTTGGAAGACTTCTTCTTTTCACCAACTTTCACAACCTTTTCAACCTCAAATTCCTTCCTTATCTCTCCAACAACATTCATTACAACCTCAGTGGTCTCCCCTCAATTGTACCACTTTTCTCACCAGCTTCTTCATTCTCATTTCCAACAAACTTTTCACCACCAGACTCAGATTCTGGTATTTTTATCTCCTTTTCTTTTTCCTTCTCACCTACCACCTTAGAACCATACACAACCATTCTTCTATCATTGGCCTCCCCCTCAGCTCTAGCCTTCCTCTGTCTTTCTTTCAATCTTTCAAAGTAGTTCTCAATCTCCTTGTCAACCTTAACCCTTTCTCTTTCTCTTTCAAGTTCTTCCTGCTCAACTTCAGCAGCACTCTTCTCCCCCTTTTTGTCATCATCAGCAGGGAAAGAGCTCACTGGAGTAGCAAAGACACCTTTGAAGTTTTGGTTGAGCAAGTCAATTTTAAAATTAGTAAGACAGCAGGTTCTAAGCAAATCCACATAGTCTTCATGGAGGGTTCCAATTTTAGTTTTGACACCCTTAGAGACTTCAATCAAATCATTCTTGAAATCTGCTTGTGATTTGTTTGCAGATCGAAGCTCTAAGGTGACATCTCTTGTAAACTTGGTTGCAGCATTCTCAATCTGACCCAGAGTGCTCTTGTTTCTTTCCTTCTCTTCATTGATTGCCTTTGTGAGACCATCAAGAGACTCTGTCAGCTTGGATTGGTTCTGCTGCATCAAGTCAACTGCCTTCTTCACACTTTCTTTTAGTGCAGTCTGATCTTGACTCAGCTTGTCCACCTTCTTGTCCGTCAATTCCTGATCCTTTTGGATCTTTTCCAAGCATTTGGTCAGCTGTAAGCTCTCAACCTTATAGGTTGAAGTGAACTCAGTGAGCTGACCCACCACATCTGAAAATGAGATAGTAGCAGCTTGGGAAGGACTTGCAGTTGGCTTAAAAGCCACTGACTCTGGAAAGAGCAGCCTGCAATCCTTAAAATCAGGGTCATTGGGCTCATATAGAAGGGGGTAGAGGCTAAGGGAGTTTTGGTGAATTTTCTCATGAGAGTGAGTCTTATGAGCAGATTTTTCAGAAATGATGATGTGTTGGTCAGCCTGAGAAAGATTGACATTTAATTCAGGCTGAGGGCCAGTGGGAATGTGTTGATCTTGATTTTGATCAACTCCTCCACTGACATCTTCCATCAGAGCATCCCTTGAGGATGGATGGGCAAACATATCATCGAATGAAGAATCACTTCCGGAGATAGTGATCTTGTTCTCATTGGCATTGAGAGGACCACCAATGGTTCCTATTGCGGCACATGGGGCTAACATGACTGCCTTAAAGATATCCATGTAACCTACAGGATCCCTCTATCCAAGGACAGATGCAGACACAGATCCTGCAGGTGTAATGTTTTGTGTAGAGGATTGCCCTTCAACAGAGGTGTGTTGTTGCACCAAAGTATCCTTAGGGAGAATTATTGAGGCCTGTACCCCTCCTTGTGATCTAGAAGGGGCATTGGCAGCCAGTGCAGACTCAGAGTGTAAGAGAGAAGGAGTCTGATCAGCTTGGGGAGGAGAAGCAGTATCACAAGTGCGTTCGATACTTCTCTCCTTTGGCTGACCATCCTCAGAATTGATGTGCATTGACTCTGACTCATTTTGGATCTGGGCTGGATCCACTGTTGTCCCTTTAATGATATCATCAACCTTTTGGGAGGTTGATGATGGCGATTTAGGTGGCGACACAGTATGACCTTGGGAGGAGGTCTTTCTTTCAATACCTTCACCCTTTTTGGAGGGTTGGGTAGTAATAGGTGTTCCCTTTAACTCATCTACACTCTTTTGGGAGAGTGCAGATGGGCGTGGTGAATTCGGCTTATCAGCTTGGGTGGCAGAGTCAGCTTTGGAACGTTCCTTAGCTGCCAATGCACCTTGGGGGACTTCAATTGATGGTGTTGCATTGTCAACCCCAGAAGCTGATACAACATTTCTCTTTGATCTTTTCTTTTTCACACTGTGAGGCACTAAGTCCTCAACAATGGGTCTTTTAGATTTGGATTTTGAAGGAGTGGATGAGGGTGTGGCTAGGGTGGCTGATGATGTGGCCAACCCTTCACCCTCTTTAGAAGGAGAAGAATGAATAGATTGAGAAGAGTTTGAGGGTTCAGAAGCATGTGTACCTGGGTCCCCCTGATTAGCAGAATGAGTGTCAGACTCAGATCACGTTGAAGAAGGGACAACTTCCTCACTTGCTTCTTGTTCCCTTGCTCTTTGCCTGCAGAAATCAAGGTAAATCTGCATTGTTGGGGTCAGACCCTGCGCAGTTACCTTGGGACTATTGAAAATGTTATTATTTATGGCCTTACATTCCACAGTCTGACCAGTTGCCAGACTGAAATCATTATCAAGAATGGCTTCAATAATGAGTGCAAGAATCCTTCCATAAGATATGGTAAGACTCTTATTATTGACTCGGCCAACTAAGTCTCTAAAAAATACTGCAGCAAAATCTATTCTGTTCATAGTGACCATTGCATGAAAATTTGCAATTCTAAAGCATTAGGTTGGTCAAAGCTGCCTGCCTTTACTTGCAAAGATTTTGAAATTGTACTTAAAAGGTAATTCCAAATACCAGTTAGATATTTCATTTTTACTACTGAAGCCAATGGACCAGTATAACCAACATCTTGTAAAACACTTTTGGCTTCAGTATGAGACACTAGACTTTCATAAATATCTTCTGGCATATAAGACAGCTCAAACGCAGACCTAATCCTCTGTAAAGAAATATATACCTTTTTCTCACCATTGAGGATAGTGCCAAAGATTGCAGGATCTCCCTTCTTGTTCTGACCCACATAACAGCTTGCCCAAAACTCACACAAGAGATCTTTGAACACCATGTCTGGCTTTTCAATCAACATCTTGCCAAAAGGATGATGCCATAAAAATGCCACAATCTCATCATATCCTTCAGCCCAAGAAGGAGGATGAACATTGGCAGAGACGAGATTGACTATCTTGATTTTACCAGTATCAAGATCAGCCGGAACAACCACTACCTTATTTCCCACAACATAAGGTGAAAGCTTATTAGCGCTTACCGGAGCTGGGTATTGGACACCAGATTCAGAAGAAGAATCTGATTGAGAATTATTAGAAGAAGTAGAAACAGATGATGATGCCATTTGTAAAAAGATTTTTAGAAAAAGAATTTTAAACGAAATAAAACAGTATACAGATTTGAGAGAAAAAGATAGATTGATTTGATAAATGAAAGTGATTTGGGGGTTTAGGTTAAAGAGTATATATACTTTATTATAATAAATATTATTCAATTTTAACCGTTTGAAAATTGGAGAGAGAAAGCATTTGATTGGAGGATGAACAAGTAGTGGAGGTACTTTTTCAGTAACCACCAGTTACCACTACACGTGTCAGTCACCAATTTAATAGAAAATGGATAAATAAGTAAACTAAATAAAATAATGTAAATAATAAAACGCACTGAGATATTTAATAACAAAAATAACCACTAAGTTGGGTCAGACTCAACTTACCCTCTTTTACTTGGAAATACACCAAGTATGAAAGGGTAGTCTGGGTCAGACACAGCTTACCCTCAAAATTGAGAATAACTCGAAGGGGTCAGATTTGTTATTACTTAGCTCACTACATCTTACATATTTAACATACCTAGCTTACTTATAAGATAGTTGAACCTTGATTCATCCAATGGCTTTGTAAACAAGTCAGCAAGCTGATTATCTGTTGGAATGAAGTGGAGTTCAACATCTTCTTTCATCACATGATCTCTAATGAAATGATATCTAATATCAATGTGCTTGGTCCTTGAATGAAGCACAGGATTGTTGGAGATTGCTATGACACTGGTACTGTCACAAAAGATTGGAGTTTTTGATGCAGTGACACCATAGTCTTGAAGCTGATATTGCATCCAAAGAATTTGAGAGCAACAACTTCCTGCAGCAACATATGGTACTGAATTTAAGAATATCACTCTTAATTCATTCTGCAGTGAAAAGGGAATTTCACAAGTCTACTCAGCTGCCAGAACTCCTTAACAAAATGGTGTTGCAGAAAGAAGAAACAGAACTCTCATTGAAGCTGCCAGATCCATGATGGCTCAAAACAATGTCAAGTCTCATTTCTGGGCTGAAGCAGTTCACACAGCTTGTTTTACCCAGAACAGATCCCTTATTGTGAAAAGGCACCAGAAGACTGCATATGAACTTCTTAGGGGGAGAAAACCTGAAATTGGTTTCCTAAGAATGTTTGGAAGTCCTTGTTACATTCTAAATCAGAAAGACCATCTTGGAAAGTTTGATGAGAAAGCAGATGAAGGTATCCTACTTGGATATGCAACAATGATGAAGGCCTACAGAGTGTACAATAAAAGAACCAAAACTATTGAAAACTCTGTCAATATAAGCATAGATGAAGGTTGTTCTAAGCCAGACTGCTCTCCTCCTGAAGATGAAGATTTCAACTTTGAAGAACTGGTTGTACCTGAGAATGAGCCTCCAACTAATCCACCAGTTGGAGCTGATGATGCTCAAACTCAGGGGGGGCAACTTATTGAAGAAGAAGAAGATGTTCCAATCTTTGAAAATGTGCAAGTTGATCCAATTCCTACTCTTAATCCATCAAATGATGCTCCAGCTGACTCAGATTCCTTATTTCCAATCCAAGCTGATCAGCCAGCTCCTCAAGCTGATCATGCTGGGCCTTCAAATCTGAATCAGCCTATTGTACCAGTTGGAAACAATTCAAATCATGTTACTAAATGGACAAGGAGTCATCCAATCAATCAAATCATTGGTGATCCTCTTTCTGGTGTTAAAACAAGAAGAAAGGCAACAGGAAATTTTTGCATGTTTGTTAACTTTGTAAGTAAGGTGGAACCAACAAAGATTGATGAAGCTCTGGCAGATCCATCTTGGGTGAATGCTATGCAAGATGAATTAACACAGTTTGAAAGAAATAAGGTTTGGGAACTTGTTCCAAGACCTCATCACAAGACTGTGATTGGAACCAAGTGGGTCTACAGAAACAAAATGGATGAAAGAGGAGTTGTGACCAGAAACAAAGCAAGATTGGTAGCTCTTGGTTACAGACAAGAGGATGGAATTGATTATGATGAGACTTTTACACCAGTGGCAAGATTAGAGGCAATCAGAATGTTCTTGGCTTCTCTGCTCACAAAGGTTTCAAAGTCTATCAAATGGATGTGAAAAGTGCATTTCTTAATGGAAAATTGGAAGAAGAAGTCTATGTTGAACAACCTCCAGGTTTTGAAAGTTCAAAGTTTCCTGATCATGTTTTTAAGCTTGACAAAGCTCTCTATGGCTTGAAGCAAGCTCCAAGAGCATGGTATGATACTTTGTCTAAATTTCTTTTGGCTAACAAATTCAAAAGAGGTAATGTAGACAAGACTTTATTTGTGAGAAAGTATAATGGTGATATCCTTCTTGTGCAAATATATGTAGATGATATCATATTTGGGTCTAGCAGTGAAAGACTTTGTAAAAAGTTTTCAGAATTAATGTCTAAAAAGTATGAAATGAGCATGATGGGAGAACTAAACTATTTTCTGGGTTTACAAGTAAAACAGACTAAAAATGGAATTTTCATAAACCAAGGAAAATATGTCAAAGATCTCTTAAATAAATTTGGTTTTAGTGATTGCTCACCTATGAAAACTCCTATGGGAATTGGTGATAAGCTGGGTGAAGATAAAAATGGCAAATCTGTTGACACCACAGCTTATAGGAGTATGATAGGATCATTACTTTACTTAACTGCTAGTAGACCAGATATTATGTTTGCTACATGTCTTTGTGCAAGATATCAAGCTAGTCCTAAAGAATCTCATCTTAAGGTTGTGAAGAGAATCTTTAGATACCTTAAAGGTAGTCCCAATCTGGGTCTTTGGTATCCCAAAGACTCAGGATTTGATCTAATTGGCTATTCAGATTCTGACTTTGCAGGCTGTAAGATTGATAGAAAAAGCACTTCAGGAGCTTGTCAATTGCTTGGCAATAGACTTGTAAGCTGGTCCAGCAAAAAGCAGCATTCATTTTTATTACTGGCCTTTTGTAGAGAATTTCAGCTTGCTTGATAAAATGAATAATGCTGTCAGCAGCTTCACTCTTGTGCTTGAGAAAGAAAACCCAGGTGTATCTTGAATATTCATCAACAATTACCAAGGAGTACCTCATTCCAGTGAATGAAGGAGTACTAATTGGTCCAAATAAATCCATATGAAGCAGATCCAAACAATTATCTATGGTTGAGCATGTTTTAGACTTGAAAGAAGCTTTGTGCTGTTTGCCTTTTTCACAAGCACCACACAGCTTGTCCTTCTCATAATTTATCACAGGGAGTCCAGACACCAATTCTTTCTTACACAGCTTGTTGATGTCTTTAAAATTCATATGAGACAGCCTTTTATGCCACAACCAGTTTAGCTCATCTTGAGTCTTTGACATGAAACAGACTTCTCTTGTTACAGTTGGATTTCTCATGTCAAAAGAATACAAAGACTCATCCCTTTTTGCTATAAGAACCACATTGCCTTCTAAATCAAGAACAATACCCTTATCAGATCTGAATCTCACTTCATAGCCAGCATCACACAATTGACTCACACTTATCAAATTGTGCTTCAAACCATTCACATATGAGACCCTTCTGAAAGTAAGGGGACCATTTGAAAGTATACCAAATCCTTCAGTCTTTCCTTGAGAGTCATCTCCAAAAGTAACATTAGGACCAACGCGAATCCTAAAGCTACATAGCAGGGACTTACATCCGGTCATATGCTTGGAACACCCATTGTCCAAGTGCCAGGTATTATCGTCATGATTGCCCTCAGGTGGAGCAGTCTGGCTGGTAGATGCCTGGTGAGCTGACTCAGATTGCTGTTGCATTTTCACCAGATCTTCAGCAAACTTTTGAGTAGCTTCTTTAGCCATGAAACACTTGGCATCTTTATACAGTTCATCATCAGATGAAGTGGCACTTTCAGCCCAGTCTTTGGCTACCAGACTCTTCTCACTTTTGTTTACCTTCTCAGTCAGCTCAGCTACTTGTGCTTTTAAGGCTTTGTATTTTGTCTTGAGCTTTGAGTATTTTTCACTTCTTCCAACTTTGGATGACACAGCTTGAGAAGACTCTTTAGATCTGCAATCTCCAGCTATGTGTCCAGTTTTGCCACATTTGTAACAAGTGACTTTGGACATGTCAAATGGCTTCTTTGTCTTATCAGCTTGGCCAGCTTTTCCTTTTCCTTTAAACTTGCTAAAGGATCTCCTTCTGATCCTTTCAGCCAACATAGCTACTTCATTAGCTAGTTCATCACCATCAAATTCATCACATTCAGATTCAGCACAAACAGAGTTAGGATTACAAATCACAGGAACTTCATCATTAACACAATGAATGATCTCATTACTGATTGAGCTAGGGTGTTCAGTCTGTTGAGTCAAGGATTCGCTGACCATACTTGGTCGCTGACGTGTGTCGTCAGCGAGTCATCAGCAAAGTCAGTGACTCTCGTCAGCGGGTGGTTTACTTCCCAATTGTGTGTCAAGGTGGGAAGTTTTCAAATCACAAGAAGACAAGAAGTCACATGGTGGTTCTTCCAACTGAATATTACCTTACATGGCAAAGGTAAAGTTGGGACCAAAACAAGGGTTTTCTCTTTTATACCCGTTTTGGTAAAGAAGACAAAGGCTCCTGGATCCAAGTACTTTCGAGCCTATGAGAAGTCGACAACCACCATTCTATCACGATCATTGTAAGGCCGTGTTGCCCTAATTCCTCCCCTATATAAAGCAACACAGCCGCATCATTCACAAGTGTGTTTGTCACCATTTAAGTGTGTGTCACTTATTCTCTTTGTAATTGTTTAAGTTTTCTAGTTAGTCTAAAACTTAACAATTGTATGTTCTTGTATTTTCTTGTAAGACAAGTTGTAATATCGACCATGTATTCACTGTTTAATCAATGATACATATGATTAAACTTGCATAGTTTCTTAATACTTGAACTTTACTCTTGTTCTTGTTCTTTACTTTCTATTTACTTTCTTGTCTAGACTAATTAATTATAAGTGTGCAAATCGTGGACTGTCAAGTGGTATCAGAGCCACTGTTTCTAAATCATTGAAACAAAGATCCGTTTGCATACTTATTTCTTTCTAATTTCTGTTCTGTTCTTATTAAAATTCTTTTTCTTTCTTTAAATACAAGAACATGTCTACTGTACCAACTCTCGTGAACACACGTGACTTTGGTTACGTGTCTGTTCCTCCAAGATTCGAGCCTGATGACTTTGGATCTTGGAAGGAAAGAATGCTCCTTCACATAGTTGGTGTAGAACCCTACCTCATAACCATAATGACTAAAGGTCCATACGTACCTACTCTGGTACAAAGAACACCAGGAGCAACTGCTGATGCTCCTGAGATTGTGATTGACATTGTCAAACCAGAGGTACAATGGACCGATGATGAGCGTAGACTGGTAAATCTTGATTCCAGGCTCAAAAACATGATTGTCTCCACTCTTCCTACTGACATCATGAAGCTCATCATCAAATATCCCACTTCTAAAGAAGTCTGGGATAGATTATGTAGCATGTATGAGGGCTCTGCTGCTACAATCGCCACTAAAAAGATTGACCTTAAAAGAGCCTATGAAAAATTCTTTTCTCTCCCTTCTGAAGGTCTCAATGGCACTTATACCCGATTTAAAGGGTTGTTAAATGACATGACCAATGTTGGTATCACCCATGACAACTTTGAGGTGTGCCACAAATTCATTGATAGTCTTCCTATCAAGTGGAAAGGATTGAGACAAATCCTTAGGACCACTGAGCGACTCAATGGTCTTGACCTTGAGTCTCTCTTTGGCATGCTTCAGTTTGAAGAGAGAGCTCTTGCTCAAACTCTAAGAGCTGCTATTGATGCACAACATAGTGTTGGTGCCAGCTTCTCATCTCCCACCTCCTATTCAGTCTCTTGTTAATGATCTCGATGCTGATGAGAAACAAGAGATGTTCAGCGACTTCATGGACTTTGCCCTGGTCGCTGGCAAGAGGTACTCACGAAAATGGAACAACCGTAAGTCCGTTGCTCCATATAAGCCTCCTGTTGATAAATCTCAAGAGGAGTGTTGGAGATGTGGTAGGAAGGGACACTACCAAAAGGAGTGCAGAGTTGCTCTTCCAACTCCTGTTGCTCCTAAATCTAACCCATCTAAACCTGCTGATGAGTACAGGAACAAATACTATCAGCTTAAAGCAAAGGTTGCTGAGATGGAGGAGGCAAAAACACCAGCAAAAGGGCTGGTCGCTGAAGAACATGACTGGGCTGAATCAGATGATTCAGACAGTGAAGAGTACATTGATGCCATGTGTCTTATGGCACTCGCTGATGGTGATGCACTGACTAAAGACCAAGTCTCTTCCAGTCAGTGGGTAAATGTCACCATTAAAAAGGTACGTGCTCATTCTTCTGCCTCTGATGAAAGATAAACCTAAAATCTTCGAATCTCTTCTTTGTGATATTCAGTTCGTTGAATCTATACGAGCTGATATACAATCTAAACTTGACTCTGTCTCCTTAGAGTTAAGTGACAAAACTGAAAAACTCAATGAGCTGAGGAATGTTCATGTTGAACTCCAATCTCATGAGTTGCTGGCACAAAAAGTTCAGCTTGAGAATGAAAAACTCAAGCTTGAAGTTGCCAATCTAAAAGATTGTGACCTCCTCTTCTACTTCTTCTTCAGCATATTATGTTATGGATCCCCTTGCCCTTGTCTCTGCTGAGCCCATTAATCTTAATAATGGTGCCAGCTCCTCTCATCTCCCACCTCCTATTCAATCTCTTGTTAATGATCTCGATGCTGATGAGAAACAAGAGATGTTCAGCGACTTCATGGACTTTGCCCTGGTCGCTGGCAAGAGGTACTCACGAAAATGGAACAACCGTAAGTCCGTTGCTCCATATAAGCCTCCTGTTGATAAATCTCAAGAGGAGTGTTGGAGATGTGGTAGGAAGGGACACTACCAAAAGGAGTGCAGAGTTGCTCTTCCAACTCCTGTTGCTCCTAAATCTAACCCATCTAAACCTGCTGATGAGTGCAGGAACAAATACTATCAGCTTAAAGCGAAGGTTGTTGAGATGGAGGAGGCAAAAATACCAACAAAAGGGCTGGTCGCTGAAGAACATGACTGGGCTGAATCAGATGATTCAGACAGTGAAGAGTACATTGATGCCATGTGTCTTATGGCACTCGCTGATGGTGATGCACTGACAAAAGACCAAGTCTCTTCCAGTCAGTGGGTAAATGTCACCATTAAAAAGGTACGTGCTCATTCTTCTGCCTCTGATAAAGATAAACCTAAAATCTTCGAATCTCTTCTGTGTGATATCCAGTTCGTTGAATCTATACGAGCTGATATCCAATCTAAACTTGACTCTGTCTCCTTAGAGTTAAGTGACAAATCTGAAAAACTCAATGAGCTGAGGAATGTTCATGTTGAACTCCAATCTCATGAGTTGCTGGCACAAAAAGTTCAGCTTGAGAATGAAAAACTCAAGCTTGAAGTTGCCAACCTTAAAAAGATTGTGACCTCCTGGTCAAAAACTTCCAGGTTTCATCATCAGTGTCTAAATGAACAAGTCCCTGCCCAAGTTCAGGCAGTCATTGGCGGTAACTTTGAAGTCGCTGCCACTCTCTCTGACTTGTTCAATGACGACGTGAAACCTGAAATCTCCATTCCTCCTTCTGCTGTCATTTCTCCTGAAGAAATGAGAAATGGTATTTCGTTAGGGGTCTAAATGATTACCATAATGAAATGGAAGTTGGTTCTACTTCTACCACCACCAGCGACCCATCTACCCCTGCCGAGGAAAATGGTGCTAGCTCCTTAGCAAGCACTAGCAATCCTTATCCAAATCTTCCCATTATTGGCATGATGCCTAATGAAGGAAGAGTTCAATACTCTTCTGGGAATCTTTTGAGGGAGATATTGGCAGTGATGGTTTTAAACCAATCGCTCCTCATCAACTTACTCTTAAAGCTGCTGATCCTTTTAAGAGAAGCACAGTTGTTGTACCTTATGACTATAGCACGCCTCAGCGTGCTAGCTCTGTCAGTCAGCAACCACAACAAGTTGCTTCTCAAACCCCTTCTTCCTCAACCTCTCTATGTCTGTTTTTATTTTTTTTTTTTTTTTTTTTTTTTTTTTTTTTTTTTTTTTTTTTTTTTTTGTTTTTTTTTTTTTTTTTTTTGTTTTTTTGTTTTTTTTTTTCTTTTTTTTTTGTTTTTTTTTTTTTTTTGTTTTTTTTTTTTTGTTTTTTTTTTTTTGTTTTTTTTTTTTTTGTTTTTTTTTTTTTTGTTTTTTTTTTTTTGTTTTTTTTTTTTTTGTTTTTTTTTTTTTTTGTTTTTCTTCTTTTTTGTTTTTTTTTTTTTGTTTTTTTGTTTTTTTGTTTTTTTTTTTGTTTTATTTTTTTTTTTTTTGTTGTTTTAGTAAGTTTTTTTTTAATTTTTTTTTTACTTTTAAGTTTGTTTCAAGTTTTTTTTGTTTTTTTTTTTTTTGTTTTTTTTTTTTTTTTGTTTTTTTTTTTTTGTTTTTTTGTTTTTTTGTTTTTTCATTTTTGCTTTTATTTACATTTTTTTTTTTGTTTTTTTTTTTTTGTTTTTTTTTTTTTTTTTTGTTTTTTTTTTTTGTTTTTCAATATTGTTATTTTTAATTTTTTTTTTTTATTATTCTGTGTTTTTATTTTTTTTTGTTTATTTTTGTTATTTTGTTTTATTTTCATTTGTTTTGTTTTTTTTTGTTTTTTTTTTTTTTAAATTTTGTTTTTTTTTTTTTTTTTTTTTTTTTTTTTCTTTTTTTTTTTTTTGTTTTTTTTTTTTTTGTTTTTTTTTTTTTTTTTTTTTTGTTTTTTTTTTTTTTTTTTGTTTTTTTTTTTTTTTTTTTGTTTTTTTTTTTTTTTGTTTTTTTTTTTTTTGTTTTTTTTTTTTTTTGTTTTTTTCTTCCTTCAAAATCAAAAAGGCAGCACCTCTGTTAAAAAATGCTACATATGTGGCAGCAGAGGTCATGTTGCTTCTGACTGTGACAACTCCAGGGATGCTCCTGAGGTAGTCATTCAACCCAATCCTCCTTCCTCAACGATTGCTTCCTCCCCCACTATGGTCAGCGAAAGTTCTTCTTCCGCTGAACTTGAAAATAGTATAGGAGATACAACTGTTCTCTCTGAGGAAAACATTGCTGACTTCATTGCTGCTCAGCGAATTTCCTTTCCCCTGTCTCAAGAGATCGCTTCTAATGGTCATGGCAGCATTCTGGTCGAGTGTGGAAACAACAATCAAGTCAGCAACTTGACTGTTCTAGATACTGGAAACACTGTCACCTCTACTGATCAATACTTCACCTATGTGGTTGATCGTGACATGCTTTCTGCTCATCAACTTGTTGATAACTCTCCAAGAGATGAGAATACTGACCCAAGTGCTCCTCTTCCTCACTCTACTAATGACACTATCAGTAGAGAGGAATCCTCTGAAGCTCAAGGCTTTAATCCCGCTGACATGGCTGTCAGTGAGTTTAACAGTGAACCAATCTAAATCCTTCTGTTATATCCATGCAGGGCTCGCTAGGAAAGGGTGTGTGGTACTTGGACAGTGGCTGTTCAAAATACATGACTGGCACTAAGACCCTGCTGGATAACTACGTAGAGGCTGCTGGCCCTACTGTAGTGTTTGGTGATAACTCCACTGGACAAACTGAAGGATATGGTCTTCTCTCTAATGGACTCATCAAGTTCACCAAGGTTGCTTATGTAAATGGTTTGAAACATAATCTTATCAGCATAAGCCAACTTTGTGATGCTGACTACAAAGTGATTCTTGATAAGCATCAAGGCACTGTTGTAAATGTAAACAAGGAAGTCGTCTTGGTCGCTCCAAGAAAACGAGATGTATATCTGGTGGACTTCACTCCTATCAAAACTGATAGTGAGACTTGTTTCTTTGCTAAGTCAGCAGCTGAACTCAATTGGTTATGGCACAAGCGTATGTCGCATGTGAATTTCAAAACCATCAACTCTCTGGCCAAAAAGAACCTTGTTCGTGGCCTTCCTCATCTCTCTTTTGAAAAGGATAGACTCTGTGGTGCTTGTGAAAAAGGTAAAAGCCACAGAGCCACTTTCAAAACAAAGCAGGCCAATTCTATCTCTGGCTGCTTTCATCTTCTTCACATGGACCTTTTTGGTCCTGTAAATGTCCAAAGTCTAAAAGGTAGTAAATACACTTTAGTAATCGTGGATGAATATTCACGATATACTTGGACTATTTTTCTTCGATCTAAGAGTGATGTTGCTGAAGAGATTATCAATATCATCAAGAAAATGGAAAACCTCAACAGCATAAGGGTTAAAGAACTCAGAAGCGATCATGGTACTGAGTTCAGAAACCACACTCTTGAATCTTTTTGTGCTGATCAAGGGATCTCACAAAACTTTTCTTCCACCAGAACTCCTGAGCAAAATGGTGTTGCTGAAAGGAGAAACATAACTCTAATTGAGGCACACGTACTATGCTCAGCGAGTCTTCCTTACCGAGTAAATTCTTGGCAGAAGCTGTGAGCACTACCTGTCATACTCAAAACAGATGCCTTATTGTCAAAAGACATGACAAGACAGCCTTTGAGGTTTTGAAAGGTAAGAAACCTCAAATTAAATACTTCCATGTCTTTGGATGTCCTGTCTTTATCTTAAATAACAAGGATCACCTAGGAAAATTTGATCCTAAAGCTGATGATGGCTACTTCCTTGGTTATTCCTCCATCAGCAAGGCATTTAGAGTATTCAATACTCGCCTTTAAAAGGTTGATGAATCAATCCATGTAACCTTTGATGAAAGTTCATCAGCTCTTAAGGACATTCAAACTACTTCATCTGAAGTCATTTTCAATGAGCTCGCTGACCCTCACTTTGAGGAAGCTGACTCATTTGTTGATGCATCCTGCTCGCTGCCTGAAAATAATCAGCATGACAAACAGGATAGTCCAGCAGATGCTGAACCAGAGCAAGTTGCTGCTCATATCTACACGATTGAGCCAGTTGAGCCTATCTTAAGATCAATCCATGCAGCATCAGCCAAACCTAGATCACTGGCTGATGACGTGCATGCTGGTGATTCTACTGAGGAAGAGTTTCATGATGCATCAGCTAATGCTGATGATATGGAGTCAGCTGATGACTCCAACATCAATGATAACTCAAATCAGTTGAATGGCTCTACTGATCTTACTTCTGAACTCATTCTTACCATTGACTTCTCTCCTTACAATAATCTCTCTGCTGGACCCATATCTCAGTCTTCCGCTGACACTCGACTAGATTCATCAAGTGTTCCTGCACTTAAATGGACTTCTAGTCATCCAACTCACCAAGTGATTGGTGACCCTTCTAAAGGGATTGTTACTCGATCAGCGACTAGAAACACATGTCTCTATGTGAATTTCTTGTCGATGATCACCCCTAAGAATATAGGAGAAGCAATGGCTGATCCTTCTTGGGTAGAGGCTATGCAAGAAGAACTTACCCAGTTCAAACGACAGCATGTCTGGTTTCTTGTCCCTCTACCTACTGACAAAGAACCCATTGGCACAAAATGGGTTTACAGGAATAAAATGGACGAAGATGGTGTTGTTACTCGTAACAAGGCTAGGCTGGTTGCACAAGGATACCTTCAGGAAGAAGGTGTTGATTACGATGAAACCTTTGCACCAGTGGCCCGATTAGAAGCAATTCGCTTATTCTTGGCACATGCTGCTTACAGAAACTTCACAGTATATCAGATGGATGTTAAGAGTGCCTTCCTAAATGGAAAACTCGATGAGGAAGTTTATGTTAAGCAGCCACCTGGTTTTGAAGATCCAGCCAAGCCACACCATGTCTATCGTCTTTATAAGGCTCTATATGGTCTTAAACAAGCTCCCAGAGCTTGGTATGACACTCTTTCTGAATTTCTTCTCTCTAACAAGTTTCAGCGAGGATCCATTGACAGCACCCTCTTCATCTATAGAAAGGGTGCTGATGTCCTTTATGTTCAGATATATGTAGATGACATCATTTTTGGATCCTCCAGCAAGAAACTTTGTTCTAAGTTCAGCTCACTAATGCCTTCTCATTTTGAGATGAGCATGATGGGTGAGTTGACTTTCTTTCTTGGTCTACAAATTCGCCAACTCCCAAATGGGATTTTCATTAATCAGGAGAAGTACATTCGAGACATGCTGGCAAAATTCGACTTGTCCAATGTGACCACTAAAGCCACTCCTATGTCTCCTCCTAATAATCTCCATGCTGATCCTGATGGTAAGCATGTGAATCCCACTCTCTATAGGGGAATGATTGGCTCGCTGATGTATCTCACAGCGAGTCGTCCTGACATCATGTTTGCTACTTGCTTATGTGCAAGATATCAAGCCTCTCCTAGGGAGTCTCATCTTCTCGCTGTCAAGCGAATCTTCAAATATCTAAAAGGTACCCCCACACTGGGTCTCTGGTATCCCAAAGACTCCAGTTTTGACTTAGTTGCATATTCTGAATCTGACTATGCTGGCTGCATGTTAGATAGGAAAAGCACCAGTGGTGGATGTCAACTATTGGGGGGGAAGCTGACTAGTTGGTCTAGTAAGAAACAGCATACAGTTTCCATCTCCACTGCTGAAGCAGAATATGTATCAGCAGCGAGTTGTTGTGCACAAGTCCTCTGGATGAAAAATCAACTCGCTGACTATGACTTAGAATTCTCTAAGATCCCCATAATGTGTGACAATACAAGTGCAATTGCCATCACACACAATCCTGTTCAGCATTCTAAGACCAAACACATAGACATTAGGTACCACTTTATTCGTGACCATGTCATAAAAGGGGATGTTGAAATTTACTTCATCCCCACTGATGACCAACTTGCTGATATTTTCATTAAACCGTTAGATGAAACCAGATTCAAATATCTGGTCAACAAGTTGGGAATGCTAAATGGTGAATCAGCGACATGACTTGTCATGTCTGCTAATGCCTCAACTTACATCTCTCTTATAAGTTGAAAAGTGACCTTATGGTCAAAATTTCTTTCAGCAAGTTCACGTGTGTCTTACTTGCTAAACACAAAAGCAATAGAGAGCTAAAAGTCTCTATCTAGTCCAGCAGCAAACGGCTGCTGGTAAAGACTTCTAAAATCCGTTGATCCCTGTTGCTTTGGGAAAAAGCAAAACAAAAGCAATAGAGAGCTAAAAGTCTCTATCTAGTCCAGCAGCAAACGGCTGCTGGTAAAGACTTCTAAAATCCGTTGATCCCTGTTGCTTTGGGAAAAAGCAAAACAAAAGCAATAGAGAGCTAAAAGTCTCTATCTAGTCCAGCAGCAAACGGCTGCTGGTAAAGACTTCTAAAATCCGTTGATCCCTGTTGCTTTGGGAAAAAGCAAAACAAAAGCAATAGAGAGCTAAAAGTCTCTATCTAGTCCAGCAGCAAACGGCTGCTGGTAAAGACATCTAAAATCCGTTGATCCCTGTTGCTTTGGGAAAAAGCAAAACAAAAGCAATAGAGAGCTAAAAGTCTCTATCTAGTCCAGCAGCAAACGGCTGCTGGTAAAGACTTCTAAAATCCGTTGATCCCTGTTGCTTTGGGAAAAAGCAAAACAAAAGCAATAGAGAGCTAAAAGTCTCTATCTAGTCCAGCAGCAAACGGCTGCTGGTAAAGACAAACCAAATCCGTTGATAGCTGACAATTTGCTAAAAATTGTAATTTTCTCATCAGCAACCAACGTTTGTCGTGCAGTTGTTGACTGAAACCCCTTTTCCAAATGAGGTGACCAGAATTACAAAATTGTCAGTGGATATACTTCAATCTCAACTATTTTAACGTGTGAGTAAATCCACCAAGTATTTTTATCAATATTTTATTGAAATCTCAAAACGGTTACCTCGATTTTCTCCCTAATGGACAACTTGTACACTGTATCCGCCGTAAAACTCGAGTACTTTTGAAATAATGGTACAAGTTGTCACATCAATCCATTTTTATACGTTACTCAAATACGTATATCTATGTATATATTACGTATGAAAGAGAGTATTGGTGACGGTTCACTATCATAGTTATGGGGCCCATATCCATGCTATATATACTCAAATCTTTTCAATCACCATCCTTTATACTCTCAAAATTCTCCTCCTTATTTTTCTAATTCTCCAAAACTTTCAAACTTCTCAAAATTCTTTCAATTCTCTCTATCTCCTCTCACTGTTCATCTTCTTCTTTCCATTTCTTAATCTTAAATCTAAAATGGCTTCTTCATCTTCCCAACAACAACCACAAACTGAAAATCCTTCATCCAATAATCCTCCTAAATCTCCAACTCATGTTGAGTTGTCTGCTGAGGATCTAGCCACCAAAAAGTCTCTATCTAGTCCAGCAGCAAACGGCTGCTGGTAAAGACTTCTAAAATCCGTTGATCCCTGTTGCTTTGGGAAAAAGCAAAACAAAAGCAATAGAGAGCTAAAAGTCTCTATCTAGTCCAGCAGCAAACGGCTGCTGGTAAAGACATCTAAAATCCGTTGATCCCTGTTGCTTTGGGAAAAAGCAAAACAAAAGCAATAGAGAGCTAAAAGTCTCTATCTAGTCCAGCAGCAAACGGCTGCTGGTAAAGACTTCTAAAATCCGTTGATCCCTGTTGCTTTGGGAAAAAGCAAAACAAAAGCAATAGAGAGCTAAAAGTCTCTATCTAGTCCAGCAGCAAACGGCTGCTGGTAAAGACTTCTAAAATCCGTTGATCCCTGTTGCTTTGGGAAAAAGCAAAACAAAAGCAATAGAGAGCTAAAAGTCTCTATCTAGTCCAGCAGCAAACGGCTGCTGGTAAAGACATCTAAAATCCGTTGATCCCTGTTGCTTTGGGAAAAAGCAAAACAAAAGCAATAGAGAGCTAAAAGTCTCTATCTAGTCCAGCAGCAAACGGCTGCTGGTAAAGACATCTAAAATCCGTTGATCCCTGTTGCTTTGGGAAAAAGCAAAACAAAAGCAATAGAGAGCTAAAAGTCTCTATCTAGTCCAGCAGCAAACGGCTGCTGGTAAAGACATCTAAAATCCGTTGATCCCTGTTGCTTTGGGAAAAAGCAAAACAAAAGCAATAGAGAGCTAAAAGTCTCTATCTAGTCCAGCAGCAAACGGCTGCTGGTAAAGACTTCTAAAATCCGTTGATCCCTGTTGCTTTGGGAAAAAGCAAAACAAAAGCAATAGAGAGCTAAAAGTCTCTATCTAGTCCAGCAGCAAACGGCTGCTGGTAAAGACATCTAAAATCCGTTGATCCCTGTTGCTTTGGGAAAAAGCAAAACAAAAGCAATAGAGAGCTAAAAGTCTCTATCTAGTCCAGCAGCAAACGGCTGCTGGTAAAGACATCTAAAATCCGTTGATCCCTGTTGCTTTGGGAAAAAGCAAAACAAAAGCAATAGAGAGCTAAAAGTCTCTATCTAGTCCAGCAGCAAACGGCTGCTGGTAAAGACATCTAAAATCCGTTGATCCCTGTTGCTTTGGGAAAAAGCAAAACAAAAGCAATAGAGAGCTAAAAGTCTCTATCTAGTCCAGCAGCAAACGGCTGCTGGTAAAGACTTCTAAAATCCGTTGATCCCTGTTGCTTTGGGAAAAAGCAAAACAAAAGCAATAGAGAGCTAAAAGTCTCTATCTAGTCCAGCAGCAAACGGCTGCTGGTAAAGACATCTAAAATCCGTTACCTCGATTTTCTCCCTAATGGACAACTTGTACACTATATCCGCCGTAAAACTCGAGTACTTTTGAAATAATGGTACAAGTTGTCACATCAATCCATTTTTATACGTTACTCAAATACGTATATCTATGTATATATTACGTATGAAAGAGAGTATTGGTGACGGTTCACTATCATAGTTATGGGGCCCATATCCATGCTATATATACTCAAATCTTTTCAATCACCATCCTTTATACTCTCAAAATTCTCCTCCTTATTTTTCTAATTCTCCAAAACTTTCAAACTTCTCAAAATTCTTTCAATTCTCTCTATCTCCTCTCACTGTTCATCTTCTTCTTTCCATTTCTTAATCTTAAATCTAAAATGGCTTCTTCATCTTCCCAACAACAACCACAAACTGAAAATCCTTCATCCAATAATCCTCCTAAATCTCCAACTCATGTTGAGTTGTCTGCTGAGGATCTAGCCACCAAAAAGTCTCTTAAACATGTCCCTCTCTATATGCATTCTGAAACATTTGATCTAGAAACTATTCCTTCATCTCAAAAAGTAAACTTTCAAGCTCAAAGACTCACCATAAAATCCAATAATTATCTGGGTTCCCTTGAAGTTCAATCCGGCATAATTGGGTACCAACATATGCTTGATTTCATAAAAGCGTGCCCAGTGACTAGTGCCATCTATTCTGATCCTGAAGATATGTATGTCTATCTTCTCCGGGAATTCTGGTGGACATGTGATTATCACGTAAGTATTGGTGCTATTACTGGTACCGTGAAGAAGAAACAGGTACGCATTTCAATCACACCCAAAATTCTTCGCACTGCTCTTGGTCTTCCTGATCAAACAAAGGAGAGACCATTTGTGAATCCAGCAACAATAGAACAATGGAAAGCTTGGCTCCCAACCATTGGGTATGGGGCAGACTTGCCAAACAGCAACCCCCTGAAGAAGCATCTCCCTGGCGTTTGGAGATTATTGTTCGCTCATGTCATCCAGTGTTTGGGTGGCAACTCTGGATCCTTTGATCAGGCTACTGCCTTAAACATGCAAATCATCCATGCTTTGGCCACTGGAAGATTTATTGATTTTGCCTCGGTTATTTTTGAAGACATGAAGGCAAAAGTTCAAGCCAGCAACCGCTCATATACTATTCCATTCACCAGGTTCTTCTCTCTAATTTTCAAACAAGAACTGAAGGAAAAATATAACCAATTTGGTGCCACTATCTGCAAACCACCAAGAATTGGTCCTTCAGTATACAAACAGCCTGCTTGTGATCCTGAATTCTTTGACAGCAAGCTTGCTGAACTCACTCCTCCGATGAAAGAGGTACTTTTCTCTTCTTATCCACACCTGTATATAAGAGCACCCTCTGGTGTGGATGCTGGCACTGTAATTATTCAAGAAATCACCAAGGCTGCAAAGAAAGCCAAACAGGCACGATCAAAGTCTTCCAAAACTTCATCTGCTCCATCCTCATCCGCTGCTGATGCTCCTAAAAGAAAGAAGAAAGCAGCAAGAGAATTTAAGGGGTTGGAATCCTCTCAGCTGACTCTCATTGATGAGGAAAGTGATTTAGAGTTGGGCGATTTTGTTGCTGATGAATTTCAACTGGACTCCTATAACTATGCTGATGAAAAGGAAAGTGAAGTTCCCCCTGCTGGTGTTGAGGGGGAGTCTACTAGAAAAGAAATTGTAAGTGTTGAAGTTCCCCCAGCTGGTGTTGAGGGGGAGTAAACAGAAAAGAAATTGTAAGTGTTGAAGTTCCCCCAGCTGGTGTTGAGGGGGAGTCTACTAGAAAAGAAATTGTAAGTGTTGAAGTTCCCCCAGCTGGTGTTGAGGGGGAGTCTACTAGAAAAGAAATTGTAAGTGTTGAAGTTCCCCCAGCTGGTGTTGAGGGGGAGTCTACTAGAAAAGAAATTGTAAGTGTTGAAGTTCCCCCAGCTGGTGTTGAGGGGGAGTCTACTAGAAAAGAAATTGTAAGTGTTGAAGTTCCCCCAGCTGGTGTTGAGGGGGAGTCTACTAGAAAAGAAAAGTGAAGTTTCCCCTGCTGGTGTTGAGGGGGAGTCTACTAGAAAAGAAATTGTAAGTGTTGAAGTTCCCCCAGCTGGTGTTGAGGGGGAGCAACAGAAAAGAAATTGTAAGTGTTGAAGTTCCCCCAGCTGGTGTTGAGGGGGAGTCTACTAGAAAAGAAATTGTAAGTGTTGAAGTTCCCCCAGCTGGTGTTGAGGGGGAGTCTACTAGAAAAGAAATTGTAAGTGTTGAAGTTCCCCCAGCTGGTGTTGAGGGGGAGTCTACTAGAAAAGAAATTGTAAGTGTTGAAGTTCCCCCAGCTGGTGTTGAGGGGGAGTCTACTAGAAAAGAAAAGTGAAGTTTCCCCTGCTGGTGTTGAGGGGGAGTCTACTAGAAAAGAAATTGTAAGTGTTGAAGTTCCCCCAGCTGGTGTTGAGGGGGAGCAACAGAAAAGAAATTGTAAGTGTTGAAGTTCCCCCAGCTGGTGTTGAGGGGGAGTCTACTAGAAAAGAAATTGTAAGTGTTGAAGTTCCCCCAGCTGGTGTTGAGGGGGAGTCTACTAGAAAAGAAATTGTAAGTGTTGAAGTTCCCCCAGCTGGTGTTGAGGGGGAGTCTACTAGAAAAGAAATTGTAAGTGTTGAAGTTCCCCCAGCTGGTGTTGAGGGGGAGTCTACTAGAAAAGAAATTGTAAGTGTTGAAGTTCCCCCAGCTGGTGTTGAGGGGGAGTCTACTAGAAAAGAAAAGTGAAGTTTCCCCTGCTGGTGTTGAGGGGGAGTCTACTAGAAAAGAAATTGTAAGTGTTGAAGTTCCCCCAGCTGGTGTTGAGGGGGAGCAACAGAAAAGAAATTGTAAGTGTTGAAGTTCCCCCAGCTGGTGTTGAGGGGGAGTCTACTAGAAAAGAAATTGTAAGTGTTGAAGTTCCCCCAGCTGGTGTTGAGGGGGAGTCTACTAGAAAAGAAATTGTAAGTGTTGAAGTTCCCCCAGCTGGTGTTGAGGGGGAGTCTACTAGAAAAGAAATTGTAAGTGTTGAAGTTCCCCCAGCTGGTGTTGAGGGGGAGTCTACTAGAAAAGAAATTGTAAGTGTTGAAGTTCCCCCAGCTGGTGTTGAGGGGGAGTCTACTAGAAAAGAAAAGTGAAGTTTCCCCTGCTGGTGTTGAGGGGGAGTCTACTAGAAAAGAAATTGTAAGTGTTGAAGTTCCCCCAGCTGGTGTTGAGGGGGAGCAACAGAAAAGAAATTGTAAGTGTTGAAGTTCCCCCAGCTGGTGTTGAGGGGGAGTCTACTAGAAAAGAAATTGTAAGTGTTGAAGTTCCCCCAGCTGGTGTTGAGGGGGAGTCTACTAGAAAAGAAATTGTAAGTGTTGAAGTTCCCCCAGCTGGTGTTGAGGGGGAGTCTACTAGAAAAGAAATTGTAAGTGTTGAAGTTCCCCCAGCTGGTGTTGAGGGGGAGTCTACTAGAAAAGAAAAGTGAAGTTTCCCCTGCTGGTGTTGAGGGGGAGTCTACTAGAAAAGAAATTGTAAGTGTTGAAGTTCCCCCAGCTGGTGTTGAGGGGGAGCAACAGAAAAGAAATTGTAAGTGTTGAAGTTCCCCCAGCTGGTGTTGAGGGGGAGTCTACTAGAAAAGAAATTGTAAGTGTTGAAGTTCCCCCAGCTGGTGTTGAGGGGGAGTCTACTAGAAAAGAAATTGTAAGTGTTGAAGTTCCCCCAGCTGGTGTTGAGGGGGAGTCTACTAGAAAAGAAATTGTAAGTGTTGAAGTTCCCCCAGCTGGTGTTGAGGGGGAGTCTACTAGAAAAGAAATTGTAAGTGTTGAAGTTCCCCCAGCTGGTGTTGAGGGGGAGTCTACTAGAAAAGAAAAGTGAAGTTTCCCCTGCTGGTGTTGAGGGGGAGTCTACTAGAAAAGAAATTGTAAGTGTTGAAGTTCCCCCAGCTGGTGTTGAGGGGGAGCAACAGAAAAGAAATTGTAAGTGTTGAAGTTCCCCCAGCTGGTGTTGAGGGGGAGTCTACTAGAAAAGAAATTGTAAGTGTTGAAGTTCCCCCAGCTGGTGTTGAGGGGGAGTCTACTAGAAAAGAAATTGTAAGTGTTGAAGTTCCCCCAGCTGGTGTTGAGGGGGAGTCTACTAGAAAAGAAATTGTAAGTGTTGAAGTTCCCCCAGCTGGTGTTGAGGGGGAGTCTACTAGAAAAGAAATTGTAAGTGTTGAAGTTCCCCCAGCTGGTGTTGAGGGGGAGTCTACTAGAAAAGAAAAGTGAAGTTTCCCCTGCTGGTGTTGAGGGGGAGTCTACTAGAAAAGAAATTGTAAGTGTTGAAGTTCCCCCAGCTGGTGTTGAGGGGGAGCAACAGAAAAGAAATTGTAAGTGTTGAAGTTCCCCCAGCTGGTGTTGAGGGGGAGTCTACTAGAAAAGAAATTGTAAGTGTTGAAGTTCCCCCAGCTGGTGTTGAGGGGGAGTCTACTAGAAAAGAAATTGTAAGTGTTGAAGTTCCCCCAGCTGGTGTTGAGGGGGAGTCTACTAGAAAAGAAATTGTAAGTGTTGAAGTTCCCCCAGCTGGTGTTGAGGGGGAGTCTACTAGAAAAGAAAAGTGAAGTTTCCCCTGCTGGTGTTGAGGGGGAGTCTACTAGAAAAGAAATTGTAAGTGTTGAAGTTCCCCCAGCTGGTGTTGAGGGGGAGCAACAGAAAAGAAATTGTAAGTGTTGAAGTTCCCCCAGCTGGTGTTGAGGGGGAGTCTACTAGAAAAGAAATTGTAAGTGTTGAAGTTCCCCCAGCTGGTGTTGAGGGGGAGTCTACTAGAAAAGAAATTGTAAGTGTTGAAGTTCCCCCAGCTGGTGTTGAGGGGGAGTCTACTAGAAAAGAAATTGTAAGTGTTGAAGTTCCCCCAGCTGGTGTTGAGGGGGAGTCTACTAGAAAAGAAATTGTAAGTGTTGAAGTTCCCCCAGCTGGTGTTGAGGGGGAGTCTACTAGAAAAGAAAAGTGAAGTTTCCCCTGCTGGTGTTGAGGGGGAGTCTACTAGAAAAGAAATTGTAAGTGTTGAAGTTCCCCCAGCTGGTGTTGAGGGGGAGCAACAGAAAAGAAATTGTAAGTGTTGAAGTTCCCCCAGCTGGTGTTGAGGGGGAGTCTACTAGAAAAGAAATTGTAAGTGTTGAAGTTCCCCCAGCTGGTGTTGAGGGGGAGTCTACTAGAAAAGAAATTGTAAGTGTTGAAGTTCCCCCAGCTGGTGTTGAGGGGGAGTCTACTAGAAAAGAAATTGTAAGTGTTGAAGTTCCCCCAGCTGGTGTTGAGGGGGAGTCTACTAGAAAAGAAATTGTAAGTGTTGAAGTTCCCCCAGCTGGTGTTGAGGGGGAGTCTACTAGAAAAGAAAAGTGAAGTTTCCCCTGCTGGTGTTGAGGGGGAGTCTACTAGAAAAGAAATTGTAAGTGTTGAAGTTCCCCCAGCTGGTGTTGAGGGGGAGCAACAGAAAAGAAATTGTAAGTGTTGAAGTTCCCCCAGCTGGTGTTGAGGGGGAGTCTACTAGAAAAGAAATTGTAAGTGTTGAAGTTCCCCCAGCTGGTGTTGAGGGGGAGTCTACTAGAAAAGAAATTGTAAGTGTTGAAGTTCCCCCAGCTGGTGTTGAGGGGGAGTCTACTAGAAAAGAAATTGTAAGTGTTGAAGTTCCCCCAGCTGGTGTTGAGGGGGAGTCTACTAGAAAAGAAAAGTGAAGTTTCCCCTGCTGGTGTTGAGGGGGAGTCTACTAGAAAAGAAATTGTAAGTGTTGAAGTTCCCCCAGCTGGTGTTGAGGGGGAGCAACAGAAAAGAAATTGTAAGTGTTGAAGTTCCCCCAGCTGGTGTTGAGGGGGAGTCTACTAGAAAAGAAATTGTAAGTGTTGAAGTTCCCCCAGCTGGTGTTGAGGGGGAGTCTACTAGAAAAGAAATTGTAAGTGTTGAAGTTCCCCCAGCTGGTGTTGAGGGGGAGTCTACTAGAAAAGAAATTGTAAGTGTTGAAGTTCCCCCAGCTGGTGTTGAGGGGGAGTCTACTAGAAAAGAAATTGTAAGTGTTGAAGTTCCCCCAGCTGGTGTTGAGGGGGAGTCTACTAGAAAAGAAAAGTGAAGTTTCCCCTGCTGGTGTTGAGGGGGAGTCTACTAGAAAAGAAATTGTAAGTGTTGAAGTTCCCCCAGCTGGTGTTGAGGGGGAGCAACAGATAAGTAATTGTAGTGTTGCCTTCCTCCTATCACTGGTGATGCCTTGCTGAACACCAGACTTCCTCCCAGAAGCTTCTTTGAGGAAGGGAGAGTGATAGAGAATCCTGCTGGCATCTTCTTCACAAACTTTCAGAACAATCAACTGTTCTTTCGCTTGGATGAAATTGAAAAAGCGTCCACTGGGTTCATCTTAAGCATAAGAAGAAGGTGTGCTGAAACATCCAACAACAGATGGTTCATCAGCAAGTTGGATGAAGAATTGATAAAGCCTCACAGAAGGGATGACCCAGCGATCAGGATGGCTAAGCAAGAGGAAGCTTGGGAAATTGAAGCTGCCAACTTGTAGATGTCTTATAATGTATATGCTATATGTACAGCTTGTAATGTTTAAAGATGATATATAAGACATCTTTACATCATTCCTTTATTCTTATCAAGTCTAGTCTACTCAGCAAGTCTTCTCAGCGAATAGGGGGAGATTGTTGAGTCAAGGATTCGCTGACCAGACTTGGTCGCTGACGTGTATCGTCAGTGAGTCATCAGCGAAGTCAGTGACTCTCGTCAGCGGGTGGTTTACTTCCCAATTGTGTGTCAAGGCGGGAAGTTTTCAAATCACAAGAAGACAAGAAGTCACATGGTGGTTCTTCCAACTGAATGTTACCTTTTATGGCAAAGGTACAGTTGGGACCAAAACAAGGGTTTTCTCTTTCATACCCGTTTTGGTAAAGAAGACAAAGGCTCCTGGATCCAAGTACTTCGAGCCTATGAGAAGTCGACAACCACCATTCTATCACGATCATTGTAAGGCTGTGTTGCCCTAATTCCTCCCCTATATAAAGCAACACAGCCGCATCATTTACACTTTGTGTTAGTCACCATTTTAAGTGTGTGTCACTTATTCTCTTTGTAATTGTTTAAGTTTTCTAGTTAGTCTAAAACTTAACAATTGTATGTTCTTGTATTTTCTTGTAAGACAAGTTGTAATATCGACCATGTATTCACTGTTTAATCAATGATACATATGATTAGACTTGCATAGTTTCTTAATACTTGAACTTTACTCTTGTTCTTGTTCTTTACTTTCTATTTACTTTCTTGTCTAAGATTAATTAATTATAAGTGTGCAAATCGTGGACTGTCACTTGTTTTAAACCATAAAGAGATTTAACAAGTTTTCATACCTTATTATCATTCTTATTGAAATAACTGTTAGGACCAGTTCACCTGGTAAACTGGCCAGTCTCCAGTTGCATCTGGAGACCCAATGAAACTGTCCAGTGAAACTGGAGACCCTGAAGATTTGTCGAGAAATATATTGAAGTCCAGTTGCATCGTACAGTTAACGCAACTGAATACTTCCTCCAGTTGAGAACTGACCAGTTGAAGAATCATTCCAGTTGAAGTCGAAGACAACAAGTGGAAGATAGAGAATGACAATGGCAGCGAAGCCCAGTTGACATTCTAGTCAGTTACAAACTGGAGACCATCAGTGGAAAGCTCTTACAAAGCTTTACACTGATTACGAGGAATTGACTTTGTGCTTTATGTCCTTTTAACCGGATAATAAGACTTATCTTATTATTTAAATATAAAAGGTACATAAAGGTGGTTAAGTAAAGTTGCTTTCACGTGCAACTTTACACTGCTTCTTTTAAGGAATTAAATGCTATTCCTTAAATGATCTCAACCACATTTGTACGGCCAAAGTTAACATCCCAATGTTAACTTTGCCTATAAATACAAGTCATTGCACAACCAAGAATATCACTTCTTCGAATACACTTCGATAGAATTCACACTTTGCATACCTGCAATATTCTTGGTGAACTTGTGCAATCTTCTCTCAATCGCTAAAAGGAACATTTCACAACTTTAAGTTTTTCGATTGTCTTGAGAAATTCCGAGTGTAGATCAATTGTATTTCATAGGTTGTTAGGATATTTACATTCGTGTATTATCTTGGTTCCGCAACAACCTTGTAATTTGTTTAATATCAATAAATAAATTACACATTGAAAATTACATATTGTCTCATCAATTTACTTTACAAGTTATTTGTATTATTGCATTGTTCTTTACTTATTGTCATTTATATAAGTAATCTATCTAGAACTTGGTATATACACACTGCAACTGGTCATCTCCAGTTCAGTGCATATATTGCAAAGTAACTCCACCATCGACATAGAGGTGTCTTCAGTAGTACCATCTATTGAGTTGGGACTTACAATAACCATCAGGAAGAGACATATATACATCTTCATGCAAATCACTACAAAAAGCATTATTAACATCTAATTGATATAATTTCCAACCTTTTTGAACTGCCATGTTAATAACACATCTAACTGTAACCATTTTGACAACAGGAGCAAAAGTTTCCTCATAATCTAAACCTTCTCTTTGATTATAACCTTTTGCAACTAACCTAGCTTTGTACCTTTCAATCTCACCAGAAGACTTATACTTGATTTTAAAAATCCATTTACAACCAATTGGTTCTCCTCCCTTAGGAAGATCAGTTATAATCCAAGTGTTATTCCTATTCAAGGCCTCTGTTTCATCATTCATAGCATTAACCCAGTTTATATCAGTGCAAGCTTCCTCAAAAGTCTTAGGCTCAATGCTTTTATTTAAACAAGATATATAAAACAGAAATTTTCTTTAGATAGCTTAGAGTAATTAACAACTTTTTCTAAGCCATATTTTACTTTGCCTTCAACAATATAATCTTCAAACTTTTTAGGCATATAAGGATTTCTGTCAGTTCTTCTAAGATTTAAAGGTTCAATATTGTTTTGAGTACTCTCAGTCCCCTCAGAAATAGAAGTGTTGTTATCACCATCAAGTTGATGATGAACACTAGTACCCTCATCACTACTGGTAGCTGCAGGTATACTGCCAGTAGGTGTTACACTTGGTTCATCATAATCAGTATCATCTCTTCCTTCATCATAGGGAATTTAATGAGATTTGGTTGCATTTTCAGGAAAGAAAAGATCAAAGAAATTTAGTTGATTTAGATCTTTATTGACTTCAGAAGTCTCAATTGTTTTTAAAGGAAATATTTGTTCATAAAACTTAACATCTCTTGAATAGAAAATAGATTTATTTGATAAACTTAACAACTTATAAGCTTTCTTCACTCCGGAATAACCAATTAAAATACACTTTTGAGCCCTTTCAGAAAACGTATCATTATTATTTAAGTTTGTAGCAAAACATAAGCAACCAAAACTCCTTAAATGGAAGAGACTAGGTTTAAAACCATGAACAATTTCATAGGGACATTTTCCAGCTAAGACTTTTGTGGGTAACCTGTTAATGATATAGACTGCAGTTAGAACACACTCACTCCACAAATTTAGAGGGATCCCCCCTGAAACATAAGAGATCTTGCAACATTCAAAAGATGCCTATGTTTCCTTTCTACAATACCATTTTGTTGAGGTGTATAAACACATGAAGTTTGATGAATTATTCCATGATCATTAACAAACTTATTCATTCTTGCATTAACAAACTCAGAACCATTATCATGAAGTTTGATGAATTATTCCATGATCATTAACAAACTTATTCATTCTTGCATTAACAAACTCAGAACCATTATCACTTCTAAAGATTTTAATTTTTTTATTAAACTGATTTTTTAACAGATTAACAAAGTATTCAATATTCTCAAAAACTTCTTCTTTAGACCTTAAAAGATATAACCAAACAGCTCTTGAAAAATCATCAACCATAGTTAGAAAATATATATAACCATCTCTACTTGTAACTCTATAAGGACCCCATAGATCCAAGTGAATAAGTTCACCTAAAGAAGTAGTTTTATGATTACTTAAAGGAAAAGGTTCTCTATGTTGTTTTGCTTTATGACAAACATCACATGGAATATTATCAGAACTCATTTTTAGATTAAGATTATCTTTAAGAACATGCAAGACTTGGTCTGCAAGGTGTCCAAGCCTGCAGTGCCAAACAGTTTGAGACTCACAACATATAACAGCATTACAAGAAACAAAATTACCACATATAGCAGAATCATCAAATAGATAGAGACCATCCTTAACACTACCAGTCCCCAGGACTGTTCTTGACATCAAATCCTGAATATAACACTTAAATTCAGAGAAACTCACAACAAGTTTACTATCTCTAGCAAGTTTATTTATAGAAAGTAATTAACAACTTTTTCTAAGCCATATTTTACTTTGCCTTCAACAATATAATCTTCAAACTTTTTAGGCATATAAGGATTTCTGTCAGTTCTTCTAAGATTTAAAGGTTCAATATTGTTTTGAGTACTCTCAGTCCCCTCAGAAATAGAAGTGTTGTTATCACCATCAAGTTGATGATGAACACTAGTACCCTCATCACTACTGGTAGCTGCAGGTATACTGCCAGTAGGTGTTACACTTGGTTCATCATAATCAGTATCATCTCTTCCTTCATCATAGGGAATTTAATGAGATTTGGTTGCATTTTCAGGAAAGAAAAGATCAAAGAAATTTAGTTGATTTAGATCTTTATTGACTTCAGAAGTCTCAATTGTTTTTAAAGGAAATATTTGTTCATAAAACTTAACATCTCTTGAATAGAAAATAGATTTATTTGATAAACTTAACAACTTATAAGCTTTCTTCACTCCGGAATAACCAATTAAAATACACTTTTGAGCCCTTTCAGAAAACGTATCATTATTATTTAAGTTTGTAGCAAAACATAAGCAACCAAAACTCCTTAAATGGAAGAGACTAGGTTTAAAACCATGAACAATTTCATAGGGACATTTTCCAGCTAAGACTTTTGTGGGTAACCTGTTAATGATATAGACTGCAGTTAGAACACACTCACTCCACAAATTTAGAGGGATCCCCCCTTGAAACATAAGAGATCTTGCAACATTCAAAAGATGCCTATGTTTCCTTTCTACAATACCATTTTGTTGAGGTGTATAAACACATGAAGTTTGATGAATTATTCCATGATCATTAACAAACTTATTCATTCTTGCATTAACAAACTCAGAACCATTATCACTTCTAAAGATTTTAATTTTTTTATTAAACTGATTTTTTAACAGATTAACAAAGTATTCAATATTCTCAAAAACTTCTTCTTTAGACCTTAAAAGATATAACCAAACAGCTCTTGAAAAATCATCAACCATAGTTAGAAAATATATATAACCATCTCTACTTGTAACTCTATAAGGACCCCATAGATCCAAGTGAATAAGTTCACCTAAAGAAGTAGTTTTATGATTACTTAAAGGAAAAGGTTCTCTATGTTGTTTTGCTTTATGACAAACATCACATGGAATATTATCAGAACTCATTTTTAGATTAAGATTATCTTTAAGAACATGCAAGACTTGGTCTGCAAGGTGTCCAAGCCTGCAGTGCCAAACAGTTTGAGACTCACAACATATAACAGCATTACAAGAAACAAAATTACCACATATAGCAGAATCATCAAATAGATAGAGACCATCCTTAACACTACCAGTCCCCAGGACTGTTCTTGACATCAAATCCTGAATACAACACTTAAATTCAGTGAAACTCACAACAAGTTTACTATCTCTAGCAAGTTTATTTATAGAAAGTAAATTAACACAATAACCAGGGACAACCAGTACATCAAATAGATAGAGACCATCCTTAACACTACCAGTCCCCAGGACTGTTCTTGACATCAAATCCTGAATACAACACTTAAATTCAGTGAAACTCACAACAAGTTTACTATCTCTAGCAAGTTTATTTATAGAAAGTAAATTAACACAATAACCAGGGACAACCAGTACATCAAATAGAACAATTTCAGGTGACAATCTAAGATTTCCTATTTTGGTTATCTTTGCTTTTGTACCATTAGGGTGTGCATCATAAAGATTAAGGTCAGAAATATCCACAACACTAAACAACCCTTTTTCAGAACCAGTCATATGTTGGTTTGCCCCTGAATCCATAAGCCAACCCAAGATTTTGTTTATAAGACTTTGATTATTAAAAAACTTTCCAAAATTTTCATTAAAAAAATGTTTGCATTAAAAATTATACGTGCCATATTGGCATGAGAAGGAGGAAAACCAGTAGGAACAGAAGGTTTATCACTAATAAGAGCCATCAACTTCATCATCTGTTCATTTGTAAAAGACAAAGTAGAAGCAGAAGGGGTACTAGAAGAAGAAGCAGAAGTGCTTCCAACATTTTTATCAGAAACAGAATTATAAGCAGTCACAGACTTAGAACCAGATTGATTGTAAAACTTTTTCTTAAAACCATTTGGATATCCAACAAGTTCATAGCATCTATCAACATTATGACTTAAAAAACCACAGTGAGTACATTGAAGATTATGATTAGGACCTCTTTGAGCATTAGAACTTGACCCTCTAAAATTTCCAAATTGTTTCTTTCTTGTATCATTAAATTTAGCCACAAAAGCAGATGATTGACTCTTTTGATTAACTTGATTAATTCCTATACCTCTATGTGATTCTTCTCTAGATATCAAAGCAAAAGCAGTTTTCACACTAGGCAGAGGTTCAGTAGTAAGAATAATACTTCTAATATTAGCAAAAGAATCATCTAAACCCATCAAGAACTGCATTAACTTCATGACATTATTATGAGCAATAAAACTTTTTGAAGCCTTACAAGTACAAGCAGGTAATTTAACAAGAGCATCATAATGTTTCCATAATGAATTTAACTTGTGATAATATTCTGAAACAAGCATACCATTCTGTTTGTGAATCCCTATAAACGTGATAGTTAACCAGGAAAGTGTAAATACAACAAGTCTAATAATCACTAGATATGGACTAGTATTACTTAGATATAAATGCAAGTATATAAATAAAGTAATACAAGACTTAAAGCAATAAACAAATAAAGTGGAACATAATGTATTTTTCAATGGTGTATTTTATTTATGATGTTAAATAAAATACAAGGTTGTGCGGAATCAAGATAATACAAATAAGTATGTATCCTAACAACCTATGAATTACAAATGATCTATATTTGTCAAATAACTCTTTTGGATCGAGATACTTAAAGTTGTGAAGTATCCCAGTTTAAGATCGAGAGTATTTAGACAAATTCACTTTAATGCAAAAGGTATGCTAAAAAGTATTTATCTCAAGGAATGACTCTGTATTTATAGGCAACAAAATTCACCAGTGAATTTTGTGCCGTACAAATATGGTTGCATGCATTTAATGATTCGACAAGAACATTAAATGCATTGGATAAGGAATAAGGATAAAGTCACATCAAATGACTATGTATCCTTTTATCCAACCACCTTAACACACGTATACTTTGTTAAAGAACAAGTGGATTGTTCTTTGGAAAGTGTGTAAAGGCAAAGGTCAATCCTCGATATCAGTGTTCAGACTTGTAGGGTCTAGAACACTAACAATCCTCCAGTGTACAGATCTGGTAAGACTTCCAGTGGACTCCGCCATTTGTAAGTCTTCTTTATTCTGACTTCAATCTTTGACTTTAGTGAGAATGTCTTCAGTAGAGTTGATCTGGACTGGGGTGAAGTCTAGTGAGCTAATCTGGAGAATACTCCAGATTTCCTATACAAGTATTTGCTCATTGGTCTTCCATTATTTCTGGACAAATCTTCAGAGGGACTCCAGATTCCAAGTCTGGAGTAGGTCCAGTAGAACACGTTCTGGACAGATCTTCAGTAAGGCTCCAGTAGTCGAGTCTGGAGCGAGTCCAGTAAATCTGGACCTAACAAATTCCCCCTATTTGTTTAGAAATAATGCAAGTGTTTTCAAGCTAAAGACTATACAATTTTGTATGCTTGATAAACACAAGTTTTGATTTGTCTAAAAAATCTAAGTTACTGGAAAACACTTTATAGATCATGAGTGTTTTCAGTTTCATCTTTTAAGTTCTAACTTAGACTAAATCTGATCATTTACTTATATGAATCAAAAATTGCAACTATTATTACATACATCAAACTGATAAATAGTATACAATTTTCATAAAACAATAATTTACAATAAGTAAACGATACAAGAGTCAGGCCCTTCTTTTTGATGTCTGGCCTGGAGCATCTTCAGTAGCCTTTCTCTTTGGTGATGGAGAAGATGGAGTGGATTCTGGCGTTTTCATGCCCAAAGTAACTTCCATCTGATGCTTTCTTCTCCATACCTTTTCAATCCTTTTCAGAAATGCCTTAACATCAGTCGACAAGTCTGTCTTCCCCCTGAACGTTAAAGCGATTTCTTTCAGTTCACTCCATCCAAAAGCTTGGACTGAAGTATTTCTCCTTTCATCAGTAAAGTTACCCTCCCTGGTCAACTTTACTTCAAACCTTGACATGCCTTCATGATTTTCAGCCAGTTTGATCTCAACCCTAGTTATCTTTCTGGCATCAGCCCTGAAATATAGCATCTCATTGTACTTGTCTTTTACCTTGGCTTGCTGGATCAAAGCTTCAGTTTCCTTGAACACACTCCTTTGCTCTACAGCAGATTGGAGTTCTTGACGATTGATTTTTCGAGAGGTGTCCAGAGGAATGAAATTACTTACATCAGCATCTTTGATCGCTTTGATTTGTCTGGCAGTCAGTTTTGGTAAACCAGTAAGTCTCTTCCTGTACTCTATCTCCAGAGCACCAGCATTCTTTCTGATCTTTTTCTGGAGACTTACCAGTTCATCCTTCCTTTGTCTGATGAGTTCTGGTACACTCACGCCATAAATAATTGAGTCATAGACTTGTTCTTCTTCAGCGTAGAATGAGCGTACATGAACATCATCCAATAAGTTCAAACATTGAAGCACTCTGGGGTCATCTTTCATCTTTTTATAAACTTCAATATTTATGCCTAACCTTCCAGCATTGTAAGAGTCCAGAGTTCCCATTGATGCCATCTCCCTTTGATGGGCCAGCAGTTGATCCTTTTGATTTCTTTTGAAAATCTCAATCATGATGCATTCTTGTTCTAACTTCTTGGCAGATTCATCATCAGCATCTTCAGTTCTTTCTTCTTCACCAGATACAACTTTTTGTTTTCCCTTAACTGCCTTCAAAGTTGTTGGAATATCTGGGAAGGACTCAAATTGTGGCTCACTGGCTTCAGTGCCATATGCTCTTTGTGCCAAGTCTTTTATTGTCATTTGGTCATCAGGGTCACCAGACGACCTTTCCCCCTTGGAAGGATCACAGTCCTTGACTTGAGATCATTCCATATCTGTTCAAGCATTAGTCTGTCCAGTGGACCAAATGTTGTTCCTGCCACTGGAGTTGTTTCAGTTACAACTTTCTTAAGTGCCAGCACTTCCTTTTGTACATTTGCAACAGCTTCAGGCAAGTGCTTTGGCAACTTATCATCCAGCATTTTATCCATCTGGGGTAACACTTCAGCATGAATGGCACGAAGAACAGTTGCAGACATTTCTTCACATACTTCTTTCAGCATATTGTTTCTGAACTTCTTCTTTCAGACCTGCCAGTTCACCAGTTACTGCAGTCTGAACAGAATTATCCAACCTTGTCTCTAAACTCTGGACTGCCACTTTGATCTTTTCAGTATTATTATTTGTGGCCAGCACCAGTTCATCCAACTTCTCATAAACCAGCTTCTCATTCCCAGCAAAGACATTCATCTCAGAAGCTAGGTTATTTGATAATAAAGACTTGAAATCTGAAATAACCTGAGATGAAGCCTGGAGTGATCTCTCCAGGTCCGCCACCTTACTTAAAAGGCCTTGGACCTCGGCAGAAGATGAAGTGGAGAGACCACTGGGGGGTTCAAGGTTTGAGGGCAGTCTGGTCATCATAGGTACTTGTGCCCAGTCCTCTTCAGTTGCAGCTTCAGACGTTGCAACTGGTGACTCCGGCGCACGAGGAGGAGGTTGAGTTTGTGAAGGTTGAATGGTGGCAGGGGTGAAGTATTGAGTTTCTGAAGGAATTGAAGGTGGTGGCGGTGGTGGCATGTTTGATTGTGTTGGTGGAGGTTCATTGGATTCTGGTGGTGGTGGCATTTCTGAAGATATGATTGGTTGGGTGACTGAAGCAACACCAGATGCGTCAACATTTTCATCTTCATCACCCAAGAAATTCAAGGTTGCATCAAAGCCTTCAGACATTGGGGAATCAACATCATCCCATTCTGGAGCCATCCCAACTGTCTGTTCACCAGTCTCCACATTCACTTGTTCACCAACCTCGACATTCAAGTCTATTTGAGCCTCTTGCTCACCAGAAACATGTTCATCAGTCTGAACTTGTTGTTCAACTTCTTCCACAACCTGCTCTATAATCTGGGCAACATTTTCATCAGTTACCTGCCCAACAACCTCTTGTACATTCTCTTCTTCAAAAATTGGGGACCCATCCAGATTCATGACATCACCAGGATGTCTTTCAGGATTCACCTGAAGTCCAGCTCTCATCAGACGCCTATTAGTTCTAGGTCGTCTGGAAGGTTCAACAACTTTCTGTACCTTGACCTTCTGGAGCCACTTGTCTTATTGGTTGTACAGCTTCAATTATCTGTACATCTTGTTCACCAGAGGAACCTTCAACATCTTGTCCTCTTACTGGACCCATTTCAGCTTCTTCCCTTTGGAAGGAAAGCATGGACTGAGGAATGTCTACCTCGTCCAGTGGAGATCTAAGATTGACCAAATCTCTCATATACTCACTCACTGAAAAGTGAGTAGTATTAAAATCATACTGGTCACCAAGGGCATTTTTAAACATTAGGGAGAGAAAACGAATATAAGGCACAAAAGGTTTTCTTCCCTTCACTTTTAGGCGCTCTACCAGATCATCAAAAAGGATCTGAGCGAAATCAACTCGAAGCCCAAACCATAAACAGTAGGCAATCTGGAGGTGGGTTTGATTAATCTGGTCCAACCCTCCAGAACTACCTCCTAGACATTCAACAATATGGGTGAAGAAATATCTCCATGAGTCTGACAGCTTTCTCATGTAGATAGTCCCTTTTCTGGATAGCTGGCCATGCTCATCCAAGATATCCGTGTGCCCCATTAGTCTGAGCACTTCCCTTGTATTAATACCAGTGGGAAGTTCGATTGGCAATTCATTCTGTGCAAAATAGTTTAACTGCAGAACAGACCTGAATAGACTTGCAGTGAAACCAAGGGATCTGGTACCTCCCTTGAGAGTATAGTTGATAGATGAAGTTTCATCATCATATGTTGCAGTGTACCAGAACTCACACAGGTACTCGTGGTACATCCTTCCTGGATTAAGTGTTAAAGCACCATATAATGGGCAAGAGAGAAAAAAGGTGTTTAATCTCCCAATAATCGATTGGGCATCATGAACACTGGCAAGAGAAAGTCTGGCCATCCAGTTGTTCATATTGATTCTTATTATATTTGCCTCAAGAGTGATATGAGGTGCCCTTTTAACATCTTCGGAAGGATTATATTCAGTGGCAAGCAGATTTCTTGATTGTCTAGGTGCCATTTATAATTTATAAAGAATAGATGAAGATGAAATTGAATATATATAAGGTGATTATGAAGATTTGATGAATGAATGAACGAATATAGAGTAAATAAGAGAGATAAAGATGATTGGAAATTGAATGAAGGAAGTAAATGAAGGAATTTGAAAGATTTGGGAAAGTAAATATGTTCGAAGTAAATGCAATTGAAATTGAAAGTGGGTATTTATAGGAGAGAGAATGTGGAACTCAAAAAGTTTATTTGAATTTATCAAATATAATTTTGATCGAGGTTCTGAGATCCGCATTAAATTACATCACATCACACATAAATGTGTGATGGTTTACCGCCCACAAACAGTAACAAGTTGCTCTTTTTGAGTTCCCAAGGTAAAAATGCCATCATTTCATTGAAAAATTTACATGTCACGTAGAATAAAAATATCTTCAAAAAGATTTGCTTACGTGGCACCTACAAAGACCAAGTATTTAGAAAATATTATGACATACTTCAGTGCATATGGAGGTTGACTGGACATTCCAGTATCACTGGTGGATTAGTCCAGTGAACATGTACTGATGGTAAACTGGAGGGACACTCCAGTAAAGTACCAGTGAAAACCATTTTGAAAGACTGGTAACCTCAAACGTGCACTTCAACTAATACAGACAAATGAGAGGGACACATTTACAAGGAGACATAAATCACCTCAAACACGCACTTCAACTTGTCCAGTTACCAGTGAGAGGGACACATTTACAAAGCACCAGTAATATTTTCTGAAGTATTTGTCCAGTGAGAAAATAAATAAATTCTCCCTGAACTTAAACATTTTTAAGAACAAAAATATCTTTCAAAAGTCTTTCCCCCTGGAATGTTGATCCAGAAATAAATTTATGAATCTTTAAATCAAAGATCCTTAGTAGTACACAATGGCGTTCAATACCAAGGTTCCAGATTTAAGGGTTTAACATTCCCAACTCACCAACAAGATATTCAAAAGTTTTGACATCCAGAGGTTTGGTAAAAATGTCAGCGAGTTGTTTGTCAGTGGGAATAAAATGGAGTTCAATGTTGTTTTTCATAATATGATCACGAATGAAGTGATACCTGAGATCAATGTGCTTTGTTCTGGAGTGCATGACTGGATTGTTTGAGATAGTAATGGCACTGGTATTATCACAAAAGATTGGGGTCTTTGAGTATTTAATACCATAATCAAGCAACTGGTTCTTCATCCAGAGTATCTGAGCACAACAGCTGGCTGCAGACACATATTCAGCTTCAGCAGTGGACAATGAAACTGAAGTTTGCTTCTTACTGGTCCAGCTGACCAGTTTGCCACCTAGGAAATGACATCCACCAGTAGTGGATTTCCTATCTATCTTACAACCTGCATGATCTGAATCTGAATAACCCATTAGATCCATGCCTGAGCCTTTGGGGTACCAAAGACCTAGACTGGGGACACCTTTAAGGTACTTCAGTATGCGCTTAACAGCAAGCATATGAGATTCCTTTGGATTAGACTGATATCTGGCACATAAACATGTTGAAAACATAAAATCTGGTCTACTGGCAGTTAAATACATCAGTGAACCAACCATGCCTCTATAGACAGTGGTGTTCACTGGTTTACCATCTGGATCGGAGTCTAGTGTCAGTGGTGCAGAAATTGGAGTTGGTTTAGATGGTGAGGAGTTCATATCATATTTCTTTAAAAGATCTCTAACATATTTTTCCTGATTAATAAAGATGCCATCTTTGTTTTGTTTAATCTGGAGTCCAAGAAAATATGTTAATTCACCCATCAAACTCATCTCATATTCAGTTGACATTAATTTTGAAAATTTCTTGCACATGTTTTCATCAGTAGACCCAAAAATAATATCATCAACATAAATTTGCACCATTAACAGATTACCTTTCTCATGAAGAATGAATAAGGTATTGTCAATTGCACCTCGTTTAAAACCATTTTTCAACAAGTGTTTAGTCAGAGTGTCATACCAGGCACGTGGGGCTTGTCTGAGGCCATATAGCGCTTTGTCCAGACGATATACCCAATGTGGATGCTTTTCATCAACGAAACCTGGAGGTTGTCTGACATAAACTTCTTCTTCAAGCTTTCCATTCAAGAAAGCACTCTTTACATCCATCTGGTAGACCTTGAACTGATGATAAGCAGCGAATGCTAAGAAAATTCTGATCGCTTCAAGTCTAGCCACTGGAGCAAATGATTCATCAAAGTCGACATCTGACTGGCAGTAGCCTTGTGCTACTAGTCTGGCCTTGTTTCTGATTACGTGGCTATCTTCATCTACTTTGTTCCTGAAGACCCATCTTGTTCCAATTGGTTCTTTCTTTCCAACTGGGAAAGGAACCAGATACCAGACCTTGTTCCTTTCAAACTGGTGAAGCTCTTCTTGCATAGCAGTCACCCAGCTTGGATCTTCCATACCCTCGTCAATCTTCTTTGGTTCCATCAAAGATAGAAAACTAACGTATAAGCATTGATTACTGAAGGCTCTTCTGGTCTGAACTCCTCTACTGGAGTCACCTATGATCTGATCAATAGGGTGAGCTTTTGTCCATCTGGAGTACTGACCAGGATTGTTACTGACAACAATATCAGTGCAAGAATTCAGTTGAGTCTCCTCTGGAGTTGCCTCTGGAGAAGGATCTTGCCAGACTACTTCAGTATCTTCATCTGAATCATTTAAATCACGATTTGCATCATGAAATTCTTCATTTGAAGGCATTTCTTGAAGTACTGGTTCAGTTTGGATTTCTTCATAAGAAGACATTTCTGGTACATGCTCAACTGATACTGATACTGGAGAAGCAGTACGCACATCTGATCCAATATTAATTTCAGAGGGTAGTTTGAAAATAATAGAAGGATAGAATGGAGTACTACTGGAGATTTTCTTTTTTTGAACAGGTTCCAGATCAGGATGACTGGAAACTGTGTCTTCTGAATCTTCCTTTTTGTCGTTTATTGGATCAGATTCACAAAAGACAATTGAAGTTACTGGGGGAGTGTCAAGGGCTGGCTTCTTGTTGATTGCGGCATTTGATTCATCAAATGTTACATGAATTGACTCATGGACCTTCTCCAGTCTTTTGTTGTAGACTCTGAAGGCCTTGCGAATGGCTGAATAGCCTAAGAAATACCCTTCATCAGCTTTGGCATCAAATTTGCCTAACTGACTGGAGTCGTTCAGGATGTAAACTGGACATCCAAAAACGTGAAAATAACCAATGTTTGGTTTTCTATTTCTTAAGACTTCATAGGCTGTCTTTTGTGTCTTTTGATGTACACTGATCGATTCTGGGTGTGGCAAGCAGTTGTAATTGCTTCCGCCCAGAAACTGGTAGACAGTCCAGATTCAGCAAGCATACTCCTGGCAGCTTCTATCAGCGTTCGATTCTTCCTTTCCACCACTCCATTCTGTTCTGGAGAGCGGGCTAATGAGAAGTTCTGGGAGATGCCAGTGTCAGTACAGAATGACTCCAGAGTTGCATTCTGGAATTCTGTTCCATTGTCACTTCTTAACTGACACACCTTTCGGCTGTACTTGAGCTCAATTTGCTTGATAAGACTGATGATTTCAGTAGCAGCTTCACTTTTAGACCTCAGAAAGATCACCCAACAATATCTGGAGAATTCATCTACGATCACCAGGGTGTATCTTTTACCAGCACGAGTCTGAACGTTCACTGGACCAAAGAGGTCCATATGAAGCATATGAAGAGGTTCAGATATGCTGAAATTCTGTCTGGTCTTGAAACTGGTACGTTTTTGCTTACCTATCTCACATCCTGGACATGGCCTTTCCTTTTTGAAGGAAACTGAAGGTATCCAATCTGCAAGTTGTTTTCTGGACAACTTATTAATATTTTTGAAATTTAAATGGGATAACCTTTTGTGCCATAACCAGTTTGTGTCTTCATCAACTTGAGTATAGAAACACTGCTCTGAAAGAGAGCTTTCCATATCCATCACGTACACATTCCCTTTTCTGGGAGCAATCAACACTACCTTCCAGTCCTTGTTGAATACGATGCCCTGAGCAATATTGAAAAGAACTTGATAGCCATCATCACACAGTTGGCTTACACTTATCAGGTTATATTTCAAACCATTCACAAATGCAACTCGTCTGAACTTGACTTGTCCATTGTTCAGAACACCATATGCCTCAGTCTTTCCACAACCATCATTTCCAAAAGTAATGGAGGGTCCATCAGAAATGGTGAACTCCTCCAGCAGGGTCTTACATCCGGTCATCGTCCTGCCAGCTGCACTGTCAAGATACCAGATATATTTCTTTCGATCGCCCTGCACATACACCAGATATTTATCAGTTAGATTTGGGAACCCATCGACTGATGGGTTCACTAGACCCTCCCTTATAGGTCCCTGGGGCAATCTGGTTTAGTTCACTTTCTTCAACAGTGGTCTTAGTTGAAAAGACCACTGGGTTGATAGGTTTGAAACCTTTTCCTTTTTCTCAACTGGAGAAATAGATTTGACTTTCTTTGCAAAAGGTTTTGTGTTTTGTCTAGGGCCAGATGAAGTACCCTCAATAAAGTTTAATCTTGCATTAAAACTTTGTAATTGACGAGTCAGAATTTGAATCTGGCTTTCTAACCTGGACAAAACATTTTCTTCAGATGATACCTTAGCCTTTCCAGTTCTAGGCTTAGGTAGGGGATTGGTCTGAGGTAAAGGTTTATTCCGATTGACCTTTTGAACTGGAGCAGTCATCTGGAATGCTCCAGTCTTAACCTCTGGGGATTGAACTAGGAAAATATTGGCCTTGGGAGTTACAGGCTCATCATAAACAGTGGTGGGCCTGAACCCCTCTGGTAATCGATCGATTACTGGTATTAATGATGCTACATGAGTATTTCCATCTAAATATGCACGTTTTTGGGTGGGAAATTGATTTACTCCAGCATCATATGGCTTTTTGGTTTCTAGCCATGATTTAATCACCAGTTTTTCTTTCTCTAAAATGATCTCAAGATCTTGTTTTTCTTGAATCAATTGTTCAGTTACCAGAACCTGGGCTTGAAATGCTAGTTCAATGTCTTGAAGTTCTTTTAATTTTGATTTTAAAGCAGTTATTTCAGAAGAATCTGTTTCTAGACCTCTTACACAATCAGATCTAACAGTTTCTACAAAAATCAAATCAGAATTAAGAGCTTCAGCTATGTCCAATTTTAATTCTTGGTCAGTAGCACAATCATAATCACTAACCTTCTTAATAACAATGTCCACCCATCGTCCAGATGTGACATCTTCCTTCACCAGGAGCTCTTCGTCTGCCAGAGCCATGTAACAGCAATCTCTTTCTTCTTCTTCATTAGCAGATGATTCATCAGAAGGAACCCACTTTTCTTCAGTTGTTGCAATCATGCACTTATTATTATTTTCAATTTGTTGTGCCATGAGAGCAATCTGGGCCTTAAGCTTTTTATATTTCATTTTATAGCTATCATCAGGCTTATTATTTGAAGAAAATGGACCAGGCTTGGATACAAACTGGCTGGACCTGCACTCTTTCATGAAATGACCCTTTTTGCCACACTTAAAGCATGTCAAATTGGTCTTATCAGTAGAAGAACTGGATGCAAATTGTCCAGATGGCCTATTTTCTCTTGCTTTGAAACGGTTAAACGTTTTAGCAATCATTGCAATGAGGTCATCATCTTCAGCTTCATCACAACAGTCTGGAGAGATTTGACTGGACTCTCCAGAATCCATAAGTTCAGACACCATCTTCTTCATAGAAAATACATTCTCAGAAGATATCAGTGCTGTACCTTGTGGTTCAGTATGACTGACCATATTAGGATTACTGGAGGCATGGTTAAAGGCATCTTGTTCTGCCACCACTCTCTGAGCTTGATTTTCTTCAGTGTACCTGAAAGCTCCATAAAGAGTTGAGAGAGTGTGTGTGTGCAGAGTTTTTCCTTGTCGTAAGACTAGGATCATGTGAGACCATTTGGTGGGTAGAATGTCACATAATTTCTCCAGAAGTATATCCTTGTCCTTCTCAACCCCAAGACCTCTCAACTGGTTTATGATACTCATAAATCTGGTGTAAGTACCAGTGAGAGACTCATTAGGCTGAGCAAAAAATGACTCATACCTCTTGTTTAAAGAGACTTTTCTGGTGACAATGGTGTCATCTTCTCCTTCATGTTGGTTTAAAAGTTCATCCCACATGGTTTTAGCACTAGGAAAAAGAACTAGTGTGGGAATGAGGGTTTCTGGAACAGCCCCGAGGATCATGTTTTTGAGAAGGGTGTCTAGATTCACCAATCTCCTCTCCTCTTCAGACTAATGTTCCTCCCTCTTTTCCCTTCCTCTTCTAGATCCAGAAGGATCAAGAAAGGGATTGAGAGGTGATGTAGGGACATAAGGACCTTCGTTTAAAATCTTCATCATGTTCCTCTCAATACCAGTGACATGCAAAACCATCCTAGCCTTCCATGTACCAAATTCATCACTGTTCCCACTGAATTTAGGAACAGGATTATTTGAGTAGTGCACATGCACGTGTGGAGAAGCAGGAGTAGGAGGAGGAGGTGGTGGATTAGTGTTATTAACAATAGGTGGTTCATTTTGATCATTAATATTTGCATTAGGATCGGGACCAAGACTAAAACCTTGTGTATTTTCTTGGTTAGCCATCAAGAAATAGATCTAGGCAATGTTTAGCCTTCTGCTCTGATACCAAATGTGAGTCCCTTGAAACGAGATAGTTAACCAGGAAAGTGTAAATACAACAAGTCTAATAATCACTAGATATGGACTAGTATTACTTAATATAAATGCAAGTATATAAATAAAGTAATACAAGACTTAAAGCAATAAACAAATAAAGTGGAACATAATGTATTTTTCAATGGTGTATTTTATTTATGATGTTAAATAAAATACAAGGTTGTGCGGAATCAAGATAATACAAATAAGTATGTATCCTAACAACCTATGAATTACAAATGATCTATATTTGTCAAATAACTCTTTTGGATCGAGATACTTAAAGTTGTGAAGTATCCAGTTTAAGATCGTGAAAGTCCCAAGTTTGCAACGATTATGTAATTAAACAACTAATGTAAATTACACTAAGAAAGCAAGATAAGAAAGTAAACACGTTTAATCATAAGTAGTATTAATTAAACGGTGAATACATGGTTGGTTTACAAAGAAAGAAAAAAGAAAATATTGTTAAGTTTTTGCACACACGAAAAACTTAACAATGATGCAATTCTACAATGAGAGAAAAACACACTAAGTGACTATTGTAGAATGAACCAACAGAATTGCGGCTAGGTCAAGTGATGTCTTATATAGGAGAGAAGAGACATCACATGACAGCCCAATAGATGTTGACACATGAAGGTTGTCAACTATCTATTGGTGTGTAAGACTGGTCTGCAGAGATCTCTTTTCTTCATCTTGTTTGTTTCCCAAAACGGCATGAAAGAGAAACTTCTTAGTACCAAAACGGTACAAGGTCACTTGTCTTCAATCTGATCTTCCAACACGTGTCCTTGGGGACCAGTCTTCTTATCTTCATTTTCTCGCCCATATTTGACTTACAACACATGGCGGTGAGTCATTGAACTTATCCTTTTAACTCGAAGATAATGTTGGTCGCTGAAGTCTCGCTGAGGAAACCTCTCGCTGAGGCTGTCAGCGACTACTTGACTCATCAAGTAATCTTCAGCGAATCCATGACTCAACAATCTCCCCCTATTCGCTGAGGAGACTTAGCTGAGTATGAGTTACTTTTTAGAAGTACAATAGTTAGATATGAGGGAATGCTGATCTTATTTATTTGACAAACAACTTTTCAATACAGATAGCATTACAAAGATTACAAGTCTTCTTAATCCCATTGCGACTCTTGCTTGGCCTCTATGAAAGCTTTGTCTTGTTGTCTTTCAGGCTTCAGCAACTCTTGATCAATCAGCTTTATGAACTTGGGATCATTGGAGGACTGAACACAATACTTTCTTATCTTCAACAAAAAGGCAGAAGAAGCAATTCCAATCTCATTGGTCCTGAAGAAGAGTTCATGACCATGGATATTGCAAAAACAGAACCCTCCTAGCTTGTCATCATAGACTCCATCTACAAAGAGGGTCCTAGAAGGCATTCTTAGATTCAGCAGTGGCTCAGTTTCTATATCAGTTTGTGGAACTGCTCTGAGAACAAATGGGCGCTGAGAAGCCACTTGACCAGAAGCTGTTCTTTTTACACCACTTCTTGGTTGCTGAGGAGGAGGAGAGGGATATGGATGTCTGGCAGCGCTGAGCAAGGAGTCTTTGATTTTGTACTTCTTCTCCATTTGATGTATATGCCTTATTTTCTCACCTGCCATTTTGATCAGCGGCTCATAGCTTACAGCTGTCTTATCCTTGACCAGCTTGTAAATCTCAATCCATTCAGTTGGCCTAAGTGTATTTTTGGTAACATTTTTCAGTGTATACAACTTGGGCACACCTTTTCTTTGCAAGGAAAGATTCATTCCTTGTTGGGTTAGCGATACCCTGACAGATGTGATCTCTTCTTTCCTCTGCCTCACCTCTCTTGATTTGAGGTAGGTCGCTTGTCCTTCATCAAAAGTTTTAATACGCTTGGCAAAGAATTGTTCTTCATTCTTCCTTAATGCTGCCAAACCACCAGATTGCTGAGCCAATCTTTTCGTTTCATCATCAGCATCTTTTAATTCTTCATTAACAATCTGCTCACTTATGAATTTCTGAGACAGCTCCTCTTCTTTCTTCTTGCTTAACATTTCATGTTGACGAACAACTTCTTCAGGAGACTGTTCAGCAGTAGCAGTTGTGGATTTTGGAAAGGCTCCAATCATAAGTTTTTCTTGTTGTTCCCTTGCTGAAGTGGGAACTTTTGGTGGTTTGCTTGGAGTAACCAATGCTGCTTTACCCTTATCAGCGTATCTCTTTTCCAGGGCAGCATGAAACTCAGCAGTTGGTTTGAAAATAGAAACATTGATAGGTCTTGCTGGTACATTCTCAGCAACAACCTTCTTAGCTGCCGGTTCACCAACCTTCTCAGCTTCTTTGACTTGCTCCCCCTCAACATTAGCTGCCGGTTCACTAACCTTATCAGCTTGCTCCCCCTGAACACTTGCTGCCTGTTCAACAACCATCTCAGCGTTTTCATTTTCAGCGAGGGGAGCATTTTCATTCGTTTGACTTGCTGGGACCTCTTCAGCAGTTTTCTCCCCCTTGGAAGCAGCGGAGGGACTTGCTGCTTCCACATTGTGTTTCTTGAAGAGACCCAGCATTTCACTCATCATTCCCTTAAGACCAGCAACCTCTTGTTCAAGTTTCTTTGTCCTGCTGACAGATTCTTTCAACAACTGTTTGTCAACAGCGACTTGAGATGGGGTACGAGAGAGGACTTGATTTTTGAGGGAGGAAATTTCATTTGTAAGGGTGGTGTGAAAATTGTCTTGATGTTTGGAGAAGGAAGAGATAGTTTGATCTAGCTTGTTGAGTTGAGCAGTGAAGAGTATATTAGATTGGGAGAGTTGCTGAAGAGATGATAAGAGACCAGGCTCTTCGGTGACCTTCGCTGAACGGATTTCATCTTTTAATTTGTCCAGCGAGGCAGAAAGCTTCATAAAATACCTAACCCTTTCACACCCGCCACCCTCTATCTCCCCCCAATTCCCCCCAACAATCCCCACTCCTCCTCTTTCCTCTCAAAAAACAACATTCACTCTCACTTACCTGTTTCCTATCAACCAACCCCACCCTCACGGTTTCTCCCACCACCTTAATCATCTCTGTTTCTTATTTGAGGCATATGTGCATGGATGATCATCTGCAGTGGGTTAAATGGTTGCCATTAGCTCAATGGTGGTACAATACATCTTGGCATACTGCTATTAGGATGTCTCCACATGAAGCCTTATATGGAGTTAAGCCTAACCTCCACATTCCATATATTCCAAATGATACAGCCATTGCTGCAGTGGAAAATACCCATAGAGATAGAGAAGCAATGATTCAAAAATTGAAGTTAAATTTGGAATCCACAAGAAATAGGATGAAACAGATGGCAGATGCACATAGGTCTGACAGGGAATTTAGTGAAGGTGACTGGGTCTTTGTGAAGCTTCACCCATTTGCTCAGCAATCTTTGAAGGCTCACCATAACAGGAAATTATCACCCAAGTATTTTGGACCATTTCAGGTGGAAAAGAAGGTTGGTAGAGTGGCTTACAAGCTGAAATTGCCAGATTCTGCTCAAATTCACCACACTTTTCATGCGTCATTACTTAAGAGGGCTCATGGTCCAATTACTCATAGTGTTCCCTTGCCTACTACTCCAAGGAGTCTGCTGCAACCAAAAGTTGTGTTGGATCGACAAATGATTAAACAGAAGGGCAAGGTGAGTGCAAAGGTTTTGGTGTTGTGGGATGGACTCCCAGTGGAGGATGCCTCATGGGAGTTCATTGATGATATGCAAGCTCGTTTTCCACATTTTGATTTTTGAGGTCAAAAATCATATAAGGGGGAAGTATTGTTACATGTAAAATAACTCAAATAAGTAACAAGGGGTTTAGTTGTACTTTGTCTTAAGTGTAGGGGTCTTTTGTGTAACATTTGGCGGTTATTCTGTTTGAATAGTCAACGATTGTAACAGCTATATAAGCCAATATTCATATCAATATTAAGCAGATATTGATTTTGATACAAATTCTCCCTCTCTCTCTCAAATTCTGTCTTTGTGCATATCATAATAGGAAAACTAGTAGTTGGTAGTCTACCTGTCCAACTACATTTTCAAAACAATTCAGATCTTATAGTAAAAGATGGTTTAAAAGGGCACTATCAGTTGTACATTATCTAAATAAACAGGAATCTAAAGATTAATATGGTTTTTGGTAGAAACCAGTTTTGTTCAACTTCATTTTTGGTTAAAACAACAACCCAATGTTTTTCATTCCAACCTAGTTAAACTGGAACCAGACAGACGATTTGGTCGATGGATTCGAGTTTTGTTCAACACCTCATTTTCAACAACAATAGTAAAATAACGTCGACCACAACAAATTAGTTCACCTTCATTCAGCCGAAATAGAGTAATCATGTATCTCCCTGTTTTAACAGTATATCTGGAACCGTAACAAAGTATATAAACGCACTGGCTCCAAGTTTTTAATCAAAACCAAACCAAAATAAATAAAACCTGGCATCTAAACCAGACTTGATACAAAGCATAGAGCTTCATAAACACAAGTCTCTTGCCAAAAAGAAAAACACATAAAGAATGAACAGAATGTGCTAGAAAAACAACCAAGCAAATAATGTATACTAACTCTCTTAGATGGGTTTAGGTTTTTAAGTTATCCCCTAGCTTAATTTTCTCAAAGGGGGTGATGACAAAACACACACTGCCATTACAAGTAAGAAGATGAGTTAGGGTTTACAACTATGTGCTTCAAGGGATTGTCAACATCTGTACCACCGGCATGCTTCACAAACTCGGCCGGTGTAAGAAAACTCCCGTGACAAACACACATTATTTTCACTTCTTCACCTTTTCCATATTTATAAAGGATCCCTTCGATTCTTCTGCCACCAGGACCGTCTCCTTGTGTGAAGACACATGGCATGTCCATTGTATTGGATCGTATCTCTTTCCCTTTGTTATTGGGTGGATTTTCGGCCTTGGGTCTTGAAGGTCGGACGGCATGGTCAACCACTTTTGACCTAGATGAACTGCTGCCATCTTGATTGCTTCGTTCTTGGCTTGATTGCACACTTGCTGGGCTAACATCGCCTTCGCTGCTAGTACCTGAAAGAATAATGATAACACTAAGATAAGCCTTTGTGGCCAGCAGATAAGGACATTGATGAAATCCTACATGTCATCATTCCACACAATATACCAGATAACTTAGAGATACATTTTCTAAGATGTATTTCTCAACCATTAAAACTACTTATGACTAAAAGTAACTATAATCGCACAATCAATGTCAAAACGCAAACCATTATCCTTTATATTTCCCTTCAGATATATATTTTTGAATTTGGACCTCAAATGGAAGAGCTTCCTAGTGAAAAGTTGTCGAACAAATCACAAATCAACACCTTTAATGTTGATATAAACTCAAAAGTTGCATGCTTTGGCCATGAAAAGTCAAATCGAAACATTGAAAGGAAGTAATTTTAATATTTGGATGAAGCCATTATTTCCTATCTGTCTATTACAAATGCTATTCAAGTCATAATCAGGAGACCATCTTTTTCAGATACCAATATATTCAACTCATAAGTATCCTTCCAAAACTTCCTAGAGCGCTCTTTAAGAGGGCCAAAAAAAATTGATTGGATATACCAGAATTAAGTTGTTGTATACGTGTACCGTTAGCATTAACTTTTCAGCATTTTGGTGTATCGATCATTTTATGGCGCAAACAGGGAAAAGCTAGGCCAAACATCCCCTGGATTTTCGTGTTAAATAAACTCATGATTTCCCAACTTATAGACTGATCAATATGAACTTCTTGCAGAATTAAGCTCAAGTTGATCAGCTCATAAGCCGAAAAACATGAATTATAGGCTTTATAAATATGCAATTATTATACATTGCTAAAATCATTTGGCATTTGTCAAAAACTCAAAATGGACACTTATTTTGGAACACATTGAAACTTTTACCCAATCCTTTCCACTAAAAATACAAACAAAAAACAATATTTTACAACAATGCAGTTATCTCAAAATATATGTATCTATATCTACATCAATATCAATAGACCTTCTATAGTAATCTAATGCAGCACAAAATAGTGGATGTCAGTTATTGAAATCCTATCTCATGGATTGCTACATGATTTACCTTCTCTCGTGTTCGTAATGGACGGGTCAAAGGACCAATAATGAGTTGGTTATCCATATCTATATCTAATTATTATCTATATCGAAATATATATTTAAACAAAAGTAACAAAATGAATTAAAAAAACCATCAATACCTTGAACATGTCTACTTTCAAATTCAGACACACTTGAAGCTTGTGATTCCACAGATCCCGGAACAGACGGTGTCCCCCCATCCGACGTGGCACCACCACCACACCCAAAATCCCAATTCCCGGATCCCAAATTCGGGCCAACAGACGACCCGACCCGACCCATAGCTGCAACATACTCATCTCTTTCAACTCTATTCAAACTCTTTTGTTTCTCTGAACGACGTCGTTTCGCAGCCAACCTTCTTAAGCTTTGCAGCTCCTTTCTTTTCCTCCACTCTTCTTCTGTCTCAACTGGCAACGACGCCGTCCTGACCAACCCCGTATAACCCGGCCCGGAAACCCGACCCGGATTAATATCGCCCAAAATGTCGTCGTTTTTGACGACAGGTAAAATAGCTGCAATTGATGATGATCTTGTTAACTTACTCTTATCAACACCAAACCTTCCGTTTAATGATAACCCAAGGTTCAGTTCCGGGTCTTCTTCTTCCGGGTCTACCCGACCCGGATCACCAGACCCGGATCCGAATCGTTGTAATAAATTTACTGAAAACCGGCTGTTCTTTTTTGTATTTTCTTCTTCAGCCATATTTAAATTTTCAATGAATAAATAAACCCAAAATCGAAAGATTAAATCTTTATTTATAAAATTAACTTATGAGAAATGAATTGAAGTAATTTTTGACCCAATTTGAAGTGACCCGGATTGAAATTGGATGTGGATTTTGTAGTATGCATATTTTTTTTTGTTTACTAAGATTAGATTAGATTTTGAGCTTAAAAAATTGGATTTTTTTATTGAGTTGAAAAATAAGAGATAGAATTAATAGGCGAAAACAGTGGGGGGAGAAATGGGTGTATTTTGGGTCTGTGTATGAATGATTGGGGGGAATGGAGGAAATCAGGAAAGAAATCAAACAAGAGAATCGATGAAAGGAAACACAAACACGAGTGGGTGATATGAGACATATTTTTCACTTTTGGTCCTTAAGTTTGGTTATTTTGTCTTAGGAAAAAAATAACAACATGGAAAAGGAAACCTTTATAAAAACAAAAATTGAAAATACATAAATAATAACTAAGAATGCATAATTTTATAGAAAGAAATAATATAACAACAAAACATATTAATAATAACCATAGAAAAGTAACACAAATGTTTATATAGCCAACCAAAATAAGTAAACTTTATAAGAATGAAATAATTTTAATTAAAAATAAAGCATTAAAAAAATTTAGTGGCACAGTTTGTTACCTGTTTGCTTTCTAATAGTTCTATGTAAAATATGATCTAACTTATTCTTCAAAAAGAAAAGGCATGAAAAGAAAAACAAATTGACAGTCTGACAAGTTGTATCATACTTGCATCTTTGATAGCTAGTTAGATTCATTGAAAGTTTGTTTAAACTAAAACAAAAATTAAATATAAGAAAAAAGAACACAACTGCCCATAACAGTAAAAAGAATTAGATAAGAAATGAGCTTTAAAAATGACAACTTAATTGAAAATAAAACCAAAATAGCTAAATAAGAAAAATCAATCTACTTAGGGTGGAGAAAACACCCTCTTTCCATCTCTCATTTTCTCTCTTCCATATTATCCATCTTTTTCTCATTTTATTTTACAAGGAATGGTCATTTTTTTTCATTCTTCATCTCTTACCCATTTTTTTAATTTACAAAATATAAATAGTGTGAAGACCATGCTATTATCATTTTTATCATCTTTTATCATTTTATGTAAGAGGAGATGATGTAGGTTGTGGTAGCACATGGTACTACTTCTCCATCTTGTTGCATTCTTTCCACCCTTAGGTTTGTTGTTCGATGAACAAAAAACATAATCTATAATTCAATGGAAAATAAAGTAAATCCAAATAAGACAAGGAATAAGGGTAAAATTGTTATTATAAGAACTACGAGTATAATATAATATAGTGTGTCTATATCATGTTTCTAAAATGAAAATCGCTTATATAGATTGATTCCTACCCAAACCCTGAAGCATATTTTTGTTTTTTTGTTTTTACCTAACTTAGAATCCACTATAGATTTTACTTTACAAACTATATAATATATTTTTTTATTTACACTTTTTTAAAGTATATGGGTATATATTGTGTATTTTGTAGCCAAAAGGGAGCAGTGGAAAGAAGTAGGAAACTACAGAGGAAGTGACTAGAATAGCCTTGAAAAAGGGCAGGGAACCTTGGTGAGGGAAAGTACCTATGAAAGGACATGTGACAAAGACAAAAGATGGGTAGTGGTGACACGTATGTTTTTGTTATTTTTTATATTTATTAGGCAAAAAATAAAGAGTTGGTCTAGGTACAGTGGGGTAAGGCAACGTGTCGAAAAACATCACGAGGAATACAATTTGGCCACGTGTTAGAATGTTATGCTGGCACACCTTTTATAATCTGCCACGTGACGCCGCAAGGACAATTTCTTTTTAAAGCTTTAACTCATGAGATCTACGGTTTTGATCAGCTTAAAGCGCACAAGAGTTTTTTACAAAACTTTTTTAGATTTATAAAACTTGAACATATTGTTTCCAAAAAGACCTTAGGCCTAAATCTTTACTAAAAAAAATATTCTCAAAGCGAATAAAGAAACCGAGATCCCCGATCTTAAATATAGAGAACTCTTTCTAGAAACAAAGAAAAGCTAATTGTAATTTTTTTTATAAGACATCAATAAATAAATTATTCCTTTTTTTTAGACATATAAAAATAATTAAGAATGACAATGGATCGAGTTCGAAATAGATAGTGTCAAACCCAAACTCGATAAAAAATTTGCTACCCGAACCCCATGGGAGTACCAATAGGTGGGCCAGAAAATGTCCCCCTGATAATTTAAATTTTGTTATAGATACTTAAAAATTTCTTATAGATTTTTTGATTTTGGCCCCTTAGATTACTTTTCTATTGATTGTTTTGATTTTGTCCCTCTTGAATTTTTCTTGGTACCGCCTCTGCCGAACCCTACCCGATACTCATCGATTACCTTATAGGGAACCTCATTGGGGATAAAATTATGCTCAAAACCCGAAACTCGAAACCCGACCCAATAAGGATAGCTATTTTTCAGATTAATTACCAATACTTGTATCATTTGAGAAAGTTCTTTGATCTTTTGAGAAATGAATGTGAAACTTGTGGAATATGAATACAAAATTAGTTGATATTAGTGTGGAACATTGTATTTAAAGATGTGGAATATAGATTCAAAACTAATTACTTATAAGAATATAGATATAGATAGTGATATTGGGTCGGTTCAGACTGGGGTAGACATGCCCAATCACTGCTCCGAACGGGTTTGAGTATTGAGTGATATAGTCAGGTATCGAATTTTTTGTCAAGTCGGGGTTTTTTTATTTGCATTCCTAAAAATATTTTTCTAACTTATTTAACAAGATTAAAAGGTTATTATATATGTACTAACCCCTTTATTTCGTTACATGTCATTTTGACCATACTCCACATTAAGTTTTATTTTGCATCACTATACACAAAGTTTTAATTTATATCTGTGAGTCCCAAATATAGATGGTTAAAACCCGACTGGCAAGTAATTCTAACTGGAAGTTGACCAGTTCAGAATACGATCCAGATATGGATAAACAATAAGGTAAAAGTACTGAAAGTAAATGCAAGAAACAATAAGTGCTGAAACTATATAAATAATATGTATATTTCAAGTATGTAGCATTGAGACACGATGTACTTTTTTAATGTATTTGATTTATTGATA
>CM067170.1:85034343-85064144 GCA_034093135.1 Erigeron breviscapus | reverse complement strand
CCCACCAACGAATTATCATTTTATGGATCGGCGTCATTAAATGAAATTCGTGAAATGGTTACTTTATTTATCCTTTGACTTGAGATACAAGTGAGTTATGCTTGTGTGGATTGCATCTCTTGATTGTAGTTCTAACTGTCCTGAACAAGGCAGTAATAAAGGGCTATTTTCAGAAATGTTAAAAACGACATGGCCAGACACTTGTAGTCAATACAGGATTTGTTCCTTCAATTTGCAACTGAAGTATGATACCATTTGGCGCCCTCATTAATTAATTAAGATGTTTGTATGGCCATACCCAAATGAACTCAAGAGTTGGTCTTGACTAATTTGGTAATCTTGATTAATTGTAGAAATGAGAAACATAATCGTTAAATTATGAAATGACATTGATCCATATTCATAATTAACAAGGGTATCTGAACAAAGGGATATTAAAGATTAAATCATTTCAACTTGGCAATTTAAGAATCTATTCTTAAATATTTCCGGGAGCATTGGAGTGTTGCTAGACGCCAACCAATGTTATTGCCTTTATAATAACATGCTCAGTGGGAGCTGTTGGAGTATGATCATTTTATTATAAATCGCATGTCCGGAAATAGTTTAAGCCTACGGGGTCACACAAAAAAGACACGGTAACTCGATAATATTAATTGATATATTAAAGTAATATATTAATTAGTTTGATCACGAAAAACTAACGGTCGTCTGTTAAATGTTAATAGTTAACGGTACTTAACTGACGGACTTAACGGAAAAGTAAAACCTCTAGATTGTTCCTATTGGGGGCCGGCCATAATGAGGGAATAGGAAAAGTTTTCCTAACTCCTAAACTTGGTCCCAAAGTTTTATAAATCCTATATAATGTGGTGGAAACTTATGGTTTAAAAAAAAAGGCATAACATATACACACACATTCTTAGGAAAGCAAAAGGTCTCAACTTTTCTTCCTCCCTCCTTCTTGGCTTCGGCCGGTTCTACCAAGAACAAAGTGTTTCGGGTTTTGGTTAGTTCGAATAAAAGGAGAGAAAGCAAATCGTTGCATGTTCGTGATTAGATACTAGCATACATTATTCGGGGTGTCTAGTGTGCGATCGTAGAGGGGTTTTGCTTTAAACCCTACTTGATAATAATCTTATTATTATTATTTTTTATTGGAGCTTTGCAAAAGGTACACAACTCAATTCTATTCTTTGTTGATTAATATGATTGCATATATGTTTGATCTTTCTTCCGTTGCGCTTACTCGTGATTATATGTTTATATATATGATATATTCTAACAGATGTGACTGAAGGACAGGATAATAGTAACAATTCTGGTAAAGATACTTTGAAACGGGATGAGAAACATGAGAAGAGTGAGCCTGCAAGTGCAATGGAAAAGGAGAAAGAGATTGGTATTGAAGGTAAAATAAGAAAGGAAGCTGCAAGCAATGTAAGTAATTCAAACCTTGTTGATAAAGATACTCTTCTTGTAGATGAATCAGATACTGAAAGTGTGAATAAGGATATTGATGAGAATAATACAAAGGAGGTTAGCAATGTTGTAGACGAATCATACCCTGAAACTGTGAATAATGAGCAAGTTAAGAATGAATCAAAAATGACCAGTAATGTGGAGATAGATGAAGGGAATAAGACTTATGCTAGTGCAGTCAGGAAAAACAATATAATGGAACAAAATAGATTAAAGTTCATACCAACTGTTTTGAATGAACTGGGAAATGAAGTGGTTATTTTGATGGATGAATCATTAGCTGCTCAGGGACTGACAGCAAATGAGATGGAAGGAATTGGTGTGTCTTTGTGAATTAGAGAGTTATTTTATAACGTTTGATGGATTATAAAATAGTATCTTGGAACATTAGAAGCATGAATGCAGAGAAAAAACAAAAAGAAAGTGGAAAGTGAAAGGGATATTGAATTAGATAGAATGGAAGGAATAGTAGAGGATGTATTTGAGGATGAATCATTAGCTGCTCAGGGACTGACAGCAAATGAGATGGAAGGAATTGGTGTGTCTTTGTGAATTAGAGAGTTATTTTATAACGTTTGATGGATTATAAAATAGTATCTTGGAACATTAGAAGCATGAATGCAGAGAAAAAACAAAAAGAAAGTGGAAAGTGAAAGGGATATTGAATTAGATAGAATGGAAGGAATAGTAGAGGATGTATTTGAGGATGAATCATTAGCTGCTCAGGGACTGACAGCAAATGAGATGGAAGGAATTACAGATATGCAGCTCTAGAGAATGAAGGGGAAAATGACGTACAAGATATAAAAGAAAGACAAGGAAGGCTTATTGTTGATGGATTTTTGAGAAAGCAGGTACAACCTAGTGGGGAAGTTTTCAAAGGATGGACTAAGGAGATGGTAGATTATTACAAAAAGAAAGTGGAAAGTGAAAGGGATATTGAATTAGATAGAATGGAAGGAATAGTAGAGGATGTATTTGAGGATGAATCATTAGCTGCTCAGGGACTGACAGCAAATGAGATGGAAGGAATTGGTGTGTCTTTGTGAATTAGAGAGTTATTTTATAACGTTTGATGGATTATAAAATAGTATCTTGGAACATTAGAAGCATGAATGCAGAGAAAAAACAAAAAGAAGTAATGAATTTGATTCAGAATGAAAATGTGCAGGTATGTGCCATTCTCGAGACTCATATAAAAGCATCTAAGTTAAAAGATATCTGTGATACCACGTTCAATAATTGGAGATGGAACTCCAATAGTGTACATAGTAGTAGAGGATGTAGAATTGTTGTTGGATGGAATAACAACCTTGTGGATTTGGATATCATCCACTGCTCTAGATAAAGTATGCTATGTTCAATTGAGAATATTCATACAAAGGAACAGATTCTATGTAGTTTTATATATGCTGCAAATAATGAAATTGAAAGGAGGGATCTTTGGAAGGACATTGAAATATATAACAGGATTACTACTGGGCATCCTTGGGTGCTAATGGGTGACTTTAATGTGACATTGAAAACCGAGGAACATTCTATGGGAGGTTCATTCGTAACTCAGGATATGCAGGAGTTCATAGATTGTGTTAATAATGTTGGAATAGAAGATGTTTGCTACACTAGATTGCACTTCACTTGGCTAAAATCCCCTACCAAGCCTCATACTAGTATCCTCAAGAAACTAGACAGGGTGTTGGCTAATGAGGCGTTCATAACTAGATATCCCAGTGCATCTGTAAGATTTCTTCCATTTATGGTGTCTGACCATAGTCCTGCAATGCTTACGCTGCCTAAGGAAATGAAGAAGAAAGCTAAATCATTTAGATTTACTAACTTTGTTGCTGACAAGAAGGAGTTTCTTCCTATTGTGGCACAGAATTGGGAAGATAATGTAGTTGGATGTAGTATGTTCAAAGTTGTGAAGAAACTTAAGTCTCTTAAAAGACATTTGAATGGATTAAGATGGAAGAATGGTGATTTATCAAAGAGAGTTCTGAAACCAAAAGATGAGCTTGCATATGCCCAAATACAAATGGATAAATATCCTCATGATAAGAAAGTCAAAGAAATTGTTGTTACTCTTTTAGAGCAGTACAATGAAGCTATAATTGATGAAGGGAAATTCTTGTTTCAAAGAGCAAAGATTGAGTAGTTAAAGGAGGGAGATAGGAATAGTGCCTATTTTCACAAGGTGATAAAAAGCAAAAGGCAACGGAATAGAATATTGGGTATAACTAAAGCTGATGGGACCAATGTGGAAGGAGATCAAATTGGTGAGGAGTTTCTGAACCATTTCAAACAATTTTTAGGAGAAGCCATACCAGTAGAGGGACTGGATAGACTTGATGACATCTTCAATAAGACTCTCACTAATGATGTTGCTGAAGAGATGATTAGGGATGTCACTGATGAAGAAATAAAAGTTGCAATGTTTGACATAGATGACAATAAAGCACCTGGACCTGATGGTTATACCTCCGCTTTCTTTAAAAAGGCTTGGGTTATTATTGGGAAGGATGTTTGTAAGGCAATCAAAGAATTCTTTGAGAACGGGAAGCTCTTGGGTGAAGTTAATGCAACTTTAATCACTGTAATTCCAAAAGTACAAAATGCAAAAGTGGTCACTGATTTTAGACTCATTGCCTGCTGCAATGTCCTATACAAGTGTATAAGCAAGGTTTTGACCAATAGAATCAAGGAAGGACTGGACATGTTGGTAAATATTAATCAAAGTGCTTTCATAAGAGGAAGACAAATACAGGACAATATTATGGTTGCACAAGAGCTTTTAAGAGGATACAATCGGAAGGGTGGGCCTAAAAGATGTTCTTTGAAGATAGATATTGCAAAAGCTTATGATACAGTCAGTTGGGAGTTCTTAGAGGAAATTCTGGGGAAGTTTGGCTTTCATGAAAAAATGGTAAAATGGATAACCACTTGTGTGACATCATCTGCATTTTCTGTGTGTGTGAATGGGGGCATCCATGGTTATTTCAAAGGGGGGAGAGGATTAAGACAAGGTGATCCGATATCACCCTACCTTTTTACATTGGTAATGGAAGTATTTACCCTTATAATGACCAAGAATGCACACAATTCCAGTGGGTTTAAATACCATGCAGGGTGTACTGAGCTAAAAATTACTCATTTATGTTTTGCCGATGACCTTCTTGTACTTTGTTATGGTAATGTGGGGTCTGTTGAAGTAATTAAGAAGTCTTTAGGAGTTTGGGCAGGTATCTGGGTTGTTGGTTAATATGAACAAAAGTACCATATTCTTTGGGAATATTGAGATAGGAGAACAAACGAGAATACTCGAGGTATTACCGTTCCAAGTAGGAAAGCTACCTCTTAAGTACTTAGGAGTACCTCTTATAACTAAAAGACTCGGTATTAGTGAATGTAAGCAGTTAGTGGACACAGTAAAGAACAGAGTGGGGAATTGGAAGAATAAGTTTCTCTCATATGCTGGTAGGTTACAATTGATTGCTGCTGTATTGGCCTCTTTGCAAGTATACTGGGCTTCTATCTTTCTTATACCCAAACACATAGTGAAAGAAATTGAAAGAGTTTTCAAAGGATTTCTATGGTGCCAAGGAGAACTCACCAGAGGTAAGGCTAAGATTGCTTGGAAAACAGACTAAAGCAAAGGGTGGCTTGGGTTTTAGGCGTTTGAGTGAGTGGAATGAGGCTTTACTTGCTAAACATATATGGAATATTGCCAACAAAAAAGACAGTTTGTGGGTCAAATGGGTAAGTACAGTGAAACTTAGAGGAAGGAGCTTCTGGGAAATTGACCATAAGTATTCAGACAGTTGGATGTGGAAGAATTTACTTGATATGAGAGAAAATAAGACAACACATATGGAATATGGTGGGAAATGGCAATACTACTTCTGCCTGGTATGATTGGTGGTGTGGAAATGAGCCTTTATGTAAAATCATTAGTAGGAGAAAAGTATATGAAGCGGGTTTGGATTCTAAAATGACGGTTGGCAATCTGATTGAGCATGGGAGTTGGAGTTGGCCCAACGAGTGGATTCAACAATTTCCTCTTTTGAATGCAATTCCTATACCTACAAATTTGGACAGAAATGATAAGGTCATGTGGAAGATGAGAAATGGGAGAGAGGTGGAGTTTAATGTCACCAGAGTCTGGGAGGAGCTTAGAGATAATGAAAGTGATGTACAATGGACTAAAGTTGTTTGGTCTTCACAAGGGATACCCAGTCACATGTTTATATTGTGGATGGCAGTTCAGGAGAAACTACAGACTCAAGACAGAGTTATGAAGTGGAACAATGATACTAGCATGAGATGTCATTTTACCTGTGCAGATTCACATGAGCACCTGTTTTTCAAATGTGAGTACACCAACACTATTTGGAAGGAGATGAATAAGATAAACTCTATAAAAGGAATTCCTGATGAGTGGAGGGGTATCATCAGTTTCATGGCAGATAAATGCATTAACAATACAGTGACAAGTGTAGTAGGGAGATTAGTTCTTGGTGCAACAGTCTACTTTGTTTGGCAAGAAAGGAACAAAAGGATATTTGCAGGAGAATATAGGACTGAGAAACAGTTGGTTGAATGTATAAGTGCTGCTATCAGACTAAGACTCATGGGTTTGAAAGTTCTCAAGACAACAAATGTCATAAAGGAATATGAGAGATGGGGAATTAAACCAAATTTCAATGAAAATGTATGGAGTGAATAAGTGATGGGTAGTATTTAGAATCTGAAATCATGTGATTGTATCAGTGTGAAATTTGAAGTCTGTATGTTGTGCTGGGTTGGGCCTGTCCAACTGCACTTCTTTATTTGTATTGTTTTTGAGACATTAATATATATTTCACAGTTTCACAAAAATAAGTGATTTTTTTTTTTGAAAAGGACAAATAAGTGATTTAGTGTTTTTTTTTAATAAATATATTTGTCCAACTTGTTGTATATTGTATGATGAGGCTTATCAACATTTTTTATATACTTGTAGTATTTGGTACTTTATTTTACTGATATATGAGTTGCCACTTGGAAATAGTATATATAATCACAAAAAGAGTATGATATGTTGTACCTCAAGTTTCTTATACTATATCATGAATCATTATCGTTACAAACTTGTCTCATTTTAATGTCTGCTATTTTATGTTTTTATGTCTATTTTCATTACAAATATGTGATAAATAAGTGGGCCCGTTTCTTTTTTTAGTCATTAAGTGCTGAGTGTATTAAGTGATTGAATGCATTAAGAATATCTATATGTATTGAGTAAAATACAAGTAATTGACGGTTATTTTTTTTATTAAGTCAAAAAGGAAACATGAAATTTGATTGAATGATTAAGTTCTTAATTATTAAGTTTATTAAGTAAAAAGTACACAAGGCCTAGTTTTTTATATAAATATATCCGTCGAACTTGTTGTATTTGTGTGTGTGTGTATTGATATATATCTATAATAAAGTTGTATGATGAGGCTTATCAGCAGTTTTTATGTCGTTGTGATATTTGGTACTTTATTATTGATATATGAGTTGCCACTTGGAAGTTGTAGAATAATACGAGTGACAAAAAGAGTATGATATTGATATGTGTTATGATGCAGAGGAATCATGGTTAAGCATAACAACGTTATCCCCAAAGGGCATTTCAAAAAACATTGGCAGAATTATGTCAAGACTTGGTTCGACCAGCCTGCCCCTAAAACCAGGAGACGCAATGGTACATTGTGTTTATTTTAAACTCACATATTGCTGATTTCGATTTCAGTTTATATCAGTTTGGTAATATATATATGTATATTATATGTATATTTCAGCTAGACAAGCCAAGGCTGTAAAGGTTTTCCCGAGGCCAACTGGAAGGCTTTGCCCTCAAGTTCACGGACAGACTCGAAAATACAACATGAAACTTAGGGAGGGCCGTGGATTTTCTCTTGAAGAGTTAAAGGTAATAATTGTTATTCACTATCATATCTGAGTAATCGAATAAGTGTTTTCCGTTTGAAAAAATTGCCCTTAAATATTTAGATTTAGTAGCAATTTGTATTTGCACACCAAAATGCTGCATTACCCTGTTTTTAAATGAAACTCTTAGAATATATTGATACGGACATTTGTAATGAAGCTTATATATAATTGGTCTACACATTACATGCTTGTAAGGCGGGGATCTGGAATGTTCACTATAAACAAGCTCGACAAATTAGTTTCGTATTGTGTGGACACAAATTAGTGAATAGATGACCACAAGTTTTGTGATTTGGAAGATATTTGCAACACATTTAGTCTCTCGTCTCATCTTTCCGTCACAGAGAAATGTATTGTTGCAACAGAAATTGCCTCTTATTCTATTTGTTTCGTATATTGATAGTTTCATAACTTGTCATCATTGTTATATGATGATTAGGTTGTATTTCTTAAGCTGGCTTAGAACATTTGGGATGAATTTTAATTGCATAAGTTGATATTGCTTATCCAAACAGGCTGCAGGTATTTCAAAGAAACTTGCACCGACTATTGGTATTGCTGTGGACCATCGTCGTAGAAATCTGTAAAAATTAATCAAACTTTATATAGACTTTGAGACTAACACGAGATGATTCAATCACAAACTCACAATAAACCGAAATAGCCATAAGATTAATACTCTAAATAACACTAGTTTAATACAAAAATAGTTTTGAACAAACCCTAGATGCCATTAACGATTACATTGAAAATATCTATTGATTTTGACACAACGGTAATAAAGAGAAACAACGGCAGGGAATGTTGAAGAACCCTAGAAGGGATATGACTGCGTATATATAGAGCAGTAAGAAACCAGCAGCACCTCCATCTTTCACATTTGGCAGGATGAGTCCCTTTACTTCTAATTTACACTTCTGACCAGAAAGAGCTCCTTCATCTTCCAGCAATGTTCACATCAGGTCCTTCCACTTCATGGTCCAAAGTAATATCTTGATTACAACCTATAAATAAACCACATTTAAAACAGATTAAGTTAGAAAGGTAATTGAGCCATAATTAAGCTATCTTCTCAACACCCTCCCATAGCTTAATTATGAAATGGATTAAACATGCCAAGTTTGTCACATAGATAGTTATGTTGAAAACTGGGCAGTCCTTTAGTAAGGATATCAGCAGCATTGTTTTCAGAATTGACTTTGATTGTCTCAACAATTCCATATCCTATCTTTTCTCTTACAAAAAAGAGATCAATTCAAAATGCTTTGTTTTCTCATGAAAAACAGGATTTGCAGCAATTTGTATGGCTGCCTTACTATCACAAAAGATTTGAACAGGTTTGTTTCTCTTAATTCCAAATTCATCCAAAATCTTAAGGATCCAAATAATTTCACAAGTGACAGCTGCTAAGGCTCTGAATTCAGCCTCAGCAGAGGATCTAGAAATTGTTGATTGTTTTTTGCTTTTCCAAGATACAAGGGATCCACCAAGAAAGACATTAAACCCTGTGGTGCTCTTTCTGGTGGTGATCCTCTTGGCCCAATCAGAATCCACAAAAGCAGATAGAGTTAAAGTGGTATCCCTTTTGAATAGGATACCTTTACCTGGTGAACCTTTGAGATATCTAAGGACTCTCATGGCAAGCCTTAAATGAGACTCAAAAGGATCATGCAGAAACTGACTAAGAATATGAACTGCATAAGCAATGTCAGGCCTGGTGAGGGTAAGATAAATCAATTTCCCAACAAGTTTCTGGTATCCACCAACATTTGACAATGGTTTGTCACTGTCATTGCAGTTGGAAGGATTAGGGTTAGACTCAATAGGAGTCTGGGCAGGTTTACACCCAAGAAGACCAACTCAGTAATGAGATCAAGAGTGTACTTTCTCTGGGATAAGCACAAGCCATTATTAGTATCAACAACCTCTATGCCAAGAAAGTATCTCAACTTCCCAAGATCTTTGATAGAAAACTTAGAGTTCAAGAAAGTTTTGCATTTATTAATTTCCTCAGAATTGTTACCAGTGATGATAATATCATCCACATAGACAAGCAACACAATGAAAGTTTGATCAAAGTTCTTGATATAAAGAGAATAGTCACTCTTACTTTGGGTAAATCCATGATCAATTAAAGTGGAGTTAAGTTTTTCATTCCACTTTCTGGGTGCCTGCTTAAGTCCATAAAGGGACTTAATTAGCTTGCACACCTTAAGATTAGAGCCAGAATGATATCCAGGTGGAGGTGTCATATAGACATCCTCATCAAGGTCTCCATAGAGAAAGACATTATTTATATCAAGTTGATAAATAGGCCAACAATTATTAACAGCAAGAGTAATAAGGCATCTTATAGTAACCATTTTCACCACAGGGGAAAAGGTCTCATCAAAGTCTATGCCTTCCCTTTGGGCATACCCTTTGGCCACAAGTCTAGCCTTATATCTATCAACCTCACCATTGGATTTATACTTGATCTTAAACACCCATTTTGCAGCCAATGGGTTCCCTATTGTGAGGAAGGTTCAGACATCTCCCAAGTACCATTTCTATGAAGAGCTTCAATTTCAGAATTCATGGCATCAACCCAAAGTGGGTTTTGAGATGCCTCTTCATAAGACTTAGGTTCATAATGTTTATTAAGGTTAGAAACAAAGCATGCAGTTTCAGAATTGAGCTTAGAATAACAAACAAAGTTGGATATAGAATGCTTAGTTTTGGTGTTAAGAACAAAGTCTTCCAGATTTTTGGGAGTTTTAGTAATCCTATTAGACCTTCTAAGTGTAACAGGATTGTCAACCTTTTGAGTCACAATTGGAGGTTCAGTTTCAACATTACCCTCAGAATTAAGACTTTCATCCCAGGATGTTGCAATGGGCTCACAGGGATGAGAATCCCTGGCAGATTCAAGTGTACTGCCCAGATGGTCCATGGCAGATCCAGATGCACTACCAGATGGACCACTGCCCCTGCCCTCATCCTCAGATGTATGATTTCTCCCTTCATCATTGGGAGTTTGAGCATTAGGATTATTATTATCAAAAGTAAAGTCAAAATTATTTGGAGAAATAGTACTTTGATTAGGATTCATATTTCTGCAAGAGTCATTTGCCATTTTCAAAGGGAAAACATTTTCATAGAACTTGACATCCCTTGAAAACAAAACAGTTTTATTGTCAAGACTGAATAATTTGTAACCTTTCTTCTCATTAGAGTAACCAATGAGAACACATTTTTCTGATCTACTAGAAAACTTATCATGATTATTCAAAATGGTTGAAAAACAAAGACATCCAAATGCTCTTAAGTTGGAGAAATAGTACTTTGATTAGGATTCATATTTCTGCAAGAGTCATTTGCCATTTTCAAAGGGAAAACATTTTCATAGAACTTGACATCCCTTGAAAACAAAACAGTTTTATTGTCAAGACTGAATAATTTGTAACCTTTCTTCTCATTAGAGTAACCAATGAGAACACATTTTTCTGATCTACTAGAAAACTTATCATGATTATTCAAAATGGTTGAAAAACAAAGACATCCAAATGCTCTTAAGTGGGAGAAATTAGGTTTATTTTTATAAATTAACTCATAAGGTGACTTTCCAGAGAGCACATAAGAAGGTAACCTGTTTATTAAGTAAGTGGCAGTTAGAATGCAATCAGACCAAAGATATAAAGGTAACCCCCCTTGAAACATAAGAGCTCTTGCAACATTAAGCAAGTGTCTATGTTTCCTCTCAACAATCCCATTCTGTTGAGGAGTGTAAACACATGAGGTTTGATGAATTATACCATTTTGATTTAAAAAATTGTTCATTCTTTGATTAATGAACTCACTTCCATTATCACTTCTAACCATTTTAATGTTGCTTTTAAACTGATTTTTCAACAGATTATGGAATGTGACAAAGTTTTCAAAGGTTTCATCTTTGTTTTTCAAAAGAAACACCCAAACAGCCCTAGTGTAATCATCAACAATGGTCAAAAAATACTTGTATCCTTCTCTACTGTGGACCTTATAAGGTCCCCAAAGATCAAGATGCACAAGCTCCCCAAGAGTGTGAGACTTGTGCATACTTATAGGAAAGGGATCTCTAGTTTGCTTAGCTCTGTGGCAAACTTCACAGGGAGAAATATGGACAGTGTCCAGATTAAGTTTGTTCTTAAGAACATGAAGGACAGGGTCAGCAGGGTGACCCAGTCTATTGTGCCAAACATGAGCAGACAAGTGGCACTGAAAACTAGCATGATTACTAACAATATCCTTACCTCTAAAAGACTGATTGAAAATATAAAGACCATCAACTTGACTACCATTCCCAATCACTTTCTGTAAGTCCCTACCGTTGAATGGATCGTAAATAAGACGTGATTCGTTATGTCAAGAGTGCGGAATCCTCTTGAGATAACTAGATTGCTACTGCCTTTCGTCGATTAACCAGTAATTAACCAACCTAAGGTCACACACGAAGTGCTAGTTCGTGTTGGAGGTCACACGAGCAACAATTCGACTTCTAAGTTCTTAATTCGTTTCGAAACGCTTAAAATTACATGTATTTATACTACTAGGGTTTGTGTTCGTGTGGGCTTGGGCTTCACACGAAGTGATTAAGCCCAGATCCATCATACGGCTTGCCTTCGTGCTGACGTCAGCACGAGGACACCACAACATACTGATGACGTCAGCACGAAGTGCGTATCTTGGATGCTTATTTTGCTTAGTACATAACATTCAGCCATCGTTTAAGTATTCTATGACACTTATAAACCTTGGCTCTACATTCTTGTACCTGCAAAACAATTATATAACACACAAACATATCATGATCTTATATTAAAGTTCAAACGTAATCATTAAATACAAACGTAAGTCCTAATGACTTATTATTTAAACGATTACACAGATATTCCTAAGAACAAAAACGTTAATCAAATCTACGTTGCTACTGTCACACAAATCTGCATCTACAGACTCCCCCTTGACATTAGCGACTAGATTTCTTTAACAAGTTCTATAATCTTGAACTTCAAACTCGACCATCAAACAAAAGTCTTATGCTATTTGCATGAATTTTCTCGACTAAACAAAAACCAAGAATATTCTGATAGCGTCTAACTTCTGTTCTCCAAAATCTAACAGCTGAACAAGGTGTCTCAATCAATCTTCTTTGATCACCTCTTGACAAATTGACAACTTGCATTGGATCATACATGCGCAGCAACATCTGTTTCTTTGAGTCATCAACAAACATCTGTGCTTTGCCTGACTTGATATCTATCTGTCAATAAGTCATGTTTGTCAGCAAATCTTGATCCCATTTGATAGCAGGAACTTCTTTAACACATTCAATCTTTCTTTGAACAAAATGAACTGTGCCATTTGGTTTTGTAATCTTCTTCATTGGCCTAGGTTTAATCAACCTATCTTCAGGTTTCAAACCTCTTTCACTAAAATGCCAAATTCTTTCTCTTTGGAATCTTTGCCAATAATAATCAGCATTTCCATTCTTCTGAAGATTAACGAACCATCTCCTTCCTAAGTCTATCAAATCAGATTCACTAAGACTTTGGAAATGTCTTGCACTGATTGACATATACTGGCAACCTTCTTTTCTCTTGATAACAAAAAGCTTAATTCTATGATCATAGAACCAACTCTGTATCACTGAGAAATACGTAGGTGCGTCCTTGTCTGAGATGAACTCCCAAAACATCGACGGTTTATTAAATCCACCCATTGGCATACCAGTACGTCCTCTATAAACTGGAACCCATCTATTTATACAAAACTGAGGGTCTTGCTCCGCCGGAGGTATAATAAAATTTCTAATATTAAACTCTCGCGTAGCATTTATCTTCCAGCCTAGATCAATAATATATTCATGTTCTTCATGCACTATCTTTGCAAACACTTTGAATCTTAACTTTGCAGCATTTCTTGGATCATTTGGACTTTCTCTGATCGGATTAAGTCTGAAATGTTCCTCTTCAGCTATTGGTTCAACCGGAACGTCTCTATCTTCATTAAAGACACGATTGAAATCATAAGGTTCTTCCATCAACCTTAGTCTATCAGCTTCAGAAACAAATTCTCCTTCTTCCAGATCTTCATCAATGATACTATCAATGTCATCATCAATATCGTCCAATGCACCTATTTGAAGCTTATCTGCAATTTAACATATTCAAACATACAAAGATAAAAGAACATAAAATATATAAGTCAAGACATAAAAAATAAGTATAAATACATAAAACATGATAAAATAAATAATATTATATCATAAATATAATGTAACAATTACATCAATATTTATCTTATAATCTTTATCTATTTTAACCAACAAAAATTAATAACATTAAGGTTGATAATCTGAGTCTTCAGGATCATCAGAACTAGAACCAGAGATAAACGGTAAACGATTTAAAATCATTAATCGTTTTCTCTCTTTCCTATGACGATCTGTATCTGACCATTGATCACTATCAAGATCAATATTAGCCTGATCAACCTCAAAGTTATGACTTTCCCATACTTTAGCTTCTGCCTCAACTCGAATATGAGGATCATTTCCAAATTTCTCTGCAATCTCTCATTCTATTCTATCTTCTTCTGATCTCACACTCCGTGGATTATGATAATCAGGACGTTTACTAGAATTAGAGTTACCTGAATTGGAATCTTCATCATCTGACGAGTTGTCTGAATCTTCAGGATATGCATCTGGAGCAGCAGCCATCACAGCTTTTCCTTTCTGAGTCCCAGATGTACTAGCACCAGATGTACCAGCAATCTCTGACTCTTTCTGTCTTGGCGACTCCCCCTGAACATCTGCAGTCTCTGAATTAATCACAGCATCAACATCTTGACCTTGACCTTGATTCTTTGTCTCACCATCTTTTGGTTGACTTCGATTTGGATCTTGAGCTGGATCTTGATCATCATCTCTTTGCTTCTTTGCTAGCTCATCATCCTTACAACCATCTTTATCTCCCCCTTGAGACAAGAATCGGTCAATTTTATCACCAAGAGAATGAACAAGTGCGGTCATAATGTCCATCTCTTCCTGATGTTTTGCAGCTTGGAGGTTCAACTGTTTCTCCAACGCTGTAACTCGCATCTCTAACAACTTCTTCTCCAAAACAATACGACTCAGCTGAACTTGTATTGGCAAAGCTGAATCTGAAGTAGAAGCAATGTGCGATGTAGAAGCAGGCGGTGGCATCGTAGTCTCAAATGAAGGCATACGAACATGAAAAGTTCCTGATGGAGGCATCTGTGGTCTTTTCAATGGTAACAACAGACGATCCATAGCTGTAGCAATAGGAACTAACGCCTGAATAGGAGTAGAACGAGGCCTAGGAGCAGGAACTATCGGCTCTGGCTCCTGACGAACTGACGACTCTGGAGCTCTAGTAGTCGTAACAGTTGTAGCCTCAGTGACAACTCTAGCATGAGAACCATCTAAACAAATCGTGAACTTGGTTCTCGGCCTTTTCTCTCCAACAGATATACCAACTGAAGTAGTAGACACCGAAACTGGAACTTCAGTAACAGAGGCTCTTAAGGCAGCAACTGATGGTGTATCAACTGATCCGGATGTATGAGACATCTCCATAGCAGAATGATACGCAACAAACTCCCTATCAATCTCTGACTGATCGAGGTCGCTGAAGGGCTTGAATCTTCTCAACAGCGTCAATCCCTTTCCCTTGTCTTCTTCTTCTCTTCAGTGGCCTATCTGCATCTTCAGTTTCTGAACCCTCATCAGCATTAACAACAACAATATGTGGTTCAGAAGGACCAACAACATCTACTGGAGCAGAGGTAGAATTAGAAACCCCAGTAGTCGGCATCACAAGATTTGCCGGATCATCAATATCCTCCTCTAGAGCTTCCATCTCCGAATCATCTTCTGGAACATCAGTAAACAAAGGAACATCATTCAATCCCTCAAACTGATCAACTTGCTCTTCTTGAGGATCATCTTGTCCGTGAGCATCATTAGCAGCAGCAGCAACGGGTTCATCATCATCCCAACCTTCTCTTGGAGCTACATAATCAGGATTAATCAAGTGCCCAAACAATGGTGGATTATCAACATCAGCCGGAACACCATTACCCCTTAAATGTTTCATCATATCATCAAACACTCGATGTGTAAGACGACCCAAATTAAACGTAGGACCATCAAAAGGTAAATCAGCTGCTCTATGCCGAATGATTATCATAACAAACCTTGGAAATAAAAAGAATTTCTTTTCGTTTCCACAAGCTCTCAACTGCCTAACAAAACTGTCATAAATGTACTGAGAAAAGCTATATGGCTTGTTCAATACAAGTGCAGCCAACTGTGAAGCAGTCTGTATATTCATTTGATCATGACCTGCACTCCGATGACTTATAGATCTCAACAAGTAGTAGGCAAGCAATCTCCATTTGCCTCTAATGCGATTCTTAGGATATGGATGCTTGATCTCATTCACATACCCCATACGTCTAATAGCACCGTCAACAAAGCTTTCTTCAAACTCTGTAGGACCTTGTTCCATTTCGACGCTTCCTAAGTCCAAAATAGTCCTTAAGTCTCCAGCAGTAAACTCAATGTTCCGTCCTTGAATCGTAGTGCGAATCAAAGTATGATCACCAACTTGCACTAATCTTACAGAGTTCCAGAACTGAGTAAGAAGACTTATGACCAATGGAGGATTCTCGGTCAATGCAAAACGAATACGTGATCTTGCCAGATACTGTAAGACACCATGAAATTCCGCTGTGCATCCTTGCTGAGTAATGCTAATATCAATAGCAGCATTATGCTCCTTAACAAAAACACGAGCAGCAGCACCTTGTCTCGCCATACCTGCACAAATCAAAAAGAAAACAAAAAGAAAATTAAAAAATTTCTGACCTGCATTGTGGTGACGTCAGCACGAGGAGATTCCTCTTCGTGTGACGTCAGCACGAGCTGATCATCAAAAATCCAGAAAAAAACATCTCCATTTGATACAAAATCGATTAAAATCAATGTTATGTATCAACTTGGACTTGTTTTCATGAATCTCATGCCCAGAAACACGATTTCAAAAACAAATTCATGAACACGAGCCACTTCGTGTGCATCGTGTTCTTCGTGTGAATAGTGACCGTGACATAAAAAATCTCAATTAATCTTGATTCAATACATGTTAATGTGAACTTTAGTTAGATTGAAGGTGTAATAACATCACTTAATCCAATTTTAAGTCCAATTTCAGTTTAAATCATCAGAAATTAAAGATTCAATATTCAATTCGTCCAAATTACTGTTCACGCGAAGGGAATTTCAAAAATTTGGGCATTATAACGACTTAAATTCAATGAATTTCAAAGTCAAAACATCAATAAACTATCCAAGATTAGGATTATACCAACAATTCTGGATAATTAACACAAAAAGATAATGAAAAGATCGATTAAGGGGTCGGATGAACAGTGCGCGCGAAGAGGGAAGTTCGTGTGGTTAATTTTCGATTAAAGTAAAAAATTAAAGTTAAACCCATATTTATATCCACTTGAACTTGGGCCGGGCCGAATACCCTCTTCGTGAGCTTCATGCTGACGTCAGCACGCACGAGCTTAAATTTTAAACACGAACGAGCTGCACACTTCAAATTTCGTCAATTTTTCCAGAACCTTTAACAAGGAAAAAATTACAAAATTTCCAGAAAACATAAACCTGTAGATACTCGTTACCTGAAACTTGTATCTGCTTGAATATGTAATCTAACCAAACATCATCCGTACTAACTCATGTCACCAAAATAATGTATAAACTTAATCTTACATTATAATCTTGACATAAGATCGATCATTTTTCAATGATGTTTAACTTTAAACAATAGCAAACTTACATCGAAATACATTCAATGTATAAAGTATCATATCACCAACCTATCACAATAAGTCTTAGGTTGTGATCTTGATAATACAAATCTAAAATGATTTACATGAATACCAAAGTTTCACGTAAATGTGTTTTCCCAGAAATTATATTACATGATGCATTCCACACTTTAGTAATCAAAGAAATCACGATTTAATCGGTCCAAAACCGCACTTTCGTAATGGAAATGAAATTTGATATCTGTAACCTGCACACTTAACAAACTTCATCAATGCATCAAAAACAACAATATAGTATAAGCATGCAAAAACAATCAAAATCTTAACCTAGCAATCAAAAGAAGATCTAAGTCAAGTCACATCTTTGTCAAGCATACTTATCATCCAAAAACAATTGAAATCTCAAAAATATACTGAAATTTATTCAAAAATATTTTGACTTTTCAATATTCAAAAACAAAAGCATTTTCTAATCATTAAACAACTTATGTTTATATTAGAAAATATATCTTGTAAACATATATACTGGAAGCAACAAGACTCATATAATCCACAAAGGATCATATAACTTCTTATGGAATCGTCAAATGCTTATTAAATCTCTCGTGCAATAAGAACTAGTTTGACACAACAAACTGACACAAAAATAAAACATTAGTACAAAAAATAAAAATAAAATAAAATAAAAAATAAAATAAAAATAAACACTTTAAATCTAAACTACATTATTTATATACAAGAAATTCTAAGTTTCTGCTGATTAGATCAGATTAGCAATTACATAAGCCTGCAGGTGAGAAATAATTCTCTTATTATTAGTTATGAACAATGATTCAACCACGATTACCGGTATGTTTGTCCTCTTAAACACTCGATACTTCCAGTTTCCTTTGGGTTGTGGCACTTTCGTATTACTTGAGCCAAGGACAGTCACCATGTAACCTAGTAAGTTACTCATGCCACAATTTTAGTTTGCGAACTTATGTGACCCATATTCAGATACACTCTCACAATCGACACAAGCACTAAAATTAAGACATTTGGTGAGTAAGGTAAGAAAGTCTTTAAGAATCAAGTCAGCGGTGACAGGTCGGTGATTCCTCACACGCAAAGCGACTTAACTTGACTCACGTACGGAAATATACTCAACATTGCATAATGCCAAGTACTTGCATATTTGTGACATTATTTTAAGCACTTATGAAAGCCCGTGACTTTCGATGAGACCCGTGTAGCGAACTTTCTGACAACCTATCCCAAGTTGGAAGCTTTAGGTAGGCTAGGTATACAAAGACACCCCGAGGACTTACTTGTTCGAATCTCAAAGGCCACATTAGCTTCATATTTTCAACAGATTTATAGTTTTATTAGATATTTGCATATCTTGTCACAAATATACATCAAAAAAAAAGCAATACATACACATATATGTATCCGAGACCTTCCTTTTAAAGACCAAATATACATAATGACAATGCAAGATCTTTCATAAGATTTAAAGGACTTGTCTCTTTTAGGAACAAGCATTCTCAGCCATATATCTGAATACGTTTCCCACAAGAACATTGTATACATTTAAGTTCAGATTGAAGGAAACCTTGGTACTTTGTGTCTACCGATACATCCTAAATTGTAATCACTGAACTAAGCAGTTATATTACGATTAAGCAGACTTAAAAGCTAAAGTATCCTCACTTCTAATCATCTGAATGCATCAACTTAAATCTCTATCTTATTTATTTATTTTGTTTTTCTCATTTTCCAGCTTTTTATTTTTATGACACTAAGTATATACAAACTTAAACTAGACACTCTTTTTGTATTTTTATGACTCTAGCTATTTACAGACTTAACTAAGACACAATATAAAATATACAAAAATAGTTCTTTGAGAGATCTAATATGAATCAGCATTCTTCATACCATTGAGAAGAATCAGCTTTTAAAAGCGAGTCTTATCAAATGCTTTAGTATACAAATCAGCTAGATTATCATCAGTTATAACCTTTTCCAAATGAATTAATTTCTTTTGGGCGCAATCACGCAAGAAATGATGTCTAATATCAATATGCTTGGTGACTTTATGCATGACAGGGTTATTAGTAATGTCTATAGCTGACTTATTGTCTATTCTAATAGGAGTATCAAGAAAATCTATACCGTAGTCACGTAGTTGTTGCTGAATCCACAATACCTGGGAACAACAGCTACCAGCAGCCATATACTCTGCCTCACATGAAGACTGAGTAACTGATGTCTGCTTCTTACACTGCCACGATACAAGTCTCCCTCCTAAGAACTGACATCCTCCAGTTGTAGACTTCCTGTCGTTGTTACAATCGCCAAAGTCCGAATCAGTATATGCAACAAACTCAAACGATCCTCCCATAGGATACCATAGACCAAGCCCTTGGTTTCCTTTCAAGTAATGTAGGATACGCTTTGCTGCAGCTAAATGTGACTCTTTCGGACTAGCTTGGAATCTAGCGCAAAGACAAACAGCGAACATAATATCCGGTCGCGAAGCTGTCAGATACATCAATGAACCAATGATAGCACGATAATAAGTTGCATCAACAGGCATATCTTTAGGATCAAGAACCCCTAAACCATGATTTAGCTTAATAGGAGTACCATATGTCTTGGATTCTAACATTTGAAACCTCTCCAAGATGTCATCGACATACTTAGACTGGTGAATGAAAAATCCATCTTTCCTCTGATCAACCTGCAGTCCAAGGAAGAATTGTAGTTCCCCCATAGCACTTATTTCAAACTGCTTTTTCATGCTCATTTCAAATTCTTTGCACATCTTTACATTAGATGAACCAAAAATGATATCATCAACGTAAACTTGTACAATTAAATAATCTTGCTTCCGCCATTTGATAAACAATGTGCTGTCTATCGATCCTCTTGTAAAACCATTTGTCAACAAATGTGTCGACAACTTTTCATACCACACTCTGGGTGCTTGATGCAATCCATAAAGAGCCTTATCAAGTCGATATGCTCGTCTTGGATAATTAGGATCTTCAAACCCCGGTGGTTGAAAAACATACACTTCCTCTTTAACTTCACTATACAAGAAGGCACTCTTAACGTCTAACTGATACACCTTTATACCTTTAAAGCTTGCATAGGCTAAAAATAACCTTATAGCTTCAATCCGGGCAACTGGCGCAAAAGTTTTGTTATAGTCATATCCTTCTCGTTGTGCAAACCCCTGAATAACTAAACGTGCCTTATTCCTTGTAACGATCCCTTTGTCATCTCGCTTGCATTTGAATACCCAACGAGTTCCAATCGGTTCTTTACCTCTAGGCACATCTACTAACTCCCATACTCCAAGTTTCTCGAATTGAGCTAATTCCTCTTGCATAGCTGCAACCCAAAAAGGATCTTGAAGTGCAGCCTTAAAATTCTTAGGTTCTTCTTATGAAATGAAACAAGAATACAAACACTCAGTTATTCGTCCTGAATCCTTTACTTCACAAAATAAACTAGTCATCTCCTTATTTAACTGATTTCTAGTTCGAACAGGCTCTGAAGCATCACCAAGAATATTTTCTACAGATGAGCCTTATTTATTCGATATTGAGGAATCGAATCAACATTTAGATTATCTCCTAAATTCGAACGAATTTGAAATTCTGGAGAACTAAAATCATCTTCCGATTCTTCAGAAATGGATCATCATCTGGCAATGGAACCCTTAAAGGAGTAGTTGGAGTAGTGTTCTCAGGTTCATTAACATCTAAGTCTGATGTCATATCATTGTTCTTACTACTTTCGCCAACAACAGTAGTAGACTGAACTTTGGTTGGAGTAGTATCAACATTTTGAACAGGAGGAGATGTAGGAGTATAGTCCATATGATCTCTTAAAATGATCACTTCATCAACTTTGTCAGGACCTGAATAAGAAGCAGGACCGTGTAACAAACTAAACACACTATCATAATCGAAATTCTTGCCAGTTCCATAATGAATAGCAATGACTGAAAAAAAAAAAAAAAAAAAAAAAAAAAAACAAAAAACAAAAAAAATGAATAGCAGGTTTATGACTGACAATCTTGACATTAGTACCTAAGTCAACTTTGCCTGTCTGTTGATTGTAAACCCTTCTAATTGAAGTACCCGCTTTATAACCCATGAAAAATCCCTCTTCAACCTTTGGATCAAACTTTGACTGAGGAAGATATTTCAAGAAGGTACACGGAACACCAAATGGTTCAACATTCTGTAAATTTGGTTTCTTCTTATGTAGAAGCTCATAATAAGTCTTATTATGACGCTTAACTACCAAAACCCGATTTAAAATATGACATGCTGTATTCACTGCTTCTGCCCAAAACATAGTAGGAAGCCCTGAATCAGCAAGCATTGTTCTGGCTGTTTCGATTAGAGTCTTATTCTTTCTTTCAGCAACTCCATTTTGTTGTGGTTCATACGGTGCACTGAATTGATGTTGGATTCCCTTGGACATACAGAAGACTTCCAACATTTTATTTTTGAATTCAGTTCCGTTATCACTCCTGATTCTCTTAACACGCACTCCATAAATATTTTCAGTTTCGACAAAGAAATTTATCAAAATCTGTGGAGTTTCATTAGAGCTGGCAATAGTTGCCCAAAAGTAAATGACTGGGCGATTTTGGATCATTATACATAAACTTCGGGTATGATTGGGTGGTGGTAAATACCTACACGGTTCAATTTGGGTGGATCTGAAATCACACCTATAAAATCCCTGGATTAAATTGGGCAAAGATAGAAGTATGAACGGGTCAGAATGGGCGGTGGTGGAGATATGTCGATCAATTATTTTTCAGAGGGAGAAAGTTTTTAGAAAAAAAAAAATCTGTACAGTGAGCAAAAATGGTGGTGAAATAGAAACAGAAGTCAAATCGGCTGTGCATTTGGCAGAGGATGAAAATAGAATTATTGCTATTTCTAGATTTAAAATTACTAAGTATAAGGAATGTTTACTTTGGTAAGTTGTACGTTATGAAGTGAAATGTGTAACTTAATTTGATAAGAAAATAATTCATAAAGGCTGACAGTGTTATTATAATATTAAAAGCTATGTATTTTTATTAAGTTAACTCTTCCTCCTCCATTTTATAATATATACTCATGAACAAATGATCCTACTTTGTTTCATTTCTAATTATTTTTCGTATTTTACTTTTGAAAAGTTAACACTTAACTCCCTATAGGAGCCTGAATTTAATACTAGCCAATATTATATTATTTCATTGAAAAATGTTTTATCATACACTGATTTATTAATAATTAATTTCAATTTTTTGCCATTTGTAAAAATATTAAGAATTTGTAACGACTTATTTTGACCCGAATCCGATGACCCGAACCCGCTTTGACCCAAACCGTTTTGACCCGCTTTTTAAATGACCCGAACCCGATACGACCCGAACCCGTTTTGACCCGATCACCAAATCCGACCCACCCGCCCAAATTGCCACCTGTAAGTTTCATCTTTCGTTTGAAGAAAGAATACCCACGAGAATCTCGAGTAATCATCAGTAACCACCAAACAATAATACATCCCACCTATACTTCTTACATTCACAGGACCAAACAAGTCCATGTGAAGTAATTCAAATGGGTTGGCAATAGAATTTTCATACTTCGGTTTATGTGAAGACTTTTCTGCTGTTTACCTTTCAGACAAGGTACACATTTATCTTCCATCTCAAACCTTTTCAATGGAACACCTTCAACCAAACCATGTTTGACAATATCATTCATCTTTCGGAAATGAATATGTCCCATTCTTCTATGCCATAACAAAGATTCAGATTCATTTGCTTTTGTTAATAAGCAAATTGGCTCCTTCGAATCATCAACACCTAACATAAGGCCATAGATGTCTTTCTTCCTAGGAGCTTTCAATAAGATCCAGTCTTCAGGAATAACATACCCCGGTTTCAAAATAAGTGCTTCCTTCTCAGTAAAATGGACATGATTCCCTCTGTCACAAATCTGAGAAACACTCATGAGATTATGAGATAGTTGTTCCACATAATTGACTTTCTCCAATGTAATTTCCCATTGACAACATCACCTTGGCCTGAGATATTGCCGCCCTTGGGACCTGCGAAACTAACATAAGAACCATTAATATCTACATAGTTGGACAACAATTTTTTGTCCCCTGTCATGTGCCGAGAGCATCCACTGTCAACATACCAAAGACTGATAGGCTTCCTTGGTTCTCCCTGCACAATGAACACAAATTAATGTTAATTTCTGAGGGGTACCCAAACCTTTTGAGGTTTAGGTTTGCCGAATTCATCTCTCAAAATTAATTCGGTCCAATATCCATCGCTCTCAGTTGGAGCCTTGGATGTAGATGGTGTCATCGATTTTCTTTTCAATGGTGAAATGAAACGGGTCTTAGGAGGAGAATTCTTAGGTGAATGTGGACCATATCTAGGAGGAGTTTCTAATCGATCATAGAACTTGGAAGCATTTCCATTTCTACGAGGAGGTGACCGATTCTGTTGAACTTGCTTATTCCTAGGTGAATTGCTCCTATGAGGTGTATGAGATCGACTCGGACTTCCACCTTCATGAATACAATTTGTATCATTTTGTGAATGTCCCTGTCGTTTGGGGGTCTTAGATCGAGCATTATGAGCCATAATATCAGAATCACTTGATGCAGTAGAAGAGACATTTTTATTTGAATAACGTCTCTTCCTATTTGGACAACAACTATAAACATGTCCTAGCTCATGACAGTAAAAGCATGATCTAACTGCCCTCAATTTCCTAGCATTAATATCAGACTCTGCAGAAGTCACGCCTAAACATTCCTTTAGTTGAATTGTGGCCGATTCTTCTTTTGACAGACCCTTTGATTCATTGTTATTTGAAAACTGTACTTTATTTTGAATCCTTGGTTCAAATAGATATGGTGTTAAGGTAATTCCACTAGATGTAGATTCATCCTTATTCCAAACCTTATCAATCTTGTCATGATCAATTTTCTCAAAATCAATTTCAGTAGATGTGAATACAGTATCACATCCTTTCATTGTAAAACATTTTATAATTTTCTCAACATGACAAGTTGGATTCACACAATTAGATCCTACTAGTACATTTGCATCAAAAACAGCATTATTAGGATCCAACGGTTTGACAAATGAAATCACAGTTTCAGTTTTCTTCTTTTTAGGTCTTGTCTTCTTCAGTGAACTCTTAGAGGTCTTAAGATTATCAGTTTGGTTTTCTGTCTGAGACAAAGAAGATTGATCAACAAGAATTTCTTCTTTCTCAGTCAGATTTGTTAGAGATTCACTATAATTATCATTAAAAGGACCTCTAACTTCTTTATAATCCATTCCCAACCCACTTTTATTCTTTGAATCTCGTGGAATAGGAGTTTGCAACTGCATTGATCTTATAAGTTCAGAACCTCTAATTTGTTCAAGTCTGTTGTTAAGCTTAACAATTTCTAGTTTAGCATCAACTAACTCTTTCTCTTTCTTAGAAAAGTCCTCAGTTAGTTTAGCATACTGTTCATTACCTACTTTTTCCATTAAAACTGACTCTCTTAATTTTTCTTTTAAAACATGAACATCTTTATCTAAAGCTCGAATTTTATCTTTATAAAGATGTTCTTGTTTTGCCAAACCAGAATTTTTGGCAAAAAATGAGTCGTTTTCCTTCTTAAAAGTAGAATTTTGACTAGTCAAGTTTAACACGGCTTTGTTAAGGATAACCACCTCAAGTTTCATTTCAGACACCATTTTGCAAACATTTACAATTGAAAGCAAAGAACATGATACCTTCTGATCTGCAGCCTTGCAGTCTGCCATGTATGCAACAAAATCTTCAGTTGTCATACCTTCAGGTATCACAAATTCTTTCATCTGGTCTTCAATGCTCTTCTCGACAACGTCATCAACTGGTTTAGATGACTCAGTATTTCCTTCAGTAGCTTTAACAGCTGTCATAGGTTCACTCTCAGATCTCACTATCTCAGCAACCTTCTTCATATTCTGCTTAACTATCTCATCAAAGTCAACGCCTTCTGCTTGACAATAACCCTGGGCAACTAATCTGGCCTTGTTTCTTAGAACATGGCCATCTTCATCCATCTTGTTTCGGTAGACCCATCTTGTACCAATGGGTTCTTTCTTTAACCCAGGTGGACAAGGAACAAGCTCCCACACATTATTCCTTTCAAACTGGACGAGCTCTTCTTGTATAGCTTCCACCCAGCTTGGGTCTGCCATAGCCTCGTCAATCTTCTTTGGTTCAATTAGTGATAAGAAGGTGACTTTTAAGCATTGCTCACTGGTGGCTCTTCTAGTCTGAACCCCACTATTTGGATCTCCCACAATCTGTTCAATTGGATGTGCTCGAGTCCATCTAGTGTATTGACTAGGCTGGTGTAATACAATATCAGTGCAAGTCACCTGACGATCTTCTTCAGTTGCAGCAGCTTCTGGAGAAGGATCAGTCCAAACTACCTCTACATCCTCATCAGAGTCAATGAGGTCACGATTTGCATCATGAAATTCTTCATTAAGGCATTTATTGAAGAACTGGAGAAGTTGGAGTTTGAACTGGTGCTGATATTGGAGTGGCACGTACATCATATCCAAACACCAATTCCTGTGGTAAATTGAAATTGATGGAGGGATAGAATGAAGTGTCACTGGTGGTGCTCTTCTTCTTAACTGGTTCCAATTTGTTGTAACTGGAAACATCTTTTGGTGAAACAACTGACTGATGAACTTGGTCAGTTTCACTAAGCAGTTGCAACTGCTTATGTCTCTTGATGTAGACTGGCCGGTTTTGGGTATGACAAGCAGTTGCAACTGCTTCAGCCCAGAAACTGGTGGGAAGACCTGATTCAGATAGCATACTTCTGGCTGCTTCTATCAGTGTGCGATTCTTTCTTTCCACAACTCCATTCTGCTTTGGAGAGTGTGCTGATGAGAAGTTTTGAGAGATGCCAGTGTCATTGCAAAATGTTTCAAGTACCTTATTTTGAAATTCAGTACCATTATCACTTCGCAACTGACAGACTTTTCGAGTATACTTGAGTTCAATTCTTTTGATGAGAGAGATGATTTCAGCAGGTGCATCACTTTTGGATCTGAGGAATACCACCCAACATTATCTGGTGAATTCATCGACCACAACTAGAGTGTACTTCTTTCCAGCTCTAGTTTGAACATTCACTGGACCAAAGAGATCCATATGTAGCATGTGAAGAGGTTCAGTGATGCTAAAGTTTTGCCTGGTCTTGAAACTGGCCCTTTTATGCTTGCCCATCTCACACCCTGGACATGGCTTTTCTTTATTAAAAGAAATATGTGGTATCCCATCAACCAGTTGTTTGCGAGACAACTTGTTAATATTTTTGAAATTAAGATGGGATAATCTTTTATGCCACAGCCAATTGGTGTCCTCATCAGCCTTGGTATAGAAGCACTGCTCTTTTGGAGCTGGTTCCATATCCATGATGTACACATTTCCTTTTCTTGGTGCAACCATCACCCTTTCCAATCCTTGTTAAATATGGTGCCTTGAGCAATATCGAACAAAACTCTGTAGCCATCATCACAAAGTTGGCTGACACTGATCAGGTTGTATTTCAATCCATTCACAAATGCAACTCTTTTGAATTCGACCTGTCCGTTATTGAGCACACCATATCCTTCAGTCTTTCCATTTTGATCATTACCAAACGTCACTGCCGGTCCATCTTGGACAGTGAACTCTTCAAGCAGGGGCTTACATCCGGTCATAGTCCGGCCAGCTGCGCTGTCCAGATACCAGATATTTTTCTTTCGATCGCCCTGCACACCCACAAAAATCATCAGTTATTTTTGTGAACCCATCTTTTCTTGATGGGTTCACTGGACTTCTCTACAAAAGTCACAGTTGATTGTTGTGGAGGTAAACTGAAGACTACATCTGGATCTTTTTCACCAGATCTAGGTGCAGGAGTAAAAACGATTGGTATTTGATACCTGCTCCCCTTTTTCTTATCAGATTTAGTTCCAGATGGAACATTCTTTTGTTTTGGTTTTGAAGGGGGTTTAATATTTTGTTTTACAACTGGAGGTGATGAACCTCCTTCCATATTTTTAATCCGGGCAGTACAACTCTGAACCTGTCGAGACAAAAGTTGGAGTTGACTTTCCAGTTTAAACAAAATATTGTTTTCATCAGGCTGCTGAACCTTGGACCTTGGTTCAGCTGGAGTTTTAGTCTTTTGGGTCTTGGGATCCTTAGACTTCTGAGGTAAAGGCTTGTTACCAGTGGCCTTTTTTACTGGAGCACTAGCCTGTTTGGCTCCAGGTTTAACCTCAGTGGGGGTGGTCTCAATGGGTTCAGTTTCGACAGCCTCAGGTTGATCATAAGGAGTTTCAACCCTGAGAGCTGGAGGCAATGCATGAAGATCTGGTATGAGAGCTGCCATTTCAAGATCTCCAGATTTCCATGCAGTATAAAGCAACTTTACTCAACCTGCTTTATGTACCTTTTTGTACTTTATACATAGATAAATCTTATTATCCGTGTAATAGCACATAAAGCATAAAAGTCAATTCCCCGTAATCAGTGTAAAGCTTTGTAAGAGCTTTCCACTGATGGTCTCCAGTTTGTAACTGACTAGAATGTCAACTGGGCTTCGCTGCCATTGTCATTCTCTATCTTCCACTTGTTGTCTTCGACTTCAACTGGAATGTTTCTTCAACTGGTCAGTTCTCAACTGGAGGAAGTCTTCAGTTGCGTTAACTGTACGATGCAACTGGACTTCAATATATTTCTGGACAAATTGTAACATCCCAAAATCTTTATTTCGTTTATTTAGTTGACTTTGACTTGCTAGTCAACCATGCTTCGACTTGTCTAGATTTCACTTAATTCTACGAATTAATTAAGATATAATCTAATGAATGAAATATTATTATGTGTAAATATAATTAATCATATGTATTTATGGGAATACATTTTGATTAGTTACCTATCTATGTATTAATTATGCCTTATATGTTTATATGTAAATGTGTACCTAAATTAGTTACTAATAAATATATATACATGTAATTGAATTATAACCAAATGGATAAAAGTAAAAAATACTTTCATTAACTAATTACTACACTTAATTACACAAATAATAATCAAGAATAAAAGCCTAGAGTCAACTAAGGTCAATTAGTCAAGTCAAGGCTTGTATTCTTGACATAAAACCAACCTAAACCAACTAAGACTTGGATTTACTTGTGAATTATCAATGGAACATGCTTCCTAATGGTCTTGTTGTTGTCTTCACTCAAAAATCTAGCCATTACACACATGGATTAGTTGCCAATGCATGATTGAACAACTCATGATCAAGACTTGTGTCTTTGGCACTTAGTTACAACTCTTAGACTATACAATGCACATGATGGTCATTCTATTGTCCCAAAACACTTCTTTCTCTCTCAATCACGTTCACAACTCAAACATAATCAGTAAACTATGATCATGAAGTTCTATGATCATTTCTTGAAGTTCCAAGTTGAATTTAAGGTCTCTATAGGACTAAAATTTTCAGTCATCTTGCAAACATCATAGAAGATTCATCTGGACGAATTAGAAGATAAATCTTATATTTTTGGAAAGCTCCAAGTGTCAGTAAAATTTCATAAGAACGAAGTTTCTTCTGGTTTTGCTCATAAGAGTGCTTAAAACGACGATTATCTTCAGAACTGGTCGGATTTCTGACGAGGCTACAGGTTTGTTTTTGTAAAAATCATATCTCTTTCATTAAAGCTCTTCAAGAGCCAAACCTTACATTTTTGAAAAGGCCTTTGAGTTCCCAACAAATGTCTAGAACTGAGTTTTGTTGTATCTAGTCTTCTTGACTTCCCAAAGTCGTTGTCTAGTAAATGGCGCAAAGCTGGGAACATGCTGAAATTTCCCTATTTTGCACTTAGGCTTTGTGGTAGCTTATAAGGTGATCTTATACTTGTTCTAGGTACCCGGGGGTACATTTTGAGCATAGTAAAGTACTTTGCAAAGTGTTGTGAGCTGTACTAAGGTAAGATATTGGTTATCCCTGCGAACACAATCAAAATGTCCTTTTTAAAAGTGTCAAACGTTGCTTAAACAAACTTTCATGTCCTATATGTTGGAATGGGCATTGGGGGAAGGGTTTAATCTATTATGGGATACTTGGGGACTGTATTGTATATATGCATGTGGGTGGGATTGTTGTTTACCCATTATGATTGCTAAAGACTCAACCGTAGCTTAATTATGTTAATTAATCTATTGCGGGTTGAATGGAATGATTGTTAATTATCATTGGATTCGTTGACACCCTAAGGTTTATTTGATTGATTGAACCATGTTGGGAGAGTGATTATGGGCTGTTAGTATGCTTGTAAGAACTAAGAATGGTTTAATGAT
>CM067170.1:84952752-85033343 GCA_034093135.1 Erigeron breviscapus | reverse complement strand
ACACCATATATGTACCTGAGACCTTACTTTTAAAGACCAAATATACATAATTACAATGCAAGATCTTTCATAAGATTTAAAGGACTTGTCTCTTTTAGGAACAAGCATTCTCAGCCATATATCTGAATACGTTTCCCACAAGGACATTGTATAAATTAAGTTTGGATTATAAGGAAACCTTGGTACTTTATGTCTACCGATACATCCTAAATTGTAATCACTGAACTAAGCAGTTATATTACGATTAAGCAGGCTTAAAAGCTAAATTATCCTCACTTCTAATCATCTGAATGCATCAACTTAAATCTCTATCTTATTTATTTATTTTGTTTTTCTCATTTTTCAGCTTTTTATATTTTTATGACACTAAGTATATACAAACTTAAACTAGACACTCTTTTTGTATTTTTATGACTCTAGCTATTTACAGACTTAACTAAGACACAATATAAAATATACACAAACAAAATAGTTCTTTGAGAGATCTAATATGAGTGAGCATTCTTCATACCATTGAGAAGAATCAGCTTTTCAAAGCGAGTCTTATCAAATGCTTTAGTATACAGATCAGCTAGATTATCATCAGTTATAACCTTTTCCAAATGAATTAATTTCTTTTGGGCACAATCACGTAAGAAATGATGTCTAATATCAATATGCTTGGTGACTTTATGCATGACAGGGTTATTAGTAATGTCTATAGCTGACTTATTGTCTATTCTAATAGGAGTATCAAGAAAATCCATACCGTAGTCACGTAGTTGTTGCTGAATCCACAATACCTGGGAACAACAGCTACCAGCAGCCATATACTCTGCCTCACATGAAGACTGAGCAACCGATGTCTGCTTCTTACACTGCCACAATACAAGTCTCCCTCCTAAGAACTGACATCCTCCAGTTGTAGACTTCCTGTCGTTGTTACAACCGCCAAAGTCCGAATCAGTATATGCAACAAACTCAAACGATCCTCCATAGGATACCATAGACCAAGCCCTTGGTTTCCTTTCAAGTAACGTAGGATACGCTTTGCTGCAGCTAAATGAGACTCTTTCGGACTAGCTTGGAATCTAGCGCAAAGACAAACAGCGAACATAATATCCGGTCGCGAAGCTGTCAGATACATCAATGAGCCTATGATAGCACGATAATAAGTTGCATCAACAGGCATATCATTAGGATCAAGAGCCCCTAAACCATGATTTAGCTAAATAGGAGTACCATATGTCTTGGATTCTAACATTTGAAACCTCTCCAAGATGTCATCAACATACTTAGACTGGTGAATGAAAAATCCATCTTTCCTCTGATCAACCTGCAGTCCAAGGAAGAATTGTAGTTCCCTCATAGCACTCATTTCAAACTGCTTTTTCATGCTCATTTCAAATTCTTTGCACATCTTTAGATTAGATGAACCAAAAATGATATCATCAACGTAAACTTGTACAATCAAATAATCTTGCTTCTGCCATTTGATAAACAATGTGCTGTCTATCGATCCTCTTATAAAACCATTTGTCAACAAATGTGTCGACAACTTTTCATACCACACTCTGGGTGCTTGATGCAATCCATAAAGAGCCTTATCAAGTCGATATGCTCGTCTTGGATAATTAGGATCTTCAAACCCCGGTGGTTGGAAAACATACACTTCCTCTCTAACTTCACCATACAAGAAGGCACTCTTAACGTCTAACTGATACACCTTTATACCTTTAAAGCTTGCATAGGCTAAAAATAACCTTATAGCTTCAATCCGGGCAACTGGCGCAAAAGTTTCGTTATAGTCATATCTTTCTCGTTGTGCAAACCCCTGAACAACTAAACGTGCTTTATTCCTTGTAACGATCCCTTTGTCATCTCGCTTGCATTTGAATACCCAACGAGTTCCAATTGGTTCTTTACCTCTAGGCACATCTACTAACTCCTATACTCCAAGTTTCTCAAATTGAGCTAATTCTTCTTGCATAGCTGCAACCCAGAAAGGATCTTGAAGTGCAACCTTAACATTCTTAGGTTCTTCTTGTGAAATGAAACAGGAATACAAACACTCAGTTATTCGTCCTGAATCCTTTACTTCACAAAATAAACTAGTCATTACCTTATTTAACTGATTTCTAGTTCGAACAGGCTCTGAAGCATCACCAAGAATATTTTCTACAGGATGAGCCTTATTTATTCGATATTGAGGAACCGAATCAACATTTAGATTATCTCCTAAATTCGAACGAATTTGAAATTCTGGAGAACTGAAATCATCTTCCGATTCTTCAGAAATAGGATCATCATCTGGCAATGGAACCCTTAAAGGAGTAGTTGAAGTAGTGTTCTCAGGTTTGTTAACATCTAAGTCTGATGTCATATCATTGTTCTTACTACTTTCGCCAACAACAGTAGTAGACTGAACTTTAGTTGGAGTAGTATCAACATTTTGAACAGGAGGAGATGTAGGAGTATAATCCATATGATCTCTTAAAATGATCACTTCATCAACTTTGTCAGGACCTGAATAAGAAACAGGACCGTATAACAAACTAAACACACTATCATAATCGAAATTCTTGCCAGTTCCATAATGAATAGCAGGTTTATGACTAACAATCTTGACATTAGTACCTAAGTCAACTTTGCATGTCTGTTGATTGTAAACCCTTCGAATTGAAGTACCCGCTTTATAACCCATGAAAAATCCCTCTTCAACCTTTGGATCAAACTTTGAGTGAGGAAGATATTTCAAGAAGGTACACGGAACACCAAATGGTTCAACATTCTGTAAATTTGGTTTCTTCTTATGTAGAAGCTCATAACAAGTCTTATTATGACGCTTAACTACCAAAACCCGATTTAGAATATGACATGCTGTATTTACTGCTTCTGTCCAAAACATAGTAGGAAGCCCTGAATCAGCAAGCATTGTTCTGGCCGTTTCGATTAGAGTCCTATTCTTTCTTTCAGCAACTTCATTTTGTTGTGGTTCATACGGTGCACTGAATTGATGTTGGATTCCCTTGGACATACAGAAGACTTCCAACATTTTATTCTTGAATTCAGTTTCGTTATCACTCCTGATTCTCTTAACACGAACTCCATAAATATTTTCAGTTTCAACAAAGAAATTTATCAAAATCTGTGAAGTTTCATCTTTCGATTGAAGAAAGAATACCCATGAGAATCTCGAGTAGTCATCAGTAACCACCAAACAATAGTACATCCCACCTATACTTCTTACATTCACAGGACCAAACAAATCCATGTGAAGTAATTCAAATGGGTTGGCAATAGAATTTTCAAACTTCGGTTTATGTGAAGACTTCTGCTGCTTACCTTTCAGACAAGGTACACATTTATCTTCCATCTCAAACCTTTTCAATGGAACACCTTCAACCAAACCATGTTTGACAATATCATTCATCTTTCGGAAATGAATATGTCTCATTCTTCTATGCCATAACAAAGATTCATATTCATTTACTTTTGTTAATAAGCAAATTGGCTCTTTCGAATCATCAACAACTAACATAAGGCCATAGATGTCTTTCTTCCTAGGAGCTTTCAATAAGATCCGGTCTTCAGGAATAACATACCCCGGTTTCAAAATAAGTGCTTCCTTCTCAGTAAAATGGACATGATTCCCTCTGTCACAAATCTGAGAAACACTCATGAGATTATGAGATAGTTGTTCCACATAATTGACTTTCTCCAATGTAATTTTCCCATTGACAACATCACCTTAGCCTGAGATATTGCCGCCCTTGGGACCAGCGAAACTAACATAAGAACCATTAATATCTACATAGTTGGACAATAATTTCTTGTCCCCTGTCATGTGCCGAGAGCATCCACTGTCAATATACCAAAGACTGATAGGCTTCCTTGGTTCTCCCTGCACAATGAACACAAATTAATGTTAATTTCTGAGGGGTACCATACCTTTTGAGGTTTAGGTTTGCCGAATTCATCTCTCAAAATTAATTCGGTCCAATATCCATCGCTCTCAGTTGGAGCCTTGGATGAAGATGGTGTCATCGATTTTCTTTTAGATGGCGAAATAAAACGAGTCTTAGGAGGAGAATTCTTAGGTGGATGTGGACCAAACCTAAGGGTAGCTTCTAATCAATCATAGAACTTGGAAGCATTTCCATTTCTGCGAGGAGATGACCGATTATGTTGAACTTGCTTATTCCTAGGTGAATTACTCCTTTGAGGTGTATGAGATTGACTCGGACTTCCACCTTCATGAATACTATTTGTATCATTTTGGGAATGTCCCTATCGTTTGGGGGTCATAGATCGATCTTCTCTAGGTGAGATATTCCTAGATTGAGGTGATAAATTCCTCAACTTATGAGATGGTTTTCTATGTTCATTAACCTGACTAGAACTATTAGAACAACCATAAGATATGGATCTAAGAAATTTAACATAGTTCTGTGCGTTTATATCATTTGGATGCCGCTTAACGTAATCCTCATAATATTTCCTTTTATATGCACTCATAAACTGGCTAGAGCTAACTTATGAGATCCAAACGTGTCCTTTAAAGATTCATTCTTAGGATCCTTGGACATCTTAAGTGGAAACTTACTAGCTATATGACCCTTATTATGACAAGTATAACATAATTTATCCTGTTTTCTTTTAGGGTGATCATATGCTATTTCAGGGACTGGTATTCCATAAGCCTTCATTTCAGCAATTTCATCTAGTGATTGAATTGCTTCTTTCATGGTCTTTACAGGCTTTCTTGGAGCAAAATGTCTATTCTTATATGGAATTTGTTCTTCTAACCATTCTTCTTTATTTTCCACACACCAAACTTTATCAATTTTAGATTTAGGTTGAATCCTAGTTATAGATACTTCTCTGTCAAAGAATACTGTATCACAGTCTTTCAGAGTATAGTATACAACTTCATCAGGATCAAAATCTAATTCAGTCTCTATCTCTTTTTGGTGATCTTTTTGTAGAAGTAAATCAGAATCTTTAGACAAATTACTTTCCTTCTTAAGAATATCATTTTGAGTGTTTAAGTTACCTACAATTTCACTTAGATTAGACACATCAAGTTTCATTTCAGACACCATTTTACAAACATTTACAATTGAAAGCAAAGAACATGATACCTTCTGATCTGTAGCCTTGCAGTCTGCCATGTATGCAACAAAATCTTCAGTTGTCATACCTTCAGGTATCACAAATTCTTTCATCTAATCTTCAATGCTCTTCTCGACAACGTCATCAACTGGCTTAGATGACTCAGTATTTCCTTCAGTAGCTTTAACAGCTGTCATAGGTTCACTCTCAGATCTCACTATCTCAGCAACCTTCTTCATATTCTGCTTAACTATCTCAGATGCTCTCTCTTTACTAGTGTATACGGCATAATCAATTGTTTCAGCAACTTCATTTGCAACATGCGCATAGTCATCATAAATCTCAACTAAAAATGCATGATTTGAAGTATCTTCAGATTGTGTATCCCACTGATAAGTACCATCTGGATTTTGAACAACAACAACCTTGGACTCCAGAAGCTGAGGCAAACCTTGCTGTTGAGGAGTAGCAGGAAAAGTAATCATTGCTTGAGTTTTCTGGTAATTGGGTGGAGTAATACCGCCTTGATTGTAGTTTTGTCTACCAGCAACGGTATTATCAGTCCTCTTTGGACATTGACACTCTCTTGCAAAGTGACCAAATCCATCGCAATTATAACATTTCACCTTGGATTTGTCAAAACCTTTTGTGTCATTACCCAAAAATCTTCCAGTTCTCCGAGAAAACCTTCTGACTTTAATAGTTAACATTGCAAGCTGCCATTGTAGATCCATTTCTTCTAAATCATCAGGATCTATCTGATTGTAATCATCATCAATCAATGCAGGATCAGTAACCTTTCCACCAATATAAGCTTCATGAGCCGAACAGAAGGCTGAGTAGAGATTCATTCTTCCCTCTGCAGAGCTCATACTCATTGGCATGGAATAATATGACTGAGTGTTGCTCTTAACATTAGTTGTGGAATTGTCATAAGCAACATAACCTGCAATTCCATCTGCATCAACTATTGGTGTAGCTTCAACACCACTTAGAAATGCATTGGTTCCCGAGCTAGTACTTGCCAAATGAACTGAAGAAGCATGATATAAAGATGGATCTTGAGTAAAATCTGCATGAGTATCCTTGATTCTTCTCTTCATTTCTCTATTCTTAAGTTTGGAGACTACTGTTTCAAAATCCCATGAACTGTATTCCTTGTCATCTTGAAGGTGATGAACATATTCAGTCCATATTTTTGGTAGTGAGTCCAAAAACTTATCTACTAACTCAGTCTGAGGATAGACAACCTCAAAATACGATAACTCAGTTGTCAGATGACTGAATCGAGCAATTATCTCATCAAGAGATTCTCCTTTCAGTCCATTAAAGGCCTCATACTGATGTTTAAGAAGTTTAATACGATTTCTCTTCAAGGTAGCATCGCCCTCACAGTACTTTCCTAGAGCGTCCCACAAATCCTTTGAAGTAGTGTATTTTTTGAACAAATGTACACTTTCTTGTGGTAAGGCCATAGTAAGAGTTGAAAGAGCCTTTCCTTCCACCACGTATTTCTTCTTTTCATCGTCTGGCTTAGCAGTATAAGTATATCTGCCAATTACGCCATTTTTCTCATAAGTTGGCCAATCAAAACCTTGAGTTATCACCACCCACATATCAATATCATTCAGACGAACATAATCTTCAAATCGTCTTTTCCACATCCAATAATTCTCCATACGGAAAAGCTTTGGAGGTGTGTTTCCACGACCAACCTCATGATCGTGCATGATAAGTTGATTGATAAGTGTGGCATTAGGAAAGTTTCCGGCAGCAGGTACAGTAGTCATTTTGAATCGTAAAACAAAAATGAGTTACTGTAGCACACGAGTTCGTGCTGATGTGGCACGAAGTAAAACACACGAAGGCACTGAGTTCGTGCTGACGTGGTACGAGGTCACACGAAGGACACGTGACACGAAGTGACACACGAAGGACACCTGGCACGATATAAACCACGAAGAGCAGTTCGTGCTGATGTAAGCACACGAACAAGAATTACCTCGTGCTGACGTAAGCACGAGGTCACACTAAGACGATAACGAATTCTATAGGAAACTAGAAATTCGAATTGATTTTTCAATCAATAGCAAATCAAACGATCTTACACCTTCTGGTAATCAACCTTAGGGCTCTGATACCACTTGTAAGTCCCTACCGTTGAATGGACCGTAAATAAGACGTGATTCGTTATGTCAAGAGTGCGGAATCCTCTTGAGATAACTAGATTGCTACTGCCTTTCGTCGATTAATCAGTAATTAACCAACCTAAGGTCACACACGAAGTGCTAGTTCGTGTAGGAGGTCACACGAGCAACATCTCGACTTCTAAGTTCTTAATTCGTTGCGAATCACTTAAAATTACATGTATTTATACAACTAGGGTTTGTGTTCGTGTGGGCTTGGGCTTCACACGAAGTGATTAAGCCCAGATCCATCATACAGCTTGCCTTCGTGCTGACGTCAGCACGAGGACACCACAATGTATTGATGATGTCAGCACGAAGTGCGTATCTTGGATGCTTATTTTGCTTAGTACATAACGTTCAGCCATCGTTTAAGTATTCTATGACACTTATAAACCTTGGCTCTACATTCTTGTACCTGCAAAACAGTTATATAACACACAAACATAACATGATCTTATATTAAAGTTCAAACGTAATCATTAAATACAAACGTAAGTCCTAATGACTTATTATTTAAACGATTACACAGATATTCATAAGAACAAAAACGTTAATCAAATCTACGTTGCTACTGTCACACAAATCTGCATCTACAGAACTTTGTGTACGGTCCAAGCCCACACGAACTTAACTAATACTAGTATAAATACACGCCTAATTTACGTAATTAGTAACGAATTTGGATGAATTAAGTCGAATTGTTGCTCGTGTTTCTCCTACACGAATTCGTACTTCGTGTGATACCTTAGGTTGATTAATTACTCATTAATTGACGAAAGGCAATAGAAATCTAGTTATCTCAAGAGGATTCCGCACTCTTGACATAACGAACTACACCTTATTACGATCTATACGACGATAGGGATCCTTTGAAGTAGTGTATTTTTTGAACAAATGTACACTTTCTTGTGGTAAGGCCATAGTAAGAGTTGAAAGAGCCTTTCCTTCCACCACGTATTTCTTCTTTTCATCGTCTGGCATATCAGTATAAGTATATCTACCAATTACGCCATTTTTCTCATAAGTTGGCCAATCAAAACCTTGAGTTATCACCACACATATCAATATCATTCAGACGAACATAATCTTCAAATCGTCTTTTCCACATCCAATAATTCTCCATACGGAAAAGCTTTGGAGGTGTGTTTCCACGACCAACCTCATGATCGTGCATGATAAGTTGATTGATAAGTGTGGCATTAGGAAAGTTTCCGGCAGCAGGTACAGTAGTCATTTTGAATCGTAAAACAAAAATGAGTTACTGTAGCACACGAGTTCGTGCTGATGTGGCACGAAGTAAAACACACGAAGGCACTGAGTTCGTGCTGACGTGGTACGAGGTCACACGAAGGACACGTGACACGAAGTGACACACGAAGGACACCTGGCACGATATAAACCACGAAGAGCAGTTCGTGCTGATGTAAGCACACGAACAAGAATTACCTCGTGCTGACGTAAGCACGAGGTCACACTAAGACGATAACGAATTCTATAGGAAACTAGAAATTCGAATTGATTTTTCAATCAATAGCAAATCAAACGATCTTACACCTTCTGGTAATCAACCTTAGGGCTCTGATACCACTTGTAAGTCCCTACCGTTGAATGGACCGTAAATAAGACGTGATTCGTTATGTCAAGAGTGCGGAATCCTCTTGAGATAACTAGATTGCTACTGCCTTTCGTCGATTAATCAGTAATTAACCAACCTAAGGTCACACACGAAGTGCTAGTTCGTGTAGGAGGTCACACGAGCAACATCTCGACTTCTAAGTTCTTAATTCGTTGCGAATCACTTAAAATTACATGTATTTATACAACTAGGGTTTGTGTTCGTGTGGGCTTGGGCTTCACACGAAGTGATTAAGCCCAGATCCATCATACAGCTTGCCTTCGTGCTGACGTCAGCACGAGGACACCACAATGTATTGATGATGTCAGCACGAAGTGCGTATCTTGGATGCTTATTTTGCTTAGTACATAACGTTCAGCCATCGTTTAAGTATTCTATGACACTTATAAACCTTGGCTCTACATTCTTGTACCTGCAAAACAGTTATATAACACACAAACATAACATGATCTTATATTAAAGTTCAAACGTAATCATTAAATACAAACGTAAGTCCTAATGACTTATTATTTAAACGATTACACAGATATTCATAAGAACAAAAACGTTAATCAAATCTACGTTGCTACTGTCACACAAATCTGCATCTACAGAACTTTGTGTACGGTCCAAGCCCACACGAACTTAACTAATACTAGTATAAATACACGCCTAATTTACGTAATTAGTAACGAATTTGGACGAATTAAGTTGAATTGTTGCTCGTGTTTCTCCTACACGAATTCGTACTTCGTGTGATACCTTAGGTTGATTAATTACTCATTAATTGACGAAAGGCAATAGAAATCTAGTTATCTCAAGAGGATTCCGCACTCTTGACATAACGAACTACACCTTATTACGATCTATACGACGATAGGGATCCTTTCAGTCGTATTTGGGTGTTTGGTTTATTTATACCCACTTGACCTGAATGGGTCTGAGTCAACCCGGCCTAACACGAGGTCGTATTTGAATTAAGCCCAATCGACCAATACGAGGTCGCATTCTGCTTCTTGCAATTACGATGTCGTAAATACCTCCTGCACACTTTAAAATCAAATTTTCGTCAAAGTTTCTGAATAATTAATCAACGAATATCACGAACATCCTGGAAATATGAAAATTAAAATGACCAATTTCAACTTTTCCTCGATCTTCGTCTTAAACCTGAAAAGTTAATAAACTTACACAAACTCTTTAACTTTTCCACGATCAATCTTTCTAAAACGATCTCGAAATGAGCTTTCCCGATCTGTACCACTTGTAAAATAAAAAGTTATAAAATTGACTCTTCATTCTTATACCTCCCCCTCAATTTTATGACTAGGGTGAATAACGATGATTAGTCTTTATAACTACAATCATTCTTATGCACTCCCCCTCAATTTATGACTGGGATACATAACTATGATCAAATAGTAATCATTCTTATGTACTCCCCCTCAATTTATGACTGGGATACATAACTATGATCAGAGCTAAATTATATTGATTAGTTACTTCACTTCTATGTGTGTCAGCATTGAATAAGAATATGAAGTAATAATCAAATATTAATATCAAACAACCTTTTACATACATATATATGTTTCTATTTAACTTTAGATATCGAAACATAACACTTATGTCTAAGGTTGAAGATACATACTTACCTTTCACATTCATATAAGCGTTTCTATTTCTAAGGTTTGCTATATATTTAATTTGAAACCTTTCAAATTTAAACGATATATCTATGTCTAAGGTTTTACTTAACCTTCTACATTCACATAAAGTCTATGTCTAAGGTTTTACTTAACCTTCTACATTCACATAAGTCTATATCTAAGGTTTTACATAACCTTCTACATTCACATAAAGTCTATATCTAAGGTTTTACATAACCTTCTACATTCACATAAAGTCTATGTCTAAGGTTTTACATAACCTTCTACATTCACATAAAGTCTATGTCTAAGGTTTTACTTAACCTTCTACATTCACATAAGTCTATATCTAAGGTTTTACATAACCTTCTACATTCACATAAAGTCTATATCTAAGGTTTTACATAACCTTCTACATTCACATAAAGTCTATGTCTAAGGTTTTACATAACCTTCTACATTCACATAAAGTCTATGTCTAAGGTTTTACATAACCTTCTACATTCACATAAAGTCTATGTCTAAGGTTTTACTTAACCTTCTACATTCACATAAGTCTATATCTAAGGTTTTACATAACCTTCTACATTCACATAAAGTCTATATCTAAGGTTTTACATAACCTTCTACATTCACATAAAGTCTATGTCTAAGGTTTTACATAACCTTCTACATTCACATAAAGTCTATGTCTAAGGTTTTACATAACCTTCTACATTCACATAAAGTCTATGTCTAAGGTTTTACTTAACCTTCTACATTCACATAAGTCTATATCTAAGGTTTTACATAACCTTCTACATTCACATAAAGTCTATATCTAAGGTTTTACATAACCTTCTACATTCACATAAAGTCTATGTCTAAGGTTTTACATAACCTTCTACATTCACATAAAGTCTATGTCTAAGGTTTTACATAACCTTCTACATTCACATAATTTCTATGTCAAAAGTTTTCCATAACCTTCTACATTCACATTAAGTCTATCTAAGGGTTTACATAACCTTTTACATTCACATAAAGTCTATGTCTAAGGTTTTTACTTAACCTTCTACATTCACAATATGTCTATGTCTAAGGTGTAAATACATATAAAGTTGATAATCTTTCATATTCAAATTAAAAAATTTCTATATCTAAGATCTTCAACTAGTATAAACATTGCTATCATCATCTTGTAATTACTATATACATAATATATCATAAAAACCTGATGATCTTAGCTTTGTATGAATACTTCAGTCTTTTGCTTAGAAATCCTTCCTTTAGATTGACTTCTCTGCAAATATACCGAAAAAGATAACTTCGAGACAACAAATTTATTGCAATACCCAAAACTTGATGTTCTGAAACTTCAGATTTGATAAGCAAACTTCAAACTTTCTGTATCGTCATGATAATCAACTAGCGCACCAAAGCTCATTGTAGTTCTCCCCCTCAACGGTAAATCCCTCCAAATTAAGCATGTGCAATCTTCCATCTTGGATCATTGCTCGAGTCCCTGATCGCCTTGCATAACCGGCATATAATAGAGAAGTAAAATTTTCAACGATCAATCCTGAACTAATTAATTCCCATGAAAACCAGAAACTTTGAAACTTGAAGCTCAAACTTCAGGAACATGAAATATCCTGTTTCAACAACACTTTTGTTAAAGTCTCTTAATTCCTTTGTTTCTTCGGATAACTTTATTCATAAACCATGATCAAAGTCTTCCGATTAAACATGTAAAATACAGCCTCTTATGCTTATACCTGCATATACAAGCTGAAAAATACAAACAAGATAAAAATGATAATGTTATTCTTCATTATTTCATCACTATAACATACAATAGTAACAACTTAATCTAGAACTACAAATTACCAATAACAATCTAAACCTTAAGAACTCTGTCTTATTGTTTAAAAAATCTACTAGAATCGTAAGATCTCTGTCTTATAATTCCAAGGATAACCTATCCTAAGGTCTTCCAACTATGTCATGCAAACTTATATAGATTCCGTTTCTAAAGTCACTTGTTCTTAACTCTGTAAAAACATCTAACTGAAACCGAATCACTTAGATTTTTGAACTACTTCATCATATACCATATGGAATACTTCTATGATTGCCTCATCACACTAGTATCCAACTTGGTTAAAATAGATAACAATTATAAATACTTCTATGATTACCTAATCACACTAGTATTTATCTTTGTCATACTTGGTATCAATCATGAATACTTCTAAGATTGCCTCATCAAACTAGTATTCATCTTTGATAAACCTGCAAAAGAGGATAGTTGATATCTTGCTACCATGTGAAATCTTTCTTGACAACCTACAAAACAAATATCTGTTTGTCGTTTTGCACATCTCAACAAACAACATCAAATCTTATCAAAGTAATAAGATACAATCTGAAGAATTGAATAACATAGCAAGATAAAATGAATATACTTAACAGTCTATTATAAGCCTAAGTCACGTTAAGGTCAAATAATTCACTGTAAGCACTTTCAGAGATAAGCAAAATCATTTGAAATAACCTTTTCTTATTTGAAACAGAAATTTCAAATCTTTTTGACTTAAACAATCTTTTCAAAGATCAGATTGAAACTATGAATCATCTCTGTGTTCATTCTTTGAAAATCTTCTTTCTAAAGATCAAAATAAAATAATTATTTCAAAGATCAAATTCAAAACTATGAACTTCTCTGTGTTCATTCATTTAAATCTTCTACTTCTAAGATTGCCTCATCACACTAGTATTTATCTTTGTCATACTTGGTATCAATCATGAATACTTCTAAGATTGCCTCATCACACTAGTATTTATCTTTGTCATACTTGGTATCAATCATGAATACTTCTAAGATTGCCTCATCACACTAGTATTTATCTTTGTCATACTTGGTATCAATCATGAATACTTCTAAGATTGCCTCATCACACTAGTATTTATCTTTGTCATACTGGTATCAATCATGAATACTTCTAAGATTGCCTCATCACACTAGTATTTATCTTTGTCATACTTGGTATCAATCATGAATACTTCTAAGATTGCCTCATCACACTAGTATTTATCTTTGTCATACTTGGTATCAATCATGAATACTTCTAAGATTGCCTCATCACACTAGTATTTATCTTTGTCATACTGGTATCAATCATGAATACTTCTAAGATTGCCTCATCACACTAGTATTTATCTTTGTCATACTTGGTATCAATCATGAATACTTCTAAGATTGCCTCATCACACTAGTATTTATCTTTGTCATACTTGGTATCAATCATGAATACTTCTAAGATTGCCTCATCACACTAGTATTTATCTTTGTCATACTTGGTATCAATCATGAATACTTCTAAGATTGCCTCATCACACTAGTATTTATCTTTGTCATACTTGGTATCAATCATGAATACTTCTAAGATTGCCTCATCACACTAGTATTTATCTTTGTCATACTTGGTATCAATCATGAATACTTCTAAGATTGCCTCATCACACTAGTATTTATCTTTGTCATACTGGTATCAATCATGAATACTTCTAAGATTGCCTCATCACACTAGTATTTATCTTTGTCATACTTGGTATCAATCATGAATACTTCTAAGATTGCCTCATCACACTAGTATTTATCTTTGTCATACTTGGTATCAATCATGAATACTTCTAAGATTGCCTCATCACACTAGTATTTATCTTTGTCATACTTGGTATCAATCATGAATACTTCTAAGATTGCCTCATCACACTAGTATTTATCTTTGTCATACTTGGTATCAATCATGAATACTTCTAAGATTGCCTCATCACACTAGTATTTATCTTTGTCATACTTGGTATCAATCATGAATACTTCTAAGATTGCCTCATCACACTAGTATTTATCTTTGTCATACTTGGTATCAATCATGAATACTTCTAAGATTGCCTCATCACACTAGTATTTATCTTTGTCATACTGGTATCAATCATGAATACTTCTAAGATTGCCTCATCACACTAGTATTTATCTTTGTCATACTTGGTATCAATCATGAATACTTCTAAGATTGCCTCATCACACTAGTATTTATCTTTGTCATACTTGGTATCAATCATGAATACTTCTAAGATTGCCTCATCACACTAGTATTTATCTTTGTCATACTTGGTATCAATCATGAATACTTCTAAGATTGCCTCATCACACTAGTATTTATCTTTGTCATACTGGTATCAATCATGAATACTTCTAAGATTGCCTCATCACACTAGTATTTATCTTTGTCATACTTGGTATCAATCATGAATACTTCTAAGATTGCCTCATCACACTAGTATTTATCTTTGTCATACTTGGTATCAATCATGAATACTTCTAAGATTGCCTCATCACACTAGTATTTATCTTTGTCATACTGGTATCAATCATGAATACTTCTAAGATTGCCTCATCACACTAGTATTTATCTTTGTCATACTTGGTATCAATCATGAATACTTCTAAGATTGCCTCATCACACTAGTATTTATCTTTGTCATACTTGGTATCAATCATAAATACTTCTATGATTACCTAATCACACTAGTATTTATCTTTGTCATACTTGGTATCAATCATGAATACTTCTAAGATTGCCTCATCAAACTAGTATTATCTTTGTCATACTGGTATCAATCATGAATACTTCTAAGATTGCCTCATCAATATATTTTTCTTTTTCTTTTTTGATTTTTTTATTTCATTTTTATGACACTTTAATTTTGACACACATACAATGACACAAACACTGACACATTTTACAAAGTTCCTTTTGAGAGACACTGTCACTATAGATTTCTCATTCCAATCAATTGGACTAACAACTCAAAACGAGTTCGGTCGAAAGCCTTAGTGAACAGATCAGCTAAATTAAAGTCACTCGACACCTTTTCTAGGATTATTAATTTCTTTTCATCACAATCACAAATAAAATGAAACCTTATGTCTATGTGCTTAGTCCTACTGTGCTTGACAGGATTATTGGTAATAGATATAGTGGATATATTGTCTATCTTTATGGAAGTATAAAGAAATTCTAACCGTAACCACCAGAGCCTGTGAACAAGCATTCACTCACTATCATGTATTCCGATCTCTTCCCTAAGACTGACTTCCACTGACGTCTATTTCCTCAAAAACACTCATTTCTTCATCCATGTGATTAAACTAGTGGTCTTCTGGAACTGACATATATCATAACCAATAACATAAAATAGAACATATACAAGAAAAGAAACTATACTATAGATGATCATATAGACATGATCTTCTATAGTAATCTGTCTATTTTAATTTTCCCATTGACGACTTTTCCAATACCATCAATACTGCCGCCCTTGGGACCTGCAAAATTGACATAAGACAGTAAACTCTGTTAGCAGTCTCTTGTCACCTGTCATTTGTCTTGAACATCCACTATCGATAAACCATAACCCTGTAGGTTTCCTTAGTGGCTCCTTTTGTTCTAAGACTTCAAGATGTGCCATAAAGCTTGTCTCAGCTTTAGTAACACTATCTTCATTTTCAGCTCCTACTGGTTCAGATTCCTCTTCTACCTTCTGAAAACTATCATGATTCTCTATACTATCACACCATGGATAATCGAATGAATTATCAACTGGATCGTTCATTCCTTCATCAATGTCTTGAATTACAGCCATGAATGCATGATTCTGATCATCGGCACTAGTCGAAACCCCAATTATAAGAACCATCATTTTGAACAACCAAAGCTCTTGAGTTGTCCGTAACTCTTGAGTTTCGTTTCACAGTATTAGCATATTGACGACCGGAATTCTGACTTGCAATAGAACCACCTGGATTGAAGTTATGACGGCCTGTGGCTGAGTTGTTATCCCGTCTTGGCCTCTGACATACAGGTGCAAAATGTCCAAAACCATCACAGTCTAAACACTTCACTTTAGTTTTATCAAACCGCACTTTGCCGTCTATAACCTTCCTTCCGGTTCTATCAGAGAATCGCTGAACTCTCAATGCTAACATAACTAATTGCCAGTTCAGGTTCATCTCTTCCAGATCATCTGGGTCAACCTGTTTGTAATCCTCCCTAACCAGATCAGGATCAGTAAGTCTTCCTCCAATCAACCTTTCATGAGCGGAAACAAATGAGGCAAGCATCCCTAAATGTCCCTCGGCAGATCTAATGCTCATCGGCATCCCTGTGTAACCCGAGCTTGGAGAACAACTACTCTGAAACCCATTATGTAAGACCATTGCTGATTCCGGAGAAGTTACATACATTAAGTTGTTGTCAGAATCCATTGTCATCTCGAATCTGCCCTTCCAATGGAAATATCTATCAAGACATATCAATTTGAGCGGTGAATTGGCCTTTCCGGTTTCATGATCTATCAGAATTAATTGATTCAGCAAAGTTTGATAGTTTGCGAGTGATTGAGACGTCATTTTCTACGAGCTAGCAAAATTTTACGAACTGTTAAAATAAACGAAGTCGCAAATTAAAATGAGGTCGTGAGAAAAACGAGGTCGCAAATTACAACTCGAGGTCATAATTGAACTGGCGAGGTCTTAAAGAGCTCATGAGGTCGCAAACGAAACACGAGGTCTCAATTGAGCTTACGAGGTCGCAATTAAAAAAAAACTGATTGCGAGGTCGTAACTAGAGACTATACAGGTCGCAAAATAAGATGGATGAGGTAATACGAGCCCGCGAGGTGACAAACAATGCTGAAACCTTTAATCTCTTGAATTCGAAACCTTAAAACCCAATATTACACCTTCGACTGCTGCTCCGACCAAAATATCCGATGAGGTCTTCTTATGCCAAAATAGGGTATAAAGGGTACTTCTGATTTCCCTCCAAATTTTTTGCCGCCAAAATATGTTCTCATGAAACTTTAAATTCCATGTAAACTTTGGATATCATGATTATAAGAAAATTTTGATAATTCCTAAAAATTTTCGCCAAATCCGCGTCGACAACGGATGAAAATTGACCTAAAATTTTTCGAACGCTACCAAACTTCAAATCTTCATGATTCATCCCATTTTAAGACCCTGGGCAAAAATTATTTTTCCCGCCAAAAGACTTACCCTATGTTTATTCAGATCACCTTCTTCAACTCTGTGATTAAGGTCTTCTGATTAAACAACTTCAAACGCATAAGAACTCATCTTCTGTGTATGGACTAGAACTGCTGCTGCTTGTATATGCGAGGTCGTATTTTCTGAACAATTACGAGGTCACATCTTACTTGTTCTTTACGAGGTCGCAATTAAAAAAAAACTGATTGCGAGGTCGTGAACTAGATGACTAATTACGAGGTCGCAATTGAGAAGACCAATTGCGAGGTCGTAATCCTACCAGGTCGCAAAACATCCTGATCAACATCTTTTCAAACGGCATCAGCTTTTCTTCTCCATAAACCCTAATTCGTTCCCAACCTGAAAAGCCACGAATCTGGGTCTACCTCATGCAAAACTAATCAGATCTTGTTTTCATCGTTACAAGGCTTTAACACTATAAAGCCTGTAAAGAGGAAAACATAATCTAATATAGTTTCTCACGATCAGATCTCGAAAATAATGATTTCGGTCGTAAACTCCATGAAAGAATCACAGCTAAACGACCAGATCTCAATAATAATGTTTTCGGTCGAGAACTCCATGAAAGAATCACGGCTAGACGACCCTAAACGGATGTTGTCGATCACCAACAAACTATAACCTTCCGGTATGAAACCAAGGAGCTCTGATACCACTTGTAGGACCCCTTGACGCAGATCATCAACAGTTTGTTATAGTTATCTTGAGGTGCAGAATCCCTCACAATAACTTGGTGATTCACAACAAACCTCTAGATCATCTGTTGCCTCGCAGATCTTCTTCAGGCTATGGAACAACCTTTGACAACTTATCCCACACCTGTATGCCTGATATTTCGACAAATGTTCAACCCTAATCTCTATTAGGGTTCGGTATTTATAGAGAAACTTCCGACCTGGGCTTCAGCGAGTTAGCCTCGCAAACCCAGTCCAGCCCATCACAAATGCGAGGTCGCATTCTTGATTGTCATAGTAATTGTCTCTGCAATTACGAGGTCGTATTCTCTATTTTGAATTGCGAGGTCACAATTCATACTTAGCATATTTATTACACATTTAATACTTAAACTTAATCTAATATTCTATGCATAATACTAAGTTCACTAATAACAATCACATTACAAAGACATATTACATTATAAGCCCAAACAATCTAGACTGCTATTGACATAGACGTGCACTTACAACAGTTCCACCGTGTGCTGCTTTAATGTCTTCCGAGAATGTATTTTCGATGAAGAAGATGATGTCTCAACTCATGGAATATGAAATAACTAACAGTATCTCTCCAGATTGTGATGAAACTGATACTCATGACCTTGTTGCAATGATTGCTAAAACATTTAACCGTTTTAAAGCAAGAGCAAACAGGCCCAGTGGACAACATGCACCCAGTTCTTCCACTAACAAGACAAGTCTGACATGCTTAAAGTGTGGCAGAAAAGGTCATTTCATGAAAGAGTGCAAGTCCAGACAGTTTATATCCCAGTCTGGTCCATGTACTTCTTATTCTAAGCCAGATGATAGTTACAAGTTGAAATACAAAAAGCTTAAGGCTCAAATTGCTCTCATGTCAAATGATGATAACAACGAATGCATGATTGCAACTGGTGAAGTAAACTGGATTCCCTCTGATGATCCATCTGTCGATGAAGAGGAGGTAAGAGACTGTTGTTTCATGGCTCAAACAGACCAAGAGCATCTGGTGAAGGAAGATGTCACATCTGGAAGATGGGTGGACATTGTTATCAAAAAGGTCAGTGAATATGATTCTGAGTAAAATTGGACATAGCTAAAGCTCTTAATTCTGATTTAATCTTTGTTGAAACTGTTAGATATGATAGTGTAAACAGTTTAGAAACAGATTTCACTGAACTTTCAAGTTTACAATCAAAATTAAAAGAACTTCAAGATATTGAACTGGCTTTTCAAGCACAAGTTTTGGTAACTGAACAACTGGTTCAAGAAAAACATGACTTGGAATTAATTTTGAAAAAGAAAAACAGGTCATTAATTCATGGCTAGAAACTAGAAAGCCATATGATACTGCAGTAAACCAATATCCATCTCAAAGTCGAGCCTATCTGGATGGGAATACTCATGTTGCATCATTGATCCCAGTTATTGACCGATTACCAAAGGAGGTCAGGCTCATCACCATTTACGATGAGCCTGCTACCTCCAGTTCAAATGACTTACCAGTTCAATCCCCAGAGGTTAAGACTGGAGCACCCCAGATGAATGCTCCAGTTAAAAAGGTCAACCAAAAGAAACCTTTGCGCAGCCTGCTTCTAAGGAACCTTCAGTTCCAAAGAAAAATAATATCCTACCTAAGCCAAAGGTCTAGACAACTGGAAAGGCTAAAGTATCATCTTATGATATTTTGTTAAGTTTAGAGAGCCAGTTTCAACTACTGGCTTGTTAAGTCCAAAGTTGTAATGCAAGATTAAACAACCTGGAGGGTACTTCATCTGGCCCCAAACAAAATTCCAAACCTTTTTCAAAAACTGATAAAAAGGCTTCTCCTGTTGAGAAGAAAAAGAAAAAGGTTTCTAAACTATTAATTCTAGTAATATTTGCAGAGAAATCTGTAATTGAAGAAAGTGAACTCGACCAGTTACCCCCAGATACTTACAATAAGTCCAGTGAACCCATCAGTCGATGGGTTCCAAAATCTAACTAATCAATCTGGTGGATGTGAAGGGCGATCGAAAGAAATATATTTAGTATCTTGACAGTGCAGCTAGCAGGACAATGACCGGATGTAAGACCCTGCTGGAGGAGTACGTGGTTTCAGATGGACCCTCCATTACTTTTGGAAATGATGGTTGTGGAAAGACTGAGGGATACGGTGTTCTGAATAATGGACAAGTCAAATTCAGACGAGTTGCATTTGTGAATGGTTTGAAATATAACCTGATCAGTGTAAGCCAACTCTGTGATGAGGGCTATCAAATTTTGTTCAATATTTCTTAGGGCATTGTATTCAACAAGGACTGAAAGGTGGAACTGATTGCTCCCAGAAAAGGGAATGTGTATGTGATGGATATGGAAAGCTGTCCTTCAGAGCATAGTTTCTATACTCAAGCTGATGAAGATATGATGAGCGTCCATTTTGTGATAAAAAACCCTATCGAAAGGCTTCATTTCAATGTCTGAAGTCTTCATTTCAATGTCTAAATGAGTTAATATTCCGGAAGTATCGGTACTTAATGGAGTCGTATGTTTATGCAGGTTCACGGAAGATGCGAGAGAGGGTAAAAGGAATCAAGTAACTCAAGATGAAGTCCTATGAAGTTACAAGACACAAAGAGTTGATTCGGGAGCCTAACGAAGAAGTATGAGATGAAACAGCAGCTACCAGCGCCGCTGACAGCCATGCCAGCCCCGCTGGAAAGTCCATAGCGCCGCTCTTGAAGACCCCGCGCCGCTGGCAAGCCCAGCCAGAAACCGTTGGGCGGCCCAGATCAGCAACCGACTTACAGCTCTATTTAAGTGAAACTAACCCTCAAAACCCTAAGAGAGAGCCAATTCAGCAGCCTTAGCCGCCCCTGTTCAACCCTAGTTCGTAGATGCAGATTCCAAGAAGGTTTAGGGGCTTCTAACGCCTTCCGATCTTTATCTGCGGTCTAGATATACTCTTTTATTTTACTTTCTTTTGGTAAACAATGTCTTTCATCTTTTCAGACTTTGTTATTCCTTTAATAATGTCAGGCTAGTAGGCTGAATACTTGTTTGGATCAATGTAATCATGTAGACGTTTATTGTTTTACTTTGTTTCTTAGAATCAATTGGAGTGTGTTTTACTGTTTATCGTAGATCCATGTTTTACTAATTCTTCACATTATTATCGGTTCTATATTTACATGTATTGATTTAATTCTGATGATCGGTCTATAATCGTACACAAGGATTAATACATAAGGATGGACAATAACTAGTCGGTCTATAACTAGGAGTAAAAAGTGATTCACTTGTAACCGAGGGATCCAGAACCATAGTAATTAGAATGAATAGAATGTGGTCACCGGAGATAATTACTATCTGGCCATGGCGTAAGAGCCGGGTAACTAAAACATGAATTAGTAACACAAACTTTAGGTCATTAATGCTTAAACAATGAATCTAACGAGAATTTGTTCATAGGTTAGTGTGAGTCTTTCGACAGCACTAGTAATTAGGCAAAGTAAATCTAACGAGAATCTTAGCCGTGATTAAGTTTCCAACAGTCTAGCAAACGGGTAGGATAGTATTTGGTCGTAGCATGAGATCGGAGATGCCAAACAAGTATTTTAATTTTATTACTGTTATTTGCTTTTTCCAAACTATTTTCAGACTGATCCTCTCGCTGAATAAGCGGTTGCGGCTTTTATTTACTTTTATTTTCATTAGTATAATAAGAAATCGTGACAACCCCACAACCGCTAGAATTACACATATTACTAGATCAGGTAAGCAACGAGTCCCTGCGAACGATCCTGTTCTTATCACTAAACCCTACTACATCTTTTTTTTTGAAAGGTGAATTTCATTGGAAACTTCATGTCGCGATTCGACAGCGAGAGATCTAGCATACGTTGTCTTAACCGGGTCTGCGCTAGAGAGCTCCCTCGAAGTAGAAATGCCTATTTCAAATACCCGATGGGGGGAAAACCCCCTACTAATCCGCCCAAAGGCACGACGATTAATAGGGGTAAACCCTGCCCTCTCAGACTTGAACCTGGGTATACCCAAGCCAAGCCCTCATAAAGGGACTTAATTCCTATGTCCTCCCCAAGGCTTGAACACAAGACCTCTTGCAAGGGGGATGGTCTTTCAACCATTGAGCTAAAGCTCAAGGACAACTATACTACATCTGATCGGGACCCCTGTCTGTTAAGGTGCGTGTGTGTGTGTTTTGATATTAACTTGTACAACTTTTATAAATTTAAACACTAAAAACCATACCCCATCAAGTGTCTTGTCACCACTTCCGGGGACGCGACGCATTCATAGTTTAGTAGTGTAGTTCGATCCTTTCTTGTGTTTCGGCATGAGAAAGTTACTTTCAGTACTTAGGTTATGTCAAATTAGGTGAAACTAAGTTTTTAGGTCAAAATTAGGGTTAAGTAGTATTTTCATTTCATTTTTAGTTTAAGTAGTTTAGTTTAGTTTTCATTTCATCTTTATATTGGTACGTTGATCTTTTTCTTGAGTTTTGCAGATTATTTAGGTAGTTGATGCGTTTAAGATCAGGAACGGTTGTAAGACGTGTTTCCACAAGCCTAAGTAGACTTAGACGTATGAGGAGACTCAACAGATCCAACTCATCACCCGTAGGTAACTTAGCAAACTTTTTCATGGTAGAATCCTCTTTAGGATCATCCGACACATCATCCGACACTATGTCTCAACCAAACTCACCTAGAGGTATTAGGGATAATTTCGACCGACCAATGATGGAAAGGACGAGAGCCGTTGCACCGACACCGGGATCGGCTAGTGTCTTACCGAACTTGGGAGATTCGTTTTCAGTCAAAGGACACCACCGTAAGTTAATCCAGGACAACCAATATGACGGCCGAGCCAAATCCGACCCCCATGAGCATGTAAGCAGGTTCACAAGTTTGTGCAAAATGTTCAAATACGGAGGAGACGTTGTTATGGGTGAAATTTCAAGTACTAATATCTTAAAGGTCCAAGATCTTGACATAGTTGAATATTCTGAATACTTGATAATATGATGCTAATGTTATGTTTCAAATATTATTGTTATTTGCACATGAGATAAGTATGCAGATTCCAGAATGTTCAACATAAAGCTAAGGAAAATATCTATAACGGCATAATGAAGATATCGCACACGGGATTAATCTTCAACATGCAAAGAAGACTTGGTCTACCAAGATAATCGGACTTCAAGTTAAATTCAGCATGTGAAGAATCACCACAACGTTCACAAGACCAGTCAAGATACTCTTCAACGTTCGAATCAATGAAGACCTGGAAGATCCCTACAAACTCGGATAGTTAGTTAGATCATAGGTCTATATAAACGAATGAGGTTGATCGATCTAGGGACATCTTTTTGCACTCTCACTTACTCTTACTCACTTGTATTCACACTACTCTTTTCACTTAGTTACATCGATCAACCGAATTCCACCATTTGTAAACCTTTTAACAATCATTAATAAAAGAACAAAGGCAGGGACGATTGCTTCCCCCCGGGGTTTTTATGTCGGCGATCCATAAAGGATTAAGGGCTTTTCCTCGACAACAAATCTCGGTGTTCTTGTTCTTTACTCTTTACTTATATTGCATTGTTAATTAGATCTTACTTTAATTAGATAATTCTAATCACTGTTTCATTTATTTTCATACGTATAATCTTGACCTTTATTGCTTTATTTTTTTTATTTCTTCTTTAGTCGACATAATCATTTATCAAATCTTTCCTATTAAACGCATCTTTGAATCTAAAACGTATTTTACAAGCCCTTAACCTCACGAACGAAAGTTTGGTTACATTATTGATCTAAGTCTTCAACGTAGATTATCTTAGGTAAATTTTTTACCAAAACAATTTGGCGCCCACCGTGGGGCAAAAGGTGCTTTCAATCGATTTAAAAATTCTTTAATTTATATCATAACCGATTTTCCGAAACAAACTCCGATAATGTCGACTCAACCAACTAACTCTTCACAAAAAACTCCTGCTGTTTCTTCTTCTATGATGCCACCTCCTCCAGGGAATAACTCATATCGGAGAAACAAGAACAATGCTGAACGAATTCCGAATCAAGGCAAAGACAAAGGACCAGCTACTCAAGGCAACGAATCAAACATCGCTGGCGACATACCACTAGGAAACCCGCCTCAAACAAATTCTGAATCTGGATGAAAAAGCTTCTACAATGAACAAGGCTACCCAGACTCATTTAATATTGGATCTGAAGAAGCTGCCCAAAATCTCGATCATGAGGAAGTTCCTAACTTGCTTTCTATTTTGCAGAAACTTAGTGATACTGTTGAAGCCAATCAGCAGTTAAATCAGACTCAATTTAAGATCTTGGAGTCCAGGATTACAGAAAATGGACCTCCAATAACCCCAAGAAACCTGTTTTCAACTCCAGGAGCATCTGCAATTCCTAGATCTGCACCATTTATTACTTCATTCCCAATAGCAACTTTGAATTTTACGAATAATATGCATCAAAATACTCATGCTGCGGGAACATTTGCCACCATGGGAGCAGGTTTACATAATTCTAATAGTTATACAGGTTCATTTACTTTTACTAACCAATCGCATGGACAAGGACCAAATGAATATATTGCAAGGGAATTCCAAAGGCTTAAAGACATGATCTCTAGTGTTCCTGGATTTTGTAATCCAATTCCAGAGGTCAACCCGGCATCCTATCTTATCAATAGATATGGTGACAGAATTGCGAGCGTGGAAATCCCAAGGAAGTTTCAAGTGCCAAATATGAAGCCATATGATGGAACCACTGACCCTCAAGAGCATATCGCGCTATATTTGGAAAAGATGGAAATAGTACCTATTCCATCTAACCTAAAAGAAGCCTGCTTATGCAGAAGCTTTAGATCTACACTTTCAGGATCAGCCTTAAAATGGCTGCAGAGTTTGTCTCCTCTATCTATCAACTCTTTTGCTGATTTAACTAATCTATTTTATTGTCAATTTTCATGCAGTAGAACATTTGAGAAATTAACTGATGATCTTTATAAAATTACTCAAAAACCACACGAATCACTTAGAGATTTTATGACTAGATTTACGAAAGAATCTCTTAATATTCCTAAATTAGATATGTTAACCGCTATACAAGCTTTGCAGAGAGGTCTCCAAAAAGGATCAAAATTCCAAGAAGATCTCATAATGGCGCCATGTAGGAATCTGGATGAAGCAAAAGCAAGTGCTGCAAGATTTATAAGACTTGAAGAAAATGAGCTAACATCATCCAAATTAGAAGCTTTATCATATGACCACCCAAATTCGAAGGCAGAAACTCCAGTGTTCAAGCCAAGAAACAAACCTTACACAAGGCATGTAGATAGTCAAGTGACTGCAGTAGAAGAAGATGATGGGGTCGAATATCCTGCACTCTCAACATAGTGCTTCTCAGTTGGAACACCTGGTATTATAATGGTGTTGCGGGATCTTGGAGACAAGGTGAGATGGCCACAAAAGAAGAACGATTCTTATTACAAAAAGAAGGATCCTAGCCAATGGTGTGCCTACCATGAAGACTTTGGCCATCTTACTGAAGATTGCAAGATGTTTGTGAGTCCCTCGATAGCTCTGGATCGCTCTCGAGATCGTCTAAGGTTATGTCGTGAGTGCGGAATCCTCACGAGATAACTGTTTGATTAGTTATCAGATTATTGCTAATTAACAAGATTGTTAACAGCCTTAATTAAGCTATATTCGTTTGCTAATGATCACAAACGAACTTAGCAGCCCAGCCCTTAGAACGAAGATAATCTTCGTTCGAGCATAACGAAGTTTATCTTCGTTAGCTGTAATCTGTTTGTTATTTCCCAGTTCATGCAAGTCTTCTTCACACAGACTTCTGAAATGTCTCTCACTCCAAGCCAAATACTGACAACCATCTGGTCTCTTGAGAACGAACAGCTTCAGTTCTTCATCATAAAACCAACTCCAGATAATCGTCTTGTATTTTGCAGCATTTTTGTCCGAGATATGAGTCCAAAACACAGAGGGTCTCAGAGTATCCCTAGTGACTATAAATTCACTAACTCTCTGACCAGGTACATATCTATCAATCACCTGTGATGGATCATCATCTCTGAGAGGCACTGGAAACTCAGCAGGATCAAATGGTCTTGTCAAGTTGATCTCATAAGCAAAAGGAACCAATACATCTTGAACTTTAGCAAATACTACAAAGTTTAAAACTTTAGTACTGCTACTAAATGGAGCTTGTAGTATTCTTTCCTTTACTTCTGTTCTCTTCACTTCTAACACATCTCTTTCTACTACAGATGGCTCTTCAGGAATTGAGTCCCAAACATCATCAAAACCATAAGGTTTCTTGAAAATATTCATATCTGGTTCAGGAACAAACTCTCCTTCCTCAAGATCATCTCCATCAAAGAGCAATTCCGTATCATCTGTATCATCTGATAAGATTACACAAAATCACACCAGAATTTCGATCAATCTCCCAATTATCCAGTTTATCCAAGACATCTTGTGTCCATTTCTTGGCAGGGACCTTGATCATACATTTGATATCACGTTGAATATATTCAACACTTTTATCTGGTTTCACCACCTTCTTCTTTCGTCTTGGTTCAATATGAAAATTTGGTTTTTCAGAGTTTTTCATATTCGACCTCAACTTGAAATCTTCATAAAGATTCTTACCAATCACATCTGCAAGACCATAATTACTTGGATTGATAATCCTGTTATTTCCCAGTTCATGCAAGTCTTCTTCACACAGACTTCTGAAATGTCTCTCACTCCAAGCCAAATACTGACAACCATCTGGTCTCTTGAGAACGAACAGCTTCAGTTCTTCATCATAAAACCAACTCCAGATAATCGTCTTGTATTTTGCAGCATTTTTGTCCGAGATATGAGTCCAAAACACAGAGGGTCTCAGAGTATCCCTAGTGACTATAAATTCACTAACTCTCTGACCAGGTACATATCTATCAATCACCTGTGATGGATCATCATCTCTGAGAGGCACTGGAAACTCAGCAGGATCAAATGGTCTTGTCAAGTTGATCTCATAAGCAAAAGGAACCAATACATCTTGAACTTTAGCAAATACTACAAAGTTTAAAACTTTAGTACTGCTACTAAATGGAGCTTGTAGTATTCTTTCCTTTACTTCTGTTCTCTTCACTTCTAACACATCTCTTTCTACTACAGATGGCTCTTCAGGAATTGAGTCCCAAACATCATCAAAACCATAAGGTTTCTTGAAAATATTCATATCTGGTTCAGGAACAAACTCTCCTTCCTCAAGATCATCTCCATCAAAGAGCAATTCCGTATCATCTGTATCATCTGATAAGATTACACAAAATAACACCAGAATATAATGATTAATCATGATAATAAAGATGAAATATAATTGCATTGAAATAAGATAAATTACATTTACATGTCATAACTTATTACATGCAACCTAAAATACAGTTCATCTAATCATTATCAACATCATAAGTTGAATCAGAATCAGAATCAGATTCCAAATGCTGAATCTGAATCTGTCAGTAATCAGAATCAGAATCAGAATCAGAATCAGAATTTACATGTCATAGATCAAACAAATACAAATACAATCTAATCATTATTAACATCATAAGTTGAATCAGAATCAGAATCAGATTCCAAAGCCATTTGCTTTTGAATCTGTAATTCTTTTTCTCTTTCAGTAACAGCTACTTGTTGTTTATCTAACAAGACATCAAATACATCATGAAATGCGTTTTCTTCTGAATAATAGTCATGTCCAAATTTTGCTTCAACTTCACGCTTTAATCGTTCAGTTTCAGCTTCAACTTGATCATCACTTAAATAATCTATTGATTTCGAAGAATTACCTGAGCTGTCAAGTGCTTCAATGATCTCAGCATCTCGAGGAGCACTTGATTCTCCAGCACCAGATGTACTTGCTACATCCTTCTCCAACTCCCCCTCAGTTCTTGCTTCCGTATGAGCTTCAGTTCTTGGCTCACCATCAGCATTACCTTCATCATCATGATCTTCATCATCCTCTTTCCTTTTCAACTCAGTTTCCCTACAACCATCTCCCCCCTGAGCCAATAACTGCCGAAGCTGTTCTCGCAGTGCAGCACTTTGACTCTTCTCATCTTCCAAATCAGCAACCAACTTCCCGACTAACCCTTGCATTGATTTCATTTGAGCTTCCAATGTCATAACTTATTACATGCAACCTAAAATACAGTTCATCTAATCATTATCAACATCATAAGTTGAATCAGAATCAGAATCAGATTCCAAAGCCATTTGCTTTTGAATCTGTAATTCAGTAACAGCTACTTGTTGTTTATCAGAATCAGAATCAGAATCAGAATCAGAATCAGAATCAGAATCAGAATCAGAATCAGAATCAGAATCAGAATCAGAATCAGAATCAGAATCAGAATCAGAATCAGAATCAGAATCAGAATCAGAATCAGAATCAGAATCAGAATCAGAATCAGAATCAGAATCAGAATCAGAATCAGAATCAGAATCAGAATCAGAATCAGAATCAGAATCAGAATCAGAATCAGAATCAGAATCAGAATCAGAATCAGAATCAGAATCAGAATCAGAATCAGAATCAGAATCAGAATCAGAATCAGAATCAGAATCAGAATCAGAATCAGAATCAGAATCAGAATCAGAATCAGAATCAGAATCAGAATCAGAATCAGAATCAGAATCAGAATCAGAATCAGAATCAGAATCAGAATCAGAATCAGAATCAGAATCAGAATCAGAATCAGAATCAGAATCAGAATCAGAATCAGAATCAGAATCAGAATCAGAATCAGAATCAGAATCAGAATCAGAATCAGAATCAGAATCAGAATCAGAATCAGAATCAGAATCAGAATCAGAATCAGAATCAGAATCAGAATCAGAATCAGAATCAGAATCAGAATCAGAATCAGAATCAGAATCAGAATCAGAATCAGAATCAGAATCAGAATCAGAATCAGAATCAGAATCAGAATCAGAATCAGAATCAGAATCAGAATCAGAATCAGAATCAGAATCAGAATCAGAATCAGAATCAGAATCAGAATCAGAATCAGAATCAGAATCAGAATCAGAATCAGAATCAGAATCAGAATCAGAATCAGAATCAGAATCAGAATCAGAATCAGAATCAGAATCAGAATCAGAATCAGAATCAGAATCAGAATCAGAATCAGAATCAGAATCAGAATCAGAATCAGAATCAGAATCAGAATCAGAATCAGAATCAGAATCAGAATCAGAATCAGAATCAGAATCAGAATCAGAATCAGAATCAGAATCAGAATCAGAATCAGAATCAGAATCAGAATCAGAATCAGAATCAGAATCAGAATCAGAATCAGAATCAGAATCAGAATCAGAATCAGAATCAGAATCAGAATCAGAATCAGAATCAGAATCAGAATCAGAATCAGAATCAGAATCAGAATCAGAATCAGAATCAGAATCAGAATCAGAATCAGAATCAGAATCAGAATCAGAATCAGAATCAGAATCAGAATCAGAATCAGAATCAGAATCAGAATCAGAATCAGAATCAGAATCAGAATCAGAATCAGAATCAGAATCAGAATCAGAATCAGAATCAGAATCAGAATCAGAATCAGAATCAGAATCAGAATCAGAATCAGAATCAGAATCACTATCATATCCATCATCACCATCATCATTCCCACTATCAGAATTATCATCAGAATCATCATCAGAACCACTATCAGAACCACTATCAGAACCTTCTGTATCATCATGATCAGAATCTTCAGCAGCATCCACAAACACATCATTCTCAAGACGAGAACGATAGTTTGGATTAATCAAATGACCAAAAAGTGGTGGATCATTAAGACCAGCCACGTTGCTAGTATTGGCCGCAAGATCAGCAAACAAACGAGCAGGCCATGCATGTAGTACATATCGTGGACCTTGATCAAAAACTAAGTTCGGACAAAAGTGTCTAACTATAGCCATAACAAAACGAGGATAAAGCAGAAATCTTTTTCGTCCCCGGGCGTTGATTTGATCAATAAATTCTTGATAAAAATATACCGAAAATGGATAAGGCCTATTATAAACCAATGCAACCATCTGCGACGATAACTGAGCAGAAAGTTGATCGAAACCTGCTTTACGATTGCTTAGACAAACCAATATAGCATAAGCCAAATATCTCCAACGGCCTTGAAATCCACTTTTATCGAATGGAATCCTGATTGCACCAACATAGCCCATCCGTCGAAAGCAGCCATAAAGTAGATCAAAAGAATATGTCATTTCGACCGCTTCTTCTGGTTCTGCACCTAACTGCAGAATATTACGAAGAGTTGCAGCATTGAATCGAAACGTAATCCCTGCAACTGTAGCTTGAACAAAGCTACGATCATTTACTATAATCTCATGAGCAGTTCTCCAAAAATCCTCAATATACTGCCTAATGAGTCTTGGTGAATGAGTAAACACGAATGACAGTCTTGAACGAGCAATAAAAGCAAACATCTCCTGATAATGCTCGCAATTACGTTGATCGGGATCAAGATTTAAAGCAAGATTGTGTTTCCCAACAAATTGACGTGGAGCTAAAGCCATATCTGCAAAATAAGATCACAAAATCTAAACAAATAAGAATTAAATAAAGTGAATGAAATGCAGACGTGGATAAACTTAATCAGTAATCTCGTAAGTTAAAAACTGTACGACTTTACTCGTTAAATTCGTTAGTTATGACTGAACGAAGATAGATTTTAAATTCGTTAGTTATGACTGAACGAAGATAGATTTTAAATTCGTTAGTTATGACTGAACGAAGATAGATTTTAAATTCGTTAGTTATGACTGAACGAAGATAGATTTTAAATTCGTTAGTTATGACTGAACGAAGATAGATTTTAAATTCGTTAGTTATGACTGAACGAAGATAGATTTTAAATTCGTTAGTTATGACTGAACGAAGATAGATTTTAAATTCGTTAGTTATGACTGAACGAAGATAGATTTTAAATTCGTTAGTTATGACTGAACGAAGATAGATTTTAAATTCGTTAGTTATGACTGAACGAAGATAGATTTTAAATTCGTTAGTTATGACTGAACGAAGATAGATTTTAAATTCGTTAGTTATGACTGAACGAAGATAGATTTTAAATTCGTTAGTTATGACTGAACGAAGATAGATTTTAAATTCGTTAGTTATGACTGAACGAAGATAGATTTTAAATTCGTTAGTTATGACTGAACGAAGATAGATTTTAAATTCGTTAGTTATGACTGAACGAAGATAGATTTTAAATTCGTTAGTTATGACTGAACGAAGATAGATTTTAAATTCGTTAGTTATGACTGAACGAAGATAGATTTTAAATTCGTTAGTTATGACTGAACGAAGATAGATTTTAAATTCGTTAGTTATGACTGAACGAAGATAGATTTTAAATTCGTTAGTTATGACTGAACGAAGATAGATTTTAAATTCGTTAGTTATGACTGAACGAAGATAGATTTTAAATTCGTTAGTTATGACTGAACGAAGATAGATTTTAAATTCGTTAGTTATGACTGAACGAAGATAGATTTTAAATTCGTTAGTTATGACTGAACGAAGATAGATTTTAAATTCGTTAGTTATGACTGAACGAAGATAGATTTTAAATTCGTTAGTTATGACTGAACGAAGATAGATTTTAAATTCGTTAGTTATGACTGAACGAAGATAGATTTTAAATTCGTTAGTTATGACTGAACGAAGATAGATTTTAAATTCGTTAGTTATGACTGAACGAAGATAGATTTTAAATTCGTTAGTTATGACTGAACGAAGATAGATTTTAAATTCGTTAGTTATGACTGAACGAAGATAGATTTTAAATTCGTTAGTTATGACTGAACGAAGATAGATTTTAAATTCGTTAGTTATGACTGAACGAAGATAGATTTTAAATTCGTTAGTTATGACTGAACGAAGATAGATTTTAAATTCGTTAGTTATGACTGAACGAAGATAAAACGGTTAAGTTCGTTAGTTGAACTTGAACGAAGATGATAATTAAGTTCGTTAGTAACTGAACGAAATAATGAGTAACGAAGAATAAGTTCGTTAGTTGAACTTGAACGAAGATAATGATAACGAAATAAGTTCGTTAGTAACTTGAACGAAGATAATGATAACGAAGATAAGTTCGTTAGTTGAACTTGAACGAAGTAATGATAACGAAATAAGTTCGTTAGTTGAACTTGAACGAAGATAATGAGTAACGAAGAATAAGTTCGTTAGTTGAACTTGAACGAAGATAATGAGTAACGAAATAAGTTCGTTAGTTGAACTTGAACGAAGATAATGATAACGAAATAAGTTCGTTAGTTGAACTTGAACGAAGATAATGATAACGAAGATAAGTTCGTTAGTTGAACTTGAACGAAGATAATGATAATAAGTTCGTTAGTTGAACTTGAACGAAGATAATGAGTAACGAAATAAGTTCGTTAGTTGAACTTGAACGAAGATAATGAGTAACGAAATAAGTTCGTTAGTTGAACTTGAACGAAGATAATGATAACGAAATAAGTTCGTTAGTTGAACTTGAACGAAGATAATGATAACGAAGATAAGTTCGTTAGTTGAACTTGAACGAAGATAATGATAACGAAATAAGTTCGTTAGTTGAACTTGAACGAAGATAATGATAACGAAATAAGTTCGTTAGTTGAACTTGAACGAAGATAATGAGTAACGAAATAAGTTCGTTAGTTGAACTTGAACGAAGATAATGATAACGAAATAAGTTCGTTAGTTGAACTTGAACGAAGATAATGATAACGAAGATAAGTTCGTTAGTTGAACTTGAACGAAGTAATGATAACGAAATAAGTTCGTTAGTTGAACTTGAACGAAGATAATGAGTAACGAAATAAGTTCGTTAGTTGAACTTGAACGAAGATAATGAGTAACGAAATAAGTTCGTTAGTTGAACTTGAACGAAGATAATGATAACGAAATAAGTTCGTTAGTTGAACTTGAACGAAGATAATGATAACGAAGATAAGTTCGTTAGTTGAACTTGAACGAAGATAATGATAACGAAATAAGTTCGTTAGTTGAACTTGAACGAAGATAATGATAACGAAATAAGTTCGTTAGTTGAACTTGAACGAAGATAATCGTTAGTACGAAATAAGTTCGTTAGTTGAACTTGAACGAAGATAATGATAACGAAATAAGTTCGTTAGTTGAACTTGAACGAAGATAATGATAACGAAGATAAGTTCGTTAGTTGAACTTGAACGAAGATAATGATAACGAAATAAGTTCGTTAGTTGAACTTGAACGAAGATAATGATAACGAAATAAGTTCGTTAGTTGAACTTGAACGAAGATAATCGTTAGTACGAAATAAGTTCGTTAGTTGAACTTGAAGAAATAATAGTAACGAAATTAATTCGTACAAACAACTTGAACGAAGATAATGAAACGAAGATTAAGTTCGTTAGAACTAAATGAACCCAAAAATTTCTAACTATTTGAACGAAGATAAGTGATATCTTCGTTAGAACAAACAGAACGAAATTAGAATAATATTCCAGATTCAGCCAAGTCCATGAGAAATCAGTTTAAACTTAGAAAATTTCAAATTATCCATCACTAATTTCCCACGATACGACCCTTTACCTAATCCTGTACATAGCAAAAACTCGTTAAAATCAACCTGTTCATGCCTTGTACCACGAATTTCCATCATATAAAATCATCATCATAATGTAAGTATTCAACAAACATCACAATCGTGAGTAGAAACAAAACCCCATAATCTAAAATCAACCATTAACAAACCTGAAAATAATCAATCGTCATACAAACAGAGTTACCAACCATGACCATGAGACGGAGAAAGGTTCACTAATCACTGAGTTGCTTGACGGCAAACCATCTTGAAACACTTAAGTCCCATACCAGATGCCGTCTACAAAACTAACAAACAGTAAGTAGTCCAAAATTCAATGAAGAACTTTATAACATTTCCGGAATCATGTCATAAGGCAAGATAGAAAATTCAAAATAACAAGTATCACATTGATTATTTTTCACTAATTACATGAATTGTTAAAGTAAATAACTACTCCAAAAACACGTTCATGTATTATTCCTTCACGTGCTCATATCTGCAACACACCTATTGTCACTACACACCAAGGATCGTATCTTCATGATATCATCCGTATGAATAACAATATATTTGCAGAAAACAGCACTCCAACTTAATCTTCTTAACCTGAATACTGCACACTTGACAAAAACTCATTAACGCATTGAGAACAAAACATAGTAATGCAGAAAATTCAAGCTAAAATCATACAAAAACAGGGTTAACAGATACGAAATAACAATGAATCTAACAAAAGATCAAGGGAGGTCATTTCATCGTCAAACCCTAAAATGTCACCAAGTTATAAAATAAATCCTTAACTTGTAACAACTGAAAATTTGTGAGATTTCAAATAACTTTGACTTTTCACAAACACTTAAAATATCATTTCTATTATCCCGCCAAATTGAAGACACCAATTTCAAATGTGCACATCACAGTAAAGAGCTCGAAATGGAAAACCACAAGGAGACTCCTACCCTCGAAGAAAATTCAAAATAACAAGTATCACATTGATTATTTTTCACTAATTACATGAATTGTTAAAGTAAATAACTATTCCAACAACACGTTCATGTATTATTCCTTCACGTGCTCATATCTGCAACACACCTATTGTCACTACACACCAAGGATCGTATCTTCATGATATCATCCGTATGAATAACAATGAATCTAACAAAAGATCAAGGGAGGTCATTTCATCGTCAAACCCTAAAATGTCACCAAGTTATAAAATAAATCCTTAACTTGTAACAACTGAAAATTTGTGAGATTTCAAATAACTTTGACTTTTCACAAACACTTAAAATATCATTTCTATTATCCCGCCAAATTGAAGACACCAATTTCAAATGTGCACATCACAGTAAAGAGCTCGAAATGGAAAACCACAAGGAGACTCCTACCCTCGAAGAAAATTCAAAATAACAAGTATCACATTGATTATTTTTCACTAATTACATGAATTGTTAAAGTAAATAACTATTCCAACAACACGTTCATGTATTATTCCTTCACGTGCTCATATCTGCAACACACCTATTGTCACTACACACCAAGGATCGTATCTTCATGATATCATCCGTATGAATAACAATGAATCTAACAAAAGATCAAGGGAGGTCATTTCATCGTCAAACCCTAAAATGTCACCAAGTTATAAAATAAATCCTTAACTTGTAACAACTGAAAATTTGTGAGATTTCAAATAGAATCTCTCGTGCAATAAGAACTTATAAAAAATACTTATTTTGACTCAATAAAAATAAAAATAATTCAGAATAAAAATAACAGAATAATAAACTAAGCTATTCACTAATTAACTTGAATATATTCATCATTTATTCATTATTTTCATGATGTTTGGTTACTGCTGACTAGATCAGTTTAGCAATTACATAAGCCTGTGGGTGAGAAATAATTCTCTTATTATTAGTTATGAACAGTGACCCAACAACGATTACCGGTATGTTTGTCCTCTTAAACACTCGGTACTTCCAGTTTCCCTTTGGGTTTGTGGCACTTTCGTATTACTTGAGCCAAGGACAGTCACCATGTAACTTAGTAAGTTACTCATGCCACAATTATAGGTTTGCGAACTTATGTGACCCACAGTCAAGCATACACTTAAAATCGACAGAGCATTAGAATTCTTAACCAGATGTGTTTATAAGCGTTACAACTTTGAAAGTCACCATGGTTAATGATCTTACGATCAAGGGTCAGAACAAACACATTTGATGCGTAGTGCATGATTCGAATTGGCTATTCTTCATTGCTTCTTTGAGATTAACTTCATTGATGAGCAGCAATTTGATACTTCAGAATTATTTGATGATACTTCTTGACTATTCTTCATGATTTCTTGATTCTTCGGTACTTTGATTTAGCCAATCGAGATCATGATGGTTTTAATAGTTGCTTTAAAAGCTAAAACCCATTTTGTTCTGTTTAGATTGACATACACGAATGCATGCGAATCCCCCCTATGGTTTACAAACACATCCAATCTCAAACCAAATGCTAAATCTTTCTCAAGTTTTAAGGATGGCACAATTCACTTGAAAAGTCCATATTCAAGGCCATATGCTGACGTGTTTCCCACAAGAACATTGTATAAATTAAGTTCAGATTGAAGGAAACCTTGGTACTTTGTGCCTACCGATATATCCTTAATTGTAATCACTGAACTGAGCAGTTATATTACGATTAAACAAGCTTAAAAGCTAAAGTATCGTCACGTCTAATCATTTAGTGCAATGACCTTACTTCATTTATTATATTTTTGGATTTTCCAATTTTTCTGATGTTTTTGGATTTTCAGACACTAGATATATACAAATTTATTTTGATTTTAATTTTTCTGATGTTTTTGGATTTTCCAATTTTTCTGATGTTTTTGGATTTTCCAATTTTTCTGATGTTTTTGGATTTTCCAATTTTTCTGATGTTTTTGGATTTTCCAATTTTTCTGATGTTTTTGGATTTTCCAATTTTTCTGATGTTTTTGGATTTTCCAATTTTTCTGATGTTTTTGGATTTTCCAATTTTTCTGATGTTTTTGGATTTTCCAATTTTTCTGATGTTTTTGGATTTTCCAATTTATATCTATGTGCTTGGTGACTTTAAAGTTTTTCGGATTTTTAGTAATATCTATGGCAGACTTATTATCAATACAAATAGGAGAGTCAGAGATATCCATACCATAGTCGCGCAATTGTTGCTGTATCCAAAGTACCTGAGAACAGCATTGACCAGCAGCTATGTACTCTGCTTCACAGGTAGACTGTGCAACAGATGTCTGCTTTTTGCACTGCCACGATATAATTCTCCCCCCTAAAAGTTGACATCCACCTGACGTTGATTTCCTATCCGAACTGCAGCCACCATAATCCGAATCAGTATAAGCTTTGAATTCAAAGGAACCATGCATGGGATACCAAAGCCCTAGACGAGGCTTGGCCTTCACATAACGAAGAATCCTTTTCGCAGCTTTCATATGTGACTCTTTCGGATTAGCCTGATATCTAGCACACATGCAAACAGCAAAGGTAATATCTGGACGTGAAGCCGTCAGATACATCAAAGAACCAATAATAGCCCGATATTGAGTTGCATCTACTTCTGGATCATTAACCTTATCAGGACACAGCCCATGATTAGTCTGAATGGGAGTAATTGCATCTTTAGCATCCGTCATTCGAAACCTTGTGAGAAGATCTTGAACATACTTGCTCTGATGAATAAAGAACCCATCCTTCAGTTGATCCACCTGTAATCCAAGGAAGAAAGTTAATTCCCCCATAGCACTCATTTCGAACTTAGCCTTCATGCTCTGCTCAAACTCCTTGCACATGTTCTTATCAGATGAACCAAAAATGATATCATCAACGTAAACCTGTACAAGCAAGTAGTCCTTCCCTTTCCATTTGATGAACAGCGTGCTGTCAATAGAACCTCGAGTAAAACCATTTTCATGCAAATGAGTAGACAGTTTTTCGTACCATGATCGAGGAGCCTGATGTAAACCATATAGAGCCTTATCAAGACGATATACTCTATTGGGAAAATCTGGATCCTCAAACCCCTGAGGTTGATCTACGTACACTTCTTCTCTAATTTCGCCATACAAAAAGGCACTCTTTACGTCGAGTTGATACACCTTTATACCTTGATAGCTAGCAAAAGCCAGAAATAATCGTATAGCTTCTAGTCTAGCTACAGGTGCAAAGGTCTCATCGTAATCAAAACCTTCTTGTTGCTCAAATCCTCTTACTACCAACCGAGCCTTATTGCGAGTTACCACACCTTTGTCATCCTTTTTACAACGGAAAACCCATCGCGTAGATAAAGGAGATTCACCATGAGGTAAGTCAACTAGCTTCCATACATCAAGCTTCCTAAACTGAGCCAATTCTTCTTGCATTGCCTCAACCCATGACGGATCTTTAAGTGCCATGCCTACATTCTTAGGCTCAACCTGAGAGATGAAGCAATAATACAAGTACCAAGTAATCGCCCCAGTATCCTTAACCTCAGCAAACATACTTGACATTTTCTTATGCTGATTCCTCGTGAGAGTAGAGGCAGAGGCATCACCAATAATTTGCTCTACTGGATGATCCTTATTGACTCTTGTCTGAGGAACCTTATCGACCGTAAGATCACTTCCCAAGTTTGTCTGCACATGATGTTCTGGAGTTTTAGGCTCTTCCTGATCTTCACCTTCCGTGTCATCAGTATCATAGAACGGATCATCAGGTAGCGGTATATGTAAAGGATCAGTAAGATTTGTAGGAGCAGTATCTAAAGTAGAGGCTGCTTCTTTTGCACTGCCACGATATAATTCTCCCCCCTAAAAGTTGACATCCACCTGACGTTGATTTCCTATCCGAACTGCAGCCACCATAATCCGAATCAGTATAAGCTTTGAATTCAAAGGAACCATGCATGGGATACCAAAGCCCTAGACGAGGCTTGGCCTTCACATAACGAAGAATCCTTTTCGCAGCTTTCATATGTGACTCTTTCGGATTAGCCTGATATCTAGCACACATGCAAACAGCAAAGGTAATATCTGGACGTGAAGCCGTCAGATACATCAAAGAACCAATAATAGCCCGATATTGAGTTGCATCTACTTCTGGATCATTAGGCTTATCAGGACACAGCCCATGATTAGTCTGAATGGGAGTAATTGCATCTTTAGCATCCGTCATTCGAAACCTTGTGAGAAGATCTTGAACATACTTGCTCTGATGAATAAAGAACCCATCCTTCAGTTGATCCACCTGTAATCCAAGGAAGAAAGTTAATTCCCCCATAGCACTCATTTCGAACTTAGCCTTCATGCTCTGCTCAAACTCCTTGCACATGTTCTTATCAGATGAACCAAAAATGATATCATCAACGTAAACCTGTACAAGCAAGTAGTCCTTCCCTTTCCATTTGATGAACAGCGTGCTGTCAATAGAACCTCGAGTAAAACCATTTTCATGCAAATGAGTAGACAGTTTTTCGTACCATGATCGAGGAGCCTGATGTAAACCATATAGAGCCTTATCAAGACGATATACTCTATTGGGAAAATCTGGATCCTCAAACCCCTGAGGTTGATCTACGTACACTTCTTCTCTAATTTCACCATACAAAAAGGCACTCTTTACGTCGAGTTGATACACCTTTATACCTTGATAGCTAGCAAAAGCCAGAAATAATCGTATAGCTTCTAGTCTAGCTACAGGTGCAAAGGTCTCATCGTAATCAAAACCTTCTTGTTGCTCAAATCCTCTTACTACCAACCGAGCCTTATTGCGAGTTACCACACCTTTGTCATCCTTTTTACAACGGAAAACCCATCGCGTAGATAAAGGAGATTCACCATGAGGTAAGTCAACTAGCTTCCATACATCAAGCTTCCTAAACTGAGCCAATTCTTCTTGCATTGCCTCAACCCATGACGGATCTTTAAGTGCCATGCCTACATTCTTAGGCTCAACCTGAGAGATGAAGCAATAATACAAGTACCAAGTAATCGCCCCAGTATCCTTAACCTCAGCAAACATACTTGACATTTTCTTATGCTGATTCCTCGTGAGAGTAGAGGCAGAGGCATCACCAATAATTTGCTCTACTGGATGATCCTTATTGACTCTTGTCTGAGGAACCTTATCGACCGTAAGATCACTTCCCAAGTTTGTCTGCACATGATGTTCTGGAGTTTTAGGCTCTTCCTGATCTTCACCTTCCGTGTCATCAGTATCATAGAACGGATCATCAGGTAGCGGTATATGTAAAGGATCAGTAAGATTTGTAGGAGCAGTATCTAAAGTAGAGGCTGCTTCTTTTGTCCCACTTGATTCACCAGATTTGGAAGCAGGCTCAACGAATGGAGAGGTAACTGGAACCGAACCACCATCAATTGGATCATGTAGAGTAACTACATCTTCCACAATCGGAACACCTGTAAAAGAAACAGGACCACGAAAAGAAGTGAAAACACTATCATAATCAAAATTATTGGCAGGACCAATGTGCACAGCAGGTTTATGGCTGACAATTACGACATTTGTACCAAAGTCGACTTTGCCAGTTTTCTGATTGTACACACGCCGAATCGGTGTACTTGGCACATAACCTAAAAAGAATCCCTCCTCAGATTTAGCATCAAATTTCCCTTGAGGAAGAACTTTCAGAAAAGTGCACGGAACACCAAACGGTTCAACATTCTGCAAATTGGGCTTTTTGTTGTGTAACAGCTCATAACAAGTCTTCTTAAACCGTTTAACTGTTAAAACCCGATTCAAAATGTGGCAAGCTGTATTCACCGCCTCTCCCCAAAAAGTAATAGGAAGCCCTGAATCAGCAAGCATCGTCCTAGCCGTTTCTATCAAGGTCCTGTTCTTCCTTTCAGCTACTCCATTCTGTTGTGGCTCATATGGTGCACTGAATTGATGTTGAATTCCTTTTGACAAGCAAAATGCAGTAATCGTATGATTCTTGAACTCAGTGCCATTGTCACTCCTGATTCTCTTAACTTTAATCTCATGGACATTCTCGACTTGTTTAATGAAGTCCATAAATCGAGCAGCAGTCTCATCCTTGGTCTTCAAAAAGAATACCCATGAGAATCTTGAGTAATCATCAGTGATCACCAAACAATAATACATCCCTCCAATGCTTCTGATGTTCACAGGACCAAAGAGATCCATATGAAGTAACTCGAATGGTTTGGAAATAGAATTTTGCACCTTGGATTTATGGGGATTCTTATGTTGTTTCCCTTTCAAACAAGGTACACACTTATCTTCCATCCCAAACTTCTTAACCGGAACACCCATCGCGTAGATAAAGGAGATTCACCATGAGGTAAGTCAACTAGCTTCCATACATCAAGCTTCCTAAACTGAGCCAATTCTTCTTGCATTGCCTCAACCCATGACGGATCTTTAAGTGCCATGCCTACATTCTTAGGCTCAACCTGAGAGATGAAGCAATAATACAAGTACCAAGTAATCGCCCCAGTATCCTTAACCTCAGCAAACATACTTGACATTTTCTTATGCTGATTCCTCGTGAGAGTAGAGGCAGAGGCATCACCAATAATTTGCTCTACTGGATGATCCTTATTGACTCTTGTCTGAGGAACCTTATCGACCGTAAGATCACTTCCCAAGTTTGTCTGCACATGATGTTCTGGAGTTTTAGGCTCTTCCTGATCTTCACCTTCCGTGTCATCAGTATCATAGAACGGATCATCAGGTAGCGGTATATGTAAAGGATCAGTAAGATTTGTAGGAGCAGTATCTAAAGTAGAGGCTGCTTCTTTTGTCCCACTTGATTCACCAGATTTGGAAGCAGGCTCAACGAATGGAGAGGAAACTGGAACCGAACCACCATCAATTGGATCATGTAGAGTAACTACATCTTCCACAATCGGAACACCTGTAAAAGAAACAGGACCACGAAAAGAAGTGAAAACACTATCATAATCAAAATTATTGGCAGGACCAATGTGCACAGCAGGTTTATGGCTGACAATTACGACATTTGTACCAAAGTCGACTTTGCCAGTTTTCTGATTGTACACACGCCGAATCGGTGTACTTGGCACATAACCTAAAAAGAATCCCTCCTCAGATTTAGCATCAAATTTCCCTTGAGGAAGAACTTTCAGAAAAGTGCACGGAACACCAAACGGTTCAACATTCTGCAAATTGGGCTTTTTGTTGTGTAACAGCTCATAACAAGTCTTCTTAAACCGTTTAACTGTTAAAACCCGATTCAAAATGTGGCAAGCTGTATTCACCGCCTCTCCCCAAAAAGTAATAGGAAGCCCTGAATCAGCAAGCATCGTCCTAGCCGTTTCTATCAAGGTCCTGTTCTTCCTTTCAGCTACTCCATTCTGTTGTGGCTCATATGGTGCACTGAATTGATGTTGAATTCCTTTTGACAAGCAAAATGCAGTAATCGTATGATTCTTGAACTCAGTGCCATTGTCACTCCTGATTCTCTTAACTTTAATCTCATGGACATTCTCGACTTGTTTAATGAAGTCCATAAATCGAGCAGCAGTCTCATCCTTGGTCTTCAAAAAGAATACCCATGAGAATCTTGAGTAATCATCAGTGATCACCAAACAATAATACATCCCTCCAATGCTTCTGATGTTCACAGGACCAAAGAGATCCATATGAAGTAACTCGAATGGTTTGGAAATAGAATTTTGCACCTTGGATTTATGGGGATTCTTATGTTGTTTCCCTTTCAAACAAGGTACACACTTATCTTCCATCCCAAACTTCTTAACCGGAACACCTTCAACTAATTCAAGACTGATAAGTTCATTCATCTTCCGAAAGTTGATATGTCCCATTCTTCTATGCCATAGGAGAGATTCCGACTCATTGGCCTTGCTCAACAAACAAAGTGACTCCTTTGGATTATCAACACCTAAAACTAAACCATAGATGTCTCTCTTCCTAGGAGCTCTGAGCATAATCCATTCTTCAGGAATAACAAAACCCGGCTTCAAGATGAATGCCTCCTTTTCTGTGAAATGAACATTGTTGCCCTTGTCACAGATCTGTGAGACACTCATAAGATTGTGAGTAAGTTGTTCCACATAATTTACTCGTTCTAGAGTAAGTTGTCCATTGACGACATCTCCTTGACCGGTGATGTTTCCGCCCTTGGATCCAGCAAAACTAACATAAGACCCATGTATATCAACATAATTGGACAAGAGCTTCTTGTCCCCTGTCATGTGCCTGGAGCATCCACTGTCAAGGTACCATAAATGAATTGGTTTCCTAGGAACTCCCTGCACATAAAATGAGATATGTTAGTTTTCGAGTGGGACCCAAACCTTCATTGGTTTGGGTCGACCCTTCTCATCCTTGAGAAGAAGTTCAGTCCAATATCCATTGCTAGAAGCCTTGGATGGAACACGTTTTTCCTCTTGTCTTCTCACTGGAGAAGTCTTCGGACCTCTCGTTGGAGAAATTCTAGGAGAATGGGGACCAAAAGAAGGTCGAACACTTGAATGAACCCGGTCATAAAATGAATTACAACTTTGAGACTGACTCGAACTCCCAGAGGGTGTTGTGAATCTATCTTCTTTAGGAGATATACTCCTAGATTCAGGAGATACTTTCCTTTTCTGAGTTGAATTCCTTTTGACAAGCAAAATGCAGTAATCGTATGATTCTTGAACTCAGTGCCATTGTCACTCCTGATTCTCTTAACTTTAATCTCATGGACATTCTCGACTTGTTTAATGAAGTCCATAAATCGAGCAGCAGTCTCATCCTTGGTCTTCAAAAAGAATACCCATGAGAATCTTGAGTAATCATCAGTGATCACCAAACAATAATACATCCCTCCAATGCTTCTGATGTTCACAGGACCAAAGAGATCCATATGAAGTAACTCGAATGGTTTGGAAATAGAATTTTGCACCTTGGATTTATGGGGATTCTTATGTTGTTTCCCTTTCAAACAAGGTACACACTTATCTTCCATCCCAAACTTCTTAACCGGAACACCTTCAACTAATTCAAGACTGATAAGTTCATTCATCTTCCGAAAGTTGATATGTCCCATTCTTCTATGCCATAGGAGAGATTCCGACTCATTGGCCTTGCTCAACAAACAAAGTGACTCCTTTGGATTATCAACACCTAAAACTAAACCATAGATGTCTCTCTTCCTAGGAGCTCTGAGCATAATCCATTCTTCAGGAATAACAAAACCCGGCTTCAAGATGAATGCCTCCTTTTCTGTGAAATGAACATTGTTGCCCTTGTCACAGATCTGTGAGACACTCATAAGATTGTGAGTAAGTTGTTCCACATAATTTACTCGTTCTAGAGTAAGTTGTCCATTGACGACATCTCCTTGACCGGTGATGTTTCCGCCCTTGGATCCAGCAAAACTAACATAAGACCCATGTATATCAACATAATTGGACAAGAGCTTCTTGTCCCCTGTCATGTGCCTGGAGCATCCACTGTCAAGGTACCATAAATGAATTGGTTTCCTAGGAACTCCCTGCACATAAAATGAGATATGTTAGTTTTCGAGTGGGACCCAAACCTTCATTGGTTTGGGTCGACCCTTCTCATCCTTGAGAAGAAGTTCAGTCCAATATCCATTGCTAGAAGCCTTGGATGGAACACGTTTTTCCTCTTGTCTTCTCACTGGAGAAGTCTTCGGACCTCTCGTTGGAGAAATTCTAGGAGAATGGGGACCAAAAGAAGGTCGAACACTTGAATGAACCCGGTCATAAAATGAATTACAACTTTGAGACTGACTCGAACTCCCAGAGGGTGTTGTGAATCTATCTTCTTTAGGAGATATACTCCTAGATTCAGGAGATACTTTCCTTTTCTGAGTTGAATTCTTATGAACATTTCCTGTAAAACCTTTTGGTGAAGAATATCTTCGTTGAGGTATAGTAAAAGGTTTTGAAGAAGATTGAACTTTAGTCTCATTAACCATTTTATCATTACCCAACCCTCTTTTTCCTTCCGAGGTTGAAGCCTTTGAAGGAGAACCAGATCTCCGAGGTCTATTAGGACAAACACTGTAAACATGACCTTTTTCATGACACGCAAAACAAGAAAGGACCTTGACCTTTTTCTTTGTATCTACCTTTTTATCGGTACCTACAGAATCAATTTTAGTCCTAGTGTCCACTGTCTTACTTGTTTTTCTAGTATCATCAGAGTCACGTTTAATTGGTGAATTCCTAGACTTTCTAGCATCATCCATCTCATCCTTACCTATTGAAGACTTCTTAAGTACAGGCATAAGAATTTGCTTCAAAGTCTTAGTAGCTATTTCATCAACAGCTGGTCTATCCTCAGATTTTCTAGGTTTAGTCTGCCTAGCCAAAGGAGTGAGACGTGACTGACTTAATTTCTTCATGTCCTCAACAGTCACATCCCAAACTTTATCAATTCTTTTGGGGTCAATTGATTCTAAAGGGAATTCTAATTCAGTGTATACCCTATGACTCTTGTGAAGAGTAAAGTGTGTAACACTATCTTTTTGACCAAAAGAATTAGATTTATTCTGAACAATACCTTTCAATTTCTGTTCCTTTTTAGGTTGAGAAGAACCTCCTACAGACTCTTTTGTTTCCTTAGACAGCTTGACTTCTGGAATTGAGTCTTTTGGTTTACTAGCTTCAGTACTAGATTGAAGTAAAACTTCAGGAATGTTGGGTTCAACGGAGGTATAATTGTTGTTGAAAGGTGGAGGAACATCTTTATAAGAGATCTTAACTGGGTCTAGACTCTTAGTAGAAGAATCCTCAAATTTGTTCATATGCATTAACAGTTCAGAATGCCTAGCAGAATCTAATTTAGCATTTAAGTCCAAAATCTCTATCTTAGCATCAGCTAGTTCTTTTTCAATAGAGGCACATTTCTTTGCTAACAACGAGTAAGCTTCACCACCTACTCTTTCTACAGCTACTGACTGTTTGATTTTGTCCTTCATTGCACTTAGATCAGACTCTAAGGACTTAATCTTTTCTTTGAAAAATCTTTCTTTATCATTACCCAACCCTCTTTTTCCTTCCGAGGTTGAAGCCTTTGAAGGAGAACCAGATCTCCGAGGTCTATTAGGACAAACACTGTAAACATGACCTTTTTCATGACACGCAAAACAAGAAAGGACCTTGACCTTTTTCTTTGTATCTACCTTTTTATCGGTACCTACAGAATCAATTTTAGTCCTAGTGTCCACTGTCTTACTTGTTTTTCTAGTATCATCAGAGTCACGTTTAATTGGTGAATTCCTAGACTTTCTAGCATCATCTATCTCATTTTATTTTTTTTTTTTTTTTTTTTTTTTTTTTTTTTTTTTTTTTTTTTTTTTTTTTTTTTTTTTTTTTTTTTTTTTTTTTTTTTTTTTTTTTTTTTTTTTTTTTTTTTTTTTTTTTTTTTTTTTTTTTTTTTTTTTTTTTTTTTTTTTTTTTTTTTTTTTTTTTTTTTTTTTTTTTTTTTTTTTTTTTTTTTTTTTTTTTTTTTTTTTTTTTTTTTTTTTTTTTTTTTTTTTTTTTTTTTTTTTTTTTTTTTTTTTTTTTTTTTTTTTTTTTTTTTTTTTTTTTTTTTTTTTTTTTTTTTTTTTTTTTTTTTTTTTTTTTTTTTTTTTTTTTTTTTTTTTTTTTTTTTTTTTTTTTTTTTTTTTTTTTTTTTTTTTTTTTTTTTTTTTTTTTTTTTTTTTTTTTTTTTTTTTTTTTTTTTTTTTTTTTTTTTTTTTTTTTTTTTTTTTTTTTTTTTTTTTTTTTTTTTTTTTTTTTTTTTTTTTTTTTTTTTTTTTTTTTTTTTTTTTTTTTTTTTTTTTTTTTTTTTTTTTTTTTTTTTTTTTTTTTTTTTTTTTTTTTTTTTTTTTTTTTTTTTTTTTTTTTTTTTTTTTTTTTTTTTTTTTTTTTTTTTTTTTTTTTTTTTTTTTTTTTTTTTTTTTTTTTTTTTTTTTTTTTTTTTTTTTTTTTTTTTTTTTTTTTTTTTTTTTTTTTTTTTTTTTTTTTTTTTTTTTTTTTTTTTTTTTTTTTTTTTTTTTTTTTTTTTTTTTTTTTTTTTTTTTTTTTTTTTTTTTTTTTTTTTTTTTTTTTTTTTTTTTTTTTTTTTTTTTTTTTTTTTTTTTTTTTTTTTTTTTTTTTTTTTTTTTTTTTTTTTTTTTTTTTTTTTTTTTTTTTTTTTTTTTTTTTTTTTTTTTTTTTTTTTTTTTTTTTTTTTTTTTTTTTTTTTTTTTTTTTTTTTTTTTTTTTTTTTTTTTTTTTTTTTTTTTTTTTTTTTTTTTTTTTTTTTTTTTTTTTTTTTTTTTTTTTTTTTTTTTTTTTTTTTTTTTTTTTTTTTTTTTTTTTTTTTTTTTTTTTTTTTTTTTTTTTTTTTTTTTTTTTTTTTTTTTTTTTTTTTTTTTTTTTTTTTTTTTTTTTTTTTTTTTTTTTTTTTTTTTTTTTTTTTTTTTTTTTTTTTTTTTTTTTTTTTTTTTTTTTTTTTTTTTTTTTTTTTTTTTTTTTTTTTTTTTTTTTTTTTTTTTTTTTTTTTTTTTTTTTTTTTTTTTTTTTTTTTTTTTTTTTTTTTTTTTTTTTTTTTTTTTTTTTTTTTTTTTTTTTTTTTTTTTTTTTTTTTTTTTTTTTTTTTTTTTTTTTTTTTTTTTTTTTTTTTTTTTTTTTTTTTTTTTTTTTTTTTTTTTTTTTTTTTTTTTTTTTTTTTTTTTTTTTTTTTTTTTTTTTTTTTTTTTTTTTTTTTTTTTTTTTTTTTTTTTTTTTTTTTTTTTTTTTTTTTTTTTTTTTTTTTTTTTTTTTTTTTTTTTTTTTTTTTTTTTTTTTTTTTTTTTTTTTTTTTTTTTTTTTTTTTTTTTTTTTTTTTTTTTTTTTTTTTTTTTTTTTTTTTTTTTTTTTTTTTTTTTTTTTTTTTTTTTTTTTTTTTTTTTTTTTTTTTTTTTTTTTTTTTTTTTTTTTTTTTTTTTTTTTTTTTTTTTTTTTTTTTTTTTTTTTTTTTTTTTTTTTTTTTTTTTTTTTTTTTTTTTTTTTTTTTTTTTTTTTTTTTTTTTTTTTTTTTTTTTTTTTTTTTTTTTTTTTTTTTTTTTTTTTTTTTTTTTTTTTTTTTTTTTTTTTTTTTTTTTTTTTTTTTTTTTTTTTTTTTTTTTTTTTTTTTTTTTTTTTTTTTTTTTTTTTTTTTTTTTTTTTTTTTTTTTTTTTTTTTTTTTCTGTTCTTTTTTAGGTTGAGAAGAACCTCCTACAGACTCTTTTGTTTCCTTAGACAGCTTGACTTCTGGAATTGAGTCTTTTGGTTTACTAGCTTCAGTACTAGATTGAAGTAAAACTTCAGGAATGTTGGGTTCAACGGAGGTATAATTGTTGTTGAAAGGTGGAGGAACATCTTTATAAGAGATCTTAACTGGGTCTAGACTCTTAGTAGAAGAATCCTCAAATTTGTTCATATGCATTAACAGTTCAGAATGCCTAGCAGAATCTAATTTAGCATTTAAGTCCAAAATCTCTATCTTAGCATCAGCTAGTTCTTTTTCAATAGAGGCACATTTCTTTGCTAACAATGAGTAAGCTTCACCACCTACTCTTTCTACAGCTACTGACTGTTTGACCTTGTCCTTCATTGCACTTAGATCAGACTCTAAGGACTTAATCTTTTCTTTAAAAAATCTTTCTTTATCATTAACAGTTAAATCCTTTTTAATTAGCCTATCTCTTTCTGATTGTGCAGCATTAACAACAGATTCTAAATTCCTAATTTGATCATTTTTCGATTCAATTTCATCATACATTTTATTCACAATTTTACAAACATGAACAATAGTATGTAAGGAATAGGATACCTGTTGGTCAGCTTCTTTACAGTCTGCCATGTAGGCAACAAAGTCATCGACAGTCATTCCTTCAGGAATCTCAAAATCTTTCATCTGCTCTTCAATTGTCTTCTCGACCTTTTCAGCAGCAGAATCTTCATTGACTTCAGTAGCCTTTACCTCTGCAGTAGCTTTTACTTCCTCTTGGTTCTTATCATCTTCGAACTCATCTTCAGATTCGGAATCAGTATCATAGACACCCTCAGCATAACTTTCCACTTTCGAACTTGAAGCATTTTCATACAAATGCTCATCATTATGGTAAACTGTGGTGTCAAGAAAGTCATCAGGAGAGTCCACGATATGAGCCATATCATCAATAATTTCAGCCAAATAAGCATTATTGGTCTCGTCCTGTGGAAGATTCCAGACATAAGAACCATCAGATTGAACAGCTACGATTGCCTTGTCATTAGCAGCAGTATCTTCAGTCAACACAAGTGCTCTATTTGCATTCTGATTATATGGACGATTACCACTTCTGTCTTGTCGCGTAGGAGTAGTATTAGCATCCCTCTTTGGTCGTTGACACTCTCTAGCGAAGTGTCCAAATCCATCACAGTTGTAACACTTAACCTTTGACTTGTCAAAGCCCTGAGTGCCTCCAGTAAGAGGTCGTCCTGTCCTTTTCATGAACTTCTGCACTCTTCTTGTGATCATAGCCAATTGCCATTTTAGGTCCATCTCTTCAACATCATCTGGATCAATTTGGTCATAATCTTCATCTATGAGTGCAGGATCTGTGATTCTTCCTGCAACAAACGCTTCATGAGCAGCACACATAGCAGCATAGACATTCATCCGACCCTCAGCTGATTTCATATCCATTGGCATGGACTTGTAACCAGCAGCAGATGATGTAATGTTGCCGAACTTTAAACTTCCAGCCTTTACACCTTCAGCAGTCTTCTTACCTTTGTTCCCAGCATCCGAAGCAATGAAACCAACAAATTCATCTCCATCAGTATTCTCTGTTGTACCAGAACTACCAACTCCCGAATAGAATGCATTTACATCAGCTGTTGGGTTCTTCATGGTGGCATGATACAGAGACGGATCTTGAGTGAAGTTGTCTTGAAGATCCTTTGCTTTGTCCTTCATCAATCTGTTCCTAAGAGTAGATATAACTCCATCTATACGCAAAGAAGCATAATCATCTCTTTCTTGTAGTCCATGACAAAACTCTTTATAGGCCTTTGGTAAACCATCCAAGAATTTATCCACAATTTCACTTGGAGAATACTTAAGATCAAAATACGCTAACTCGGCAAGCAGATGTTGATATCTCAGAATAAGATCTTCAACCTGTTCGTTCTTGGTAGCGTTGAAACAGTCAAATTGTTTCTTAAGCATCTTAATTCTATTTTTCTTCAGTAGTGGATCTCCTTCACAATGTGCTTCAATAGCATCGAACAGCTGCTTTGAAGTTTTGTATTCTTGTTTGGGAAACAGATGTACTAACTCTTGTGGAATGCACATCCGAAGAGTAGAAAGAGCCTTTACTTCGATAGCATATGCAGTCTTTTCTTCTCCTTTTAGTTCTGCCATCTTGTATGTCGAAGTAACGCCATTGACTGTAAGAGTAGGCCACTCATATCCTTCCGTAATCATAATCCACATATTCAAATCTTCTCTTTGAATAAAGTCCTCGAATCGACCTCTCCACGCCCAGAAATCAGCTAATGAGACTAACTTCGGTGGAGAATTAGTCCTTCCGACTAGATGATCATGATAGACCAGAGAATTTAGATATTGTGCAACAGCACTGTTGACAGATGATGTGGAAGCCATGAGCTAATGAACGAAGATAAGTTAAATTCGTTTGAAGAAGATTCAAAACGAAACTGAAGATAACTTCGTTTTAAGAATAACTTCGTAGGAAGTTCAAAAGCCAAAGAACGAATTTAAGATTAAATTCGTTTGAAGAAGATTCAAAACGAAACTGAAGATAACTTCGTTTTAAGAATAACTTCGTAGGAAGTTCAAAAGCCAAAGAACGAATTTAAGATTAAATTCGTTTGAAGAAGATTCAAAACGAAACTGAAGATAACTTCGTTTTAAGAATAACTTCGTAGGAAGTTCAAAAGCCAAAGAACGAATTTAAGATTAAATTCGTTTGAAGAAGATTCAAAACGAAACTGAAGATAACTTCGTTTTAAGAATAACTTCGTAGGAAGTTCAAAAGCCAAAGAACGAATTTAAGATTAAATTCGTTTGAAGAAGATTCAAAACGAAACTGAAGATAACTTCGTTTTAAGAATAACTTCGTAGGAAGTTCAAAAGCCAAAGAACGAATTTAAGATTAAATTCGTTTGAAGAAGATTCAAAACGAAACTGAAGATAACTTCGTTTTAAGAATAACTTCGTAGGAAGTTCAAAAGCCAAAGAACGAATTTAAGATTAAATTCGTTTGAAGAAGATTCAAAACGAAACTGAAGATAACTTCGTTTTAAGAATAACTTCGTAGGAAGTTCAAAAGCCAAAGAACGAATTTAAGATTAAATTCGTTTGAAGAAGATTCAAAACGAAACTGAAGATAACTTCGTTTTAAGAATAACTTCGTAGGAAGTTCAAAAGCCAAAGAACGAATTTAAGATTAAATTCGTTTGGCTAAGTTCAAAACGAACTGAAGATAATCTTCGTTCGAGCATAACGAAGTTTATCTTCGTTAGCTGTAATCTGTTTGTTATTTTCCTATTACTTAACATATAAGGAACCTAACATATATTACGTTTGTTCTTGTATATCATACATAACAAACATCATATATAAACATATATAAAACACCAAATCATGTAATCAATCATTACTAAAACACAAAGTTCATAATCTATTAATTACATATAAATGAATAAGACATAATCAAATCTAAGTTGCTGTTGTCACATCAACATGCATCAACATTCAGCAATCATCATCATCACATAACATGCATCAACATGATCAACATGCAAACATCATCTAGACATGCATCAACATGCATCAACATGCATCAACATGCATCAACATGCATCAACATGCATCAACATGCATCAACATGCATCAACATGCATCAACATGCATCAACATGCATCAACATGCATCAACATGCATCAACATGCATCAACATGCATCAACATGCATCAACATGCATCAACATGCATCAACATGCATCAACATGCATCAACATGCATCAACATGCATCAACATGCATCAACATGCATCAACATGCATCAACATGCATCAACATGCATCAACATGCATCAACATGCATCAACATGCATCAACATGCATCAACATGCATCAACATGCATCAACATGCATCAACATGCATCAACATGCATCAACATGCATCAACATGCATCAACATGCATCAACATGCATCAACATGCATCAACATGCATCAACATGCATCAACATGCATCAACATGCATCAACATGCATCAACATGCATCAACATGCATCAACATGCATCAACATGCATCAACATGCATCAACATGCATCAACATGCATCAACATGCATCAACATGCATCAACATGCATCAACATGCATCAACATGCATCAACATGCATCAACATGCATCAACATGCATCAACATGCATCAACATGCATCAACATGCATCAACATGCATCAACATGCATCAACATGCATCAACATGCATCAACATGCATCAACATGCATCAACATGCATCAACATGCATCAACATGCATCAACATGCATCAACATGCATCAACATGCATCAACATGCATCAACATGCATCAACATGCATCAACATGCATCAACATGCATCAACATGCATCAACATGCATCAACATGCATCAACATGCATCAACATGCATCAACATGCATCAACATGCATCAACATGCATCAACATGCATCAACATGCATCAACATGCATCAACATGCATCAACATGCATCAACATGCATCAACATGCATCAACATGCATCAACATGCATCAACATGCATCAACATGCATCAACATGCATCAACATGCATCAACATGCATCAACATGCATCAACATGCATCAACATGCATCAACATGCATCAACATGCATCAACATGCATCAACATGCATCAACATGCATCAACATGCATCAACATGCATCAACATGCATCAACATGCATCAACATGCATCAACATGCATCAACATGCATCAACATGCATCAACATGCATCAACATGCATCAACATGCATCAACATGCATCAACATGCATCAACATGCATCAACATGCATCAACATGCATCAACATGCATCAACATGCATCAACATGCATCAACATGCATCAACATGCATCAACATGCATCAACATGCATCAACATGCATCAACATGCATCAACATGCATCAACATGCATCAACATGCATCAACATGCATCAACATGCATCAACATGCATCAACATGCATCAACATGCATCAACATGCATCAACATGCATCAACATGCATCAACATGCATCAACATGCATCAACATGCATCAACATGCATCAACATGCATCAACATGCATCAACATGCATCAACATGCATCAACATGCATCAACATGCATCAACATGCATCAACATGCATCAACATGCATCAACATGCATCAACATGCATCAACATGCATCAACATGCATCAACATGCATCAACATGCATCAACATGCATCAACATGAAGAATGGATATTTCTGAAGATAACATTATTGGCAAGGCATCACCACTGATTGGATTTAGTGGTGAAACTAAGTATACTGTTGGTGAAATTAAGCTACCAGTATATGTTGTAGGTGTTAATTCTATGCAGAAATTCTGTGTGGTCGACACTCTCCCAGGCTGCAACATAATCTTGGGTAGGCCTTGGATTCATGAAATGAAGGCAGTACCATCAACATATCACCAATGTGTTAAATTTCCAACACCTTGGGGAGTGGTCACTGTTAAAGGGGACTAACAAGAAGCCAGGGAATGCTATTCATTCACTATGAAGACAGCAGCAAAATCAACTTCATAATAGCAATTACAGAAGAGGGTCTTTGATGTTAATGAACCAGAAGAACAAGATGTGAAAGAATTTATCCTGGTCCCTGAAGATCCTAACATTAAAGTTCTAGTAGGCGCAAAGATCTCCAAAGATTTAGAGATCAAGCTCACTGATTTTCTGAAAACTAGAATGAAGACTTTTGCTTGGAAGCAAGAGGATATGACTGGGATATCCAGAGACGTGATTACACACAAGCTTGGAATCGATAAAAGTTTCAAGCCAATTCAACAGAAAAGAAGAAAATTTGCTCCAGAAAGAAATGCAATCATTCAAGAAGATGTGGAAAGATTATTAAAAGCAAAAATGATTAGGGAAGTGAAATTTCCTGAATGGTTGGCGAATGTGGTAGTAGTGCAGAAGAAAAATGGGAAATGGAGAGTTTGTGTGGACTTCACTGATCTCAATAAAGCATGCCCAAAGGATCCGTTTCCACTACCATATTTTTATGCAATGGTTGATGCAACTTCTGGACACGAGATGTGTAGGACCCCTTGACGCGGATCGTCAATAGTTTGTTATAGCTATCTTGAGGTGCGGAATCCCTCACAATAGCTTGGTGATTCACAACGAGCCTCTAGATCATCTGCTGCCTCGCAGATCTTCTTCAGGCTAGTGGAACAACCTTTGACGACTTATCCTACACCTGTATGCTTGATATTTCGACAAATGTTCAACCCTAATCCCTGTTAGGGTTCGGTATTTATAGAGAAACACCCGACATGGGCTTCATCGAGTTAGCCTCGTAAACCTAGTCCAGCCCGTCACAAATGCGAGGTCGCATTTCTTAATTGACCCTGCAATTACGAGGTCGTATTCTCTATGTGAAATGCGAGGTCGCATTTCACACTTAGCAGAATATTACAAATTAAATACTTAAACTTAATCTAGTATTCTATGCATAATACAAAGTTCATTAATAACAATCACATTACAAAGACATATTACATTATAAGCTCAAACAATCTAGACTGCTATTGACATAGACGTGCACTTACAGACTCCCCCTTGGCAATAGCTTCTAGATGTTAAAATAGATATGTCTTCATCTTGTCTTTGTCTTTAATCTACTTCCTCTGCTTATTCTTCTTGCTCTTGCTCTGCTTCTTCTCAGTCTCAGTCTCAGTCTCAAAATCACTATCTGACTCTGACTCTGACTCTGAAGTATGAGTCTAACCTTCTCTCTCTGACCTGACTCTGACTCTGACTCTGACTCTGACTCTGACTCTGACTCTGACTCTGACTCTGACTCTGACTCTGACTCTGACTCTGACTCTGACTCTGACTCTGACTCTGACTCTGACTCTGACTCTGACTCTGACTCTGACTCTGACTCTGACTCTGACTCTGACTCTGACTCTGACTCTGACTCTGACTCTGACTCTGACTCTGACTCTGACTCTGACTCTGACTCTGACTCTGACTCTGACTCTGACTCTGACTCTGACTCTGACTCTGACTCTGACTCTGACTCTGACTCTGACTCTGACTCTGACTCTGACTCTGACTCTGACTCTGACTCTGACTCTGACTCTGACTCTGACTCTGACTCTGACTCTGACTCTGACTCTGACTCTGACTCTGACTCTGACTCTGACTCTGACTCTGACTCTGACTCTGACTCTGACTCTGACTCTGACTCTGACTCTGACTCTGACTCTGACTCTGACTCTGACTCTGACTCTGACTCTGACTCTGACTCTGACTCTGACTCTGACTCTGACTCTGACTCTGACTCTGACTCTGACTCTGACTCTGACTCTGACTCTGACTCTGACTCTGACTCTGACTCTGACTCTGACTCTGACTCTGACTCTGACTCTGACTCTGACTCTGACTCTGACTCTGACTCTGACTCTGACTCTGACTCTGACTCTGACTCTGACTCTGACTCTGACTCTGACTCTGACTCTGACTCTGACTCTGACTCTGACTCTGACTCTGACTCTGACTCTGACTCTGACTCTGACTCTGACTCTGACTCTGACTCTGACTCTGACTCTGACTCTGACTCTGACTCTGACTCTGACTCTGACTCTGACTCTGACTCTGACTCTGACTCTGACTCTGACTCTGACTCTGACTCTGACTCTGACTCTGACTCTGACTCTGACTCTGACTCTGACTCTGACTCTGACTCTGACTCTGACTCTGACTCTGACTCTGACTCTGACTCTGACTCTGACTCTGACTCTGACTCTGACTCTGACTCTGACTCTGACTCTGACTCTGACTCTGACTCTGACTCTGACTCTGACTCTGACTCTGACTCTGACTCTGACTCTGACTCTGACTCTGACTCTGACTCTGACTCTGACTCTGACTCTGACTCTGACTCTGACTCTGACTCTGACTCTGACTCTGACTCTGACTCTGACTCTGACTCTGACTCTGACTCTGACTCTGACTCTGACTCTGACTCTGACTCTGACTCTGACTCTGACTCTGACTCTGACTCTGACTCTGACTCTGACTCTGACTCTGACTCTGACTCTGACTCTGACTCTGACTCTGACTCTGACTCTGACTCTGACTCTGACTCTGACTCTGACTCTGACTCTGACTCTGACTCTGACTCTGACTCTGACTCTGACTCTGACTCTGACTCTGACTCTGACTCTGACTCTGACTCTGACTCTGACTCTGACTCTGACTCTGACTCTGACTCTGACTCTGACTCTGACTCTGACTCTGACTCTGACTCTGACTCTGACTCTGACTCTGACTCTGACTCTGACTCTGACTCTGACTCTGACTCTGACTCTGACTCTGACTCTGACTCTGACTCTGACTCTGACTCTGACTCTAGCAGCATCTGGATCTTCATTATGATCATCGTCATGCCTTGCCTTAGCTAGCTCATCACCTTTACAACATGAGCTATCTCTCTCAGTTCTCCATAGTTATCAAACAGTTCACACATCTTTTCATTAGGGATTTTGATTCCCTTCTTCATTGCGTCTACTATTCCTATAACCTTGCCATCAAGAACTAGATACTTCTTGTACATATCGGACACTACCACTTCGGCCTTGCCCAATGTGACTTCAAGTTTTTTATTCCTGTCACATACATCCTTCAAATCACCAGACAATCGAGTGATCAGACTTCTCATTTCAGCCATTTCCTTCTCATGCTGTTCCCTCTGCTCAGACACCTGTCTCTGCAGATCAGCAAGGCTTAGACTAGCCTATTCACTTGTCTGTGGCTGTGATTGTTATTGAGTAGTCTCAGGAATAACAACCGGCACACTTTTTTATACACCAGCAGCAGCAGAAGTCTCTTGTGCCCTGACAAGTCTACTTCTCTTAACCAATGGCTGCTCTGGCACCCAATCTTCATCAACTTCTCTCCCCCTTCTTCTTCCTTGAGTTACCGCATAAGATCTAGGAACCATTCTGGATCCAACTCTGACAAATGCATGTGATTTATAAGGATCATCATCACCATCACTGCTAGAATCATCGTCAGAATGTACCGAAGGCTCTTTGTCTGCTTGATCATCAACAATAGCCTTTCCTCTATCTCAAGCATCCAAACCTGATCCACTAGCCTGACCAGCCCCTGACCCACTTGCTTCACCAACACCAGACTTACTAGCTCTAGCTACTTCAGAACCAACTACAGCTTTAGCTACATAATCATCTATGTCCTGGTCCAGATCAACATTCTCAGGGTCTTCAGCATTGGCATTGAAATGTTGCACTTGAGCTAAAACACCACCTACATTAGCTACTTCCTCAAGCACTTGCTCAACAAGCTCTGGATTAGCACCTGGTTGGTTCAAAATATCATCTGCAACATTCAAAAAGTTCTCAGGCTCATTTTGTGCCTCTTCAACCACAACATCATGAAACTGCTCTGGATTAACTTCATCCTCAACAGCTTCACCATCCTCAGGCTGAGGTCCTTCATATGCTGATATAACCTCATCAACAGGTGTTATATAGTTGGCATTGACAATAGCACCGAATAATGCTACATCTTGCGCATTTGGATCGTTCGAATACCTGCGCCGAAACTCTTCATAGCCACGTGTAATGATAGAACTCACTTGCTTCACTTCCCCCACAGCAGGTAGATTTGGAAGTCAAGCATTGATGATCATCATTACAATCCTAGGACACATCAAGAATCTCCTAGTACCAGCAGCTCTGATTTGTTTCTTCATCTCATCGAAGAAGAACTTGGAGAAACTGTATGGCTTATTATAAACTAAGCCCACCATCTGTGCTTGGGCTTCCTGGTTCAACGTATCATAACCAGACTTCTTGTTGCTCAGACTAACCAGCAACATATGAGCTAGATACCTCCACCTGCCATAGAAACCTTTCTTGAACAAGGTTCTACTTGTCAGATCACCGACAAAACCCATTCTCCTAAAAGCACCTTGAATCAACTCATGTCGGAACTTGGTGAGACTAGTAGCACCACCTTCCTATTCAACTGTGCCTAACTGAAGAATACTGATAAGATCTACAGCTGTGAACTATATCAGCTGCCCAGCAACAGTGGTATGAAATATATGTTCATCTCCAGCATGAACAATATTAGCATTCGCCCAGAAATCTCTCAGATATCTTTTATAGATAACTGGCGAATGAGTTAGAACATGATGAATCCTTGATCTTCTAAAGAAAGCGAATATCTCATGATAATACGCTGTTCCTTCCTGATTATCATCGAAGTTCATCAAGTAGTTATGTCCAGCAACGAAAATTCTTGCCATTTCTGTAATCAATAAAGAATAATTAATTACTCAAATAGACATAAAAATTCATATACATAACATACAACTAAGATTATCTCGGTAATCTAGTCAACAACATAAATTATCCCGGTAATTTATAAAGAACATAAATTAACTCATTTTCAAATCTTTATTATTATAAACTTTTGAAAATCTGTTAAATTAACTTAAATTATCCATGTAATTAAGTTAAATAAAATTAACTCATTTTCAAATTTTTATAAAAATAAACTTTTGAAAATCTGTTAAGTCAAATACGAGGTCGTAACCCTGTACGAGGTCGTATTTCAAGGTCAAAATACGGTCAACCAAACTCTAAAATACGAGGTCGTATTTTCCAATTTGGCATCGTATTTATCCAGGTCGTAAATTGGCATCGTATTTCGAAAGTCAAACCAAGTCAAAATTTAATTGACATTTACGAGGTCGCATTTCTGGGCCAGCAAACCCCCAAATGCGAGTCTGTCGCACTGTTCGTGTTCCCCAACTCGAAAACACGATTTACCCAACCAAAACATGTAAAAATTGCTTCTATACTTTCGTATTCAAGCGATTAATATACCCCAACCCTTATTTTTAACCCAAAAACATCAAAATCGAAGAAATATGGAAACCCAATTCGAAAATTTCGAATCCCTTTTTCTTGATTTTCTTGTTGCATGGTTAACTATATTACGATTAGATAGTATACCTAGATTCGGTTTTTCACGGTGATGACGAATATATCAACCAAAAACACTTGATCTAATTGTATATATTGAATCTCAATCGGGGTAGCAAAGTACTATTTCAGGGTCGTAAAGCTCTTTAATTGATATATAATATGTGAGGTCGTATTCAAGGTGTTTGGGTATATATACCCATTCGACCCGAATGGGCTTGGGTCAACCCGGCCCAATACGAGGTCGTAATGCCTGAAGCCCAATCGACCAATTACGAGGTCGTATTCTGCTTCTTGCAAATACGAGGTCGTATTACCTCCTACACACTTAGAATCAAATTTTCGTCAAAGTTTCTGAATAATTGATCAACGAATATCACGAACATCCTGGAAATATGAAAATTAAAATGACTAAACCTGTAGTGATCAAAATTTCAACTTTTGCTCGATCTTCGTCTTAAACCTGAAAAGTTAATAAAGTTACACACACTCTTTAACTTTTCTACGATCAATCTTTCGAAAACAATCTCGAAACGAGCTTTCCCGATCTGTACCATTTTTAAATTTACTACTTGTAGTAAGTAATCTGTACCACCTGTAGTTTCATTGCTATTAAAGCACCAAAAAGTTATAAAATTGACTCTTCATTCTTATACCTCGCCCTCAATTTTATTACTAGGGTGAATAACGATGATTAGTCATTATAACTTCAATCATTCTTATGCACTCCCCCTCAACTTATGACTGGGATACATAACTATGATCAGAATAAATTATATTGATTAATTACGTCATATTCTTATAAAAACATTTCATAACTATATGATCTAACTAACCAATAATTGTTCTAAACCTTTCACATATATATATGTTTCGAATTAACTTTAGATATCAAAACATAACACTTATGTCTTAAGGTTGAACAAAATCCTTTCACATTTATATAAACGTTTCTATTTCTAAGGTTTTTTTTTTAATATATCTACAACCTTTTAAATTTAAACGATATATCTATGTCTAAGGTAAAATGTTAACTATGTAACCTTTTATATTCACTTAATGTCTATCTCAAAAGTTTTCCATAACCTTCTACATTCACATTAAGTCTATATCTAAGGGTTTACATAACTTTTTACATTCACATAAAATCTATCTCTAAGGGTTTACATAACTTTTTACATTCACATTAAGTCTATATCTAAGGGTTTACATAACCTTCTACATTCACATTAAGTCTATATCTAAGGGTTTACATAACTTTTTACATTCACATAAAATCTATTTCTAAGGTTTTTTTTTTAATATATCTACAACCTTTCAAATTTAAACGATATATCTATGTCTAAGGTAAAATGTTAACTATGTAACCTTTTATATTCACTTAATGTCTATGTCAAAAGTTTTCCATAACCTTCTACATTCACATTAAGTCTATATCTAAGGGTTTACATAACCTTTTACATTCACATAAAGTCTATGTCTAAGGTTTTACATAACTTTTACATTCACATTAAGTCTATATCTAAGGGTTTACATAACTTTTTACATTCACATAAAATCTATTTCTAAGGTTTTTTTTTTAATATATCTACAACCTTTTAAATTTAAACGATATATCTATGTCTAAGGTAAAATGTTAACTATGTAACCTTTTATATTCACTTAATGTCTATCTCAAAAGTTTTCCATAACCTTCTACATTCACATTAAGTCTATATCTAAGGGTTTACATAACTTTTTACATTCACATAAAATCTATCTCTAAGGTTTTTTTTTTAATATATCTACAACCTTTTAAATTTAAACGATATATCTATGTCTAAGGTAAAATGTTAACTATGTAACCTTTTATATTCACTTAATGTCTATCTCAAAAGTTTTCCATAACCTTCTACATTCACATTAAGTCTATATCTAAGGGTTTACATAACTTTTTACATTCACATAAAATCTATCTCTAAGGTTTTTACTTAACCTTCTACATTCACAATATGTCTATGCCTAAGGTGTTTACATAACTTTTTACATTCACATAAAATCTATTTCTAAGGTTTTTTTTTTAATATATCTACAACCTTTCAAATTTAAACGATATATCTATGTCTAAGGTAAAATGTTAACTATGTAACCTTTTATATTCACTTAATGTCTATGTCAAAAGTTTTCCATAACCTTCTACATTCACATTAAGTCTATATCTAAGGGTTTACATAACCTTTTACATTCACATAAAGTCTATGTCTAAGGGTTTACATAACTTTTTACATTCACATAAAATCTATCTCTAAGGTTTTTACTTAACCTTCTACATTTACAATAAGTCTATATCTAAGGGTTTACATAACCTTTTACATTCACATAAAATCTATGTCTAAGGTTTTTACTTTTTCTCCCCTTCAACGATAAATCTCTCCGAATTAAGCATATGCAATCTTCCTTCTTGGATCATTGCTTCAAGTCCCTGCTCGCCTTGCATAACCGGCATATAATAGAGAAGTAAAATTTCCAACGATCAATCCTGAACTAGTTAATTCCCATGAAAACCAGAAACTTTGAAACTTGAGGGTCAAACTTCAGGAACATGAAAACATCCTGTTTCAACAACACTTTTGTTAAAGTCTCTATAACCCTATGTTTCTTCTGATAACCTTCTTCATAACCATGATCAAAGTCTTCTGACTAAACATGAACATACAACTTCTTGTGCTAAGACCTGCACATATAAGCTTAAAAATACAAACAAGATAAAAATGATAATGTTATTCTTCATTATTTCATTGCTACAAAACACAATAGCAATGACTTAATCTAGAACTACATTCTTCATTTTCTTCTCCAAATTTGTCATTCTTCACTATCATAAGTCATAAAAGTATGACATTATCTTAGTCTAGAACTACAAATTATCAATAACATTAAGATCTCTGTCTTAATAGTTTAACCAACTAGAATCGTAAGATCTCTGTCTTATCATTCTATAAATCACAGACCTAAACTATATGATTTCGTCGTGTTTATGAACTAGAACCTTTAAAACCCTATTTTTTATGTTCTAATTGATAACCTAATGTATGGTCTTCCAATTATGCAAACTTATATAGATTCTGTTTCTATAGTTACTTGTTCTTAACTCTGTAAAAACATCTAACTGAAAACTAATCACTTATATTTTTGCATTAATTCATATATACCATATGGAATACTCCTATGATTGCCTCATCACACTAGTATCCAACTTGGTTAAACTAGATAACAATTATAAATACTTCTATGATTGCCTCATCACACTAGTATTTATCTTTGTCACTATAGATTTGCATTTTTTTTTTTTTTTTTTTTTTTTTTTTTTTTTTTTTTTTTTTTTTTTTTTTTTTTTTTTTTTTTTTTTTTTTTTTTTTTTTTTTTTTTTTTTTTTTTTTTTTTTTTTTTTTTTTTTTTTTTTTTTTTTTTTTTTTTTTTTTTTTTTTTTTTTTTTTTTTTTTTTTTTTTTTTTTTTTTTTTTTTTTTTTTTTTTTTTTTTTTTTTTTTTTTTTTTTTTTTTTTTTTTTTTTTTTTTTTTTTTTTTTTTTTTTTTTTTTTTTTTTTTTTTTTTTTTTTTTTTTTTTTTTTTTTTTTTTTTTTTTTTTTTTTTTTTTTTTTTTTTTTTTTTTTTTTTTTTTTTTTTTTTTTTTTTTTTTTTTTTTTTTTTTTTTTTTTTTTTTTTTTTTTTTTTTTTTTTTTTTTTTTTTTTTTTTTTTTTTTTTTTTTTTTTTTTTTTTTTTTTTTTTTTTTTTTTTTTTTTTTTTTTTTTTTTTTTTTTTTTTTTTTTTTTTTTTTTTTTTTTTTTTTTTTTTTTTTTTTTTTTTTTTTTTTTTTTTTTTTTTTTTTTTTTTTTTTTTTTTTTTTTTTTTTTTTTTTTTTTTTTTTTTTTTTTTTTTTTTTTTTTTTTTTTTTTTTTTTTTTTTTTTTTTTTTTTTTTTTTTTTTTTTTTTTTTTTTTTTTTTTTTTTTTTTTTTTTTTTTTTTTTTTTTTTTTTTTTTTTTTTTTTTTTTTTTTTTTTTTTTTTTTTTTTTTTTTTTTTTTTTTTTTTTTTTTTTTTTTTTTTTTTTTTTTTTTTTTTTTTTTTTTTTTTTTTTTTTTTTTTTTTTTTTTTTTTTTTTTTTTTTTTTTTTTTTTTTTTTTTTTTTTTTTTTTTTTTTTTTTTTTTTTTTTTTTTTTTTTTTTTTTTTTTTTTTTTTTTTTTTTTTTTTTTTTTTTTTTTTTTTTTTTTTTTTTTTTTTTTTTTTTTTTTTTTTTTTTTTTTTTTTTTTTTTTTTTTTTTTTTTTTTTTTTTTTTTTTTTTTTTTTTTTTTTTTTTTTTTTTTTTTTTTTTTTTTTTTTTTTTTTTTTTTTTTTTTTTTTTTTTTTTTTTTTTTTTTTTTTTTTTTTTTTTTTTTTTTTTTTTTTTTTTTTTTTTTTTTTTTTTTTTTTTTTTTTTTTTTTTTTTTTTTTTTTTTTTTTTTTTTTTTTTTTTTTTTTTTTTTTTTTTTTTTTTTTTTTTTTTTTTTTTTTTTTTTTTTTTTTTTTTTTTTTTTTTTTTTTTTTTTTTTTTTTTTTTTTTTTTTTTTTTTTTTTTTTTTTTTTTTTTTTTTTTTTTTTTTTTTTTTTTTTTTTTTTTTTTTTTTTTTTTTTTTTTTTTTTTTTTTTTTTTTTTTTTTTTTTTTTTTTTTTTTTTTTTTTTTTTTTTTTTTTTTTTTTTTTTTTTTTTTTTTTTTTTTTTTTTTTTTTTTTTTTTTTTTTTTTTTTTTTTTTTTTTTTTTTTTTTTTTTTTTTTTTTTTTTTTTTTTTTTTTTTTTTTTTTTTTTTTTTTTTTTTTTTTTTTTTTTTTTTTTTTTTTTTTTTTTTTTTTTTTTTTTTTTTTTTTTTTTTTTTTTTTTTTTTTTTTTTTTTTTTTTTTTTTTTTTTTTTTTTTTTTTTTTTTTTTTTTTTTTTTTTTTTTTTTTTTTTTTTTTTTTTTTTTTTTTTTTTTTTTTTTTTTTTTTTTTTTTTTTTTTTTTTTTTTTTTTTTTTTTTTTTTTTTTTTTTTTTTTTTTTTTTTTTTTTTTTTTTTTTTTTTTTTTTTTTTTTTTTTTTTTTTTTTTTTTTTTTTTTTTTTTTTTTTTTTTTTTTTTTTTTTTTTTTTTTTTTTTTTTTTTTTTTTTTTTTTTTTTTTTTTTTTTTTTTTTTTTTAGATCAGATTAGTATGTTACATAAGCCAACAAGTGAGAAATAATTCTCTTATTATTAGTTATGAACAGTGATCCATCAACGATTACCAATATGTTTGTCCTCTTAAACACTCGGAACTTCCAGTTTCCTTTTTGGTTTGTGACACTTTCGACATACCTCGGCCAAGGACAGTCACCATGAAACCTAAGTAGTCTAATATGTCACTTAATCAAGTTTGCGAACTTATGTGCCCCATAGTCAGATACACTCTTACAATCTACACAAGCACTAAGATTAAGACATTTGGTGAATATAGGACGAAAGTCTTTAAGAATCAAGTCAGCGGTGACAGGTCGGTGATTCCTCACACGCAAAGCGACTTAACTTGACTCACGTACGGAAATATACCCAACATTACATAATGCCAAGTACTTGCATATTTGTGACATAATGTAACGAACTTTCTGACAACCTATCCCAAGTTGGAATCTTTAGGTAGGCTAGGTATACAAATACACCCCAAGGACTTACTTGTCCGAATCTCAAAGGCCACATTAGCTCTATAATTTTCAAAAGATTACTTAGATATTACATATCTTGTCACAAATATACATCCGAAAAGCAATACATAGTTTCTATGTACCCGAGACCTTCTATATAAAGACCAAATATACATAATTATAATGCAAGATCTTTCGTAAGATTTAAAGGACCCGACTCAATAAAGAGCAGGCATTCTCAGCCATATATCTGAATATGTTTCCTATAAGAACATTGTATATATTAAGTTCAGATTATAAGAAACCATCGTACTTTGTGCCTATTGATACATCATATAATGATATCACTGAACTGAGCATTTTAAAGTACAATTAAGTAGGCTTAAAAGCTAAAGTATCGTCACGTCTAATCGTCTTGATGCAGTGACCTTACTTTCTTTTTATTATTTTTCTTTTTCTTTTCTGATTTTTCTGATTTTTATTTTGTTTTTATGACACTATTTGACACACATACAATGACACAAACACTGACACATTTTACAAAGTTCCTTTTGAACAGACACTGTCACTATAGATTTCTCATTCCAATCAATTGGACTAACAACTCAAAACGAGTTCGGTCGACAGCCTTAGTGAACAGATCAGCTAAATTAAAGTCACTCGACACCTTTTCTAGGACTATTAGTTGCTTTTCAGCACAATCACGAATAAAATAAAACCTTATGTCTATATTCATTGTCTATCTTTATGGGAGTACAAAGGAAATTCTGACCGTAATCACGCAGTTGTTGCTGAATCCATAGAACCTGTGAACAACATCCACCAGCTGCCATGTATTCTGCCTCGCAAGTCGAGATAGCAACAGAAGTCTGCTTCTTACATTGCCATGACACCAATCTCTCCCCTAAGAACTGACATCCACCTGAAGTCGATTTCCTATCAAAGTTGCAGCCGCCATAATCAGCATCTGTATAAGCCATAAACCCTAAGCTTCCCCCAATCGAATACCAAAGACCCAGTAGTGGTAGCCCTTTGAGGTAGCGAAGTATACGCTTAACAGCTTTCATATGACTTTCTTTGGGACAAGACTGAAAACGAGCACACAAAAAAACCGCAAACATGATATCTAGTCTTGATGCTGTAAGATACATCAACGAACCTATCATGGCCCTGTAACGAGTAGGATCAACTTCTGGATCATTAAGAGAAAACATACCAAGTTGATGGTTCTTTTGTATTGGAGTATCCATCGGTGAAGTATCTTCCATTCCAAATCGTTTCAAGATGTCTTGAGCATACTTCGACTGATGAATGAAGAATCCGTCCTTTTTCTGTTCAACTTGCAAACCCAAAAAGAAGTTCATCTCTCCCATAGAACTCATTTCAAATGTCCCCTTCATAATCTGCTCAAACTCTCTGCACATTTTTTCTTTTGATGACCCAAAAATAATGTCATCTACGTAAACTTGTACAATTAGGAAATCATCTCCTTTCCATTTTGTAAACAACGTACTATCGATCAATCCTCTTTCAAATCCATTTTCAAGAAGATGCTTCGACATCTTGTCGTACCATGCCCTGGGTGCTTGATGTAATCCATATAATGCCTTATTTAGTCTATAGACTCTATCAGGATAATCTAGATCTTCAAACCCTGGCGGTTGATTTACATACACTAATTCATGAACAGTACCGTATAAGAATGCACTCTTGACATCCAACTGATATACCTTAATGTCCTTGAAGGTAGCAAAAGCCAGAAACAAGCGAATAGCCTCTAACCTAGCAATCGGTGCAAACACCTCAGTGTAATCCAACCTGTCCTGTTGAGCAAAACTTTGAACAATTAATCGAGGTTTATTTCGTGTCACTACACCTTTGTCATCCTTTTTGCATCTAAAAACCCATCTGGTGCCGAAAGCATAATCTCCCACTGGAAGATCTACCAACTCCCAAACCTGGAGTTTATCAAACTGAAGAAGTTCCTGCTGCATAGCTTCTACCCAAGATGGATCTTTTAAAGCCATTGCAATATTACTTGGCTATTCTTGAGAGACAAAACAGCTGAACTTACATTCATCCACTATTCCAGTTTCTTTCATCTCTGTGAACAAACTGGTAAGCTTGTTGATTTGAACTCTTGTCTTAACTCTTGCACTTGGTTCACCAATGATATCCTCAACCGGATGATACTTGTTGACTCTGTGCTGTGTTACTTTGTCAACTTGAAGATTTACACCTAAATTTGAACCTATTTCTCCATCACTAGTTGAATACAGAGGTAATGGAGTTACTGGTTCCGATTCTTGTGTACTTCTGTCTTCAGTACCCTTTGACAAACCATCTGCACTAGCATTAGACATAAGCTCTGATGACTCATCCTTTCTATTTTCCTCATTGTCCTTTGATGTTGTAGTAGTAGAAGACTCTGGAGTCGCAGCTGCACCAATATTTTCATCGCGAAGCAACACAACATCATGTACCTCTGAACTACCTGCACCAAAATAAATAGGGCCATTAAAGGACGTAAACACATCATCATAATTAAACAAGATAGCAGACCCTTGGTGCATAGGTGGATTATAGCTAGAAATTACGACATAATATTCAACATCGACTATTTCAGCCTTAATAATATACACCCTCCTATTTGGAGACCCCGGAATGTAACCAAGAAAAATTCACTCCTTAGCCTTTTCAACAAATTTGGGTTTATCACGAACTTTTAAAAACGTACATGGGACTCCAAAAGGTTCTAAGCTAGTTAAATTCGGTTTTCTATTGTTTAAAAGTTCGTAAGGTGTCTTATTAAATCTTTTAACAATTAAAACCCTATTTAACACATGACAAGCAGTGTTCACTACTTCCCCCCAAAACATAGTAGGAAGCCTTGAATCAGCTAGCATAGTCCTGGCGATCTCTATCAATGTTCTGTTTTTCCTCTCTGCTACTCCATTTTCTTGAGGCTCATAGGGTGCACTTAATTGATGATCAATTCCTTTGCTCAGACAATATACTTCCATAATCTGATTCTTGACCTCTGTCCCATTATCACTTCTGATTCTCTTCACTCTTGTATTGTACTGGTTTTCAATTCTTTCAAAGAACTCCATAAGAATTTGTGCTGTTTCATCCTTTGTCTTTAAAAAGAACACCTACTAGAATCTAGAGTAATCATCAGTAACTACTAGACAGTAGTACATAAACCCTATGCTCTTAGGTCCAGATTTACTGGACTCTCTCCAGACTCGACTACTGGATCCTAACTGAAGATCTGTCCAGAAATGATAATTATTGGACCTACTCCAGACTTGGAAACTGGAGTCCCTCGGAAGATTTGTTCAGAATAATGGAAGACCAGTGAGCAAATACTTGAATAGAAAATCTGGAGTATTCTCCAAATTAGCTCACTGGACTTCACCCCAGTCCAGATCTATTCAACTGAAGACATTCTCACTGAAGTCAAAGACTGAAGTCTGAAAAAAAAAGACTGACAAACAGTGGAACCCACTGACAGTCTTACCAGATCTCTCGACTGGAGCCTTTATTAGTGTTCTAGACCTTACAAGTCTGAACACTGATATCGAGGTATTGACTTTATGCCTTTACACACTTTTACCCGGACATCCCAATTGTCTATTGATAAAAGTACATACGTGTGTAAAGGTGGTTGGTTAAAAGGACTTTATCCTTGTACCTTAACCAATGCATTTAATAACCTTGTCGGTTCATTAAATGCATGCAACCATATTTGTACGGCAAATAAATTTATTGTTGAATTTATCTGCCTATAAATACAAAGTCATATTTCTCGTTCAAATCACTTTTTAGCAATTTGGTGAACTTGCTTAAATACTCTCGATCTAAACAGTTATACTTCACAACTCTAAGTATATCGATCCAAGGAGATTATTTAGCAAGTATAGATCACTTGTAATTCAAAGATTGTTTAGATATTTACATACTTGTAATATCTAGGTTCCGCAACAATCTAGTATTTTGTTTATCATCAATATATAAAATACACTTGAAAAATTACATTTGTGTTCCATCATTTATTTACTTGTTTAAATATTGCTCAAGTCGTTTATTGCTTTATTTATATTCTTGCATTTATATTTAAAGTAATACTAGTCCGATTCTAGTTCATACTTGACTTGTTATTTTACACTTGTGGGTTAAACCATCGTGTGAGGGACTTTACATTTGGTATCAGAGCAGAAGGTTAATATACTTACCTAGATCTGTTTCGCGATGGCAATCCCAGAAAATACTCAAGAAACTCATGAAACTAATCTTAATGACCCACCCACTGGAAATAACAATCCACCACCTCCTTCTCCTCCTGCTTCTCCACATGTGCATTTGCATTATTCAAATAATCCTGTTCCTAAATTCAATGGGAGCAGTGATGAATTTGGTACGTGGAAAGCTAGGATAATATTGCATGTTACTGGTATTGAAAGAAATATGATGAAAATCTTAAATGAAGGACCCTATGTGCAAGACTTCCTATCAATGCACTTCTTGACCCTACTGGATCAAGAAGTGGAAGGGAAAAGAGAGAGGAACACTGGTCCGAAGAGGAGAAAAGATTGGTAAATCTTGATACACTTCTTAAAAATATGATCCTCGGGCTGTTCCAGAAACTCTTATTCCCACATTAGTTCTCTATCCCAGTGCCAAAAGCATGTGGGATGAACTGGTGAACCAGCATGAGGGAGGTGATGATACTGTTGTTACCAGAAAAGTCTCCTTAAACAAAAAGTATGAGTCATTTTTTGCTCTCCCCAATGAGTCTCTTACTGGTACTTACACCAGATTTATGAGTATTATTAACCAGTTAAGAGGACTAGGGGTTGATAAAGACAAGGATATACTTTTGGAGAAATTTTGTAATATTCTTCCAACAAAATGGTCTCACATGATTCTGGTCTTGAGGCAAGGTAAAACCTTGCATTCCCATACTTTGTCAGCATTGTATGGAGCCTTCAGATTCACTGAAGAAAATCAAGCCCAAAGGATTGAGGCAGAAAAAGATTCTTTTAATCATGCTTCCAGTAGTTCCACAATGGTCACTAATACTGTACCACCTTGTGCGGCATTAATATCTTCTGAGAATGTATTTTCTATGAAGAAGATGATGTCTGAACTAATGGATTCTGGAGTCTGTAATGATATCTCTCCAGACTGTGATGAAACTGACAGTTATGACCTGGTTGCAATGATGGCCAAAACGTTTAACCGTTTTAAGGACAGAGAAAATAGGCCCACTGGACAACATGCACCCAGTTCTTCCACTGACAAGACCAATCTAACATGCTTTAAGTATGGCAGAAAAGGTCATTTCATAAAAGAGTGCAAGTCCAGTCAGTTTGTCTCTCAGTCTGGTCCAACTGCTTCTTATAACAAGCCTGATGATAGCTATAAGTTGAAGTACAAAAAGCTTAAGGCTCAAATTGCTCTCTTGTCTAAACAAATGGAAGATAATAATAAATGCATGATAGCAACCACTGAAGAAGCATGGGTTCCCTCTGATGATTCGTCAGTCGATGAAGAAGAGGAAAGAGACTGTTGTTTTATGGCTCTAGCAGATCAAGAGCATCTGGTGAAGGATGATGTCACATATGGTCGATGGGTAGACATTGTTATTAAAAAGGTTAGTGATTATGATAATGAAATTGATCCTGAACTTAAATTGGACATTGCTGAAGCTCTAAATTTTTGATTTAATTTTTGTGGAAACTGTTAGATTTGACAGTCTAAATGGCTTAGAAACAGATTCCTCTGAAATAGCTGCTTTAAAATCAAAATTAAAAGAACTTCAAGATATTGAACTGGCATTTCAAGCACAAGTTTTGGTAACTGAACAACTGGTTCAAGAAAAACATGACCTGGAAATAATTTTGCAAAAAGAAAAACAGGTTATTCAATCATGGCTTGAAACAAGAAAGCCATATGATGCTGGAGTAAACCAATTTCCATCCCAAAAACATGCATATCTGGATGGAAATACTCATGTTGCAGCATTAATACCAGTAATTGACCGGTTACCAGAGGAGGTTAAACCTAGTACCTTTTATGATGAACCTTCTACCCCAAAATCTTGTATAATACCAGCTCAATTTTTGGAGGTCAAGACTGGAGCATCCCAGATGACTGCTCCAGTTAAAAAGGTCAATAAGCATAAACCTTTGCCTCAGACTGTTTCTAATGAACCCCAGGTTCAAAGGAAAAAGAACAATTCCCTTCATAAGCCAAAAGTCCAGTCAACTGGAAAGGCTCAGGTTTCATCTGAAGAATCTATTTTGTTAAGGTTGGAGAGCCAGTTTCAACTACTGGCTCCATAGGTTCAAAGCTATCATGCAAGATTGAATAACTTTGAGGGTACTTCATCTGGCCCTATACAAAATACCAAACCTTTTTCTAAGAAAGAGAAAAATATTCCTTTAATTGAGAAAAAGAAAAAGGTTTCTAAACTATCAACTCCAGTAGTGTTTTCAACAAAAACTACTGTTGAAGAAAGTGAACTCAACCAGATACCCCCAGGGATCCATAAGGGAGGATCCAGTGAACCCATCAGTCGATGGGTTCCCAAATCTAACTGATATATCTGGTGGATGTGCAGGGCGATCGAAAGAAGCATACCTGGTATCTTGACAGTGCAGCTGGCAGGACTATGACCGGATGTAAGACCCTGCTGGAGGAATTCATCATTTCTGATGGACCCTCCATTACTTTTGGAAATGATGGTTGTGGAAAGACTGAGGGGTATGGTGTTCTGAACAATGGACAAGTCAAATTTAGACGTGTTGTATATGTGAATGGTTAGAAATATAACCTGATCAGTGTAAGTCAACTGTGTGATGATGGCTATCAAGTTCTATTCAATATTGTTCATGGCATTGTATTCAACAAGGACTGGAAGGTAGTATTGATTGCTCCCAGAAAAGGGAACATGTATGTGATGGATATGGAAAGCTCTTCTTTAGAGCAATGTTTCTATACTCAAGCTGATGAAGACAAAAACTGGCTATGGCATAAAAGGTTATCCCATTTAAATTTCAAAAATATTAATGAGTTGTCTAGAAAACAACTGGCAGATGGGATACCTTCAGTTTCCTTCAAAAAGGAAAGGCCATGTCCAGGATGTGAGATGGGAAAGCAGAAACGTGCAGTTTCAAGACCAGACAGAACTTCAGCATTACTGAACCACTTCACATGCTTCATATGGACCTCTTTGATCCAGTGAATGTTCAGACTCGTGCTGGTAAAAGATACACCCTGGTGATCGTAGATGAATTCTCCAGATATTGTTGGGTGGTCTTTCTCAGGTCTAAAAGTGAAGCTGCTGCTGAAATCATCTCTCTTTATGTTGATGATATTATTTTTGGGTCTACTGATGAAAACATGTGCAAGAAATTTTCAAAAATAATGTCTACTGAATATGAAATGAGTTTGATGGGTGAATTAACATTTTTTCTAGGACTCCAGATTAAACAGACCAGATATGGTATTTTTATTAATCAAGAAAAATATGTTAGAGATCTTTTAAAGAAATTTGATATGAACTCTTCACCATCTAAACCAACTCCAATTTCTGCACCACTGACACTGGACTCTGATCCAGATGGTAAACCAGTGAACACCACTGTCTATAGAGGCATGGTTGGTTCACTGATGTATTTAACTGCCAGTAGACCAGATATTATGTTTTCAACATGTTTATGTGCCAGATATCAGTTTAATCTAAAGGAATCTCATATGCTTGCTGTAAAGCGCATACTGAAGTACTTTAAGGGTGTCCCCAGTTTGGGTCTTTGGTATCCCAAAGGCTTAGGCATGGATCTAATGGGTTATTCAGATTCAGATCATGCAGGTTGTAAGATAGACAGGAAATCCACTACTGGTGGATGTCATTTCCTTGGTGGAAAACTGGTCAGCTGGACCAGTAAGAAGCAAACTTCAGTTTCATTGTCCACTGCTGAAGCTGAATACGTATCTGCAGCCAGTTGATGTGCTCAGTTACTCTAGATGAAGAACCAGTTGCTTGATTATGGTATTAAGTATTCAACCCAATCTTTTGTAATAATACCAGTGCCATCGCTATCTCGAACAATCCAGTCATGCACTCCAAGACGAAGCACATTGATCTCAGGTATCACTTCATTCGTGATCATATTATGAAAAACAACATTGAACTCCATTTTATTCCCACGGACAAACAACTCGCTGACATTTTTACTAAACCTCTGGATGTCAAAACTTTTGAATATCTTGTTGGTGAGTTGGGAATGTTAAACCCTTAAATCTGGAACCTTGGTATTGAACGCCATTGTGTACTACTGAGGATCTTTGATTTAAAGATTTATAAATTTATGACTGCTCAGATATTGAATGCCGTTGTGTACTATCTTTGCATTAATAGATTTCTGGATCAACATTCTAGGGGGGAAGACTTGAAAGATATTTTTGTTCTTAAAAATGTTTTATTTTTCAGGGGGAATTTATTAATTTATTTTCTCACTGGAAAAATTCTTCAGAAAATATTACTGGTACTTTATAAATGTGTCCCTCTCACTGGTTAGATAGGTTGAAGTGCATGTTTGAGGTGACTTTTTGTCTCCTTGTAAATGTATCCCTCTCATTTGTCTGTACTAGTTGACGTGCATGTTTGAGGTTACCAGTCTCTTTCAAAATGGTTTTCACGGGTACTTAACTGGAGTGTCCCTCTAGTGTACCATCAGTGCATGCTTCACTGGACTAATCCACCAGTGATACTGGAGTGTCCAGTCAACCTCCAGATGCATTGATATGTCAGTCATAATATTTTTAATACTTGGTCATTATGCGTGCCACGTATGCAAAATCTTTTTGAAAAGATATTTATCTTGATATTTATCTTATTATCTACGTGACATGTAAATTTTTCAAAGAAATGATGGTATTTTTACCTTGGGAAGACAAAAAGATGCAACTTGATACTGTTTGTGGGCTGTAAACCGTCACACATTTATGTGTGATGTGATGTAATTAATGCGGATCTCAGAACCCGATCAAAATTTTATTTGATAATTTCAAATTAACCGTTTGAGTTCCACATTCTCTCTCCTATATATACCCACTTTCAATTTCATTTTCATTTACTTCGAACATATTTACTCCCAAATCCTTTCAAATTCCTTCATTTAATTTCTTCATTCAATTCCAATCATAATCATCTCTCATATTTACTTCATTTCCATTCAATTCTTCATCAAATTTTCATCAAAACCCTAAATATTCAATTTCATCTTCATCTATTCATCATAAAATGGCACCAAGACAATCTAACTCTCCTAAAAATCTGCTTGCTGCAGAATATGCTCCGGTTGCCAATGTTGAAAAGGCACCCCATATTACTCTTGAGGCTAAGGCCATAAGGATAAATATGAATAACTGGATGGCAAAACACTCACTTTCCAGTGTTCACAATGCCCGATCCATTATTGGGAGACTAAATACATTCTTTCTCCCATGTCCATTATATGGTGCTTTGACCTTAAATCCAGGGAGGATGTACCACGATTATCTATGTGAATTCTGGTACTCTGCAATTTATAATGATGAAACTTAATCAATTACTTATACTCTCAAGGGAGGTACCAGATCCTTGAGTTTCTCTGTTAGTTTACTCAGGTCTGTTCTACAATTGAATTATTTTAAACAGAATGAGTTGCCCATCGAACTTCCCTCTGGTATAAATTTCAGGGAAGTATGCAGATTGATGGGGCAAACAGAAATTATGGATGAGCATGGCCAGCTATCCAGAAAGGGAACAGTCTACATGAGCAGGCTGACAGACTCATGGAGATTTTTCTTCACGCATATTGTTGAATGTTTGGGAGGCAGTTCTGGAGGGTTGGACCAGATAAATCAGACTCATCTCCAGATTCCCTACTGCCTCTGGTTTGGACTCAGAGTGGATTTTGCTCAGATCCTATTTGATGATCTGGTAGAGCGTCTTAAAGTGAAAGGTAGAAAAGCCTTTGTTCCATATATCCGTTTTCTTTCACTGTTGTTTAAAAGCGCTCTAGGAGACCAGTACGATTATGAAACTACTCACTTTTCTGTGAGTGAATATATGAGGGATCTGACCAACCTAAGATCTCCTCTGAATGAGGTAGATATTCCTCAGTCCATGCTCTCTTTTCAAAGGGAAGAAGTAGAAGTGGCTCCAGGTAGAGGTCAAGTTGGTGAAGGACCCTCTGGTGACCAGATGTTCAAATTATAGAAGCTGTACAACCCATAAGACAAGTGGCTCCTGAAGGTCAACAACCAAATGTTGAACCTTCCAAACGACCAAGATCAAATAGGCGTCTGATGAGAGATGGTGTTCAGGTGAATCCAGAAAGACATCCAGGTGATGTTATGAATTTAGATGGGTCTCCAATTTTGAACCAGAAGAGAATGTTGAACAGGTTGAAAATGTACAAGCTGTTGAGCAGATTGAGAATGTACAGACTGATGCGCAGGTAGAACAAGATGTTCAGGCTGATGAATAAGTAACTGGTGAGCAAGAGGCTCAGATCGATTTAAATGTTGAAGCTGGTGAACCGACCGGTGATCAAACTGTTGGTGAAACTTTTTGGGATGAAGCTGATTCACCCATGTCAGAAGGTCAACTTTGACACTGACATGAGTTTTCTTGGAGATGATGTAGTAGAGATAGAGCGTCTACCAGAAATGCCACCACCTCCACCAGAAACAAATTTACCACCTCCAGAATCACAAATGCCACCACCTCCACCAGAATCCAATATGCCACCACCACCACCTTCAATTCCACAAACCACTCCATACTTCACTCCACCAACAATTCAAATTTCACAATCTCAACCCCCACCACTTGAAACTCCTGTTGACTTATCTGAACCACGTGTGCTGGACTCTACTGTAGTAACTGCTGAAACTACTTCTGAAGAGGTCTGGACACAAGTACCTTTCATGACCAGAATGACTTCCAATCTTGATCCTCCCAGTGGTCCCTCCTCTTCGTCTTCAGCCGAGGTCCAAGGCCTTTTAAGTAAGGTGGCGGACCTGGAGAGATCACTGCAATCTTCATCTCAAGTTATTTCTGACTTTAAGTCTTTATTATCAAATAATCTAGCTTCAGAAATGAATGTGTTTGCTGGGAATGAGAAGCTTGTTTTTGAGAAGCTGGATGAACTGGTACTGGCCACCAATAACAATTCTGAAGATATAAAAGTGGCAGTCCAGGGATTAGAAGAAAGGCTAGTAAATTCTGTTCAGACTGCAGTGGAAAGAAAAATTGTACAACCACTGGCAGGCCTGACAGATGAGGTTAAGAAAATGGTTACCAGGGTGAGTTCATTGGAGAGTAGGCCAACACTTGATCAGAATGCAGTTGTTAGCACCATCAGTGATGAGGTTGCTAAGAAGTTCAGACACAGTATGCTGAAAGAAATCACTGAAGAGATTTCTGGGTCTGTTCTTCGAACAATTCAAGATGGACTGTTGCCAGAAGTTGTGAGAATGGTTAACACTGAGCTGCCAAAGCACTTGCCTCAGGAAGTTGAATTTGTTAAAAAGGAATTGCAGGCACTTAAAAAAATTGTGAATGATACAACTCTAGTAGCTGGAAGAACGTTTGGTGAACTGGACAGACATATGCTTGAACAATTATGGAATGATCTCAAGTCAAGAACTGGTGATCATTCCAAGGGGGAAAAGTCGTCTGATGTTCAAGAAGGTTTAGTTAGGAAGAAGAAAGAAGTGGTCACCAGTGCTATTGAAAAAGCCCTTGCTACTGAAAGCATCGTGCAACGAAAACAAGTGACTGGTACTGATACCAGTGCACAATTAGCACAAAGAACACTTGGCACTGAAGCCGTTATGCAGGTTGAAGAGGCTGCTGGTACTGATGCCAGTGAGCCCCAGTTTGAATCTTTCCCAGATATCCCAACAACGCTGAAATCTGTAAAAGGAAAAGAACAAATGGTACCTGGAGGAGAAGAGCAAACTGTTGAAGGTTCATCAGAGTTTCCTACTGCTGATGATGACACCTCTAAGAAACTGGAACAAGAATGTATTATGATAGAGATTTTCAAAAGAAATCAAAAAGATGAACTGCTGGCCCACATAGGGAGATGGCAATTATGGGAACTCTGGATTCATATAATGCTGGCAGATTGGCCATAAATATTGATGTTTACAAGAAGATGAAGGATGACCCCAGAGTTCATCAATGTCTGAATGCATTGGATGATGTTCACATTTGGTCCAGGTACTCTGAAGAAGAACAATTGTATGATGCTGTAACTTATGGTGTCAGTGTACCTGAACTGATTAGGCAGAGAAAGGAGGAACTGGTGAACCTCCAGAGGAAAGTAAGGAAGAATGCTGGTGCTCTGGAGATAGAATACAGGAAGAAGATAAAGGGTCTGCCAAAACTTACTGCCAAACAGCTCAAAGCAATAAAAGATGCAGATATAAGCACATTCATTCCTCTGGATACTTCTCTCAAAATCATCGTGATCAACTCCAGTCTGCCATGGAACAGCAGAGAATATCCAAGGAAACTGAACATATGGTCCAGATGGCTAAGCAGAAAGCCAAGTATGATGATATATTGAAATTCAGGGCTGATGCCAGAAGGATCATAGGTGTTGAAATCAAACTCGCTGAAAATCATCAAGGCATGACCAGATTTAATATAAAGTTGACCAGGGAGGGTAACTTTACAGATGAAAGGAAAAATGCACCAGTCCAAGCTTTTGGATGGACTGAACTGAAGGAGATAGGATTAACTTTCAAAGGTAAAACTGATTTCTCTCCTGATGTAAAGGCATTTATGAAGAGGATTGAAAAGGTTTGGATAAGAATTCAACAGATGGAAGCTGTTCTAGGTATGAGACTGTTAGGACCAGTTCACCTGGTAAACTGGCCAGTCTCCAGTTGTATCTGGAGACCTTAATGATTTGTCGAGAAATATATTGAAGTCCAGTTGCACCGTACAGTTAACGCAACTGAAGACTTCCTCCAGTTGAGAACTGACCAAGTTGAAGAATCATTCCAGTTGAAGTCGAAGACAACAAATGGAAGATAGAGAATGGCAATGGCAGCGAAGCCCAGTTGGCATTCTAGTCAGTTACAAACTGGAGACCATCAGTGGAAAGCCCTTACAAAGCTTTACACTGATTACGAGGAATTGACTTGTACACTTTATGTACCTTTACCCGGATAATAAGCCTTGTCTTATTATTTAAGTAATAAAAGGTACATAAAGGTGTTGTGTAAAGTTGCTTTATCATGCGACTTTACACTGCTTTTTAAGGAATTAAATGCTATTCCTTAAATGCTCTCAACCACATTTGTACGGCTAAAGTTAACATCCCAATGTTAACTTTGCCTATAAATACAAGTCATTGCACAACCAAGAATTTAAGTGTTTGTAAGTGCACATTTTGTGTCCGATGCATCTCAATTAATGGGCTGTTTTGCTACATGTGAATAGTGACACGGGTTTAGACTAAACACGTGTGAATAGTGTCACGTGTTTAGACCAAACACGTGTTACTGTTTACACGCGTTTGGAAGCCCACGAGTTTGAAGCCCAACCCATTTCTAGCCTATATATAGTGTTCTTAGGTTTCGGTTTTAGAAAATGATTTTAGTTGCAACAGATTTCATTCACGGCAGGCTGAGGTATGCGCAAACCTCAGTCCGTAAGTCCACCATATTATTCGATTATCAAGAGTCGTCTCGTTGATTGTAATCGTAATCATCGTAGATGTATTGTAAACGGATTTATTCATTGTAATCATTCGACTAATGATAAAGGAATCAGATTTATATCTCCTGTTCATATTGATTTCGTGTTCATATATATGTGATTCATTCAATTGCCTCAATAACGATTATGTTTGGATTCCGCACTTACATAGTCGTAGGAATCGCGAATCGATCGTTCCTCAGGAACCTTCAATTGGTATCAGAGCAGGAGAGGCTTTATGTCTCTGATTCGTGGTTCGTTTTTAGGGTTTTTGGATGAAGAACATCGATCAGATCTGTTCTGTGCAGATGAGATCACACGCACTTGGAAAAGTACGTGGTACTGGTAACTGTGAGTCCCTCGATAGCTATGGATCGCTCTCGAGATCGTCTATGGTTATGTCGTGAGTGCGGAATCCTCACGAGATAACTGTTTGATTAGTTATCTATATTATTGCTAATTAACCAGAGTGTAATCAGCCTTAATTGCTCTATATTCGTTTGCTATTGATTACAAACGAACTTAGATACTTTTGGTGTGTGTGATATATCGACTGGATACCTCAATTTAGGGTTTCCAATCGTTTATATACGTTTATAATCGATATTGGGCCTGCTGGGCTTTGTTCTTACGAACTTAGCAGCCCAGCCCTTAGAACGAATATAATCTTCGTTCGTTCCTAACGAAGATCATCTTTGTTAGTACTAAAAACCATCAACATCTTATGCTTAGTTATTTTCCTAGTACTTTATGTACAAGAAACTAACATATATTATGATTGTACTTGTATGACATACATAACAACCATCATATATAAACATATATAAAACACCAAAACATGTAATCAATCATTACTAAAACACGAAGTCCATAATCTATCAATTACATATAAATGAATAAGACATAATCAAATCTAAGTTGCTGTTGTCACATCAACATGCATCAACAAACTCCCCCTTGACAGCAGCATCTTCGATTTCTTCAGTCTTCAAAAAATTCTTCATCATCCATCAAATAACAATCGTTTGCTATTTGCATGGATATTCTCGTGTAAGCAGACTTGGAGAATCTTACGATATCGATCTTCTTCATTCTTCCAAAATGGTAAAAATGAGCATTCAGTATCATATAACTTCCTTTGATCATTTCTTGAGAAGTTGACCAACTGCATTGGATCATACATTCTTCTCAGCAAAATCTTCTTTTCTGAATCTGCATACATCTTGGCTTCACCAGAATCTCGATCAATCTCCCAATTGTCCATTTTATCCAAGACATCTTGTGCCCATTTCTTGGCAGGACTTTGATCATGCACTTGATATCACGCTGAATATACTCAATGCTTTTGTCTGGCTTCACCACTTTCTTCTTTCTTCTTGGCTCAATATGAAACTTCGGCTTCTCTGAATCTTTCATATTCAATCTCAGCCTGAAATCTTCATGAAGCTTCTTACCAAGAACATCAGCAAGACCGTACTCACTTGGATTGATAATCCAATTGTTTCCTAGTTCATGTAAATCTTCTTCACATAAACTTCTGAAATGTCTTTCTTTCCACGCTAAATACTGACAACCTACTGGTCTTTTAAGAACAAATAGCTTCAGTTCTTCATCATAAAACCAACTCCAGATTTTTGTCTTATATTTTGCGGCATCTTTATCTGAGATATGAGTCCAAAACATACTGGGTTTCATAGTATCCCATGTGACTATACGATCATTAATCCTTTGTCCAGGCACAAGTCGATCAATTTCTTGTAATGGATCATCATCTCTGAGAGGAACTGGATAACTATTTGAT
>CM067170.1:84786206-84940768 GCA_034093135.1 Erigeron breviscapus | reverse complement strand
AAAATAAAAAATAAAAAATAAAAAAATAAAAAAATAAAAAAATAAAAAAATAAAAAAATAAAAAATCAAAAATAAATAAAATAAAAAAATAAAAAAATAAAAAAATAAAAAAATAAAAAAATAAAAAAATAAAAAAATAAAAAGAATACCAATTAGTCAGAGTAAAAGTAGCTCACAAAAAAAAAGAGAATAAAAGAATTGAAAAACAGAAAAAAATAAAATAAAAAATAAAAAAAATAAAAAAATAAAAAAATAAAAAGAATACCAATTAGTCAGAGTAAAAGTAGCTCACAAAAAAAAAGGAATAAAAGAATTGAAAAACAAAAAAAGAAAAAGAAAAAAAAAAGAGAATAAAAGAATTGAAAAAAATAAAAAAAAAAAAAATAGAAAAAATAAAAAAATAAAAAGAATACCAATTAGTCAGAGTAAAAGTAGCTCACAAAAAAAAAGAGAATAAAAGAATTGAAAAAAGAAAAAAAAAAAAAAATAAAAAAATAAAAAAATTAAGAGAATACCAATTAGTCAGAGTAAAAGTAGCTCACAAAAAAAAAGAGAATAAAAGAATTGAAAAACAGAAAAAAATAAAAAAATAGAAAATAAAAAAAATAAAAAGAATACCAATTAGTCAGAGTAAAAGTAGCTCACAAAAAAAAAGAGAATAAAAGAATTGAAAAACAGAAAAAAAAAAAAAAATAGAAAAAAAAAAGAATAAAAGAATACCAATTAGTCAGAGTAAAAGTAGCTCACAAAAAAAAAGAGAATAAAAGAATTGAAAAACAGAAAAAAATAAAATAAAAAATAAAAAAAATAAAAAAATAAAAAAATAAAAAAATAAAAAAATAAAAAAATAAAAAAATAATAAAAATAAAAAAATAAAAAAATAAAAAAATAAAAAAATAAAAAAATAAAAAAATAAAAAAATAAAAAAATAAAAAAATAAAAAAATAAAAAAATAAAAAAATAAAAAAATAAAAAAATAAAAAAATAAAAAAATAAATAAATGTTTGAGAAAAAAAAAAAAATAAAAAAAAAAAAAATAAAAAAATAAAAAAATAAAAATGGAATTATAACCCGGAGATCGATGAATCATGGCGAAAGGTTCTAACACTTGGTATGAAGGATGCGTGCGGCGTCACCCGGTTCTAAATAACCTAACGAGCTATAAACTAAAAACTTGTTACATAATACGGCTCCTTTAATCGAATGAATTTTTGCTAATATAATAGTAAGATGTTTTTGAGATAGATGCGATGATTATAAACGAAAAGACAAACGAATCTTTGGTAAACTTTCCTAGAGATTTTCAAAATTTAATTGCGTAACAAATTGTAACTTATGAAGGAGTTCCTTTAACGAGGGAATCAACCATGGCGTGATCGAGATGGAATGATCAGAATGGGAATGGCATGTGAGTGGAAACCCGAGCTGTCCTATAGTACCAAACGGAGCCACTTGCTACAAGTGATGAGAGCGGATAACATTAGTGAGATTTGGATCTTTGGAGAGTGAGGATCGTTGTAATTTCGAGGAACCAGTAGGAATCCTAGGTAGCAAGATCAAGAAGCTAAGGAACAAACGCTACATGAATTTCAGAGGTTGGACGATACACTAGACGTGGAAACGAGTTCACTTGGGAGCGAGGGGACCGTGTAAGGGTTGGATACCTAAAACTGTTTAACAACTAGGGTTTTGTTGAATTTCGGTACGAAATTCTTTTGACGGGGGAATAATGTAACATCCGTGAGTTTTGACCGTTTGACTTTACGTGCAATTTGACTAACGATTTAAGTTAATGAAATATTTGGGTCGTTTTGTGACTAAATGACAAGGTGGTATGTTCGTCGGGTCGATAATATGTTTTAATCGGTGACTAAAGGCCTAACGTTTTGTATTTTGGCTTGAGAAGAGAAATGGGTCGACCCGTGGGTGATCCACGACCCACCAGCCTTAAGACCCATTTCCCTCCCCCCCCTTATCTCATTTTCACCACACCCCTCTTCTCTCTTTTCTTCTTTCTCTTTTTCTCTCTAAGATTCTTACACCAAGATTATGGTTTCAATTTAGATTAGTGCTAGAAACATCACCTATTTCATCTCCTTTGCATCATATCAAGTTTTGGGTTATCAAAAAGTGCAAGAACATCCTCTTTTGGGTCAAATTTGGGTAAAGCTTTTGGAAGAAGAATTAGTAAGTGAAACTCATCCCATAATCTTTATTTTATGTTTATTTACATATTCTAGTTGATTACAAGTAAATTCGGGTCACGAATCGGGTCAAAACGCGATTAGGGTTAATTAGGGTTTTAATTAGGGTTTGAATGATTTAGTGATGATTTTGATGTTTTGGTCGAAATGGTGGATTGGGTTATGTGTATTTATGTTTATTGATACTTAGTTATGCTCAAAATCGAGTTGGAAAGGTCTTTTGGTCGATCCCTAGGACTAAAATGGTGTTTGGAGGTGTTTTGGGTCGTTTAGGATCATTCCTGATGCTGTTTGGCTGCAGAAAGGGCTCACTGCGGCGCAGTGGGAGGTGCCAGATCCCACTGCGGCGCAGTGAAAAGTTACTGGTCAAGCGATTCTTCGTCAACTTCAAACGCTTATAACTTTTGATCCGTAAGTCCAATCGAGTCATATGACCTATCGTGGAATCGTATAAGAGTCTACTTTCTTTTGGTAACATTCATTTTTCATGAATCTTTCTCCATTTTCAAAAATGTCGAGTCGAATGTGTCTTGTTCTTACGCGGAAAGCGGTTAGACGTCTAAGAGTTGTGACTCGACCCTAATCTTGCTAAACCAACTTGTTTAGGATTATAGAAGTTGACTTTGATGATAATATGATATTTATTGCTAGGTTGCGGACTCGTAGCGGTTGTTGAGCATTTATAACTCCTTATTAACTCGTAATCGTAGCTTGGAAGCCAAGGTGAGTTTCGTATCTCCCTACTCGCTTGAGATTCGGGCTGAAAAGTGTAAACCTTGCTTGTTTACTTGCTTTTATTGATTTATTGATTGATGGGCTTGATTGTTGGATTGATGTGATGGTTCTTTTCGTTGTTGATTGATTGAGTGATTTGGTTTAAATGTTGAATTGTCGAGACGGTTATTACGCTTGAATGACTTGGTTTATGTTTTGTTAAGTATTTCATTAATATTAGGATTGACGTACATACATGATAGTCGGTTATACCTTCATTGGGTTTTAGATGTGGTGGGAAGGCTGCGGGTGACCCTATATATAAGCATCTGAGACTCGAAGGAAGTAGAATCCTCTTAAGTGTATGTACGTATAGTTGGTTTAAATTGAAATTTGATTTATGAACGGTGATTATTGATTGTTGGTTCACGTTCGTTGAATGTTGATTAGTGGCTTATAACTTACGATTATTGATTGTTGGTTCATGACTGATGCATTTACATTTGATTGTAAGCATTGCATACATCGTTGATAACCCTCGGCAGGGGATTGCCGACATCCTGGTGCATAGATGTATGCACCCATTTTGGATGTAGTGCCTGACTCCGAGTATATAGACATATATATCTCGATGATTTTGAGATACAGCCTTGTTCATTGTGATGACAGAAGGGTATCGTTGCATTGGTGACTGGCGTTCACGCATAAGATAGGCATGTTGACTTATTTATGCATTTGGTACTTGCATTTGATATTCATATCATTGAGCATTCATTTACACGCATTTACGTACTTATGAAATTTTGTTGATTGGATATTGTTGTGTTACTTAGAGGCTCACTGTAAGTCACGTCTAGCCTCTACTTGTACATTATGATTATTGTTTATGGTTCCTTGTGGACCATTACTACGAACTCACCAACCTTGTGTTGACTATGCTTAGTACACTTTTCAGGTAATCAGGTTAATCTTGGGCGTGGAGTATAGTTGCTTGCTTGCTTGCTGTTTAACCCGGGCATGGGACTTGATGAATCAAGGATTCATAGACCTTCTCTTTTGCATTTACTTAGGATTAATTGCCATCTTTTGAATGCTCCTTTGTAACCTTGATGGTTATTGCTCCTTTTGTATTTTGGTACTTGTTCGTCTTTGTAATGGATTCACTGAATCTTTATTTGCATTTAGTTCTTGTTCTATTGTAATTCCACCTTGTGCTATATGATTTCCGTGATTCTATTGTAATTCCACCTTGTGCTATATGATTTCCGTGATATTCCGAGCCTCGGCTTGGGGTGTTACACCTTTCCCCAATTTTCTTCTCACTAACATCTGCCTTTCTTTTGTCGGGATTTGAATATGATATATATTTCATTCTTTTTAACACTCCCACTTGCTTGCTCACTTGTGTGACTGCTCTTAGGTGGTTCCTTAATCTTCACAGATCTTAATACTGCAAAATCATAGTTGGACATTAAAATTTAATAGGTTCCTTTCTACCACCAACACTTGCATGATCGATTGTTTTGATTCTCTTTGCTGATTGCTTGCTATCCACGGACTCCACAACTGCAACAACATATTAGCAAAGCATGTAGCCCCACTTACTCGTTATAAATTCTACAACTAATACTAATTACTATGTACTCAAATTGACCACTAGTAACCATGTATCTGACTTACTCGTTTCACTTCCATACTATTATTATAAAATCTGTTTACACATATACCTTTTTCCCTTTACAACCACATGTCATCAACTTGCTCACATATTTATAAAAATTTATTAAATACTACATCACCTTTTATCATATATCCACAAGGATACTGATCATGTACGACAAATAAGCATCCTAAAATGTATTCATTTCCCAAATAATCACAAATGATCACACATAATCAGCCAAGATTCACATATTATCACATTCGAAAGAAAAAAGGCATACATATACTCAAATTGAACACACATAATCATGGCACGCACCTGCTTTGTAATCATACATAACCATGGATCACACAGATAATCGTGTTTCAAACATGATTGTTGAGTCAAGGATTCGCTGACCAGACTTGGTCGCTGACGTGGGTCGTCAGCGAGTCATCAGCGAGTCATTGACTCTCGTCAGCGGGTGGTTTGCTTTCCAAATTGTTTGTCAAGGTGGGAAGATTTCAAACCAACAAGAAGACAAGAAGTCACATGGTGGTTCTCCTAACTGAATGTTACCTTATTTGGCAAAGGTACAGTTGGGACCAAAACAAGGGTTTCTCTCTTTCATACCCGTTTTGGTAAAGGAGACTTGTTAATCTTGATGCAAGGCTCAAAAACATGATTGTCAGCACTCTTCCCACTGACCTCATGAAAGTGGTCATTAGATATCCCTCTTCAAAAGAAGTTTGGGATAGATTGGTTAGCATGCATGAAGGCTCTGCTGCTACCATTGCCACTAAGAAAATAGACTTAAAAAGAGCCTATGAAAATTTCTTTTCCCTCCAAGATTCGAGCCCAATGACTTTGGGTCTTGGAAGGAAAGGATGTTACTACATATAGTAGGTGTGGAACCCTATCTAATGTCCATTCTGACAGTCGGTCCTTATATCCCCACTCTGGTTCAAAGAACACCAGGAGCAACTGTTGATGCTCCTGAGATTGTGATTGACATCGTCAAACCAGAGGTTCAATGGACTGACGATGAAAGGAGACTTGTTAATCTTGATGCAAGGCTCAAAAACATGATTGTCAGCACTCTTCCCACTGACCTCATGAAAGTGGTCATTAGATATCCCTCTTCAAAAGAAGTTTGGGATAGATTGGTTAGCATGCATGAAGGCTCTGCTGCTACCATTGCCACTAAGAAAATAGACTTAAAAAGAGCCTATGAAAATTTCTTTTCCCTCCAAGATTCGAGCCCAATGACTTTGGGTCTTGGAAGGAAAGGATGTTACTACATATAGTAGGTGTGGAACCCTATCTAATGTCCATTCTGACCGTCGGTCCTTATATCCCCACTCTGGTTCAAAGAACACCAGGAGCAACTGTTGATGCTCCTGAGATTGTGATTGACATCGTCAAACCAGAGGTTCAATGGACTGACGATGAAAGGAGACTTGTTAATCTTGATGCAAGGCTCAAAAACATGATTGTCAGCACTCTTCCCACTGACCTCATGAAAGTGGTCATTAGATATCCCTCTTCAAAAGAAGTTTGGGATAGATTGGTTAGCATGCATGAAGGCTCTGCTGCTACCATTGCCACTAAGAAAATAGACTTAAAAAGAGCCTATGAAAATTTCTTTCTTTATCTTTTCTTAAACAAGAACATGACTGTTGTTCCCACCCTAGTTAACACACGTGACTTCGGTTACGTATCCGTCCCTCCAAGATTCGAGCCCAATGACTTTGGGTCTTGGAAGGAAAGGATGTTACTACATATAGTAGGTGTGGAACCCTATCTAATGTCCATTCTGACAGTCGGTCCTTATATCCCCACTCTGGTTCAAAGAACACCAGGAGCAACTGTTGATGCTCCTGAGATTGTGATTGACATCGTCAAACCAGAGGTTCAATGGACTGACGATGAAAGGAGACTTGTTAATCTTGATGCAAGGCTCAAAAACATGATTGTCAGCACTCTTCCCACTGACCTCATGAAAGTGGTCATTAGATATCCCTCTTCAAAAGAAGTTTGGGATAGATTGGTTAGCATGCATGAAGGCTCTGCTGCTACCATTGCCACTAAGAAAATAGACTTAAAAAGAGCCTATGAAAATTTCTTTCTTTATCTTTTCTTAAACAAGAACATGACTGTTGTTCCCACCCTAGTTAACACACGTGACTTCGGTTACGTATCTGTCCCTCCAAGATTCGAGCCCAATGACTTTGGGTCTTGGAAGGAAAGGATGTTACTACATATAGTAGGTGTGGAACCCTATCTAATGTCCATTCTGACCGTCGGTCCTTATATCCCCACTCTGGTTCAAAGAACACCAGGAGCAACTGTTGATGCTCCTGAGATTGTGATTGACATCGTCAAACCAGAGGTTCAATGGACTGACGATGAAAGGAGACTTGTTAATCTTGATGCAAGGCTCAAAAACATGATTGTCAGCACTCTTCCCACTGACCTCATGAAAGTGGTCATTAGATATCCCTCTTCAAAAGAAGTTTGGGATAGATTGGTTAGCATGCATGAAGGCTCTGCTGCTACCATTGCCACTAAGAAAATAGACTTAAAAAGAGCCTATGAAAATTTCTTTTCCCTCCCCAACGAAGGTCTAAACGGTTCATATACCCGATTCAAAGGGTTACTGAACGATATGACCACTGTTGGTATCACCCACGATGACTTTGAGGTATGCCACAAATTTCTTGATAGTTTACCTATCAAGTGGCAAGGTCTGAGACAAATACTCAGAACCACTGAGCGACTCAATGGTCTTAACCTTGAGTCTCTCTTTGGCATGCTACAGTTCGAAGAAAGAGCTCTTGCTCAAAATCTTAGAGCTGCCGCTGATGCACAGCATCGTGCGGGTCCCTCTTCTTCTTCTGTCACCTCTTCTGCACATTCTGCCCTTGACCCTCTCGCCCTTATCTCTGCTGAGCCCAGTAATCTTAATACTGGTGCTAGCTCTTCTACTCTTCCACAACCTATTCAATCTCTTGTTGATGATCTTAATGCTGAAGAGAAACAAGAGATGTTTCAGCGACTTTATGGATTTTGCCTTAGTCGCTGGTAAGAGGTACTCCCGTAAATGGAACAACCGTAAGTCGGTTGCTCCATATAAGCCTCCTGTTGACAAAGCTCAAGAGGAGTGCTGGAGATGTGGAAGGAAAGGCCACTACCAAAAGGAGTGCAGGGTTGCCATACCAACTCCTGCTGCTCCTAAAACTAACCCTTCCAAACCTGCTGATGAGTACAGGAACAAATACTATCAGCTGAAGGCCAAAGTTGCTGAAATGGAAGAGGCCAAAACACCAGCAAAAGGGCTGGTTGCTGAAGAGCACGACTGGGCTGAATCAGACGATTCAGACAGTGAAGAATATGTTGACGCCATGTGCCTTATGGCGCTCGCTGATGGAGATGCTTTGACAAGAGATCAAGTCTCCTCAAGTCAGTGGGTGAACGTCACCATTAAAAAGGTTTGTGCTCACTCCTCTGCTTCTGAAGAAGATAAACCAAAAATCTTCGAATCTCTTCTTTGTGACTTTCAGTTCGTTGAATCAATACGAGCTGAAGTCCAATCTAAGCTTGACTCCACTTCCTTGGAGTTAAGTGAAAAATCTGTGAAGAAATGGTATTTTGTTAAGGGTCAAAACGATTACCATAACGAAATGGATGCTGGTACTAATACTTCCACTACCAGCGACCCATCTAAATCTGCTGAAGAAACTGGTGCTGACTCCTCTGTAAGCACCAGCAACTCTTTTCCCCATCTTCCCATTGTTGGCATGATGCCAAACGAAGGAAGAGTTCAATACTCTTCTGGGGAATCATTTGAAGGGGATATTGGTAGTGAAGGTTTTAAAACCATCTCTCCTCAGCAGCTAACCATCAGATCTTCTGAACCCTTCAGAAGAAGCAAGGTTGCTGTCCCTTATGACTATAGCTCGCCACAGCAAGCTAATCCTGTCAGTCAGCAACCTCCACCTGTTGCTCAACCCACTTCTTCATCTTCTCAGCAAGCTTCTAACCTTGCTGACAGCAAAACTGTGCTGGATGAACGTGTCATGAAAAGACGCGTCAAGTTTGCTGACGCCAGATATGTTCATCTTTTCAGCAAGGCCCAATCTGCTGATAAACAAGTTCACCAGCAGGCACCTCAATCTATGCCTACCCTTACTTTAAGACATAAAACTCCTCAAAAGGAGAGAATGTCTAACACACAAAATAGGCCAACTACTCCTCAAAGAGGACACTTGCCTCACCAGCAAGTAAGGCCCATCACTCCTCAAAGAGGACACTTGCCTCACCAGCAAGTAAGGCCCATCACTCCTCAAAGAGGACACTTGCCTCACCAGCAAGTAAGGCCCATCACTCCTCAAAGAGGACACTTGCCTCACCAGCAAGTAAGGCCCATCACTCCTCAAAGAGGACACTTGCCTCACCAGCAAGTAAGGCCCATCACTCCTCAAAGAGGACACTTGCCTCACCAGCAAGTAAGGCCCATCACTCCTCAAAGAGGACACTTGCCTCACCAGCAAGTAAGGCCCATCACTCCTCAAAGAGGACACTTGCCTCACCAGCAAGTAAGGCCCATCACTCCTCAAAGAGGACACTTGCCTCACCAGCAAGTAAGGCCCATCACTCCTCAAAGAGGACACTTGCCTCACCAGCAAGTAAGGCCCATCACTCCTCAAAGAGGACACTTGCCTCACCAGCAAGTAAGGCCCATCACTCCTCAAAGAGGACACTTGCCTCACCAGCAAGTAAGGCCCATCACTCCTCAAAGAGGACACTTGCCTCACCAGCAAGTAAGGCCTATCACTCCTCAAAAGGAGAGAATGTCTAACACACAAAATAGGCCAACTACTCCTCAAAGAGGACACTTGCCTCACCAGCAAGTAAGGCCCATCACTCCTCAAAAGGAGAGAATGTCTAACACACAAAATAGGCCAACTACTCCTCAAAGAGGACACTTGCCTCACCAGCAAGTAAGGCCCATCACTCCTCAAAGAGGACACTTGCCTCACCAGCAAGTAAGGCCCATCACTCCTCAAAGAGGACACTTGTCTCACCAGCAAGTAAGGCCCATTACTCCTCAAAGAGGACACTTGCCTCATCAGCAAGTGAGGTCCACTACCCCAAATAGGCAGTACTTGCCTCATAGGCAAATGAGGTCTGCTACTCCCTATCAGCAACCTAGATCGGTCACTCCCAAAAGAGTGCACCCATCTCAGCAGGGTCCTTCTTCCTCCTCTCACCCTGCTGTCCATCTAGCATGGAGTGTAGTTAAGGGATCAAAAAATCCCTCTACCTCTCAATCAGAGGACCCGAAAGGTAAGTCCATTCTGGGTCCTGCTCCTAAGATGATCCTAAGCCTAAGAAAAAGGCATCTTCCTCTGTTGATCCTAAAATTAACGAGCTAGCTCAGCAAGTTAATGACCTTTCCTCTCAGCTGAAGGAATTTCTTCTCCAAAATCAACAAGGCAACAACTCTGGTAAAAAATGCTACAAATGTGGCAGCAGAGGTCATGTTGCTTCTGATTGTATCAACTCCAGGGATGCTCCTGAAGTTGACATTCAACCTAATCCTTCTTCAGCGGTTGCTTCCCCTTCCACTATCATCAGCGAAAGTTCTACTTCTGCTGATCAATATCACACCTATGTGATTGATCGTGACATACCTCCTGCTCATCATCTTGTTGATAACTCTCCAAGTGATGAGAATACTAACACTATTGCTCCTCTTCCTCCCTCTACTGATGAAGTCGTCAGTAGAGAAGAATCTTCCGAGTCTCCCATTTAAATCCTTCTGTTAAATCTATGCAGGGCTCGCTGGGAAAAGGTGTGTGGTACTTAGACAGTGGCTGTTCAAAACACATGACTGGCTCAAAGACCCTGCTGGATAACTACGTAGAGGCTGCTGGCCCTACTGTAGTGTTTGGTGACAACTCCACTGGACAAACTGAAGGTTATGGTCTTCTCTCGAATGGACTCATTAAGTTCAACAAGGTTGCTTATGTAAATGGATTAAAACATAATCTCATCAGCATAAGTCAACTTTGTGATGCTGACTACAAAGTGATTCTTGATAAACATCAAGGCACTGTGGTAAATGTAAACAAGGAAGTAGTCTTGGTTGCTCCAAGAAAACGAGATGTATATCTGGTTGACTTCACTCCTATCAAAACTGATAGTGAGACTTGTTTCTTTGCCAAGTCGGCTGCTGAACTAAATTGGTTATGGCACAAGCGTATGTCGCATGTGAATTTCAAAACCATTAACTCTCTGGCCAAAAAGAACCTTGTTCGTGGCCTCCCTCATCTTTCATTTGAGAAGGATAGACTCTGTGGTGCTTGTGAAAAGGGTAAAAGCCATAGAGCAACCTTCAAAACCAAGCAAGCCAATTCTATCTCTGGCTGCTTTCATCTTCTTCACATGGACCTTTTTGGTCCAGTGAATGTCCAAAGTCTAAAGGGTAGCAGATACACTTTAGTAATCGTGGATGAATACTCACGATACACTTGGACTATCTTTCTTCATTCCAAGAGTGATGCTGCTGAAGAGATTATTAATTTCATTAAGAAAATGGAAAATCTCAACAGCATAAGGGTGAAAGAACTCAGGAGCGATCATGGTACTGAGTTCAGAAACCACACTCTTGAAACATTTTGTGCTGATCAAGGGATCTCACAAAATTTCTCTTCTACTAGAACCCCTGAGCAGAATGGTGTAGCTGAAAGGAGAAATAGAACTCTCATCGAAGCAGCTCGCACCATGCTCAGTGAGTCCTCTCTACCCAGCAAGTTCTGGGCAGAAGCTGTCAATACAGCTTGTCACACTCAAAATCGCTGTCTCATTGTCAAAAGACATGACAAGACAGCGTATGAGGTACTGAAAGGAAAGATACCTCAAATCAAATACTTCCATGTTTTTGGATGTCCTGTCTTCATCTTAAACAACAAGGATCATCTAGGAAAATTTGATCCTAAAGCTGATGATGGATACTTTCTTGGGTATTCATCCATCAGCAAGGCATTTAGAGTATTCAATACTCGCCTTCAGAAGGTTGATGAATCCATTCATGTTACGTTTGATGAAAGTTCATCAGCCCTAAAGGACATTCAATCTAACTCGTCTGAGGTTATTTTCAATGAGTTAGCTGACCCTCTCACTGAGGAAGCTGACTTATTTGTTGATGCTTCTTGCTCGCTGCCTGACGCCTTTCAGCATATCACAAAGGATAGTTCAGCTGATGTTGAACTAGAGCAAGTTGCTGCTCATATCTACTCGATTGAGCCAGTTGAGCCTATCATAAGATCAATCCATGCAGCATCAGCCAAACCTAGATCACTGGCTGATGACGTGCATGCTGATGACCCTACTGACGAAGAGTTTCATGATGCTTCAGCAAATGCTGAAGAAATGGAGTCTGCTGAAGACTCCGCCATCAATGATAACTCAAATCAGTCGAATGGCTCTGCTGATCACTCTCCTGAACCCATTCTTACCATTGACCTCTCTTCTTATAATGCTCCTGCTGATCCCATAGCTCCAATTTCCGCTGCCACTCAACTAGGTGTCTCAAGTGCTCCAGCACTTAAATGGACATCTAGTCATCCAGCTCACCAAGTCATTGGAGATCTTCAGCAGGGGATTATTACTCGATCAGCGACAAGAAATACATGTCTGTATGTAAACTTCTTGTCTATGATCACTCCCAAAAACATAGGAGAAGCAATGGTTGATCCTTCATGGGTCGCTGCCATGCAAGAGGAACTTACCCAGTTCCAAAGACAGCATGTCTGGTTCTTGGTTCCTTTACCTCCTGGAAAAGAACCAATTGGAACAAAATGGGTTTATCGAAATAAAATGGACGAAGATGGTGTTGTTACACGTAACAAGGCTAGGCTGGTTGCACAAGGTTACCTTCAAGAAGAAGGTGTTGACTATGATGAAACCTTTGCACCAGTGGCCAGACTGGAAGCCATACGCTTATTTTTGGCACATGCTGCTTACAAAAACTTCACTGTATATCAAATGGATGTAAAGAGTGCCTTCCTAAATGGAAAACTCGATGAGGAAGTTTATGTTGAGCAGCCACCTGGCTTTGAAGATCCAGCCAAGCCACACCATGTCTATCGTCTCTATAAGGCACTTTATGGTCTTAAACAAGCTCCCAGAGCTTGGTACGACACTCTCTCTGAATTTCTTCTCTCCAATAAGTTTCAGCGAGGATCCATTGATAGCACCCTCTTCATCTATAGAAAGGGTGCTGATGTCCTATATGTTCAGATATATGTAGATGACATCATCTTTGGTTCTTCCAGCAAGAAACTTTGCTCTAAGTTCAGCTCCCTGATGTCCTCTCATTTCGAGATGAGCATGATGGGTGAGCTGACCTTCTTTCTTGGTCTACAAATTCGCCAACTCCCAAATGGGATTTTCATTAACCAAGAGAAGTACATTCGAGACATGCTGGCCAAATTCGACTTATCGAATGTGACCACTAAAGCCACCCCCATGTCTCCTCCAAATAATCTCCATGCTGACCTTGATGGTAAGCATGTGAATCCTACTCTCTATAGAGGAATGATCGGTTCGCTGATGTACCTCACAGCGAGTCGTCCTGACATCATGTTTGCTACTTGCCTATGTGCAAGATATCAAGCCTCTCCCAGAGAGTCTCATCTTCTCGCTGTCAAGCGAATCTTCAAATACCTAAAAGGTACACCCACACTGGGTCTCTGGTATCCCAAAGACTCCAGTTTTGACCTTGTTGCATATTCTGACTCTGACTATGCTGGATGCATGTTAGATAGGAAAAGCACCAGTGGTGGATGTCAACTGTTGGGGGGGAAGCTGACTAGTTGGTCTAGTAAGAAACAGCATACAGTTTCCATCTCCACTGCTGAAGCAGAATATGTATCAGCAGCGAGTTGTTGTGCACAAGTCCTCTGGATGAAAAACCAACTCGCTGACTATGACTTAGAATTCTCTAAGATCCCCATTATGTGTGACAATACAAGTGCAATTGCTATCACACATAATCCCGTTCAGCATTCTAAGACCAAACACATAGATATTAGGTACCACTTCATTCGTGACCATGTCATGAAAGGGGATGTGGAAATCTATTTCATACCCACCGATGACCAACTTGCTGATATCTTTACCAAACCTTTAGATCAAACAAGATTTAAATATTTGGTCAGCAAGTTGGGAATGCTGAATGGTGAATCAGCAACATGACGTGTCATGTCTGCTGATGCTTCAACTTATCTCTCAAGTTGAAAAATGATCTTAAGGTCAGTGATCTTAAGGTCAATAATTTCTTTTAACCATGTTCAAAGGTATATTACTTGCTGAACATCAAGCAATGGAGAGCTAGTCTTCATCTAGTCCAGCAGCAAACGGCTGCTGGTAAAGACATTTCAAATCCGTTGATCCCTGTTGCTTTGGGAAAAAGCAAACAAAAGCAATAGAGGGCTAAAAGCCTCTATCTAGTCCAGCAGCAAACGGCTGCTGGTAAAGACATTTCAAATCCGTTGATCCCTGTTGCTTTGGGAAAAAGCAAACAAAAGCAATAGAGGGCTAAAAGCCTCTATCTAGTCCAGCAGCAAACGGCTGCTGGTAAAGACATTTCAAATCCGTTGATCCCTGTTGCTTTGGGAAAAAGCAAACAAAAGCAATAGAGGGCTAAAAGCCTCTATCTAGTCCAGCAGCAAACGGCTGCTGGTAAAGACATTTCAAATCCGTTGATCCCTGTTGCTTTGGGAAAAAGCAAAATAAAAGTAATAGAGAGCTAAAAGTCTCTATCTAGTCCAGCAGCAAACGGCTGCTGGTAAAGACATATCAAATCCGTTTATAGCTGACAAGTTGCTAAAAATTGTATCTTATTTCATCAGCGACCATCAATTGTCGAAAAGTCGCTGATCAAAATTTGCTTTCTTAAAAAGGTAACCAGATTGTCTAAACTCTGTCAGCGGATATACTTAGATCTCAACCTTTCCTTCAACTAAGTACATCCACTAACAACAATATTTTATTAAGAATACCAAACGGTTACCTCGATTTCTTCTCAAATGGACAACTTGTACACTGTACCCGCCGTAAAACTCGAGTACTTTTGAAATAAGGGTACAAGCTGTCACATCAATCCCTTTTTATACGTTACTCACATACGTATAATTAAACGTATTTTCTTTACAAATAAATATTTCTCTTGTGCTATCATTGGTACAAAATAGTTTCTATTATTTATATTACGTATGAAAGAGAGTCCATGACGTTTTGTATGTACAGTCATGGGTCCCATATCCATACCATATATATGTAAACCTTCTCCCATATCATCTTTCACGTTCATTTCTTTTCTCACTCACTTCTAAAATCTCTCAATACTTTAAATCTTTTCCATATTCCTTCAATCTTTTCATACTCTTTCAATCTTTTCATCTTCTCTTCGTATCTCTATACCTCCAAAGTTGAAAATGGCTTCTCAATCACCACAACAAATGCAAGAAAACCCTGAAATCATTCCCTCTTATCTCACTTCTAAAGTCTTCGATAATGAAGGCATTCGTCCTTCTGACAAAGTTTCTTTTCAAGCTCAGAAACTAGTTGTAAAAGCAAACAACTACTTGGGATCTGAAGAAATCCCTTCCAAGGTTAAGGGATATTATTCTATGCTGGACTTCATCAAAGGATGTCCAGTTAGAAGAGCTATCTACAAAAATCCCCATGAGATGTGCCTTCATCTCTTGAGGGAATTCTGGTGGACTTGTGATTATGATGTGTCCACCAGCGCCATTTCTGGCACTGTAATGAAAGGGGAGCATACCATCTTCCTCTCTGCAGATTTATTAAGAGATGTTCTTCGTCTTCCTAAGCAATCAGAAGACAGACCCTTTGTTGATTTAGTCCCTACCTCAGTGTGGAAAGAATGGTTGCTAACCATTGGGTATGGGACAAACATGGTACCAGCACAATCTGTGCACAGCAATCCACAAAAGAAATTCATTCCTGGTGTATGGAGGTTGTTGTTTACACATATTATTCAGTGCCTTGGGGGGAACAGTGGATCCTTTGATCAAGCCACTGCTGCCCAAATGCAAATGATATATGCACTGGCAAATGGTCGAAACATTGACTTTGCCAATGTTATATTTGAAGACTTGAAGTCCAAGGTCACTATCAGAAATCGCTCGAGCTCAGTGCCCTTTACACGCTTTCTATCATTGGTTTTCAGACACGTGCTGAAAGAAAAGTACATGCCAGAAGGCGCTCAATTCATTCTCTCTCCAAGGGTTGCAAGCTCAGTCTATAAAATTCCTGCTTGTGACCCTGAGCACTTTGATTTAAAGTATGCTGCGCTTACTCCAGCAATGAAGCAGGTACTTTTCTCCATGTACCCTGATGTCTATAAACAAAACCCTGCTGGAGCTGGGATGCTGATAACCCCTCCAGCATCCTCCAAGACTCCCAAAGTGGCAAAGAAAAGTGTCATTCCCAAAAGGAAGAAAACATTAAGGGTAGAACCTTCTCAACTCTCTCTCATTGATGAACAAGAAACTCCTGCGGCTGCTGATAAAATAGTGCAGCAACAACAACCTGAATCGGACAATCGCTCATCTCCCAACCCAATCAACTTCTCTATCGCTGAAAGGGACGCAACTGCTGCTGATATTTCTGAAGTGCAGGTTGCTGGGGGAGAAAATCTGAATATTGAAATTGGGCATATTGATGATGTTGCTGAAGAAGAGATTGTTGGTGTTGAGGATATGGTTGCTGAAGAGGCAGATGATGAAAGTGATTATGAGTTGGGTGGCATTATGGCAGAGGATTTTCAACTTGATCCTGATAGTCATGCTGAAGAAATAGATGCCAGTGACATGGAGGTCGATGAAAATGTTGATGAGGCAGTGACTTTGATTGCAAGACCTCCTACCCCTCCTGTACGACCAGTGAACACCATGCTCTCTATGGGCATGCCTTCCTCTTTTCAAGCTGTTCCTGGTTGTTCTTCTCACAAGATTGCAGAAGCCAAGTCTTTCTCTGCAAAGGACTTGGGCATTTCTTACTCCACCTACTCTGCTGAAAGGTTGGATAGAGTAGAACATCAATTGAATGATCTTACCAAGGCTGCCACACTCATGGTAGATCTCAAAGATAAAGAAGATGACAGATTGGTAAAGACAATGGAAAGCTGGTACCGCAAGCAAAATGAAAACAAAGTGGAAGTAGACACACTTAAAGGGGAGATTGTCTCCTTGGCAGATGATCAACATAAAATAAATGATGCCATCAAAATCATCAAGCGTGATCAGCAGATACTTAAGTCTGGTGCAATCTCGCTGATCAAGTGTGCAAACTCTTCCAGCTACTCAGCAAAGAAAGCAGCCTCTACCAGCAAGTCTGCTGCTGCTGGTATAACGAAGCTGCATAATCTCATCTCTCCCCTGGCCACTCAAGTTGAAAGCAACACCAAGGCTATTCAAGCCTTGGAGAAACAAGTGGTTGATCTTCCAGTTCCCTCAGCATCCTTCACTGAGGAAGATCGATAGAGGCACATTAATTTGGAGAAAGAGGTGGATGAAATCAAGCACTTGCTGACACAGCTTGTTAAGCAGCAATCAGCACCGGTAGCAACAGTGGAAGTTGTTATTAATGATACAACTTCCAAGGGGGAGAAAATCGATGCTGATATCTTAGCAGCAGTTACTGAAGCAGTAAACAAGGCAACTGAAAATTTATATGATGCTGCTGCTGAAGAAGTCTTGAATGAAAAAGATGAAGTTGATGAAGTTCCCCCTGCTGGTGCTGAGGGGGAGACTGAAAAGGATGCAAGTATGGAAGTTCCCCCCGCTGGTGTTGAGGGGGAGATTGAAACAGATGAAGTTAATAAAGCCCCTTCAGTACAGCAACAAATGATTATATATAATGCACCTCCTGCTGCTGTTAGGGAAGAGTTTGACCCTAAAGAACTTGAAACAGCATGGAAGGCTGGATTTGATGCTGAAATGGCTACTGATAGATCCATGGAAATGCTCCCTATTTTTCACAACCGCTTCATGGGAAATGCTGAAATCACTCCTCTCTCCGATGCTCGCCGAAGACAGCTTACTGATTCTGGTTTCTTCAAACCTCCCACTGCTGCTCAACTCTCCGTTCAATCCTCAGCAGGCCATCAACATCAATTGATTGATGTATTGGCACTAACTGCTGAAGGAAAAACTCAAGAAGATGCTATCAAAGAGTTAGATAGGATCAAACAAAATGAAGAAAATGAGAAGAAAAATCTTGAGTTTATAAGGCAGCTACCTCTACTTGAAAAAGATCAACTAGATGGTGAGCAAAGAATGCTGCTGAAATCAGGTGGTGCTGAAGCCCTGTACAGGCAGAAACACAAGGAAGTTGAGAAACAGCTTAAAGAGAAAAGAGCCAAGTTTGAGGGGGAGAAGGCTAAATGGCTGAAGTTGATGGAGGATAGAAAGAGGCCTCAACGAATTATTGCTGCTGAGGCCTTCAAAGCTGAAATGGGTCTTAAGACTAATTTAAAGATCTTAAGAGAAGGTGCTGACAAGCCAACCAAGTTGGAAGGGGTCAAACCAACCAACTTGGGTGCTTCAGAGTGGGCTGAAGTATACATGCTGGTGAAAGATAAAAGGGCAGCCAGCTACCATCAACTCCAAAACATGCTGAAAGAATATTTCGAGAAAGCACTGGAGTATGAAACCAAGTTTAAAGCAGATCTGCCTATGCTGAGGCAAGTATTTGGTACTCCTGCTGCTATCTCCTCAGCAGGCCAAAGGATTCAAAGAAAGAGAAAGGAAGTGCATCAAACTCTTAAAGTTGATCTTCCTCCTATCGCTGGTGATGCCTCACTGAACACCAGACTTCCTCCAAGAAGTGTCTTTGAGGAAGGGAGAGTGATAGAGAATCCAGCTGGTATTTTCTTCACAAATTTTCAAAATACCCAGCTGTTCTTTCGTCTATCTGAACTTGAAAAGGCGTCCACTGGGTTCATACTGGCCATGAGAAGAAGGTGTGCTGAAACGACCAACAATCGATGGTTTGTCAGCAAGCTGGATGAGGAGCTGGTTAAGCCTCATAGATATAATGACCCAGCAGTTCAGACTGCCAAGCAAGAACATGCTTGGGAATTTGAAACTGAAAATGAATAGATGTCTTACAAATGTAAATGCTGTATGAATCAGCTTGTAATATTCAAAGTTAAATATAAAAGACATATTTTCATCTTTCTATATTTTTCTAAGTCTTCACTCAGCAAGTCTTCTCAGCGAATAGGGGGAGATTGTTGAGTCAAGGATTCGCTGACCAGACTTGGTCGCTGACGTGGGTCGTCAGCGAGTCATCAGCGAGTCATTGACTCTCGTCAGCGGGTGGTTTGCTTTCCAAATTGTTTGTCAAGGCGGGAAGATTTCAAACCAACAAGAAGACAAGAAGTCACATGGTGGTTCTCCTAACTGAATGTTACCTTATTTGGCAAAGGTACAGTTAGGACCAAAACAAGGGTTTCTCTCTTTCATACCCGTTTTGGTAAAGAAGACAAAGGCTCCTGGATCCAAGTACTTAGAGCCAATGGAATGTCGACAACCACCATCACATCACTATCATTGTAAGGCTGTGTTGCCCTAATTCGTCTTCTATATAAAGGAACACAGCCGCATCTTTTAAGTGTGTTTTGTCACCACAAAGTGTTTCACTTTATTTGTAATTGTTTAAGTTTCCTTCTTTCTAGACTTAGCAATTACATAGTTCATTTGTATTCTTGTAAGACAAGTTGTATTATCGACCATGTATTCATCGTTTAAATCAATGATACATATGATTAGACTTGCATAGTTTTCTAACAATTGAACTTGTTCTTGTTTGTGTTCTTTACTTCTGTTCTTTACTTTCTTGTTTAGTTTAAACAAATATAAGTGTGCAAATTAGTGGACTGTCATTCTAGTTCTTTACTTTCTTGTTTAGTTTAAACAAATATAAGTGTGCAAATTAGTGGACTGTCAATGATAAACTCAAAAAAAAAAAAAACCATGCATACATATAATCAACTAGATCACACATGATCATGGTTCCTAGCAAATCACTTGATCACATATAATCATAACCATGGTCCACACAAATAATCATGTTTTAAACATGCTCCATTAAAAAAGAACCCAGCAAACATATCTAGAACACACATGATCATGGGTGATAGCATATTTTTAACCCTTGATCACATATAATCATAACCATGGTCCACACAAATAATCATGTTTTAAACATGCTCCATTAAAAAAGAACCCAGCAAACATATCTAGAACACACATGATCATGGGTGATAGCATATTTTTAACCCTTGATCACATATAATCAAACTGACCACAACTAATCATGGTTCATGCATGCTATTTATTATTTCATCACATACAATCATGTTACTTAACCTTTGACAAAAAAATTGGATTAAAAAACTTGCACACATATAATAATTCTGATCACATCTAATCATGTTTCATACATTGTAATGAACCCTTGAACACATATAATGATGCTACTTAACCCTTCATAAGTGTTGGTTAACCCTTGATCACATATAATCAATATGATCACAAGTAATCATGGTTCATACATGCTACTTATCCCTTTATCACATATTAGAAAATTAATTATTTGATTAAAAAAATTGAAGTTCATAACTTACGCGTGGTTTATTCACAGTCCCGCTAAAGTTTCCCCTGTCAACCACATCCTCAAGGTCATTCGTTAAACCAATGGCTCCGTCATTCACATAGGGAATTTTATCTGATTAGGTTTATTTTTGTTCCATGTACTTCTTCTCACTACTACATCAACAAAATCAAAACAATAAAATACAAATACAAATCTCAATCACATGTGATTATAATCTAAGTAAATACAGATGATTCTTAACGCCATAGTCTCTAAATTTTATCCCATTTTCATACTAATCATTACTTCAAAATATATTACCAGAATCGTAACAATGGCACAATACAAACAAAAAATTATATATGATCATATTTTTCAATTTCAACCAATGTATAATACAATCGAAGCACCAATTATATTAGAAAAAAAACATGGATAAAGTTAAATAAAATTACCTCCGCCCTTCATTCCTATTTTGTATGAAGAAAACCCTAGTCGTAATCGACCAAGAAATAATTGAATGTGTCTTCAAAACGTGCTACAGAATTACATGTGGTCACCGCGCTATTTATAATAGATCATCAATGATTATTTCTTTTCAATTTTATTCGGCTGATTATACGCGATCATATATACGATTTGATTGAGATAATTGATTTGATTTGGTGTATACATTAGAATAACCGAGACTGGAGTGAAATTAGGCGAGAGAAAGAAGAAAAATTTGTTTCATTTAGTTTTCTTTAATAATTATCTGTATATAATAAAAAGGATAATTATATGTTGTCATTTTTACCCTTGAGCACATATTCCGTGCTTTATTCTCTTTCAGATTATTTACAATCATGCCACTTTTTACTTGGACCGTGGATTACTTAAATTGTATGGATAGGATTTAATTAGGGTGATACTAGGGATACACCGTCCACTGTTCATAGAAACACTACCAAAACGTGCCGTTTTATGTAAAACGCTCCGTTGGTTACCACGTTTTATATTAAACGCCGCGTTTGGCCGGTGTGTAGATAGTAAAATTGCAGAGTGGAATTACACGTGGTCTGACACACATGTCAGTCATTCCCCTGTTTTAGGTACCGTTTTACATAAAACGCTACGTATTAGGTTAAACGGTACCTAAAACGGGGGAATGACTGACACGTGTGTCAGACCACGTGTAATTCTCCTTATAGCTTTTACTATCTACACACCGGCCAAACGCGGCATTTTATATAAAACGGGACGATAAACACGGCGTTTTACATAAAACGGGGCGTTTCGGTAGTGTTTGCTTCAAACAGTTGATGTGTGTAGATAGCATCCTTTAATTAAAGGGTTCTTAAAAGTTCTTGCCTTTTTAGGGTTTTTAAAATAACCTTACCCATACATATATAATATACTAGATTAAACCCACACGTTGTGCGGGATTGACTAAACATAAATAAAAAAATACAATAACTGATAGTTACATTATTATTCATAATTATGATAATAAAAAACTGCAGATTACGACTGATGCAAACAATAAAATTATAGTTTATGAATATATGATATATGTCAAATATGTTAAAGCATGACTAATGAAACATAAATATTTATAAATTATAAAAAAAATTATGATATATATTTTAAATATATATAATATATTTTAATAGATATAATATAATAAATACTTTTCAAAAACATAAACATAATATAATAAATAATCTCATTTGAAAAACGATAATTATCATTGAATTAATAAAAAAAATAGTATAATGTTCACTGTAAGCAAAATCAAAAGTTGCCACGTAGGCATGAATAATGCATGACTATTGGTGCATTGAAAAGTGGTGTGTGACTCTCTTTTTTCTGTAGCCTTATTCATGTCACGTGGGCAAAAGTAGTAGCAAAATGTTGCCTTTATCATACTTCTTTTTATTAAACCTTCTCTATCTCTTTTATTTCTCCATCGTGGTAATATTTCTCACTCAACTTCTCTCATTTCTTTGCAAATGAGTTCTCATTTTCAGCAAACATTGTGTAAATAATAGACTATATTAAACATTTAAAGGTAAACATTGGATTAACTCTATTACTCTTTTTTTCCGTTTAATTTTTTTTTGGTAACCATTTATTTGTGATGCAGGGGATCTCAACATCAGCAACAAGGAAGTCAGGAATTTTATTGTTAGTCATTTAATGGTAACTTTTTAAATGTTTATTGAGTTTTATTTTTTGATTTTGTTTCAATTATATGTAACTTTTTAGCTTATAGAACGTGCCAATTTTGGTTAGGCTTTTGGGATGTGATTTATATTAGTGTTTTTGAATCATTTTTTATTTTACTTTTTGCTTGTAACGTTCGATCGTGAATCTTTGGCTTCTCCAAGTTTTATATTCCTTCTACATGTCATAAATATTTGAATATCTACTTTTTATTTTTGGAAATCATTTTCTCAATGTAAGTTTATTTAAAGGTTTTCTTTTTATCAATTTATCGTTGTTTCTTTTTGTACTTTATTTTCATATTTTCTTTTTGGGATTTTGTATCATTTTTCGTCATGAATTATTAGAGTAATTAACTAAAGTGACATCTTGGTAATGGAAATTTCTTTGGACAATGATTTTAAGTTGAAGGTTTTGTTTGTTGTGTTGGAGGAAGGATGCAAATGAAAAGTAGTTTTGGAAGTTTGATTTTAGGTACTTGTACAACCATACGACCTCTTAAATATTTTCCATTATTAAGGAGTATTTGTTTTGAGATAGAGAAACGTGCAAATGGTCATGATCGCGATAGATAGTAGAGTTGTGTAGATGATATTTCAAAGTTGGTTTGCCAAGAGAAAATAGATGCATGCAAAATGTATTGTTATAGCCTAAAAATATATAGCAATAGCAATTAGATAAATTGTTTAAAAATAAATTTAAACCACTAAGCTTAACAAACAGTTGCTTTTTTTTTTCTCCCCTGATTCAACTATTTATTGATTTTGATATAGTAATTTCATTAGTTTCAAATATATGGTGGTAATGACCAAATAAGTGATTGACACACACTCATACAACTTTTATCTGTAAAATTAAATCATAATTATAAATACAAATTGTCACTGAAAAAATGAAGATTTTATCGAGTAACTTAACCTACATAACTTAACCTATTAAGTTAGTTTGTGCCACGATAAAAACTGATAAAATAAAATAAAAAACTAAACATTCCTTACAACTTTAGACTTTCTTATACAAACCATATACGATTACAAGTATCCCACACATTTATTAAAAGGTATCGGTTTTAGAGGCACGGCTGGTAACTCTCTAGTTATATTAATAAAAAAACATAATATAATGTATATAAACATGTTTATGCTCATATAAAAATAAAAAGGTAATAAATATTAACGATTAGGATTAAAATTGATGATTAAGGTTATATATGACACCATAAATGGTGTTTAGCTTAATTTATACAGTAACTTTTTTAGATTAAAATTCAAGCTAAACTTGACAGAATCAATTTAGATTTTAAGTAACATAAATTAGGATCGAAATCTCAATATCAATATCAATGATTTTGTTTCCTTTCAAGACAAAAGGATAAATATTAAATTTAAATATGTGGTTATATAATTATATAGTTATATTATACGGGAAAGTTATTTTGAGTACAAGGGAAAAAAAGTACAAAAAGTACAAGGTTTTTCCTCATTTTCTTCCTTCTTCTTCCTTCCATCTCCGACCACCACCACCACAACATTGTAACATCCGTGAATTTTGACCATTTGACTTTACGTGCAATTTGACTAACAATTTAAGTTAATGAAATATTTGGGTCGTTTTGTGACTGAATGATAATGTGGTGTGTTAGTCGAGTCGTTAATATGTTTGTTTGGCGTTTAATTGCGTAATCGATTGTAAATTGGCTAATGATGAGAAGCGGGTCGGCCCGTGGGTAGTCCATGACCCACCAGCCACTTTTGACCCATGCTCCTCCTTATCCTTTCCTCCTCCCTTTCATTCTCTTATCTCTCTATCTCTTTCTCTCTCTTTTCTCTTCCAAGACCCACACACAAACACACATCTCTCTCTCTCTCTAGATTTCTATCTCATATATTGGGAATTAAGCAAGATTTTGTTCGGGGTTTTCATCATCAACCTCATCTTAACAACATATCAAAAATTTGGGTTTCAAAGTGCAAGATTTCTAGCCATTTCGGGTCAAATTCGGGTTAGAGACTAGGTGAAGGTTTTGGTAAGTCAAATTCATCCCATTTACTTCTATTTATGTTTGTTTATGCATTTCTAGTCATCTTGAACGATTTCAAGTCTTGAATCGAGTCGAAAGGCGATTTAGGTCAACTAGGGTTTCAATTAGGGTTTGGAGATTTTGGGTATGATTTTGATGTTTTGGGTCGGAATTGTGGATTGGGTTATGTTTATTTATGGTTAATGATGTTTATTCATGCTTCATTTCAAGTTATAAGTTCCTACAAATCGATTTGGGTTGGTTTGGGTCGAGTTTAAGGGTTTTGGTTTAGGGTTTCAGCTGCTGCTGCTGCTCATGTTCTGGTCCAGTGAGGAGCCACTGCGGCGCAGTGGCTTGGGCCTAGCCCACTGCGGCGCAGTGGCTAGGGTCTGGTCAATGTTGGGTCAGCCCACTGCGGCGCAGTGAGCTTGGCCAAGGCTCACTGCGGCGCAGTGGTTAGATGCTGGAATTTATGCGCGCCGATTTTGAAACGTTAATAACTTTTGATCCGTAAGTCCAATCGAGTCATATGACCTATCGTTGGAATCGTAAGAGAGTCTAGTTTCTTATAGTAACACTCGTTTTATATGAACCTTCTTCCATTTCTAAAAATGTCGAGTCAAAGTGTCTTGTTCTTGCCCGTTTAAGTTGTAAAGGCGTTTAGGGTTTGAGACTTGACCTAATTGTGCTAAACCCACTTGTTTATGAGTGTATAATTGACATTACGGTATTATGATGTATATTTATAGGTTGTGGCCGTGTGGATCCTACTACTCGCTATTAATCTTTTATTAACTTGACTTAAGCTTCTTTGCCGATCAAGGTGAGTTTCGTATCTCCCTACTCACTTGAGATCCGGGCTGAAAAGTGTAAACCTGGTGTGTTTACTTGCATTTGATTGATTGATTGTTTGATTGATTGATTGTTTGATTGATTGTTTTAGTTGTTGGATTGGTGTGATGGTTCCTGTCGTGAGATTGGTTAAATTGGTTCGAGTATTGAATTGTTGAGACGATTATCATGTTTGAATGACTTAGTTTATATTTGTTAAGTATCTAGTAATAATAGGATAGATGTACATACATGAAAGTCGGTTATGCCTTCGTCGGGTTTTAGATGTGGTGGGAAGGCTGCGGGTGACCCTATATATAAGCATCTGAAACTCGAAGGAGGTAGAATCCTCTGAAGTATATGTACGTATAGTTGGTTTAAGTTGTGGTTGATGGCTTATGGTTGTCGAATGATGATTAGTGGGTTAAGATTGACGATTATTGATTTTTAGTTATGGTTCATCATATGTCGATTGACTTGGTTAATATTTTGGTTAAGTATTAATGGCTGATGTTGAGGAATGGTGATTATTGGTTTGTGATTGACGTTTATTGATTGATGACTCAGGATTGGCGAATATTGATTATTGATTCATATTCATCGTATATCGATCGTTGGCTTATGATTTATGCATTTACATTTGATTGTAAGCATTGCATACATTATTGTTGGACCCTCGGCAGGGGATTTGCCGGCATCCTGGTGCATAGATGTATGCACCCATTTTGGATGTAGTCATGACCCCGAGTATATAGACATATATAACTCGATGTTTTTGAGATACAGCCTTGTTCATGGCGATGACAGAAGGGTATCGTTGCATTGGTGACCGGCGTTCACGCATAGGATAGGCATATTGGCTTATTCATGCATTCCGACATTTGCATTGATACTCATATTATTTATGCATTCCTTATTTACACATTTACTTGTCTTGTGTAATCTTGTTGTTGGGCGATATTGTGTTATGTAGAGGCTCACTGTAAGTCATGTCTAGCCTCTATCCTTATATTGTGATTATTGATGTTGGTTCTTTATGGACCATTACTACGAACTCACCAACCTTGTGTTGACTATGCTTAGTACACTTTTCAGGTAACCAGGTTATTCAGGACGTGGAGGTTGATTGTTTGCTTACTGTTGAACCCGGACTGGACTGATATGGATCAAGGATCCATTTGCCTTATGTTGCATTGTATTTAGGATTGATAGCCTTCTTTTGTTGTCGTTTGTAAATCTGGATGTTTACTTGCTCCTGTTGTATCTCGTTACTTGTTTATCGTTTGTATGGATTCACTGAATCCTCAAATTGCATTTAGTTTGTTCTATTGTAATTCCACCTGGTGCTATGTGATTTCCGTGATATTCCGAGCTTCGGCTTGGGGTGTTACAGAATGGTGGCCCATGCGTGGTCGTAGAGAATTAGGCGGTTTGACCTAGACTACGGCTTAAGTTAAAACTCTTCATATAGCATGCATGGTTAGGAAATTCGTGTGCAATGTGAAATATGTGAATCCCCTTGTGAGTTCGTAGTTAAGACCACTTATGTGATGGCTTGAATTCAACGTGATGAATGTGGAATGGATACAATGTGGTTAATGTGTGCTTTGATTAAATTTGATTGTCATTAATATGGATTGTTGTTATTGATTGGTGCTAGTTTGATGATTTAGAGCAAAATGAAGTTATGTTATTAACTTAGTATAATATTGTGGCAACCCTAAAAGAACCCGATCAACTCTTTTATGGTCACCCAATATTATAACAGGTTAATAACATCATGGATTGCGCATGCTTGGCTTAGAGTATAATAAGGAACCGATATGCTTAATGGGAGTTGATTAGGTGGAGGGTTAGCCGTTGGTACACCCTGTATACATACCTGGTCAATAACTAGAGAGCATATCGAATTCGGATTATACTTTAAATCACTCGTGTTAGTGACTTGTTTTAGTTGCTTGTAATGAGATGTGTTTAATTCGAGTAATTGGTTTTGACGATGGTAAGTTGTTGTGAACTTAGCACGAGAAAATGATAGACAACGATTAATTGAGAACTTTGATATACTGTCCTTAGTGTAGTAATGTGAAACACGTAGGGTATGTGGTATGATAACATGATATATGACAGTTAATTGAGAATAAGTATGTGTTGGCCTTAGTAAGAAACATAGAACATGTGTAGTGTGTCGGCGTTAAAACACTAACTAATAAGACGGTTAACATGAGAAAAACTGTGAAGCTAACCCCGGGTCATAAACTCTAGAACTACTACTATTATTGGATTTAGTGGTGGAATGACATGTTGACTAGTATGATTTAGTAACATATATGTTATGCATGTGTGATGTGTATGTATGTATGTATGGCCCGTAGTGGTCAAGTTGAAATCGTAAATGCTTTTGTTGTAATTTGACTTAAACGTGTTGATAAACGGTTAGGATATGACGTGATAGATATGTTGATATGCACCCTAAGAGAGTATCGAGGTTGTAAACATCCTAACTCATATGTATTATAAACGAATGATTTTCCAACACTAATAATGTTAATCGTAATCGGTGAACAATAGGGATATGTTGCTTAATGGTATGTGAACTTAAAAACGTATGAGGCATAGTTAAACTTGATTGCATGCGGGTTAGGGGATAACTGGTAATGCACGTGTAAAAGGTATTAGTAGACGGGCGATTGTAAGAATGAAGTTAACAAGTTAGTTTTATTGTATGATGTATTGACATGATCACATGAATTAAAGGTAACCAATGGTAATGAACTTAACATGATAAAATAATGAATAACAATTTCATAGGATTCTAACACTCTTACCTTAGTATAATAACATGAAATGAGTATGTTATATGGTATGAGAGCATTAACTACTTGTGTGACTAATATGTGAGCATTGTGAGGCTAACTTTCGGGTCAACGCGTTACTTACCTTGTAGAAAATGGTGAGATCAAGAAGGAATACGACTAGCCATAGCGATGAGCCGGATTTAGCAACCGTGATTGCCCAAGCCGTGGTAAACGCCATACCTACTATCGTAGCCCAAGTCACAGCAAGCCTCCAAGGAAACAATGAGACGCGTGGAACTAGAATGAATTTGGGTGACGAGAAGGTGTCGGGTAGGGCCTCCTCAAAAAGGAAAGAAATCGGAGAACCTAGTGAGGCAAGGAAAGCGGGCAGGTGTGACCCCAATGGTCATAATAAGGGTAGATTCAGGACGGCGATGGGCCCGGTGAGGAAAGCTTATGTTGGACCTCATCCGTTATGTGAAAGATGCAAAAATCACCACCCCATCAACTTTCAATGTCGGGCGTGTTTTAATTGCAACCAAGTTGGCCACATGTTCAATAATTGTAGAGCCCCGAGAACGGGCCCAACGAACGTGGCTCCTATTCATGTCGTCCCTCCCCAAGGTAATCAATAGAAAGGCGAGTGTTTCGGATGTGGTAGTCGTGCACACTACGTGAAAGATTGTCCAAAATGGATTGGACAACAAACTGAAGTAGCAGAGCCGGTAAGGAAAACTTACTTAGGATCTCACCCCTTGTGTGGAAGGTGTAATCGCCATCACTCTCCCACTATCCAATGTGGGACTTGCTTTAATTGTAATCGGCGCGGGCACTTAGCTGGGATTTGTAGAGCACCGAAAGCGACACCATTGAATGTAACGCCTCTTCAAACCATCTATCCCCAAGCTGACCACCCTCGGAGCCATCAAGGTGTTTGTTTTGCGTGTGGTAGCCCCGATCACTACAGAGATGCTTGTCCTAGACGGACTGAACCACAAGCCCAAGTGGCGGTTCCTCCCGATCAACTACAAATAGTCGTTTATAACCAAAGCCGTGGCCAACAAGACCATCAAGTTCAACCTCGTAGCCGAGCTTTTGCAGAGAATGGCAAAGGAGACCAAAGTGATCCTAACGTTGGTTAAGGTACATTTCTCCTAATGGTTGTTATGTTACTACACTATTCGATATCGAAACCGACTATGAATCTCGTTTACTCTAACGTTGCTCCTTGAGTTACATTCGTTCGTGTGTTTTGAAATCATATGTTTGCAATTTGACTGTTTAGGGACTCACTAACTAAATTTATTCAAATATCCCGTGTATCTATTCCGACTCTAAAAGACGACAAAACCCCTCATTTACTTGGTGCCGATGATCTAAAGATTCTTGGCGAAAAAGTGAGTGTAATCTGGATGCCACCGGGTAAGACAATTCTAAAGTTGCGTAGTAAGGGTTACTAGTGTAAAATATCTAACGGTAGGATTCTTAGGGCCCCGTGTAAGTCTTCCAACTCAGGCGTCCTTAGAGCTACCGCCTCAAGAGTCTGAAAAACTAACGTTGTCCTTGTTAATCTTGAGTTCCCCGAACGCTTTTCCGGGTGACTTATCGGGCTTGTCCCATCTCGATAACTTAAATTTCGTTTATGCTCAACTTCCCAACATCGCGCGCGTAGTCAAAGCCCTTATAGACTTCTGAGACGTGAGTAAGCATGTAGTGAAAGACGGGAGAGAGATTGGAAGAAAAACGAAGTGGAATGGACTTCGCCGTGAAGTCGCCGACGACAAGAAGTAATCATGATATGCCGAAACCGGTAAAATGTGACAACTGGGCACATTAGTATGTAGAAGAAATGGGTTAGGTGCACGAGGATTCGATTTCTGTCCTTCCAGATAAAGGGAGTCGCTTAACTCCAATTCAGGGAGCCATCCAATGAACAACGGGCACTCAAACCGACTTGAGACTTGATCACATGTGAAGATAATGTACTTATAACTATGACAACAATCCTGTGCAATGACGGTTGTTACGCGAGTATTCGAATGTCACGGGCCGAGGAGCTAAGTAGTAGAGATGTTATTCTCCACTGGGACAAACCAAGAAGCAAGGAAAGCCAAAGTAACGGGTCAGGATTTCTAATAAGAACGACAAGAACAACTTCTCAAGCTAAGAGGATAGCCCAGCTAGCTCACATGCTAAGTAAGGAGTATGCCGATGTGAGGCTGAGACCGTTAGAGTTGAAAGTGGGTGACTTTGTACGTTTGAAAGTATCACCGTGGAAAGGCGTCATCCGATTCGCGAAGCGAGGCAAACTCAGGCCGAGGTATAACTGTTCTTTCAAGATCCTCGAAGAGGGTTGGAAAAGTTGCTTATCGAATAGAATTACCACAAGAGCTTAGCGGTGTACATGATGTGTTTCATATTGCAACCTACGCGAGTGTTTGGCGGACCCTACATATCATGTGCCTATGGACGAGATTAGGGTTTTCTTGAATTTCGGGACGAAATTCTTTCAACGGGGGAATAATGTAACATCCGTGAATTTTGACCATTTGACTTTACGTGCAATTTGACTAACAATTTAAGTTAATGAAATATTTGGGTCGTTTTGTGACTGAATGATAATGTGGTGTGTTAGTCGAGTCGTTAATATGTTTGTTTGGCGTTTAATTGCGTAATCGATTGTAAATTGGCTAATGATGAGAAGCGGGTCGGCCCGTGGGTAGTCCATGACCCACCAGCCACTTTTGACCCATGCTCCTCCTTATCCTTTCCTCCTCCCTTTCATTCTCTTATCTCTCTATCTCTTTCTCTCTCTTTTCTCTTCCAAGACCCACACACAAACACACATCTCTCTCTCTCTAGATTTCTATCTCATATATTGGGAATTAAGCAAGATTTTGTTCGGGGTTTTCATCATCAACCTCATCTTAACAACATATCAAAAATTTGGGTTTCAAAGTGCAAGATTTCTAGCCATTTCGGGTCAAATTCGGGTTAGAGACTAGGTGAAGGTTTTGGTAAGTCAAATTCATCCCATTTACTTCTATTTATGTTTGTTTATGCATTTCTAGTCATCTTGAACGATTTCAAGTCTTGAATCGAGTCGAAAGGCGATTTAGGTCAACTAGGGTTTCAATTAGGGTTTGGAGATTTTGGGTATGATTTTGATGTTTTGGGTCGGAATTGTGGATTGGGTTATGTTTATTTATGGTTAATGATGTTTATTCATGCTTCATTTCAAGTTATAAGTTCCTACAAATCGATTTGGGTTGGTTTGGGTCGAGTTTAAGGGTTTTGGTTTAGGGTTTCAGCTGCTGCTGCTGCTGCTCATGTTCTGGTCCAGTGAGAAGCCACTGCGGCGCAGTGGCTTGGGCCTAGCCCACTGCGGCGCAGTGGCTAGGGTCTGGTCAATGTTGGGTCAGCCCACTGCGGCGCAGTGAGCTTGGCCAAGGCTCACTGCGGCGCAGTGGTTAGATGCTGGAATTTATGCGCGCCGATTTTGAAACGTTAATAACTTTTGATCCGTAAGTCCAATCGAGTCATATGACCTATCGTTGGAATCGTAAGAGAGTCTAGTTTCTTATAGTAACACTCGTTTTATATGAACCTTCTTCCATTTCTAAAAATGTCGAGTCAAAGTGTCTTGTTCTTGCCCGTTTAAGTTGTAAAGGCGTTTAGGGTTTGAGACTTGACCTAATTGTGCTAAACCCACTTGTTTATGAGTGTATAATTGACATTACGGTATTATGATGTATATTTATAGGTTGTGGCCGTGTGGATCCTACTACTCGCTATTAATCTTTTATTAACTTGACTTAAGCTTCTTTGCCGATCAAGGTGAGTTTCGTATCTCCCTACTCACTTGAGATCCGGGCTGAAAAGTGTAAACCTGGTGTGTTTACTTGCATTTGATTGATTGATTGATTGTTTGGTTGATTGATTGTTTGATTGATTGTTTTAGTTGTTGGATTGGTGTGATGGTTCCTGTCGTGAGATTGGTTAAATTGGTTCGAGTATTGAATTGTTGAGACGATTATCATGTTTGAATGACTTAGTTTATATTTGTTAAGTATCTAGTAATAATAGGATAGATGTACATACATGAAAGTCGGTTATGCCTTCGTCGGGTTTTAGATGTGGTGGGAAGGCTGCGGGTGACCCTATATATAAGCATCTGAAACTCGAAGGAAGTAGAATCCTCTGAAGTATATGTACGTATAGTTGGTTTAAGTTGTGGTTGATGGCTTATGGTTGTCGAATGATGATTAGTGGGTTAAGATTGACGATTATTGATTTTTAGTTATGGTTCATCATATGTCGATTGACTTGGTTAATATTTTGGTTAAGTATTAATGGCTGATGTTGAGGAATGGTGATTATTGGTTTGTGATTGACGTTTATTGATTGATGACTCAGGATTGGCGAATATTGATTATTGATTCATATTCATCGTATATCGATCGTTGGCTTATGATTTATGCATTTACATTTGATTGTAAGCATTGCATACATTATTGTTGGACCCTCGGCAGGGGATTTGCCGGCATCCTGGTGCATAGATGTATGCACCCATTTTGGATGTAGTCATGACCCCGAGTATATAGACATATATAACTCGATGTTTTTGAGATACAGCCTTGTTCATGGCGATGACAGAAGGGTATCGTTGCATTGGTGACCGGCGTTCACGCATAGGATAGGCATATTGGCTTATTCATGCATTCCGACATTTGCATTGATACTCATATTATTTATGCATTCCTTATTTACACATTTACTTGTCTTGTGTAATCTTGTTGTTGGGCGATATTGTGTTATGTAGAGGCTCACTGTAAGTCATGTCTAGCCTCTATCCTTATATTGTGATTATTGATGTTGGTTCTTTATGGACCATTACTACGAACTCACCAACCTTGTGTTGACTATGCTTAGTACACTTTTCAGGTAACCAGGTTATTCAGGACGTGGAGGTTGATTGTTTGCTTACTGTTGAACCCGGACTGGACTGATATGGATCAAGGATCCATTTGCCTTATGTTGCATTGTATTTAGGATTGATAGCCTTCTTTTGTTGTCGTTTGTAAATCTGGATGTTTACTTGCTCCTGTTGTATCTCGTTACTTGTTTATCGTTTGTATGGATTCACTGAATCCTCAAATTGCATTTAGTTTGTTCTATTGTAATTCCACCTGGTGCTATGTGATTTCCGTGATATTCCGAGCCTCGGCTTGGGGTGTTACAGACATGATCATCTCCGACCACCACCATGATCCTCCGGCGACGGCGACCATCTCCGGCGAGACTTACACATGTGTAAGTACAACTTTTTTAGCAAGGGCTTCGCCCGTACCGTAGCAAACCGTCACCATCTCTTGGATCGCCGCCCATCAAATCCATACGATTCCCATATGCGTCCCTTGACGGTCAGTTTAGAACGGATAAGGGCCTCTGGCCCGTACCGTATCCACCCGAAAACGAACCTGATTCTCGCCGGAAAGTTAACTTACACATGTGTAAGTTGTACTTACACATGTGTAAGTCTCGCCGGAGATGGTCGCCGTCGCCGGAGGATCATGGTGGTGGTCGGAGATGATCATGGTGGTGGTGGTGGTAGGAAAGGAAGAAGAAGGAAGAAAAGGAGGAAAAACCTTGTACTTTTTGTACTTTTTTTTCCCTTGTACTCAAAATAACCCACCCATATATATATATATAGTCAATATATTATATATATATATATATATATTGCCGGTAGAGCTGAGATAAAAAAATAAAATGAACTTCTAATCCTAACCATCGAAAATAAGATTAACTTTTAATCTTGATCATTCAAATTAAAAGTCAACCTTTAAAAGTCAAATTTGCTGGCAAAACTCGATCATAATGGTGGCTTTTGAAATATTTGTTACATTTATTTTCTTTTCTTTTTATATTTTTTTGTATCTTGATTGTTATTATAAATGTGTTTATTTTTGTATGTAAATTTTTGTGTAAGATTTATGGTAAAATCATGTATTAATTGTCAGTATAAAAAAACGTTATTTAAGTTTTATATTTAAAAGTTTTCAACATTAACATGAATATAAAGTAAAATGTGGATGTTGTAATGTTGATTTATAAATATGATAAAGCTAATTTGAATATATCTAATTGTTTAATTTAATTTATAGAACCATATACGACCTAAACAATTGTGTTTTAAAATTGTTTTGCTTACAAAAGTTAAAGATAATAAATATGGTAAATATAATTGTCAAAGATAATAAACGTGGGAAATATAATTGATATATACTTGCTATAAAAGTCTTCAGTTAATATAAAAAAACACACGATTTCATCAACACATGTTCACATTTTTATACCAAAAATAAAAACATCGCATTACAAACACACTCACAATTAATTACATATTTTTGTAAACTTTTTGGAGATTTAAGTTATGTCATTACAAGAGAAAGTATATGTGCGTTGCGGCGGTGAGATGGTGGAGGTGATAGGTCATAGACTGTGATAGGTCATAGGAGGTGATAGGTCATAGAATGTGATATGTCATAGAGTGTGATAGCCAAATGCCTTAGCCGTACGGGCTCCGCCCTCGGATTTAAAAATTCGTCGAAAGTATATCGAATGACCTCTCTAATGAAAGAGCATAAAATTTTAAAAACACCCATATAATTTTTATAATTTATCGATCTACGGTTTTTGAGATAAAAGATTTTGAATGAATTAGAGGAATAAAATGATTTATGGAGGAGAGAGAAAAAAAATGAGTGGTTGAGATTTGAGGAGAGAGATAAAAATGAATGGTTGAGATTTCTAAGGGTATTATAGTTATTTTAGGTAAATATATTTATTAGTGAACAAATAATAGGAGCATTATAGGGTTTTCAAAAACTTAGTTGAAAAGTTAAAAAATTTGACGGGAACAAATATTTTATAATGTAGTAGAGATAGAGATATAGATAAATGAGACATGCTTTCCATTTCAAAGTATCACCATTTAGAAACAACAAGATGAGAAGGATCTTATATGTTTACATTCATGTTTCACCATATTCTCTAAATCTGGTTTTGTTATAAGATATATATATATATAGGGTAACACTCCGGTAAGAACACTCTTAAATAAGAACGGTGAGAACACTTAAAAACATCATTTTGATGCATTAAAAGTCCATAAAACTAACATAGTGCATAACTAATTATCATTATTTAAGTGTTTAACAACACATTGATCCGTCAAAATCAAAAAAATCACGTTTTTTGTTGGATGCATCATTTTGATGAATATGCATCCAAGATGGATGCACAAAACAAAAAAACATGATTTTCTCGATTTTGACAGACCAATGTGTTGTTAAACACTTAAATAATGATAATTAGTTATACACTATGTTAGTTTTATGGACTTTTAATGCATCAAAATGTAGTTTTTAAGTGTTTTCACCGTGTTCTTATTTTAAGAGTGTTCTTATTTGATTATCCCCTATATATAGGGTAACACTTGGTAAGAACACTCCTTAAAATCTTAATTTTCTAGTTTTTTTTTAACCCCCCCCCAATATGAGGCATATATATATAATATATATATATATATATAATATATATATATAATATTAACATCGACTTTCATCTCTAATTAAATTTTTTAAGGATTTTAAACCATCAATCACTTTCATGACAAGAAAAAGATACTTGCAATTTATTTAACGGCAAACATCACCTTTGATAAGATTCTCGATTCTAAAATAGAGGTTATCTACATTTTGTGAACTTTTAAGTATATATTTATTGTTTGTTGGCCAGTAAAAAAATCGGGTTGGGGTTAATTGGGTTGGTGGATTTATTTTAGGTCATATGGGTTGGTGGGTTAACGAATTGATATCGGGTCATATAGGTTGAGGGTTGTCGGGTGGAATGGCTTGGTGGGTTCACCTATTAAATAAATTATATAAATATAATATATTTTCAGGTTGATGTATACATGTTAATCCAAAATATGAACCCGAACCTGACCTAAAAAAATCATATTGGCGGGTTGATGGGTGAACGGGTCGATATTTCACAACCCTAACTCGGTTTTACCGGGTCGAATTTCAGGGCGGGTCAAGTATCGATAACATGAATATATATCAAATTCGAAGTGTTAAGAGTTGTTTTAACATTATCTTTGATTACATATTAAACTTTATCTTGATGTACTATAAGACGTATATCTTAATGTGCGATACATGTATAAGTTTATTTTGTAACCCGGTCACCGACCGGGTATTAACTTGTGTTCAATATTAATAGGTTCTATTTTTCACTTGAGATTCAGACATTTTGAACATCCTCAGAGGGACTTGGTGTGTAATTTCTAGTCTTAAATTTAGATCACGAAATACCTAGCTATCTACTACACACTTGCGGGCAGTGTACCCGTTCGTATGTAATATAGTGACTTGGTAAGTACGAGGTCGAACACAAGGACTTTGTAAGCAATTGTTGAAATAAAGTGATCCAGAAAAGAAGGGAGTTTTTATGGCCGAATTGCCACGTTGCACAAGTTAGTAAAAGAAGTTAGTAATCCCGTAGGATTAATCGCAAGATAAAGGATTTTTGTTGAATTGAACAATACTTTTAAAAGGACACCTACTTGGATCAGCTCACATGCCAATCATCGGGTCTAAACATCACTTGCATTTGTTGAACGACTCAAAAGATAGGCAAGACGAACTTCCGTTATACTTGCCACTTCGATTGCTCTAAATATAGTTATCGCTACCGCGTTTAATTTCTATTCAAAACAATTAAGCATTAAGATCCTGAGTTGATTTTTACGATTTAACCTTTAAAAGCTTTCTTCCGAACTGCTTATTCACCTAATCAGATTCCTCTATCATAAGTGTTTACACATTCAAAGTGAGTTTAATTGTTTAAAATCTTTATCGTTAGTTTCTTCCGAACTCCAACGACTTTAGGTTAATTATAGACCGACTAACCTTTTCATAAACCAATTGACAATGACATAGATTTCTTCCGAACTTCTATTTACAATTATCAATCAATAAATATAAAAGATAAAAACAATATTTAAACTCAAATAAACATGGATCTTTGATTAAACATAAAAACCTTGTTCAACAATCACAAGGAACATCAATCGACCCTATGACATGTTCACTACCCAAGCGGGTGCAAATAGATTTAGCTACTCATAATGAAAAGAGAAAAACAATCAATAATATATGAAGACATAATGTACCGATTGAAGAAAAAAAATCCAAAGAGTGCTAGAATCGTTAATGAATTGAAGAAATAAATCCGGATGTTTCTATGATCTTTAGAGGTGTTTGATCTGATGAAAATAGCCTCCAAAAACCCTAAAAAGCTCTGGAAAGTCGAGAATAGAGGCTAGGGTTTTCCAATGCTTCGTATTTATAGGTGTAGCAAAATTCCTTTTCTGGTCGTGCAGTGATCTCGACGAGGGCAAGAATCCCCTCGCCGAGATCAGTTGTTAGCCCTTTTCCTTCTATTCCATTCTGCCTTTCAATCTCGACTAGGGCAAGAATCCCATCGCCGAGATCATGCTCCAGATTAGACAAAAGTCTTGTTTCTTCCTCCAATCTTCCTTGCAATCAAATGTGAGCCTAAACGAACCTTTAAAACAACGTTTCACGCTGATTTAATGTAATGTACCTGCTATAATCCTGAAAGCACTAGCACATACCATAAAGAACCAAATACACGCATAAAACGACTCTAAATAAGCTCAAAACGTACAATAATTATGTGGGAAATATGTATAAAATGAGTCATATCAAATCCCCCCACACTTAAGCCTTGCTTGTCCTCAAGCAATTCCAAACTTCAAAACTTTAATCACCTTGGTACATCCGTGAAAAATACATTTCAGTAATAAAAAAGAAGCTTAACCATAAATGAAATGAGACGATTAGGCAGTTTTAATCTTAAATGAAAACCGGAATGTTTGACAATACTTGACTGATACACAAGCCTTAATAACACGACTAAGCACAAATGAAACGAATTAGTGATATCTCGCCTATCCTACTCCAACTAACTTACTTTTGGGGTTGAATATTTGAACAATCACTCAATGCCAAGTCGTGATGCATAATCTTTTAACCATAGGCTTGTACTAGGTTCGTTCCTTCATCGCCAAGGCGCAAACACCCTATAACGTCTATCAGAAGTGGACTTTAAGGGTTGTAATGTATTCTGAGGCTTACAGGGTATTTAAGTAGGGTATGGAAATTTGGGTAAACAATTGGTGTTAAAAGGAAATAACACAACATTTAACAAAGTTTTCACATATAGTCTAGTCCATAAACAATCCCATGTCATTAGTTGCCAACGGTCCAAAACCTAAGAAATCTTCCCGACAATACTCCCCAATAGAACGATCAACAACCGACACCATTATGGTGTATGACAATCAAACAACTCCATCCTCCGAAACTACCCATGTTGGCTTAAATAAACATGCCAACCTAAATATGATAACCGATAAATATGACATTATAATCCTTTCGTTGGTTATAAAGATGTACCAACTCAACTCAATAATTTGAATATACAATGAAGCTTTTGTTGGTGTAATTAATGAACCAACTTACAAAAAAAAATTGATTTGACAAAAGAGATAAATACCAACTGACAGCCCAAGCTCGTTTTTTTTTCATTTTTTTTTCTCTTTTTTTTCTTTTTCTGTTTTTCAATTCTTTTATTCCTTTTTTTTTGTGAGCTACTTTTACTCTGACTAATTGGTATTCTCTTAAATAATGTTGAAACAGTGACAAATCATTTAATAACATGCTAATATGAATAATCTAGACTCGATCCAAAATTATGACACTATCAAACTACCCCCATTAAATGAGAATATCCCAATTCGACATAACAAAACCAAACCCAAACCATCCACTAGCATAGGCAACCAATGACCCACCAGGACTTCGACTATCGGTATGGCAAGGAAAGGTGAATATTTAGGTGGATTTAATAACAAAGAATAAGCTAATGACAACATGTTTTCTATTGTTTCTTTCACTAAAAGTGAGTGCAACATAAGGGTTTTAAACGGGTGGTTCACTAACCAGTGTAGTTAGCTACTAAGCACATTACAAAACATGCACATAACAAATTTTTACGAAACAAGGGGTGAAATATACAAAGAACAAAGGTTTTAATCCTAATTTGCCTCTTCTCATCTAGAAAAACACGGAACGATCAACCAGGACAAGTTCTAGAATCAACGCAATCACCGGCACACTCATAGCAAATGAAATAATCCGGAAATGGAAAATCAACCTCAAACTTGCACATCATAGTTCAGAGCTCTAAAAGAGACCCTTACTTCCGGATAAATCCAAAAGCCTAAGAGAGGGACAAATTTACAAGGCTAATAATTCCAAAACCGTACACCTATCATACTAAAATGAAGCAATAATCTCACAATTTGGGTGTTTTGGTGCTTTGAGCGTGCTAGCAATGTTATTAATTCAGAAGGGATGCCATGTTAATAAGTCAAAACACATTCCACATATTAAAATTTGTACCAAGGGTATAGTCAAATTGGTAATTAATATCTATAATTAAGTGACAAAAGCAGTTAACTACAAGAACAAGCATGCAAAAGTTTCAAATTTACCCGACTTTTTCCTATTTACCACCCCCCCCCACACACACACACACTTAAGTTGGACAATGCCCTCAATGTCCAATAAACTAAGGCAAACTATGGGAAATAGGGGAAAGTAAACAAAAATAAAATCAAGAACAAGAAAAACTTGCCGGGTGTGACGAGTGTTCCATGCTTGAATGATGCCAACAAGAATATAGCGCTGAACTTACTGCCAGCATATGCATATGACAAACTTGCTATTCAACATGAACACACGATTAACGGGCAACAGATTATATAAAGAAGCATGCAAATCACTATCCCTACTTATATGAAATGTAAATGAAAGGAAAGAAAAATACCAAGTCTCATCACAACGTAGGGTGGATACAAGCTAAACAAAGAAAAATAAAGTACTGAAATGAAAATAGTTCAAACAAATAAAAATAAAAGCCATCATAAACATGCAGACGGCAATAACAGCTCCAACTTCCGACACTCACTGCTGCATGGAATCTCCAACAGCTGGCTCAGCATGTCCACTACTCGGACCTCCAGCTCCTGAACTGCTATCATCACCTGGAAAAGAAGTAATACCCAAATGACTAGATATATACCTCAACTGTCGTAGTATAGTCGTCTGCTGCTGTAGGATCTGTGTCTGGGATGTCACAATCTCGCCCACCTGACGACCCAAATCAGCTAAATCACGAGTACAACCCTGAACAACACCCGTAGGCTGGTTTCGACCATCCCCCGACTCTTCTTCGTCTGAACCATCCTCATCATCAGACTCACTCTCCGGCTCAACTACCTCGATCTTCCTCCTCTTCGCCCTAACTGGTGGTGGTGGAGCCTCATCATCCCCTAAAAACCAAGTCTTATCTGCTGACAATATCTTAAAACGCACAAAATCAGGCTTACCAACCGAAGGGGAGGGAAGGCAAGAGGGTGAAGGTTTGGGAAAGGAAGCGGGACGAAGGGGGACCACAAAATCAGGCTTACCAACCGTCTTACAAGTCACCTCACGTCCCCTATGCTTCTTATCCTCAATCTGGTTTGTCAAACCCAATCTCTCCATAATCTTCCCTATAAACTGACCACACACTAGCTTCTTTTCATTGTGTGAAGACATGTGTAATGCTAGAATGTATGGTGCCAGCACGAAGTTCTGTGCAGAATCCCCTGTAAAATGCCTCAAGATCCACAAATCATCAGTAAAAACTTTATCGGTAGAGCTCCCACGAGTAAAGAAAGAATAAGAAAGCATCTTGTGCAAAACCCGTAAGCTCTTGGATCGAATATCAACAGCCTTGACATCACCACTAACATACTTTGTTTTTCCAGAAATACTATGACAATATTGGGGAAATGTTAGTTTGTCCCCTATGACTCGCGTCCTGTCATACTTACCCCTACTCAAGAATTTTTGAATCCATGATTGCTCCAATTCCTCTTTAGTCAACATACCTGTAAGATAAGCGAACCCCAAAATAGTGCAATGTCGCTGCTTACCTCCTAACCTGAAATGGATCAGCTGCTCGGTTGTGATATGATAAGGCTTAGCAAGCACGTCAACCTTAAGTGTAGAGAAGAACTCAAGACACCATTCCCTATAAGTTGAATTGTTCAACTTAAAAATCCGTTCCCACATAGGAACGGGATCACTACTCTGGGTGCTCACCATACTAGCAATTTCTTCCAATGCTCCTGATGCGTAAATCACGCGACAAACGACAGCGGAAGACTATTTTTGGTATTTTCTGGATTTTATATGAAACAAACAACTAAACAAGACAATAAAGTAAAATGATAGATAAAAAGAATCCACCACCAAGACTCGTAAAGGCTAAGCCACCGGAATCAAGGATAAAGGAAACACTCCGCCCACCACTACAATCGATAAAGGTCTAGCCACCACGACTATAGATAAAGGAAACCGAAGATTTAAAAGACCTCACCACAATATTTGATAAAGAACGAGTCACCACAAATATTGATAAAGGGTCACTCCTAACCACCAAGATCAAAGATCTATAAAGGTAAAAGAAGATTTGTAAGAAATAGAGGCTGCTCTATTAATTTTCATTCAACATCAACTGACTTACAAATGAGAGATAAAACTCTATTTATAGCCATGTGCTCTACCTAGGAATTAACGATGAAATAATAAAATAATACATAAAAGCTGTCATGTGCAAGCCACTAACTAGTTTGGACCAATAAGACATGGACACGTAATCTTCTAGAAACATTCCCCTGCAAGTGGTCCCATAATATTGTTAGAAACGTCACACGCGCCTTCCTTAACAACTGTCATTCTTCTTTATTCTTGGGCCCACAAACAACTTCAGTTAAAAACAAACTTTATTATAGACAACTGGAGCATTTATCTGGAGCACTTCACTGGCGGCCTTCAGTATCCACTACTGGAGCCCTTCAGAATTGATTTTCACTGGTGCTCGTCAGATGCAACTGGAGCTCGTCAGATGCCACTGGTGATAATTCCCATTGGAGCAAGGTCACTACTGGAGACTGAGTTGTTTCAGTAAAAAGATGGTTAAAATGTGATACAGCTGGCAAAATTAACATTGCTTGTTCAGACTGCATGGTTCGTTCAGATTCCTTCTTCAGTTTAGTCAACTGCTTTTCTCCAGATTCCTCCAGCTCAGCTTCAGTCAAACTTGGTTCATTGAATCTGGACATTCCCGCATCATTCTCCCCCTCTAAAAAGAGACTTGTCCTCAAGTCTTCGAGATACTCATCCTCCAGGTAGGGCATCAGATCACCAACATTGAATGTACTAGAGACTGACATATCTCCAGGAAGTTCAACTTTGTAAGCATTTTCTCCAGGAAGTTCAACTTTGTAAGCATTTTCTCCATATCTCTCCAGAATCTTGAATGGACCGTCAGCTCTGGGCATCAGTTTGCTTTTTCTCTTTGCTGGAAATCTTTCCTTTCTGAGATGCACCCAAACAAGATCACCTGGTGAAAAACTGGGCTGCTTCCTGTTCTTGTTTGCCTTGGCCTTGTAACTGGCAATTGCTTTCTCAATTCTGGTCTTCACTTGTTCATGAATCTTCTTGATTTCTTTTGCTCTGGTCTCTGCTTCAACACTTGCCTTTGGTTCAATCGAAAAAGGAATTAAATCAATAGGAGTCAGTGGATTGACACCATAACAAACTTCAAATGGGGATTTACTGGTGGAATAATTTGGAGCTCTATTGAAGGCAAACTCAGCATGAGCAAGCTTCAGATCCCAATCCTTCAGCGTCTTCTTCACCAGTGTTCTCAATAACATACCAATTGTTCTGTTCGTGACTTCAGTCTGTCCATCAGTCTGAGGATGGTGAGACGTACTGAACATCAATCTGGTACCCCTCAGTCTCCATAGAGTCTTCCAGAAATAGCTTAAAAACTTCACATCTCGATCAGAAACAATGGATTTAGGAATTCCATGTAATCTGACAATCTCCTTAAAGAACAAATTCGCTACAGTTGAAGCATCATTTGTTGTATTACAAGCAACAAAATGAGCCATTTTTGAGAATCTATCAACAACAACCATTATAGAATCTTTTCCCCTCTGGGTTCTGGGCAGTGCAACAATAAAGTCCATACTGAGATCTTCCCAAGGTTGGTTTGGAACTGGAAGAAGAGTGTACAAACCTTTGTGAAATGTTGTCTTTGCCTGGTGACAAGTTGGACAGCGACTGATAATACTCTGGACGTCCTTCAGTAGACTTGGCCAGTAGAAGTGTTCAGTCAGAATCTCTCCAGTTTTGTTGATTCCAAAATGTCCAGCTAGACCTCCTCCATGTGCTTCCCTTATTAATAAATCTCTTATTGAACCCCTTGGAATGCACAACTTACCATTCTTGAATAAGAAACCATCTTGAACAGTGAATGGTCCTTTCAGATTAGCTTCAGTAACTTTTTCAGAAAAATCTGGATCAGCAGCATATAACTCCTTTATGAAAGAAAATCTAAGTACTCTTGCTTCCAGAACTGATAATAAAGAATATCTTCGTGATAGTGCATCAGCAACAACATTGCAAACTCCAGCCTTGTGCTTTGAAACAAATGAATAAGACTGCAAGAACTCTACCCACTTTGCATGTCTGGCATTAAGCTTGTGCTGACCATTTATAAACTTTAGTGCTTCATGATCAGAAAACAATACAAACTGTTTCAGTTTCAGATAATGTGACCAGTGAGTGATAGCACGAATAATTGCATAGAATTCTTTGTCATAAGTACTATACTTCAGTTTAGATCCATTCAGTTTCTCACTGAAGTATGCGACTGGACGACCACTTTGCACCAGTACTGCACCAATACCTACACCACTTGCATCACATTCAAGTTCAAATAACATGTCGAAATCTGGCAAAGATAGAACTGGAGCTGAACTGAGCTTCTCCTTTAGTGATTCAAACGCCAGTTGAGCTGAACTTGGCCAGTTGAACACACCTTTCTTCAGACAGTCGGTAATTGGAGCTACAACTGTAGAGAAATTCTTGATAAATCTTCTATAAAATGATGCTAGTCCATGAAAACTTCTAACTTCAGTGATGGTTGTAGGAGCTGGCCATGACTTGATAGCATCAACCTTCGAAGGATCCATAGAAATTCCATCCTTGGACACAACATACCCAGAAATATAACACTGTCCACCATAAAATCACATTTCTCCAGTTTTCCATACAACTGGTGTCTTCTTAGCAGTTCAAATACTTTCTTCAGATGACCAACATGTTCAGCTTCAGATTTAGAGTACACCAGAATATCATCAAAGTAAACCACAACAAACTGACCTATAAGTGGCCTCAGAACTTCATTCATTAGCCTCATGAAAGTACTTGGGGCATTTGATAAGCTAAAAGGCATCACTAACCATTCATACAAACCTCCCTTGATTTTGAAAGCAGTCTTCCATTCATCTCCATCCTTCATTCTTATCTGGTGATAACCACTTCTGAGATCAATCTTTGAAAACACTCTGGAGCCATGTAACTCATCAAGCATATCATCCAATCTGGGAATAGGATATCTATACTTAATAGTTATATTGTTGATGGCTTTGCTGTCAACACACATTCTCATCGTTCCATCTTTCTTTGGGACCAGTAGAGCAGGAACTGAACAAGGACTCATGCTTGCTCTGACATAACCCTTCTCGACCAGTTCATCTACTTGTCTTTGCAATTCTTTGGCTTCATTAGGAGAACAACGATAAGCAGCTTTGTTTGGAAGAACTGAGCCTGGAACCAAGTCAATCTGGTGCTCAATACCTCTAACTGGAGGTAAACCTTCAGGTAGATCTTCAGGAAAAACATCTCTGAACTCCTTCAGTAATGACTTCAGTAAACTGGGAACTTCAGTGGACTTCTTCTCTTCAGATTTTTCAACGACCAGTAGCATTAGAACTGGAGAGCCTTCAGATAACTCTTCTTCAACTTCAGATTGAGATAAAAACAAAGGCTTACTGGGCTGATCCTTCTTGACTTTCATCAGTTCGGTGGGCTTCAAAGAAGTCAGTGTGACCTTCTTTCCACTTATATTTAGAGAATATGAATTCATACGACCATCATGATGAACATAATTATCAAATAACCATGGTCGACCCAACAAAATGTGACAGGCATCCATGGGAACAACATCACATATAATTTTATCTTGGTAAACTGACCCAATTGAAAAGGGAATAGTGACTTGTCGATTTACCTTTACTTCAGAACCTTCGCTTAACCATTGTAACTTGTAAGGTCTGGGATGCTTTACTGTTGGTAGTTCCAGTTTCTCTACCATGTAACTTGAAGCAGCATTTGCACAACTGCCACCATCGATGATCAGATCACATACCTTGCCTTTCACTGTGCATCTAGAGTGGAAAATATTCTCTCTCTGAGCAGTATCAGCTGTAACTTCATCAGTATGCATCACTCTCCTGACAACCAACATCTCTCCCACATCTGCTCCAACATATGATTCTTCACCTTCTTCTTCATCGTACACTGGCTCACCTTCTTCAGTGTCGACATCTGGTAAACATTCAATTTCTTTAGCAGTCAATGCTCTTTGATTAGGACACTGGGCCTGGAAGTGACCAAAGCCATGACACTTGAAACATTTTCTTCCAACTGGTTCTTTAGAAGCTCCAATTTCTTTTTCTTTCCCTCTGAAGGATTTCTGAACAGCTTCATTAAATCTGGCAACTGGTTGACTTGCACTGGCAGGAACCTTACTGAATGACTTGTACGGAACCTTCTTCTTCAGTTGTCTCTCAATCTGGATAGCCATCTTGCATGCACCTTCATACGTCCAGATAGGCTGCAACTCAATCTTCTCAGTAATGGCAGCGTTCAGACCACCAAGAAATCTGGCAATGGTGTGTTCTTCAGTCTCATTTACACCAGTTCTGGTCTTCAGATGCTCAAACTCTCTAATGTATTCCACAACTTCCTTGGCTCCTTGCTTCAGATTGTTCATCAGTAGATACTGATCTTGCTTGTATGACTGGGGAACAAACCTCTTCAGCATAACCTCCTTCAGTTTGGACCAGGTCTTGATTTTACTTTTGCCCTTGTATTCTCTTTTAGATTTCATGTTATCATACCAAGATGAAGCATATTTCTTCAGTTTAATAATGGCAACTTTGAAGCTTTTCCTATCATCATACCCTTTTATTCCCATAATCCTGTCCATCACCTGGACCCATTCAAAATACTCTTCTGGGTTAGAAGACCCATTAAAATCTGGTGGATCTATCTTAATATCCCTAGTATCATCACCCTTATGCCTCCTACGCCTTTCTCTAGGATGTGGTTCATCAGAATCACTAGAGTGCCTAGGATTACTATCAGATCTTTCACTGGGGCCTTGAGATTCAGAATCTCTTTCACCGGCAACAACATTTTCTTGATTAAATCGTAAACCACCATCTTCTAACATATGAACAACTCTACCAAGGGCTTCCTGTAGATCTTCAATCTGTCTATCTCTCCTAGCATTATTAGCTTCGTCTAAAGTCATATTTCTTCTAAACGCCATTTATAACCAACAAATAACTCACAATCAATAGACCTAAGCAAATAACTAATAGATCTAAACAAACAATCAACAGATCTAAACAAACAATAACCCAACGGACAAAAAAAGATTAAGAAACCTTTTTAAACCTGTCTCTGATACCAAATTTGATGCGTAAATCACGCGACAAACGACAGCGGAAGACTATTTTTGGTATTTTCTGGATTTTATATGAAACAAACAACTAAATAAGACAATAAAGTAAAATGATAGATAAAAAGAATCCACCACCAAGACTCGTAAAGGCTAAGCCACCGGAATCAAGGATAAAGGAAACACTCCGCCCCACCACTACAATCGATAAAGGTCTAGCCACCACGACTATAGATAAAGGAAACCAAAGATTTAAAAGACCTCACCACAATATTTGATAAAGAACGAGTCACCACAAATATTGATAAAGGGGTCACTCCTAACCACCAAGATCAAAGATCTATAAAGGTAAAAGAAGATTTGTAAGAAATAGAGGCTGCTCTATTAATTTTCATTCAACATCAACTGACTTACAAATGAGAGATAAAACTCTATTTATAGCCATGTGCTCTACCTAGGAATTAACGATGAAATAATAAAATAATACATAAAAGCTGTCATGTGCAAGCCACTAACTAGTTTGGACCAATAAGACATGGACACGTAATCTTCTAGAAACATTCCCCTGCAAGTGGTCCCATAATATTGTTAGAAACGTCACACGCGCCTTCCTTAACAACTGTCATTCTTCTTTATTCTTGGGCCCACAAACAACTTCAGTTAAAAACAAACTTTATTATAGACAACTGGAGCATTTATCTGGAGCACTTCACTGGCGGCCTTCAGTATCCACTACTGGAGCCCTTCAGAATTGATTTTCACTGGTGCTCGTCAGATGCAACTGGAGCTCGTCAGATGCCACTGGTGATAATTCCCATTGGAGCAAGGTCACTACTGGAGACTGAGTTGTTTCAGTAAAAAGATGGTTAAAATGTGATACAGCTGGCAAAATTAACATTGCTTGTTCAGACTGCATGGTTCGCTCAGATTCCTTCTTCAGTTTAGTCAACTGCTTTTCTCCAGATTCCTCCAGCTCAGCTTCAGTCAAACTTGGTTCATTGAATCTGGACATTCCCGCATCAGCTCCAAGCTCACCCAGGTACTCCCAGTCAATCACCCTTGGCTGAACCACCGGATAGTCTTGAATTTTTGATAACTTATTCAAGAAATCATTCTGATCGTTCTTGTCTGCATCCCTAAACTGAAGCCAAGGGTGTGTTTCTTTGCGCATGTTAGGTGATGCACTAGTGCGTTCAACTGGTATCACTTCATAATCTGCGGGTTTATTCCACCAAGTAAAATCAAAATTCTCCGGAAATACATAATCAATGCCCATCACCTTGCCAAGGCGTTCATCTCTTGCCTCTGTATTTTTCTTGCCCTTCTACAAAACAAAGATAAGAATAGCAATATAAGCAAACTAGAATGCACACTTATAGCAAAGTGAGGCAAAAACAACAATCACAGCCGAGTTCACTTTGTCAATATCTGAAAGCAATTCACCATAAGTAAAGCCAATCACCACTTGACTTGTATGCCATAACCATCAAGACGTGAAATTTCAGCAATTAATTAGGCTAAATGCGAATTTCAACTATGTAACAACCCAAAATAAGTCCAACAAAACCTTAAAATTAATAATCACCAAGAAATTCAAGCCCTGACTATCTTTTCTTTCAATCTCAGTCAACACAAATTATTATGACATACTATGAAATTATTATGACATAAACTCAATAAATAAGTCAATCCCCAAATTAAAATCAGTTTCACAAAGTAAGAATCACCAAATTAAAACCTAATTTTCGGAATTAATTACTATCTCAAGCAAAATCACGCAACTTATAAAAAGAATATAACATTCAAGCATCACGAACAAATCCCTTAGTTAATTCCGAAATTAAATCAAGAAAATCCGAAAATAATTAAATTAAAAAAAAATAAAAATAAAAAATATATCAGAAGAAAGAAGAAGAGAAAATAAAACTCCACCGGAGGATGAGACCTTCAAAAACTTGGTGTGTGTGGTGTGTGTGCAGGTCGCAAGGGGGAAGGAGAGGGATTTTCTCTTTTATTTAGGTTTAAAAAATAAGAGAGGAGGAGAGGGAAATAACAAAAAAGCCGTCCCTTCCTTTTCTTTTTTTTTCTGAATTTCTATATTTTGTTTTTATTATTTTTTTATAAAGGAAAAAGTAAAGAAACTAATTTCCAAAAGCCCCCTCGCCGAGATAAAAAGGCAGAAGCAAAACTTTTGGTTTATGGCTACAGGACTCCCTTGTCGAGATCAAATACCCCCCTCGGCGAGATATAAAGGCAGAAGCAAAAATACCAAGGTCACCACTTCAGCCCCTCGATGAAGCCCAAATTGCCCTCGCCAAGATTGAAACTCAGGCCCAAAAAATTTTGTTTGGTCATAACAGTGGTCTAGACAAGATCAAAAGGCCCCTCGCCGAGATTTACTTACAGCCGCCCCCACACTTAAATCTTACCTCGTGTTGAATTGACCTATCATATTACCTCCAGAGCATCCCACACCTGCAAAACTCAACTACAAACTATAAAATACGATAATTAAAACCAAAACAAAAATTAAGAATGAAAGTAAAACACACGGGTTGCCTCCCGCGAAGCGCTTAATTTATTAACGAGTCCTTAGCCTGACTCGATCACCTCTTGCTTTCACTTGTTGATGGCATAAAAGCCAATTTCGAACACCTCCGCATTTTCTTCATCCTCCTCATGGTAATGCTTCAAACGGTGTCCATTCACAATAAAATTGTTAGTTGGACCAATCAACTCCACATAACCTGACGAAAAGCTCTTCTTAACCTCATAAGGACCTGTCCATTTCGATTTAAGCTTCGGTGCCTTGAGTTTGTACTTAGATTGAAACAAAAGCACCTTGTTGCCGGCTTTAAACTCCTTTCTCTTGATCTTGCTATCATGCCAAGCTTTTGTACGATCCTTGTATAGCATGGAATTGTCATAAGCTTGCAACCTCATTTCATCCAACTCGTGCAACTGTAAAAACCTTTTCTCACCTGCCAAGATTAGATCCATATTGCAATTTTGCAAAGCCCAATAGGCTTTGTGCTCAATCTCAACCGGGAGATGACAAGTTTTACCATAAAGAAGCTTATAAGGAGTAGTACCAATGGGAGTCTTGTAGGCGGTTCGAAACGCCCACAAGGCATCATCAAGTCTCTTGGCCCAAATTTTGGGGTTATCATGCACGGTTTTTTCAAGAATTCTTTTCAACGCCCTATTCGTGTTTTCCACTTGGCCGCTTGTTTGAGGGTGATAAGAGGTAGAAAACCTATGGGTCACCCCATACCTCTTTAAAACCTTAGCAAGCTGGTGATTCGCGAAATGAGTCCCGCGATCACTTATTAAGGCCTTTGGTACACCAAATCGACTAAATAACTTTTTCAGAAATTCAATAACAACTTTAGCATCATTAGTCGGAAGGGCTTTAGCCTCGGCCCACTTGGACACATAATCAACGGCTACCAAAATATAAAGTAACTTATGTGATGGGGGAAAAGGACCTATAAAATCAATCCCCCATACATCAAAAATCTCCCAGGTTTCAGCACCATAAACACATCTCCTTATCATCACATCTGCACACATTTTAAACAAATATGGATCTTCCAAAAAATAATGCTTAATTTCAGTAAATAATTTCTTCTTTTCTTGCTTTGACATCTCCTCGAGAATCACACCTGCACTAAGGTAGTTAGCAATATCGGCATACCAAGGTCCTTCCTCAATCTGCATTAAAAACTCATCAGGAAAATCATCATTAATCTCATGCTCTTGCAACTCCTCACGGTGAGGGTTTTCGAGCCTACTTAAATGGTCGGCTGCCACATTTTCAGCCCCACTTTTATCTTTAATCTCAATATCAAATTCTTGTAAAAGTAAGACCCATCGAATTAAACGAGGCTTAACGTCTTGTTTCGAGAACAAGTACTTCAAAGCCGAGTGATCGGTGAACACAATGGTATTATTCAAGACCAAATAGGGTCTAAACTTATCAAAGGCATACACGACGACCAACAATTCTTTTTCAGTCACGGTGTAATTTTGTTGGGGCGGATTCAAGGTCTTGCTAGCATAGGAAATGGGGCGGAAATGTTTATCCTCCCTTTGGCCTAAAACGGCCCCTAAGGCAAAGTCGCTAGCATCACACATCAACTCAAAGGGTAGTGACCAATCGGGTGAAGTCATAATAGGTGCATCGGTCAATTTCTCCTTTAACAAGTTAAATGCATTTAGACACTCTTTATCAAACACAAACGAGACATCCTTTTCCAACAACTTGGTCATAGGCCGGGTGATTTTGGAAAAATCTTTAATGAACCTACGGTAAAAACCGGCATGGCCTAAAAATCTTCTAATTGATTTAACATTTGTGGGTGGAGGCAATTTAGTTATCACATCAATTTTGGCTTTATCAACCTCTAGACCCAATTTAGAAACCTTGTGTCCCAAAACAATACCCTCTTTAACCATAAAATGACATTTTTCCCAATATAAAACCAAGTGCGCCCGCTCACACATTTCTAACATCTTATCAAGACTCACAAGACAATTCTCAAATGAACTACCGAAAACCGAAAAATCATCCATGAAAACTTCCATGGAGGTTTCAATCATGTCTTGAAAAATGGCAATCATACAACGTTGAAAGGTACCGGGTGCGTTACAAAGACCAAATGGCATCCTCCTATAGGCATAAGTGCCATAGGGACAAGTAAACGTGGTCTTTTCTTGGTCTTTAGGGTCTATGGGTATTTGAAAGTACCCGGAAAACCCATCTAAAAAGCAAAAATACTCGTTTCCGGCGAGCTGTTCGAGCATTTGATCGATAAAGGGCAATGGGAAATGGCCCTTGCGGGTGGCATCATTTAATTTCCGATAATCAATACATACCCTCCACCCCGTGACAGTCCTCGTGGGAATCAATTCATTTTTATCATTCAAGACAACAGTCATCCCACCCTGTTTCGGTACACAATGTACCGGACTTACCCAAGAACTATCCGAAATGGGAAAAATGATCCCCGCATCTAACAACTTAATTATCTCCTTTTTAACAACATCTTTCATATTTGGATTTAATCTCCGTTGTCTTTGCACAACCGGTTTAACATTATCAACAAAGTTTATTGTGTGCTTACAGAATTCTGGACTTATACCCGGAATATCGGAAATTTTCCATGCAAAAGCCTTTTTATGGGCCTTCAAGAAGGTAATAAGCCTAGATTTTTCATCCTCCAACAATGAAGATGAAATGACAACGGGTAAGAAAGACGTACCTTCAAGATATGCATATTCGAGATGATCCGGCAATGGTTTGAGTTCCAAATCGGTAGGAGGACACTCGATCGATGTAAGCACCCGTGTGCTTTCACTAGCCGTGATCTCTTCAAAGGTCTCATCCTCCGGTGGAGTTTCATCAACACTCAATGCCATGATTTCTTGCACCATCTCTTCAACTAACACTTTCTCTTCTTCACTACAAGCTAGCAATGCTTGTCCATCTTCCATATCCAACATATCCATGAGCTCCTTCTCCAAAGCATCTTCTTCTTCTTCAATAACATCAATCCTGAAACAAGATTCATCACATGAGTAAGGATGCTTAAGAGCTCTATCAACATTAAAAACTACCCGGTCATCTCCGACACCTAAGGAAATCTCCTTAGCCTTAACCCGGATGATAGCATCCGCAGTCATAAGGAAGGGTCGGCCTAGAATTAGAGGCACATTAACATCCGCCTCCATCTCGAGAATAACAAAATCTACCGGGAATATCATGTGACCCACCTTGATTTGTAAATTTTCCGCTATCCCCATGGGATATTGGAATGAACGGTCTGCGAGCCTAATGCTCATGCGGGTTGGGGCCAATTCACCTAAAGACAACTTTTTATACACCGAATAAGGCATCAAATTTATACTAGCCCCTAAATCAGCTAATGCCTTGCATAAATAAGCACCAAAAGCACAAGAGATAAGAAAACTCCATGGGTCTTCCAACTTAGGACGAATCTCATTCTTAATGATAGCAGAAACCTCGGCACTCATTACAGTTGTCTTTGCTTCTTCCAACTTCTTCTTATCCGCAATGAGTTCTTTGAGAAACTTTGCATAGTTCGGCATACCTACAAGAAGATCAACTAAAGGAATGGTAATATTAACATTTTGAATCAAGTCAACAAACTTCTTGAAATTCTCCTTGATCTTCGCCTTCCTCAAGCGTTGGGGAAAAGGTATCTTCGGTTGATACGGCTGAACCGGTGGTTTCTCAACAGTAGTCTTCTCAACTTTCTTCGATGAAACGGCCGGTGTCTTCACGGCTGGGTTCGGTTCCACCTCAATCTCATCATCAACAGCTTCATCAGCTTCAACCTGTACAAGAGGAGTAACATCGTTAGGTAAAGGATTTGCAGAATCATAAGTATTACCTGCTCTTGTTGTAATTGCATTGACTTGCTCGTTACGAGCATTCGGATGGCTATACTTCTCTCCGGATCCCTGGTTATTCTGTTGAGGCTTAGGATTTTGCTGTGTGTTGCTTGGTAGTGTACCGGGCTGCCTATTGGAATTTCCTAGCCTTTCGAGCTTAGCTTCCTGTAACATCCTAAACTTTTATTTAACGGTTGACTTGAGTTTTTAAGTCAACACCTTGAGTCCGTTAAGTCTCTAGGAGATTTAATGCTTATATATGTTTAATGTGATATATGTGTGAGGCTTTGATGCCTTAATTATGTATATGTTAATGTGTTTATATGTTTAAGGATTTAATGAGATGTGTTTTAAGATGGTCTAGAGGTGCTTGAAATGTCGTATGTGTTCCCGGTAGCTAGTTTAAGCTCTAAATGTGAAGTTTAAAAGTACAAGGACTATATGTGTCATTTTGGAAACTTTTATATCTGGTTAAATGATTATGATCAATCATTATTCAATGATCTTAGTTATTTAATGATGATATGTATGATATGTATGAATGTTATGAGATGTTATGAAATGTTATGAAATGTTATGAAATGTTATGAAATGTTATGAAATGTTATGAAATGTTATGAAATGTTATGAAATGTTATGAAATGTTATGAAATGTTATGAAATGTTATGAAATGTTATGAAATGTTATGAAATGTTATGAAATGTTATGAAATGTTATGAAATGTTATGAAATGTTATGAAATGTTATGAAATGTTATGAAATGTTATGAAATGTTATGAAATGTTATGAAATGTTATGAAATGTTATGAAATGTTATGAAATGTTATGAAATGTTATGAAATGTTATGAAATGTTATGAAATGTTATGAAATGTTATGAAATGTTATGAAATGTTATGAAATGTTATGAAATGTTATGAAATGTTATGAAATGTTATGAAATGTTATGAAATGTTATGAAATGTTATGAAATGTTATGAAATGTTATGAAATGTTATGAAATGTTATGAAATGTTATGAAATGTTATGAAATGTTATGAAATGTTATGAAATGTTATGAAATGTTATGAAATGTTATGAAATGTTATGAAATGTTATGAAATGTTATGAAATGTTATGAAATGTTATGAAATGTTATGAAATGTTATGAAATGTTATGAAATGTTATGAAATGTTATGAAATGTTATGAAATGTTATGAAATGTTATGAAATGTTATGAAATGTTATGAAATGTTATGAAATGTTATGAAATGTTATGAAATGTTATGAAATGTTATGAAATGTTATGAAATGTTATGAAATGTTATGAAATGTTATGAAATGTTATGAAATGTTATGAAATGTTATGAAATGTTATGAAATGTTATGAAATGTTATGAAATGTTATGAAATGTTATGAAATGTTATGAAATGTTATGAAATGTTATGAAATGTTATGAAATGTTATGAAATGTTATGAAATGTTATGAAATGTTATGAAATGTTATGAAATGTTATGAAATGTTATGAAATGTTATGAAATGTTATGAAATGTTATGAAATGTTATGAAATGTTATGAAATGTTATGAAATGTTATGAAATGTTATGAAATGTTATGAAATGTTATGAAATGTTATGAAATGTTATGAAATGTTATGAAATGTTATGAAATGTTATGAAATGTTATGAAATGTTATGAAATGTTATGAAATGTTATGAAATGTTATGAAATGTTATGAAATGTTATGAAATGTTATGAATGTTATGAAATGTTATGAAATGTTATGAAATGTATGAAATGTATGAATGATATGAATTGAAATGATTTGATATGTAATGATATGTGATGCTTTGAGATGTTATGAAATGTTATGCAATGATATGAGATGTAATGAAATGCTATGTAATGTCTTGAGATGAATTGAAATGTGATATATGTGTGAGGCTTTGATGCCTTAATTATGTATATGTTAATGTGTTTATATGTTTAAGGATTTAATGAGATGTGTTTTAAGATGGTCTAGAGGTGCTTGAAATGTCGTATGTGTTCCCGGTAGCTAGTTTAAGCTCTAAATGTGAAGTTTAAAAGTACAAGGACTATATGTGTCATTTTGGAAACTTTTATATCTGGTAGTCTTGGGCTCGAAAATTCGTTGGCAAGTGAATGGCGCAAGCTGGATACGTGCTGAATTTTCCTTGTTTAGCACTTATGTTTGGTTGTAGCTTATAGGTTGATCTTATATTTGTTCTAGGTACCCTGGAATACTTGTCAAGCACAATAAATTGTTAAATTGGTTGTGGTTGAACTCCTTTAAGGTAAGATACACTACTTTGACACGCTGAGGGTTCAACAAAAAGTATGATTTCATATAATAACTTCCCAATTGATATCTTGATTGCTTATGGGTATTCGGGGTTACACGGGAGGTGATATGGGGCTATGTAAGTGACCAATGAGGCCTGAATTACAGTCCCCATGATATGAATTGAAATGATTTGATATGTAATGATATGTGATGCTTAGAGATGTTATGAAATGTTATGAAATGATATGAGATGTAATGAAATGCTATGTAATGTCTTGAGATGAATTGAAATGTGATATATGTTGATGATATGTGAAATGTGCATGACTACATGGCTTGTTCATCTAGTTCACTAGACTTATTAAGTTGCCATGACACGTGCACGTTTAAGGGCCCAAACGTTAAAGATGAATATGTGATGAATGTTTAGGTAATGTGGACACCTAAACTATATGTGATGTAAATCGAGCTCGTAATGATGTGATGTGATATGTGGGAAATGCTCGAGCTATTGATGTGATAAGTGTTAAGCTTAACCCGTACTTGCCCTTGCCCGGCTAAGTGCGTATATGTGGTTGCTTGGGTGGCTCCTTGCAACATAATTACGTGGTTTGAGTACCTCCGGGTGGCGTGATTACCCACCAATGTCTTTGAACATACGGAATACTCCGGGATTGGCTTGCCATTCCTTAACGACATTGATGTACAGCCGTAAGGTTTGTCCATCTAGTCGGGTGTGATTTATGTCACACTTAATGAGATGTATATGTTATATGATATGCGTGACTTATGTCACATTTGCAAAGATGATATGTGAAAGGATATGTAAAGATGACTAGGCACATTTAGGATGACCCATCCTAATATGATGATGTTGATGCTATGATATGTATGTGAGATGACATGATTGATGTGTTATGTGCCTTAACGATTCTAATGACTTTTCGATAATGTTTTAATCGGACAAATGTTTTATGAATGATGTGTTATCTTACTTAGCTAATTCGTTAGCTAACACTTGCTCTTTTAAAATGTGTTGTTCCCTCAGGTCCAACATTAGTGAGCAGGTAGATGTGAGAAGATGTGAGGCATGGGTAGATGATCTTGAAGCTCGCTATAGTTTACCCTAGTGGCTGCTCGCTTTAGACATTTGCTTAATGTTTAGATAATTATGTCTTACAATGATAATGTGGTCGGTTGTTTAATGTTGGGCAACCGATGGATTTCCATTTAGACTAGTTTCAATGATATGACCAGTAACACCATTTAACGAATAAACCAAACAGATTTTGCTGTTTGGACTTTTAAAGTTTATTCCGCTTTCTTTGACGCCGTTAGGCGAAAGTTTTTGGAAATCCATATTTTTTAACGACGGGTGTTACAAGTTGGTATCAGAGAAATGGTTTAAGTGAACCAATGACTATAAGACCATAGGATTTGGACTTAAACCGTAAGATCAGACATGCTAGGCTTAAGTAGTTGAGCTTTAGCCTTAAGATAAGATGTTGTTAGGACGGGTTGGGATGAGTGAGAGTGTAGGATTAAGGCTATATGATGATTGATTGATGATATGTTATTGTGTTTTTAGCCTTTAATCTTCCGTTTCTCGTTTCTCGCTTCTCCGTCACTAGATTATTCTATTGCTACGATAGACGGTCCCCGAGGTGATGTGCTATTTCCCTAACTAAATTTGATAAATGTGCGCTGTAATTTATGTGTGAAGTGGTTGAAATGAAAGGAAATTTGTTGGATTAGGTGAAATGATGTCCCGTCAATGGTGTCCAAACCACGAGGTTAATGACAAGGACCGCAATGGAAATGAGATGTTGTATGGATGATAAGGATTATGTGAATAGATTTGGTGAAGAGAAGACGATACACAAATGTGGTAACGAACATGCAAGTGAAAGGATACAATTACAATTATGGTCCGGAACATAATTGCAAGCGTATCACGACACGAGCGTGTTTGTATGGCCATGTTTGTGTTGACCAGTATAGAGAGTAACGAAGTGGTAAGATCTCTATGAAGTGTTGTATTATGTTGTGGAGTTCACGTGCTTAAAGTACATGGACTTGAAGTTTGACGAGTGGAGCTTATGCTAAATACTTGAAGGGTTGTAAGTAGGTGACGCATAGAAGGGTTACCAGGCACACGTAATTGCAAATGTATCAAGACACGAGTGTGTCTGTGGCTACGCTTGTATTGACCGGTGTGGGGTATGATTGAGTTAGTGATAATTATATGAAGTAATATACTATTATGCATTGAAAGTAGTTAGTGTATTATAATGTAAGCAATGACGTCAAAGGGTTAAATTTTCAAAAGTTCCGACAACGAATAAATTCTACAACAATAAAGTCTTATAATATTGGAGCTTGATTGGACGAGATAAAGTAGACTAGCTTTATCAGAATATCTAGATATAAACAATAAAGGAGGATTGACTACAAACAGGGATTTGGTAGAGGGTGGAGCAGTTACTTTAAGATTTTTGTATTTATTTAATCACTGCATAATTGTTAGTCCCAAGTTTAACCCAATGATCCTTTAAGTCAATTGGATAATCGAGATCGTACCCTTCTAACAACAATTCTTCTATGACCTTTGTGAATGTACCACCACCCATCCTTCTCCCCAGCAACCTTACAATACGCTTTTTCCCGACATATGTTGGCAACGGATACATGGAAAGAGAAGCTGTACAACAAATGGAGGTCCATCCCTCTGTAGTCCACCCGCGACAGGCCCTAGGTATCCCTGTGCATGAGCATATTGGTGTTGGCATCTCTGATATGTTCATTTCTTCTCCAAATACTACCAAAGTAGTATTACTTTTCACAAACTGGTAAGACTTTCTAGGCCTTACATTTCTTTGGGTTTTCAAGAATGATACTTCTGCGGATTTTTTCTTACGGCTATAAAGTTTGCTAATATAAGCCCATGAATCTTCAACATGCTTCTCAAACTCTGGGCCGCTATCTGTTGTTGTATCAATCAACTCCACTGCTTTCGAAGTGGAAGCCCGATTATGTACTGGACCAACATGATTTTCGAACTGTATATGAGCATCTAACATTGGTCGTTTGCCTAGTGCCCTGTTATCTTGCTCAAAGGTTTCTGGTTGTAATGATGGTTCTGGATGGAATGTCGGTTCAGGTGTGCTAAGAAGCCGGTCTTGATAAAAGGAATTTATAGGATTTGAGGATGAAGCTCCAGGATATGCTACCCCAAAAGGATTTGGGAACAATGCACTAGCAGTTTCTTTGGGAAATTCTAGTTGTGATGCTGGTAGTGTATTATGAAGAAGCCATTCTTGGCAAAAGTCATCAAACGTTCTGTCACATTCGTTGGATTCAAATGTTGGATTTTGAAATGCGTCCATAATTGCCTTGAATCTCTTTTACCTGGGATAAAGATTAGTCAGATAACTTATACGTCAAATACTAAAGGAACAATTGCAACTATGATATTATGTTTAAAAGAGACCTTTAGAACAACTAGAGAATTTTATTAAAGAAAAACATGATTATTTGTGACCCTGACAGATCCAGAATAATTTCTACAAAATATCTCTTAGTTTCACGAGTTTGAAGTACTGTCGGAGCTCGATTCCGGCATGTTGCTTCCTCCGGCAGCATCTCTATTTCTTCCCTTATGTGGTTGAACATTGAGATCTTCAGTTTCTTCTTCTTCTTCAGATGACATGGCAAAAATGGATTTCTCCCTTTGTGTTGGCTCATCACCTTCTTGCCGAGCTACAACTTTTGCGAACGCTTCATCGTCTTTTATCTGACGATTAACAAGGTTGGATTGTTCTTCCTCTAAGATTTCAGATAAAACTTTGGCCAGCATTGCATCTTCAGTTTCTTGTTTTGCTTGTTTCTCAACAAGTTCAGATTCCTCTATGTCTATGAGTACCTTGCAATCTTCATAAGGGATGCCTCTAAGCTCGGCCTCCAGTTTGATTCTTTTGACCCTATTTGTTTCAAGATTTTCAAGATTATCTTGAGCCATTGTCCTTTTGCCTTTTGGATCGCTAGAAGAGGCACCGGAGTTTTTCATTGTCTTATGATAAATCGGTGGAACAATATTGTTAATTAAGTGAACATGAATTATAAGATAAATGTTTTATATAAACATATAAATAGACAGAATATTGTTTAAGATGAGTAAAAGAACAAAAGATAGCTTACCAGAGAAGATCGGGGAACTGGAGAGTTGTGAGCGGAATAGCTTACAACAAAATTTCTAAAAGAAGAACTAAGCAAATAAAAGAGATAGAGGAAGAAGATTTGGTGTGCATTCTCCTTAACAAAACGCGTTATTATATAGAGGATAAAAAGCAAGCGTGACTTGGAAGAACGGACAGGTGTCCATAAAATACAGTAAATTGAAATTATTGTTATAATGACCGGTTAGAAGTACACGTGTCCATAAACTACAGTAATCTGTAATTATTGTTACAGTGTTAAGATATTTACAATTTTGTATTTAACCCTAAAATTTCGTTAAAAATCAAGAAAGTTGTATTTCATTATTGGTACAATACGAGTAAAACTCGTTACATTATTTGAAACGGAAATACAACAATTAGAACTACAACATAATTAAAAACCGTACAAAGAAACCCAGGTGGTCACGAACAGTAGAGGAACCACACCGAGGGCAAATAAGATCAACCATGGATAAGCTTCGTTCCATGGAAGTTGAGCCACCAGAAACAGCCAAACAAAGATGATTATGTAAATCATAGTCATGAAAGGGTTTAACATTTTTGGATAAGTGTTTGGATTGATTTTGAGAAAAGGTGAATGATGATTAGATATTGTATGGAGTGATGTGTGTGTTGTGGTGTTATTTATATAGACTTAAGAGTCGTTGTGATTGTTGATAATGGAAAGAGGGAAAATGTGATTTTGAATTTTGAAATTTGAATTTTGAACCTTGAATGTTTAAAATTGAAATTACCTCGGTTTGATTTATGATAAGCATAGTTATAACAACAAATAGTTGTTAGTAGATTGTTCTAAAAAGCTGTGAATGGACCTTTTGATTTCAATCCGTTTAGCTTAATTGATAATTATGTTTCGATAGTGTAAATATTTTACACTAAGCTTAGTAAGTGTATAAAGAATTTTTACAACATTTGCTTTAAAGGTTCGTTGAGAATCCAAGAAGGATCTGTATAGAGAGTTGAAGAAAATGTGCGATAGATTGATTGACCTTGTATTAGTTAAGTGACATAATAATCAAGACGTGATCATGACATGAAAATGGAAGCTAAGGTGATGGATAGTTATTCCCTCCTATATGGAATGGAGTGATTCTGGGGTCAGAATCCTTTTAAGGGGAAGAGAATTGTAACATCCCAAACTTTTATTTAACGGTTGACTTGAGTTTTTAAGTCAACACCTTGAGTCCGTTAAGTCTCTAGGAGATTTAATGCTTATATATGTTTAATGTGATATATGTGTGAGGCTTTGATGCCTTAATTATGTATATGTTAATGTGTTTATATGTTTAAGGATTTAATTTTTTTTTTTTTTTTTTTTTTTTTTTTTTTTTTTTTTTTTTTTTTTTTTTTTTTTTTTTTTTTTTTTTTTTTTTTTTTTTTTTTTTTTTTTTTTTTTTTTTTTTTTTTTTTTTTTTTTTTTTTTTTTTTTTTTTTTTTTTTTTTTTTTTTTTTTTTTTTTTTTTTTTTTTTTTTTTTTTTTTTTTTTTTTTTTTTTTTTTTTTTTTTTTTTTTTTTTTTTTTTTTTTTTTTTTTTTTTTTTTTTTTTTTTTTTTTTTTTTTTTTTTTTTTTTTTTTTTTTTTTTTTTTTTTTTTTTTTTTTTTTTTTTTTTTTTTTTTTTTTTTTTTTTTTTTTTTTTTTTTTTTTTTTTTTTTTTTTTTTTTTTTTTTTTTTTTTTTTTTTTTTTTTTTTTTTTTTTTTTTTTTTTTTTTTTTTTTTTTTTTTTTTTTTTTTTTTTTTTTTTTTTTTTTTTTTTTTTTTTTTTTTTTTTTTTTTTTTTTTTTTTTTTTTTTTTTTTTTTTTTTTTTTTTTTTTTTTTTTTTTTTTTTTTTTTTTTTTTTTTTTTTTTTTTTTTTTTTTTTTTTTTTTTTTTTTTTTTTTTTTTTTTTTTTTTTTTTTTTTTTTTTTTTTTTTTTTTTTTTTTTTTTTTTTTTTTTTTTTTTTTTTTTTTTTTTTTTTTTTTTTTTTTTTTTTTTTTTTTTTTTTTTTTTTTTTTTTTTTTTTTTTTTTTTTTTTTTTTTTTTTTTTTTTTTTTTTTTTTTTTTTTTTTTTTTTTTTTTTTTTTTTTTTTTTTTTTTTTTTTTTTTTTTTTTTTTTTTTTTTTTTTTTTTTTTTTTTTTTTTTTTTTTTTTTTTTTTTTTTTTTTTTTTTTTTTTTTTTTTTTTTTTTTTTTTTTTTTTTTTTTTTTTTTTTTTTTTTTTTTTTTTTTTTTTTTTTTTTTTTTTTTTTTTTTTTTTTTTTTTTTTTTTTTTTTTTTTTTTTTTTTTTTTTTTTTTTTTTTTTTTTTTTTTTTTTTTTTTTTTTTTTTTTTTTTTTTTTTTTTTTTTTTTTTTTTTTTTTTTTTTTTTTTTTTTTTTTTTTTTTTTTTTTTTTTTTTTTTTTTTTTTTTTTTTTTTTTTTTTTTTTTTTTTTTTTTTTTTTTTTTTTTTTTTTTTTTTTTTTTTTTTTTTTTTTTTTTTTTTTTTTTTTTTTTTTTTTTTTTTTTTTTTTTTTTTTTTTTTTTTTTTTTTTTTTTTTTTTTTTTTTTTTTTTTTTTTTTTTTTTTTTTTTTTTTTTTTTTTTTTTTTTTTTTTTTTTTTTTTTTTTTTTTTTTTTTTTTTTTTTTTTTTTTTTTTTTTTTTTTTTTTTTTTTTTTTTTTTTTTTTTTTTTTTTTTTTTTTTTTTTTTTTTTTTTTTTTTTTTTTTTTTTTTTTTTTTTTTTTTTTTTTTTTTTTTTTTTTTTTTTTTTTTTTTTTTTTTTTTTTTTTTTTTTTTTTTTTTTTTTTTTTTTTTTTTTTTTTTTTTTTTTTTTTTTTTTTTTTTTTTTTTTTTTTTTTTTTTTTTTTTTTTTTTTTTTTTTTTTTTTTTTTTTTTTTTTTTTTTTTTTTTTTTTTTTTTTTTTTTTTTTTTTTTTTTTTTTTTTTTTTTTTTTTTTTTTTTTTTTTTTTTTTTTTTTTTTTTTTTTTTTTTTTTTTTTTTTTTTTTTTTTTTTTTTTTTTTTTTTTTTTTTTTTTTTTTTTTTTTTTTTTTTTTTTTTTTTTTTTTTTTTTTTTTTTTTTTTTTTTTTTTTTTTTTTTTTTTTTTTTTTTTTTTTTTTTTTTTTTTTTTTTTTTTTTTTTTTTTTTTTTTTTTTTTTTTTTTTTTTTTTTTTTTTTTTTTTTTTTTTTTTTTTTTTTTTTTTTTTTTTTTTTTTTTTTTTTTTTTTTTTTTTTTTTTTTTTTCCATGTTCTTTTCAATTTTGTATCATTCATTTTTGGTCTATTGATTATGATTAGATTATGTTTTTAAATCGAAATTGATAGTTTTCGGGTATATAATCGATTCCATATTGTTTGCAAATGATTTGTGGATAAACTACTGGAATAAAGTCAGCAAATGAGTTGTATTTTGAGTGTATATAAGTTCCATAGGTTGTGGTGATTTGCTATGGTAATTTGATAGTCAAAATAACTTGCAAAACAAAGGTTTCTTTAGGACTGAAATTCCAATCATCTTGCAAAAATCATATCTGCTTCGTCTGGAGGAGTTAGAAGACGAATCTTATATTTTTGAAAACCTCCAGATGTCCCTTAAATTTGATATGAACAATGTTTCCTCTGGTTCTGCCCAAAAAACTGACAAAGTGACAATTTCCAGAATTGGTCAGTTTTAAAACGAATGCTGTAAGTCTGTGTTGCAAAGATCATATATTCTTCATCTAAACGATTTAGAAGCTTAACCTTACATTTTTGAAAACCTCTATGTGTCCAGTAAATTTTATATGAACTAGATTTCTTTTGGTTTTGCTCAGATACGGGCGTAAAATGCTAATCTCCAGAACTGGTCAGAGTCTGGACGAATGCTACAATTCTGTTTTTGTAAAAATCATATATCATTCGTTACAGATTATTATGAGTCAAACCATACATTTTTTAAAAGGTCTTTGAGTCCCCTGCAAATGTCCAGAACTGAGTTTTGTTATATCTGGTAGTCTTGGGCTCGAAAATTCGTTGGCAAGTGAATGGCGCAAGCTGGATACGTGCTGAATTTTCCTTGTTTAGCACTTATGTTTGGTTGTAGCTTATAGGTTGATCTTATATTTGTTCTAGGTACCCTGGAATACTTGTCAAGCACAATAAATTGTTAAATTGGTTGTGGTTGAACTCCTTTAAGGTAAGATACACTACTTTGACACGCTGAGGGTTCAACAAAAAGTATGATTTCATATAATAACTTCCCAATTGATATCTTGATTGCTTATGGGTATTCGGGGTTACACGGGAGGTGATATGGGGCTATGTAAGTGACCAATGAGGCCTGAATTACAGTCCCCATGATATGAATTGAAATGATTTGATATGTAATGATATGTGATGCTTAGAGATGTTATGAAATGTTATGAAATGATATGAGATGTAATGAAATGATATGTAATGTCTTGAGATGAATTGAAATGTGATATATGTTGATGATATATGAAATGTGCATGACTACATGGCTTGTTCATCTAGTTCACTAGACTTATTAAGTTTCCATGACACGTGCACGTTTAAGGGCCCAAACGTTAAAGATGAATATGTGATGAATGTTTAGGTAATGTGGACACCTAAACTATATGTGATGTAAATCGAGCTCGTAATGATGTGATGTGATATGTGGGAAATGCTCGAGCTATTGATGTGATAAGTGTTAAGCTTAACCCGTACTTGCCCTTGCCCGGCTAAGTGCGTATATGTGGTTGCTTGGGTGGCTCCTTGCAACATAATTACGTGGTTTGAGTACCTCCGGGTGGCGTGATTACCCACCAATGTCTTTGAACATACGGAATACTCCGGGATTGGCTTGCCATTCCTTAACGACATTGATGTACAACCGTAAGGTTTGTCCATCTAGTCGGGTGTGATTTATGTCACACTTAATGAGATGTATATGTTATATGATATGCGTGACTTATGTCACATTTGCAAAGATGATATGTGAAAGGATATGTAAAGATGACTAGGCACATTTAGGATGACCCATCCTAATATGATGATGTTGATGCTATGATATGTATGTGAGATGATATGATTGATGTGTTATGTGCCTTAACGATTCTAATGACTTTTCGATAATGTTTTAATCGGACAAATGTTTTATGAATGATGTGTTATCTTACTTAGCTAATTCGTTAGCTAACACTTGCTCTTTTAAAATGTGTTGTTCCCTCAGGTCTAACATTAGTGAGCAGGTAGATGTGAGAAGATGTGAGGCATGGATAGATGATCTTGAAGCTCGCTATAGTTTACCCTAGTGGCTGCTCGCTTTAGACATTTGCTTAATGTTTAGATAATTATGTCTTACAATGATAATGTGGTCGGTTGTTTAATGTTGGGCAACCGATGGATTTCCATTTAGACTAGTTTCAATGATATGACCAGTAACACCATTTAACGAATAAACCAAACAGATTTTGCTGGTTTGGACTTTTAAAGTTTATTCCGCTTTCTTTGACGCCGTTAGGCGAAAGTTTTTGGAAATCCATATTTTTTAACGACGGGTGTTACACTTCCAAATCCTGGAGGGTAGCTTGAGTGCTCTTTGTACTTTGCTCTAGCTTATGAGTCAAGCCATCCAAACGAGTAGTCATGGAATCCCATTGCGAACTCATCTTCTTGTTTTGTTCTTCCACCTTCTCGTTAGTTGCTTTCTGAGCACCGATCAAGTCCTTTATAATTTCTCTCAACTCAGCATTCGCGTTTTGCTGACTGTTGAACCTGCTGAACCTGTTGCCACTAAAACCAGAATTGTTAGTATTATTAAATGAAGATGAGGGATACGAAGTACCTGATTTCCGGTTTTGATAACCGGTATTCTGACTGTAGGATCCCTGCTGCTGATTCTGCACATAACTAACTTCCTGAGCCGGCTTGTCTGGGCAATCTTCCGAGTAATGCATTTCTCCACAGTAGTTACATCCATCCGCTATGACCTTTACATCTCTTTCAATGCTTTTAAACCTTGCATCTTGGTTATCAAACCTCTCATTCATTTGCTTCGAGAGAGCTTTGACTTCAGCAACTAAACTCGACTCTTCACTACTCTCCAACTTAGCGACAGTCTTACTCGTAGATCTCCTAACTTGAGTTTCTTCACGGACAGAGAACTCCTTAGCCATGTCATCGAGGATTTTGTATCCTTCACTTGGAGTAACATTGTTTAAACTACCCCCGAATGCACCTGCAAGTTCTCTTTTTGATTTCCTAAGCAAACCGTCATAAAAGATCTCAACCACTGCTTCGGTGTTCAAATTATTCCCTGGACAATTTCTGAGCATTTCCTTGTACCGTTTCCAAGCATCAACTACATCTTCACCTGCATCTTGAGTGAATGCCCTGATCTTGTTTTCCAGTTGTCTTTGAGTTCTCACAGAATAGAACTCATCAATAAATCCTACTCGAAGTTCGGCCCATGTGGTGTACAAATCATCCGGTTGTTCCTTGAGCCAAGCTTTAGCATCTCCACAAAGAGTAAGTGGAAAGAGCTCAAGTTTCACTATGTCATCCTGTCCTTCGCCATAATGGTACAACCTACAAATCTTTTCAAACCTTTCTAAATGGCCATAAGGATCATTGTTTGTCACACCATCGAACTTCTCTTCCTCCACACTCTTCAAATGATTTCCCTTGAGAGAAAAGTTTACCCCAGTGGCTGGAGGACAAATTGGAGTGCCACGGTTGGCCGGTATATCCCTTCTTCTTTGCCCGTAGGGACGGTTGTTGGGATCAACTGGTTGTGCTTGGTTACCAGGTGGTGCTCGATCTCCCATATCGTTATTCTGAACGGGTTGTTTTCTGTTGACCCTTGGAAATAAAAAGCTGTTCGGTTCATGTGTTTTAAGTTTCTCTTCGAATTATGTTTCCGAATCTTCACCTGTTCGAAATATTTCCGAAGCTTCAGTTAATTTAGCACCTAGTTGACTTCCTGAGGACGACGGTTTCTGGGTATAGTACTCGTCCAAATCAACTTCCGGTTGGACTTGGGTATCGGGTTCTGGATCTATCTTGTTGGTTGTAGAGGACTCCGTGTTGTTGTTTCGAATTAAGCGATGTCTGACTTTCCCGGGATTTGACAAAGGACTAACCAAAGGTCGGCCAGAAGCTCTTGTTTTCATCAACCACAAGAACCTGCACAAACACCACAAGACAAAACGTCAACCGCACTTGGACAAAGAAAAACAAAATTAAAAACAAAAATAAAAATAAAAATAAAAATCTATCTAATAAAACAATTAACTTCCTCACAAATGAATGCAAGGAAGGATCGAATCACAGAATTAAACAACTACTTAATTCAAGTCCCCGGCAGCGGCGCCAAAAACTTGGTGTGTAATTTCTAGTCTTAAATTTAGATCACGAAATACCTAGCTATCTACTACACACTTGCGGGCAGTGTACCCGTTCGTATGTAATATAGTGACTTGGTAAGTACGAGGTCGAACACAAGGACTTTGTAAGCAATTGTTGAAATAAAGTGATCCAGAAAAGAAGGGAGTTTTTATGGCCGAATTGCCACGTTGCACAAGTTAGTAAAAGAAGTTAGTAATCCCGTAGGATTAATCGCAAGATAAAGGATTTTTGTTGAATTGAACAATACTTTTAAAAGGACACCTACTTGGATCAGCTCACATGCCAATCATCGGGTCTAAACATCACTTGCATTTGTTGAACGACTCAAAAGATAGGCAAGACGAACTTCCGTTATACTTGCCACTTCGATTGCTCTAAATATAGTTATCGCTACCGCGTTTAATTTCTATTCAAAACAATTAAGCATTAAGATCCTGAGTTGATTTTTACGATTTAACCTTTAAAAGCTTTCTTCCGAACTGCTTATTCACCTAATCAGATTCCTCTATCATAAGTGTTTACACATTCAAAGTGAGTTTAATTGTTTAAAATCTTTATCGTTAGTTTCTTCCGAACTCCAACGACTTTAGGTTAATTATAGACCGACTAACCTTTTCATAAACCAATTGACAATGACATAGATTTCTTCCGAACTTCTAATTACAATTATCAATCAATAAATATAAAAGATAAAAACAATATTTAAACTCAAATAAACATGGATCTTTGATTAAACATAAAAACCTTGTTCAACAATCACAAGGAACATCAATCGACCCTATGACATGTTCACTACCCAAGCGGGTGCAAATAGATTTAGCTACTCATAATGAAAAGAGAAAAACAATCAATAATATATGAAGACATAATGTACCGATTGAAGAAAAAAAATCCAAAGAGTGCTAGAATCGTTAATGAATTGAAGAAATAAATCCGGATGTTTCTATGATCTTTAGAGGTGTTTGATCTGATGAAAATAGCCTCCAAAAACCCTAAAAAGCTCTGGAAAGTCGAGAATAGAGGCTAGGGTTTTCCAATGCTTCGTATTTATAGGTGTAGCAAAATTCCTTTTCTGGTCGTGCAGTGATCTCGACGAGGGCAAGAATCCCCTCGCCGAGATCAGTTGTTAGCCCTTTTCCTTCTATTCCATTCTGCCTTTCAATCTCGACTAGGGCAAGAATCCCCTCGCCGAGATCATGCTCCAGATTAGACAAAAGTCTTGTTTCTTCCTCCAATCTTCCTTGCAATCAAATGTGAGCCTAAACGAACCTTTAAAACAACGTTTCACGCTGATTTAATGTAATGTACCTGCTATAATCCTGAAAGCACTAGCACATACCATAAAGAACCAAATACACGCATAAACCGACTCTAAATAAGCTCAAAATGTACAATAATTATGTGGGAAATATGTATAAAATGAGTCATATCAATATTGACTTAATACATGCTAATACTTTTTATTATTTGAATTTTAGATTAGATTTAGATTTAAATTAAAATTTGAATTTAAATAACTAATTACTAACAATAAATCCATGTCAACATCTATTTGGCAATTAATAACATCGAACAATATAAAGGAAATTTTAAAAAATGACAAATAAGCAAAAGTATTAGTTGGCAAAAAAAGATTTAAGCCACATTAGCCCTAAACAATTCTCTCTTAGTTATATAGAGAGATATTGTGCTTAAGCAATTTTTTTTGGCAAATTAACAGATTTAGTGAAAATGTAAAACAATTCAAGGGAGATTCAATTCTAAATCAAATAAAACTGATGTTTTTGGAGAAATAATAACTTTTCACAATTATGGAGATTTAAAAAAAAAATAGATATAGATGTTGAAAAAAAAAGTAACTAAAATAAAAAAAATTTAACGGGTTGACCCGCACCCGACCAGCTTCGACCCGCACCCGCTAGACCCGCATTCCAAAAAACCCGCTTGGACCCGCACCCGTTTCGACCCGCACCCGTTTTGACCCGTTACCCAAACCCGCCCGCCCCACCCATTTTGCCAGGCTTAGTTCATCCTCTTTTGTTATTACCTTTGAAAAGCTAATTAACACATGCATAAAGGGTTTATTTTGAGAAGAGGGAAAATAATCAAATATAAATGTATATAAAGCTAGTACAAGTTGTTTGGGCCTACAAACACTTGGCATAATTTAGTTGGTTAATTTTGTTTCTTACTAAAAGGGTTTGGTAGTGAAGATTACATGACTAAATAGGTAAAATTATTAAGAGGTGTCTAAAATAAGACATATACCATAAAATATGACTATATACGTAATTTTCCCTAAAATTATTAAAGACGGGGAGTATAGTAATTGATTAGAGTGCAACCCCGTACAGAGCCAGGTAGAAATATGTGTGATACATGTTTTTTAGATCCCATCAAATCAATGAATGTAAAACAGATGAGAAATATCCAATATTTTAAATATAGATATAGGTTCTACTTCTCAACCCTCAACAATAGTTTTTATTTATTTGTTGTGCTCATTGAGTCGAAAAAATCACTCTTAGTTGCATTCGTTATGCAACCCGAACGGCCCAGAAGAAATTTAGAGAAAAGATAAAAGGTATAGAGTGTTATAAATATTATATATGGAATGAATGTCCATATATTGAATGGTAATCTTTTCTATGATTAGGAGATTGTTTTCTTAGAGGATACTCCAGCTTGTAACTATATATACCTCTTTATGAGATGAATAAAATAACTCTCTCCATCCTCTCCATCGTCTTGTGTTCTTTATTATTTTCTATTGTTCTTGTTTAATAATTTTACAACACGTTATCAGCACGCTCTAAACCTAAAAAGTAAAAATTGGTCGAAGAATTTTTGTTTTACGGATTCCAATTGAATTATTAAACATAATTCAAGTTTTTAATAAATTATGTTTTTCGGTGGTCATCAAAGTTTATTTTGTAACACCCCAACATGGCGGAATCATGGGGTATCACTTAGAAATAGCACAACACGACATGGAAATTATGTAGAGTCAACTATATGAATACATGAGATTGAAACAATCCATAAACTCGTACAAACGTATACAATAATCAACATCAATCCAAATACACGTTCAATCAATAGTAAGAATGTAATATTCAAATGATAGTATTCGATCCTAAGCATAACCCATAAAAGGGAAATAAGGATCACGAATCCAGAAAGTCCGTAGCGAAACCAATCCTAGCAATGCAAGTGTAGAATCATCCATTTTGTCTTTCATTTACTTGATTACCTGAAAAGTGTACTAGAGAGCGTCAACATAAAGTTGGTGAGTTCGTAGGGACATATAACAAGGAACAAACGTATCGGGAATACAACCGGTAACGATATACCAAGATTAGGATACCTAATCACATCATGTAAACCCTAAAAGGGTATACATTATCACAACATCAACACATACACAATTTAACAACATCATGGCTTACATATATTTCAAATGCATGTACAACAACATCATGGCTTACATATATTTCAAATGCATGTACAACAACATCATGGCTTACATATATTTCAAATGCATGTACAACAACATCATAACGCAATCCATACAAAACAACGTTTATCAACAATTCCATATACAATACACAACGTTCAACAAGCATGTTTAACGACAACAATTTCCATAAAACGGGTAACAACATTCAACAAACACATATTTGTACACTTTTCAGCCTGAATCTCAATTGAGTAGGGAGGGTTTACGAAACTCACCTTGATTGGATATGCGAGCAAAGTACAAGTTATAATTGAGTTAGAGCGTCCAACAATCGCTTAGCGTTCACCACCTATAAACATATACATTACAAACCACGTGTCAAACCCTAATTAGGTTTTTGAAGGGTAAATCAACCTTAGGGGACATTTGGGACTCAACTCGATTACGTCACAATTCCAAATTGTCTTATCGGTTCAACCGAATATAAACAAGGACGCTTTATTACGTCATTTTTGGAAATGACAGTGGATTCAAGATATAAGGATTATACCATGATAAAGTAGACTCTCACACGATTCTAACGATAGGTCATACGTTTAAAACGGACTTACGGTTCAAAAGTTATTAATGTTTGAATATATATCGTTTAAGTTAATAACTCAACTTTGGTTTCAAAAGTGACCCTCGACTTTGAACGGATGGTTTGTCTTGTGTAGGGCACCAATAAGGTCTTAAGAGTACATTCCGGAAAGGTCGGGACGATCCTAGGATAATGGAAAAAAGCAAGGAAACGAAAAGATGAAACAGCGCCTGAACTGCGCCGCAGTTCATGACTGCGCCGCAGTCATTCTGTCGCGAGTTCAGCTGCTTCGCAGCTTGTTTTGATGCGTCGCAGCCCGTTTCACGCCTGTCACACTGCGCCACAGTCCTAGGACTACGCCGCAGCAAGTCCAGATTTGCACCTGATCGACCAGCAGCCTCATTTCAAGCCAAACACACCTCAATTTCGACCCAAAACACAATTTTGACTTGTAAATTCGATTATGGAAGCTATAATACTCATTTTCAAACATAACCAACCTATATAATCATCAAATAAACAAAACTCACTTCTTAACTTCTTCCATAACATCAACATATCCACAATTTACTATTGATTCAACTCAAAACCCTTTTTGAACCAAAAATCAAGTTTTGACACAATCTATGACCCAAACATGTTTAGATTCAACTAGAAATAGGTTAAACAACATAAAATGATTAATATAGGATAGTTTTAACTTACAAAATCTTCCAAGAACCTTCAAATTCGGATTTGACTAAAAATGGAGATTTCTTGCATTTGATGAACCAATCTTTTGATATGTTGATTAGATGATGAAGATGATGAAATAACTATCAATAATCTTGTTCAAACACACTCAAATTTCCAGAAATTGATGAGATTAAATGGTTGACTTTTAGGAGAAGAAAAAGAAGAGGATTATGAGAATAATGATTAAAGGAGGTGTTTGTGTGAGTGACTAGGGGGGAGGCCGGCCTATAGGCCAAATTAGTAGGCTCTCACTCCGCTAATTCCGACAAATAGCTAAACGTTAACCATTTAAACGCTAAAACATTTCCGTAAGCATTAACAAATTCCACGTTTCATTTCATTTCAACATTACGCTCAAGAATCACATTAATTTATATAAATCGTTTACATTAAATTTCAAGTCAAACCAAGTCAATTTTGGCAAATGTTACATATTTGGTCAGCATAAGAGATTTTTATTTATTTTTTTGTGAATTTCTCATCATTCAAAATTCTCAGTTCATGTTGATCAAAACAAAATTTAGATGAGTATCTTTGATGCGTATAGAGATGGATAATATTTATTTACGAATGTTGTTGATGAATATACTATATATGTAACAAATAGTTTTGATGAATATACTATATATGTAACAAATAGTTTTGATGAATATACTATATATGTAACAAATAGTTTTGATGAATATACTATATATGTAACAAATAGTTTTGATGAATATACTATATATGTAACAAATAGTTTTGATGAATATACTATATATGTAACAAATAGTTTTGATGAATATACTATATATGTAACAAATAGTTTTGATGAATATACTATATATGTAACAAATAGTTTTGATGAATATACTATATATGTAACAAATAGTTTTGATGAATATACTATATATGTAACAAATAGTTTTGATGAATATACTATATATGTAACAAATAGTTTTGATGAATATACTATATATGTAACAAATAGTTTTGATGAATATACTATATATGTAACAAATAGTTTTGATGAATATACTATATATGTAACAAATAGTTTTGATGAATATACTATATATGTAACAAATAGTTTTGATGAATATACTATATATGTAACAAATAGTTTTGATGAATATACTATATATGTAACAAATAGTTTTGATGAATATACTATATATGTAACAAATAGTTTTGATGAATATACTATATATGTAACAAATAGTTTTGATGAATATACTATATATGTAACAAATAGTTTTGATGAATATACTATATATGTAACAAATAGTTTTGATGAATATACTATATATGTAACAAATAGTTTTGATGAATATACTATATATGTAACAAATAGTTTTGATGAATATACTATATATGTAACAAATAGTTTTGATGAATATACTATATATGTAACAAATAGTTTTGATGAATATACTATATATGTAACAAATAGTTTTGATGAATATACTATATATGTAACAAATAGTTTTGATGAATATACTATATATGTAACAAATAGTTTTGATGAATATACTATATATGTAACAAATAGTTTTGATGAATATACTATATATGTAACAAATAGTTTTGATGAATATACTATATATGTAACAAATAGTTTTGATGAATATACTATATATGTAACAAATAGTTTTGATGAATATACTATATATGTAACAAATAGTTTTGATGAATATACTATATATGTAACAAATAGTTTTGATGAATATACTATATATGTAACAAATAGTTTTGATGAATATACTATATATGTAACAAATAGTTTTGATGAATATACTATATATGTAACAAATGTTGTTGATGAATATACTATATATGTAACAAATAGTTTTGATGAATATACTATATATGCATAATACCGTACGTACATAATACCATACGTACACATTCAACCAAACCAACTAAATCATTCAATCCAACAAACATGGCTAATAGAAACCATATTACCTTTTTGCAAGATATTAATGAGGAGTCTGTCAATTGCTTTCTTTCGCAATGACAATTAACAAAAATCAAGGACAATCATTATCGACCGTTGTTTGTATCTACAACGTCCGGTTTTTCTCACACGGAAAGTTGTATGTTGCAGTATCTCGAGTTAAGTCGAAAAGGGGTCTCAAGGTGTTGGTCTGCGACAAAGATGGGAAGACATACAACACTACAACAAATGTAGTATATAAAGAAATCTTGCAAAAGATGAAGGACAATATATGATCTTAATGTTCATTTATTACATTATTTTGCTTTTTATTTCATAACATTCTAAACATTTAAATTGAACAATTAATTTTTAAGTATAACTTCAACTTTGAAATTATAACCTTTTATTATTTAACTTTATGAAAATCTAATATTGATATATCGTAAGTTCCATGTCCAGTGTTGGACACGGGTCTAAAATCTAGTATATACTAAATATGTAACCAATTCTATCAGGAGATGTTATGCATTGTTGATGTGAATCTATGATACAACTAATAATTTGCTACAAACATACGGAAAAGGGCATAGAATTTGCTAAATATTATCATAAAAAGAATGTTTCCTTTAGAATTATATATCCGTGCATGACACAAAATAACTAATCCTAGTTTCTTGCTAACTGAATTTGAGTTGTAAGCATGATATAGAATCGTTTTTTTTGTGTGTAATAAGTTATAGTGTACGTGTTATATGAGATAATGAGAATAAACTAAACTGAAGTTTTGATTGAATTTTAGAACGGAGAAGAAAAACGGTATATTTATACACATAGTGAAAAGTTATTTTAAGAACCTCTAAAAAGGCAAGAACTTTTAGGAACTTTTTAAATCAAGCTTAATCCTTAATTATTATTTACATGATAATTGTTTTTTGATTGTTTTTGAATTGTTTAGATGAAATTTTAGATTTTACAATTATGTAGAAACATGGATTATCATCCATTATGCAATTTTTGGAGACATGAATTTTATGATCACATGTGCACGAATAACATTATGATCACATGTATGCAGGTCGATCATATGTATGCAAGTATTTTTGTAAAATAATATTTTCATGAGATTGGTGATGATCAAATGTATATAGATGGTTATATGAACATTTTTAAGCAATTATATAGCCATTTGAACATGTGTAAGCAATCATATAGTGAATAATTTGAATTTAAAAAGGGTTCTTAAAAGTTCTTGCCTTTTTAGGGATTCTTAAAATAACCTTACCCTATACACACACACACACACACACACACACACACACACACATATATATATATATATAAGTATATGATTCGGTATTGAGTACGACTTAAACTATTTATTTCGAAATAATTATCGAAGTAGACATGCATATATCTTCTTTGTTACGATACAGATTTGAATTTTAATTTATAATTGTTACAAAATACATAATTTTATTATGGTTTGGTCGTGTTGCCCGTTTGGTCAATTAAAGCCGTCCATTAATGTTAATGTTCAGAACAAAGTTGTTTTTTTAATTATCGTATACGCATCTCAGCTTGATGCATAGAAACAAGATTAAATAAATTAATTAATCTTGTATAGAAAAATTTTGGTATTAATATCTCTTTGTAGTTGCACTTGCGCATTCTCACATGTTTCATGTTTGACTAATGCATCTTATCATTCTCTTAAAATTCTTGGATGCATTCTTTGCTTGAAGAGTATAGTATAATGTACGCTCACTGAATATTAAATATTATTGTAACACCCCAACATGGCGGAATCATGGGGTATCACTTAGAAATAGCACAACACGACATGGAAATTATGTAGAGTCAACTATATGAATACATGAGATTGAAACAATCCATAAACTCGTACAAACGTATACAATCATCAACATCAATCCAAATACACGTTCAATCAATAGTAAGAATGTAATATTCAAACAATAGTATTCGATCCTAAGCACAACCCATAAAAGGGAGATAAGGATCACGGATCCAGAAAGTCCGTAGTGAAACCAATCCTAGCAATGCAAGTGTGAAATCATCCATTTTGTCTTTCATTAACTTGATTACCTGAAAAGTGTACTAAAGAGCGTCAACATAAAGTTGGTGAGTTCGTAGGGACAAGAAACAAGGAATAAACGTATCGGGAATAAAACCGTTAACGATATACAAGGATTAGAATACCTAATCACATCATGGAAACCCTAAAAGGGTATACGTTGGCACAACATCAACACATAACACAATTCAACTACGTTCCGGCACGACTTACATATGTTCCAAAAGCGTGATCATCACGGCATGACTTACATATATTCCAAATGCATGATCGGCTACGTTTACGGCATGACTTACATATATTACATAAGCATGATCAACACGGCATGACTTACATATATTACAAAAGCATGATCCAACATATACGTTTCATACAACACAACGTTTAACAACAACGATTCAATATAACGATTTAACTACGTTCAACAAACATGTTTAACAAATAACGTATATGTACACTTTTCAGCCCGAATCTCAATTTAGTAGGGAGGGTTTACGAAACTCACCTTGATTGGATATGCGAGGTAAGTACAAGTTATAATCGAGTTATAACGTCCAACGATCGTTTAGCGTTCACCACCTATAAACATATACATTACAAATCACGTGTCAAACCCCATCTAGGTTTTAGAAGAGTAAAACAGCCTTTGAGGGCAATTGGGACTCAACTCGGTTACGTCACAATCCTAATTTGTTTTATCCGTTCAACCGAATATAAACAAGGACACTTTATTACGTCATCTTTGAAAATGACAGTGGGTTCAAGGTATAAGGATCATACCATGATAAAGTAGACTCTCATACGATTCTAACGATAGGTCATACGACTAAAACGGACTTACGGTTCAAAAGTTATTAACGTTTGAAAACTGACGCGCGAAACTGAACCAAATCGCGACGCGAGGACACGAGGTCGCGGCGCGACTGGGCTGCGACTCGGACATCGCGGCGCGAGTGTACGAGGTCGCGCGGAGAGGTTGCGACGCGAGGATGGACGCGAGAAAACCTCTGACCAACGGGACCCTAAACTCGTGGCACGAGGTGAACGGGTCGCGGCGCGAGAACACGGGATCGCGAGGACCTTATAACCGAGACACACAACTCGCGGCGCGAGCCTGGGAGGTCGCGGCGCGAGGTTGTTAAGACCTGCAGATTTTTCCAGTTTCAACACGATCCAAACACCATTTTTGACATCCAAATCGTTTTAACACCTGCAAATACTCATTTTTGACCTCTAAGAACATATACAAACATAACCCATAACATAAATTCGTCTATAATATCAACATAACCACAAACCGCTCTAACTTCTTCCAAGAACCCTATTTGAACAAAAATCAAGTTTTGACTCGATCTATGGTCCAAATATGTTTAGATTCAACTAGAAATAAGTTAAACAACATAAAATGATTGATATGAGATGGTTTTAACTTACCAAAACTTCCAAAAACCTTCAAATTCGGATTTGACTAAAAATGGAGTATTTCTTGAGCTTGAACTCTAAATCTTTGATATGATATGTAGATGACTAAGATGATGCTAAATCCTGAATTAATCTAGCTTGAATCGCCACCAATTTTCCAGAATTTGTAATCCAAAAAGTTGACTTTTGAGAGAAAGAAAAGAGGTTGGAAGGAAAGAAAGAAAGAAAAGAGAAAAGGAAGGGAGGGAAGTGGGTGTATAGGGGGGTCGGCCTCATTGTCTAAAATGGGGGCTCCCGCTCCGCTAAATCCGACAAATAGCTAAACGTTAACCAATTAAACGCCAAAACGTTTCCGTAAACATAAACAAATTCCACGTTTCATTCCATTTCAATTATACGCTCAAATAATTCCGTTCATACATAAAATCGTTTACATTAAATTTCGGGTCAAATTTAGTCAATTTGGCAATTGTTACATTATTCCCCCGTTAAAGGAATTTCGTCCCGAAATTCAAATCTAACTAGACTCGTTAAACAAATGAGGATACTTAGCCTTCATAGAGTTTTCCCGTTCCCACGTAAACTCGGGTCCCCGTCTAGTTTGCCATCTCACTTTAACAAGCGTATATCGAGTGTTCTTGAGCCTCCTAGTTTCCTGGTCTAGAATTTCTATGGGTTCTTCAACAAATTTCAACGTTTTATCAACGCGAATTTCCTCAAGAGGCACGTGAAGTGTTGGATCGGCCAAACACTTCCTAAGATTACAAACATGAAACACGTTATGAACTCCACTCAAGGTTTGAGGAAGTTCCAATCGATAAGCTACCGGGCCAATACGTTCGAGGATTTTGAATGGGCCAATGTATCTCGGGCCCAACTTGCCACGTTTCACAAAACGAACCACACCTTTCCACGGGGACACTTTCAACAAGACATAATCACCGACTTCAAATTCGAGCGGTCGTCGCCTAACGTTTGCATACTTCATTTGTCTTTCACGGGATACTCTCAACTTCTCTTTGATTTGTGAGATCACCTTGGTCGTTTCAATAACAATTTCGGGTCCAACAAGTTGGTTTTCACCAACTTCCGCCCAAGCTAACGGTGACCTACAATCTCTCCCATATAATGCCTTAAACGGGGCCATTCCAATCGTAGCATGATAGCTATTATTGTAGGAGAATTCAACCAAAGGAAGATGCACATCCCAATTACCACCAAAATCAATGGCGCAAGCTCTCAACATATCTTCTAACGTTTGAATCGTTCTTTCACTTTGACCATCAGTTTGCGGGTGGAACGCCGTACTCAAACCGAGACGAGTACCCATAGATTTCTGGAACGCCTTCCAAAATTTTGAAGTAAATCGGGCATCCCGATCCGATATTACAGAAATCGGCACTCCATGCTTGGATATCACCTCTTTGATGTACAAACGTGCCATGGTGTCAAATTTATCGTCTTCCCGGATGGCTAAGAAGTGAGCCGACTTAGTCAACCGGTCAATTATCACCCAAATGGTGTCCCGACCACTACTCGTTCTTGGTAACTTCGTGATGAAGTCCATAGCAATTTCTTCCCATTTCCACACCGGTGTTGCCGGTTGGACTAGTAAGCCCGGTGGTTTCTTGTGATCGGCTTTCACTTGTAGACAAGTGAGGCATTGACTAACATACCTAGCAATGTCTGTCTTCATTCCCGGCCACCAATATAAATCTCTCAAACCATAATACATCTTGTCGGAACCCGGATGAACCGAGTAGGCCGACTTATGCGCTTCATCCATCAATTTCAATCGCCATCCTCCAAGAATGGGGATCCACAATCGATCAACAAAATACAGCCCGTTATCATTCTTCCTATCAAATTGTTCTTCTAGACCATGTAAGGCTTCATCAGTGAAGTTTTCCGGTCTAGTTGCCAATCCTTGAGCTTCAATGATGGAGTCACGGACACTCCTTAACACAGTGAAGCTCATTGCCTTAACTCGTCTTGGCTTCATACGTTCTTTCCGACTCAAAGCATCGGCTACCACATTTTCTTTACCCGGGTGATACCGGATAACACAATCATAATCACTCAACAATTCAAGCCATCTTCTTTGCCTCATGTTCAAGTCATTTTGAGTGAAAATGTGTTGAAGGCTTTTGTGATCGGTATAGATCACACTCTTGGTGCCATATAAGTAATGCCTCCAACATTTCAAAGCAAATACTACCGCTCCCAATTCTAGGTCATGGGTTGGATACTTCTTCTCGTGGATCTTCAATTGTCTCGAGGCATAGGCTATCACTTTATCTCGTTGCATTAAGACACAACCCAATCCTTGCCCGGATGCATCACAATACACAACAAAGTCTTCGGCTCCATCGGGCAAGCATAAAATGGGTGCATCACACAATTTGTCTTTCAACAATTGGAATGCTTGTTCTTGCTTTTCACCCCAATCAAATCTTCTTTTTCGTTGAGTCAACAAGGTCAAAGGTTGGGCGATTTTGAAAAGCCTTCAATAAACCGTCTATAATAACCCGCCAAACCAAGAAATTGGCGAATTTTGGTCGGTGTTTCAGGTCGTCTCCAATTCTTCACTGCTTCAACTTTACTTGGGTCCACATGAATTCCTTCTTTGCTCACTACGTGACCAAGAAATGAACCTCTTCGAGCCAAAATTCACATTTTGAGAACTTGGCCTAAAGCTTTTGTTCCCGAAGCAACTCTAAGACTAGTTTCAAATGTTCCAAGTGATCTTCTTTAGTCCTAGAATAGATGAGAATGTCATCGATGAAAACAATGACAAATTGATCCAAGTAGGGTTGACACACCCGGTTCATCAAATCCATGAACACGGCCGGTGCATTAGTCAATCCAAAAGGCATCACCGTAAATTCAAAATGTCCATATCGAGTTCGAAAGGTGGTCTTCGGAATATCATCTTCATGAACCCTCAGTTGACGATAACCCGACCTCAAATCAATTTTTGAAAAGAAACGAGCACCTTGGAGTTGGTCAAATAAATCGTCAATCCTAGGAAGTGGATAACGATTCTTTACCGTTAGCTTGTTCAATTCTCTATAGTCAATACACATTCTAAACGATCCATCTTTCTTTTTAACAAACAAAACCGGAGCGCCCCAAGGCGATTGACTAGGGCGAATGAAACCCTTGTCTTGAAGTTCTTTGAGTTGGGTAGCCAACTCTTGTAATTCGGTCATGGCTAAGCGATAGGGTGCTTTGGCCACGGGAGAAGCGTTCGGAATAAGATCAATACGAAAATCGAGTTCACGAGATGGAGGTAAACCCGGTAGGTCATCGGGGAATACATCCGCAAATTCATTAACAACAGGCACAGTCTTTAACTCAACCTTGATGACGTTAACATTATACACTTTATTTTCCCAAGACTCGGACTTTTCACCTTGGACAACTAATTCCTCACCATTTTCTAACGGTATCCTAACTATCTTATTACCACATTCAATTACGGCGTTGACGGATGACATCCAATCCATACCAACGATCACATCAAAACTACCAATATCAAAGGGGACCAAATCTATATAGAAAGAGTGGTCATTCAAATCTAGGATACAATTACGTGCAATTTGACTAATTCTAGACAAATCGCCATTTACCATTTCAAGTTCCAAATAATACGTCAACGGGCTAATACTAGCATTAATCAACGGAATAAAATCACGGGATACGAGGCTAAAGTCGGCCCCCGAATCAAATAACACGGTGGCATATTGGTCATTGAGAAGAAAAGTACCTGCCACGACATTCGGGTCAACATGATCCTCGGCCGCATTAACGGCAAAAGCTCTTCCACGTGGGGCCAAATGTTGTCGAGGAGCTTGAGGAAGTTGTTGTTGTTGTTGTCCTTGGAGTCCTCGGTTTTGATTTGGACCGGCTATTTGCAATTGATTCGGATGCACGGTCACTTGGACTTGTTGGCCAATAAGATTAGGGCACCCGTTACGGTAGTGATCTTGGCTACCACATTCGTAACAAGCACCCGGGAACATCGGGGGACGCATCATGTTGAGAGGAGCAACATTCACAGGAGCATTTCGAGGGTTTGTTGGACAAAACCTTGAGGTGTGACCGGGTTGATTGCAATTAAAACAAACATCACATCTCATGGTGGGTTGATGGTGACGATTACACCTAGGACATAAAGGACTAGTCCCGGCATAACCACCTCTTTGAGGACCCAGCGTTGGTACTACCGCTGCAAAAACCTTTCCACCACGACCATGGCGTTTATTATCACGCCGATCATCTTTCTTGGTGCCGCTAGACTCGGCAACATCCTTCCTTTTATTGTCATTCTTGTTATCGTTCTTGCTCAACTTGCCACCTAGGATGAGTTCCAAGGTTATACTAGCGGTACGGGCGGTTGCCTCTTTGTAAGTCAAGGGCATGGTGGGATGAGAGACAAGCAATCTCACTTCATGTGGAAATCCCGCCACATACTTCTCAACCTTAACCTCTTGGGGACTCACATAGTGGGGAATGAGTCTAGAGAGTTGGCCAAATCGGCGAGTGTAACTCTCATAGTCTCCTCCCTTCATGGCAAGTTTAGAGAATTCCACTTGCAACTTTCTCAATTCATGGGCCGGGCAATACTTAGTAGTCATCATATTCTTGAATTCTCCCCATAACATGTTATTAGCCGCATCAATCCCCAATTCATCAACCTCCTCGTTCCACCATTCAAGTGAATCACCTTTTAACATACCGGAGGCATAGGTGATTCTTTGGTGGTAGGCACAACCACTCCGAGCAATGATAGATTCAATGCTCTCTAACCATTCCAAGTAACTCGTAGCACCACCTTCTCCTCTAAATTCCGGGGCTCCACAAAGTTTGAAGTCACTAAACGTACATCCCGGTTGAAGAACATCATAATCCGGTCTAATTAATACTTCCCCTACACCTACACCGTTTGCATTTTCATTTTCTTGTTCATTTTGTACGGGAACCGCTTCATCTTCCGGTTCTTCTTGTTCATTATTATTTCCTATGGCCGCTTGAATTCGGGCCATAAGATCTCGCATGAGGTCATTTAAAGCTTGTGCAACAACCTCGGCGGTTATCGGGGTATTAGGATTACCCCGACCACCTCGGCCACCACGACCACCACGGCCACCACGGCCTCCTCTACCTCCACGACCACCTCTACCACCACGTCCACCAACTACCTCTTGTTCAATAGGCTCCTCTTGCTCGTTTTGATGCCTATAGTTAGTGTTAGCTCTCCTTAGTCTAACCATCTTTCCTGAACACACGTATTAGAATTTCAAGTTAAGTCTCACAATTCACACACGAATAATCTAAATCGGTCGTCAAATAACAACATTACATATCTAAATCCATTTAAATCATTACAAGAATATAAAATTCTACGGGGATATTACCATGGCAATGAGCTAAGGCATCATCGTTCATACAATCCACATTCAACCATACAATCACGAATCATTCAATAATCAACATTAAATAAATAAAAGGGGTCAAGTCTTAACATGGTGGGTAAAGCATAGTCCGAATTTTAACTTCAACATTCGATACATTAAAAGTGTTTGTATACAGGGTGTACCATCGGTTAACCCTCCACACCATTAATATATTGAATGGATATCAAAAATCAGTTCCAATATGTTCTCTAAGTGTTGATCGGGTATGTATACAGGGTGTACCAGCGGCTAACCCTCCACCTAATCAACACTCATTAAACATACCGGGGTAGTTACTATACTCTATCCACAAGGCGCAATCCATGAGATCATTAACTTTGTATGACATAGGATAACTTTCGATTTGTTGATCAGTCGCCTCTACGGTTACCGAATGTTATACTCCATTAATGTCATCGTTTCATTTTGCTTAGGGGACAAATAATAAATTACTTCTAAAATTTCCACACATCAACGTTCATCACAACATTTCCACGTTTAGCGGTGTATACCCGATATTATCATATACGTTCATCATAACCATTTTCACATAACAATCAAGTCATTATATCATAAGCAACCTACGAACTCCGTTTAAAACGTTTTTATGCATCATACAGTTCACGTTGCACACAAAGTTCCCTATCATGCATGCTAATATGAAAATGTGGGTGTGATGGCTATAGACTAGGTAAATCCTCCTAGTTCTCTACAACCACGGCTCTGATACCATTCTGTAATACCCCAACATGGCGGAATCATGGGGTATCACTTAGAAATAGCACAGCACGACATGGAAATTATGTAGAGTCAACTATATGAATACATGAGATTGAAACAATCCATAAACTCGTACAAACGTATACAATCATCAACATCAATCCAAATACACGTTCAATCAATAGTAAGAATGTAATATTCAAACAATAGTATTCGATCCTAAGCACAACCCATAAAAGGGAGATAAGGATCACGGATCCAGAAAGTCCGTAGTGAAACCAATCCTAGCAATGCAAGCGTGAAATCATCCATTTTGTCTTTCATTAACTTGATTACCTGAAAAGTGTACTAAAGAGCGTCAACATAAAGTTGGTGAGTTCGTAGGGACAAGAAACAAGGAATAAACGTATCGGGAATACAACCGTTAATGATATACGAGGATTAGAATATCTAATCACATCATGGAAACCCTAAAAGGTATACGTTGGCACAACATCAACACATAACACAATTCAACTACGTTCCGGCACGACTTACATATGTTCCAAAAGCGTGATCATCACGGCATGACTTACATATATTCCAAATGCATGATCGGCTACGTTTACGGCATGACTTACATATATTACATAAGCATGATCAACACGGCATGACTTACATATATTACAAAAGCATGATCCAACATATACGTTTCATACAACACAACGTTTAACAATAACGATTCAATATAACGATTTAACTACGTTCAACAAACATGTTTAACAAATAACGTATATGTACACTTTTCAGCCCGAATCTCAATTGAGTAGGGAGGGTTTACGAAACTCACCTTGATTGGATATGCGAGGTAAGTACAAGTTATAATCGAGTTATAACGTCCAACGATCGTTTAGCGTTCACCACCTATAAACATATACATTACAAATCACGTGTCAAACCCCATCTAGGTTTTAGAAGAGTTAAACAGCCTTTGAGGGCAATTGGGACTCAACTCGGTTACGTCACAATCCTAATTTGTTTTATCGGTTCAACCGAATATAAACAAGGACACTTTATTACGTCATCTTTGAAAATGACAGTGGGTTCAAGGTATAAGGATCATACCATGATAAAGTAGACTCTCATACGATTCTAACGATAGGTCATACGACTAAAACGGACTTACGGTTCAAAAGTTATTAACGTTTGAAAACTGACGCGCGAAACTGAACCAAATCGCGACGCGAGGACACGAGGTCGCGGCGCGACTGGGCTGCGACTCGGACATCGCGGCGCGAGTGTACGAGGTCGCGGCGCGAGATACACGAGGTCGCGCGGAGAGGTCGCGACGCGAGGACGGACGCGAGAAAACCTCTGACCAACGGGACCCTAAACTCGTTGCACGAGGTGAACGGGTCGCGGCGCGAGAACACGGGATCGCGAGGACCTTATAACCGAGACACACAACTCGCGGCGCGAGCCTGGGAGGTCGCGGCGCGAGGTTGTTAAGACCTGCAGATTTTTCCAGTTTCAACACGATCCAAACACCATTTTTGACATCCAAATCGTTTTAACACCTGCAAATACTCATTTTTGACCTCTAGGAACATATACAAACATAACCCATAACATAAATTCATCTATAACATCAACATAACCACAAACCGCTCTAACTTCTTCCAAGAACCCTATTTGAACAAAAATCAAGTTTTGACTCGATCTATGGTCCAAATATGTTTAGATTCAACTAGAAATAAGTTAAACAACATAAAATGATTGATATGAGATGGTTTTAACTCACCAAAACTTCCAAAAACCTTCAAATTCGGATTTGACTAAAAATGGAGTATTTCTTGAGCTTGAACTCTAAATCTTTGATATGATATGTAGATGACTAAGATGATGATAAATCCCGAATTAATCTAGCTTGAATCGCCACCAATTTTCCAGAATTTGTAATCCAAAAAGTTGACTTTTGAGAGAAAGAAAAGAGGTTGGAAGGAAAGAAAGAAAGAAAAGAGAAAAGGAAGGGAGGGAAGTGGGTGTATAGGGGGGTCGGCCTCATTGTCTAAAATGGGGGCTCCCACTCCGCTAAATCCAACAAATAGCTAAACGTTAACCAATTAAACGCCAAAACGTTTTCGTAAACATAAACAAATTCCACGTTTCATTCCATTTCAACTATACGCTCAAATAATCCCGTTAATACATAAAATCGTTTACATTAAATTTCGGGTCAAATTTAGTCAAATTTGGTAATTGTTACAGTTATAGCTTTTAATTAACACATGAGAAGGCTACATAGCAAAACCACGAACTTTATTTTGTTGTATTATGAATATCTAGAATATGTAGCTCATTCTTAAATGAGATCATTATTTTTTTTTATTGAAAATATCGTAAAACGGCTAGTGATTATTATTGTGAATTGATATATATTTAATGTCAAGCAAAAGAAAAGATATAGATTATGCTCAATTTTATTTTGAAGAGAATTGATGGTATAGTGATAGATGTAATGAGTATTGGCTAGTCATGGTTTATTTGTTTATGCTGAGATGTTTTTGAGAATTGATCCATTATAAATATGTGAAAATTAAATTATATGTTTATTTTATATGGCTAATGCAATGAATGATTTAAAAGCTCTAAAAGAATCAATATAAGTTTATCATGAGAAACAATAGTCTAAAGAGTATTTGATGCATTACGTTTTCATGAATTATGTGGCTTGTATCAAAGCACATGTGAGTCATAAACGAGAAGTTTATAGACCTATATTATTTGATTAATTAATTGGCATGACCGGACGGACCATCCTGAGTCAATGATGATGCGAAATATATTGAAGAGTGAAGAGATTATTCAAAGTGATTATTTAAAAAATGAGGTCATTTGCTCCATAAGAAAATATATACCAAGAAAGATAAGGACTGAATCCTTTTAATTTAATGGAACATATGCAAAGGAGATGTAAGTAGGCCTATACATCGTCCATATTGACCATTTAGTGTTTTAAATCGATGCATCGTCTAAATGGGTCACCAAAGTCGCAACATGATGTTTGCGTAATTAATTGCTCATCTTGTAAGATTGGGAGCATGTTCCATATTGTATTGGCAATAATGATTATTGAGAGCAAATGAATGACTATAGATTGGGGACATGTTATCATTTAACATGCAATAATATGAACTCGCATCATGCCAATAGTGTTCCTCCCCATTGAAATTGGTTTATGGTCAGAAACCACATGTCTCATAAGAGTTTTGAATGTGCAATATATGATTAAGTTGCTCCACCACAATGCACAAAGAAGTGCCTTGGAAGTGTGTAGGCTCATGCTTTGATTCAGTTCGAAACTGTCTGATTAAACTAGACATTAGTATGGCTGTTTCGGGTATGAGTTAAAACATGAAAGAAGTGTACGTATTCAATAAAGCCATCATTTGGAAGATTTGTTTATGGCTTAAATTTCTCATTGATATGATTTAGTTTTCCCAACATTAGGGGGAGAAGTTCCCAACATTAGGGAAAGATGGAAAGCAGCTGAAATGAATAAAATGAATTACAAAAGATCCTCACATCAATGAATATAAACTTAAAGTTTGTGGGATAATTCATTCTGAACATTTAGTAATTGCCAGCAATGTTAACTGACCAAAAAGCTGCTTATGCTCCAATTGATAATGAGTGATAGAAAAGTCGATTCCAAAATAAAAAGCCTCGAAAGAAAAGGAGCATAAAATTAAGATGGTCAAAGTCGAGGTATAAAGACCCCATAGAGATTAATGATGATAAACTAGACATGAAAGTTTTTAAGAAACCCCGGGTACCTGGAAATAATGAGATCTCATGAGTTGTGACATGTCTAGAGACTTATGTAATCGAAAATAAAAACGACGTAGAGACTGATTGAATATGATAGTGCTAAGAGTATGTATAATTATGAGGATCTTGAAAGCATGCATGCACATAAATTGACATGATATGAATGATTGGCCAAGATTAAAAGACGCTAGTAATTTGGGACATGAAATCCAAGCACTAAAAGGTGCAGAAATTATATGGTGGAAGCAACTATTGATAAATTAAAAGTCTGGCAATATGAGAAATTTTGATTTGCGTCTAAAAGAATAAGAATAGAGCTCATTTGATATTGAGATTCCATGAGGGATATAAAATGAATGAAGCATGTCTCAAGATTTAGAATGCTTGAAACACGTGTGAAAAGTTCTCGAGAATAGAAAATATTATGTTTGAAACTTATAAAGAAATCCGGATATGAATATGATATAAGTTTCATGTATTTTGATGATTTGAATATTAATGGACTCTGAGAGAGTGTCCAATGATGGAATAATTAAATGTGAAACAAAAGACAAGGTTTGTCTTGTTTATGAATCTTAGTGATAAATGACGTTCATGTTTATGAGGTCAAATGATATCGTAATGCCCCTTTTTGACTTTCAAGATAATGATCACAATGTTGAGTTGAAAGTGTCACTGAAGCACTGAAATTGAAGCAAAGAGATTTATTCTATTCGGACACTTAATATGCCAAACATCGAATATGTTTGGGAATGATAAGTATTTTAAGTGATGTGATCATGAGGGGGAGAAGATACGCGTTGCACTCTTTTTTCCTTGAGCAAGGCTTTGTCCCACTGGGTTTTCTTGTCAAGGTTTTTAATGAGGCAACATCCCCAAGCGTATCAAAAGAATTATGTACTCTTTTCCCTTCACTAGAATTTTGTCCTATTGGGTTTTATCTAGTAAGGTTTTAACGAGGCATAATGTCTTCAGTCGATGGACATCCAAGGGGGAGTCTTATAAATATTATATATGGAATGGATGTCCATATATTGAATGGTAATCTTTTCTATGATTAGGAGATTGTTTTCTTAGAAGATACCCCAGTTTGTAACTATATATACCTCTTTATGAGATAAATAAAATAACTCTCTCCATTCTCTCCATCTTCTTGTCTTTCAACAGCATGTATAACGGCATGACTTATGTGTCTTTCAACAGCATGTATAACGGCATGACTTATGTGTCTTTCAACAGCATGTATAACGGCATGACTTATGTGTCTTTCAACAGCATGTATAACGGCATGACTTATGTGTCTTTCAACAGCATGTATAACGGCATGACTTATGTGTCTTTCAACAGCATGTATAACGGCATGACTTATGTGTCTTTCAACAGCATGTATAACGGCATGACTTATGTGTCTTTCAACAGCATGTATAACGGCATGACTTATGTGTCTTTCAACAGCATGTATAACGGCATGACTTATGTGTCTTTCAACAGCATGTATAACGGCATGACTTATGTGTCTTTCAACAGCATGTATAACGGCATGACTTATGTGTCTTTCAACAGCATGTATAACGGCATGACTTATGTGTCTTTCAACAGCATGTATAACGGCATGACTTATGTGTCTTTCAACAGCATGTATAACGGCATGACTTATGTGTCTTTCAACAGCATGTATAACGGCATGACTTATGTGTCTTTCAACAGCATGTATAACGGCATGACTTATGTGTCTTTCAACAGCATGTATAACGGCATGACTTATGTGTCTTTCAACAGCATGTATAACGGCATGACTTATGTGTCTTTCAACAGCATGTATAACGGCATGACTTATGTGTCTTTCAACAGCATGTATAACGGCATGACTTATGTGTCTTTCAACAGCATGTATAACGGCATGACTTATGTGTCTTTCAACAGCATGTATAACGGCATGACTTATGTGTCTTTCAACAGCATGTATAACGGCATGACTTATGTGTCTTTCAACAGCATGTATAACGGCATGACTTATGTGTCTTTCAACAGCATGTATAACGGCATGACTTATGTGTCTTTCAACAGCATGTATAACGGCATGACTTATGTGTCTTTCAACAGCATGTATAACGGCATGACTTATGTGTCTTTCAACAGCATGTATAACGGCATGACTTATGTGTCTTTCAACAGCATGTATAACGGCATGACTTATGTGTCTTTCAACAGCATGTATAACGGCATGACTTATGTGTCTTTCAACAGCATGTATAACGGCATGACTTATGTGTCTTTCAACAGCATGTATAACGGCATGACTTATGTGTCTTTCAACAGCATGTATAACGGCATGACTTATGTGTCTTTCAACAGCATGTATAACGGCATGACTTATGTGTCTTTCAACAGCATGTATAACGGCATGACTTATGTGTCTTTCAACAGCATGTATAACGGCATGACTTATGTGTCTTTCAACAGCATGTATAACGGCATGACTTATGTGTCTTTCAACAGCATGTATAACGGCATGACTTATGTGTCTTTCAACAGCATGTATAACGGCATGACTTATGTGTCTTTCAACAGCATGTATAACGGCATGACTTATGTGTCTTTCAACAGCATGTATAACGGCATGACTTATGTGTCTTTCAACAGCATGTATAACGGCATGACTTATGTGTCTTTCAACAGCATGTATAACGGCATGACTTATGTGTCTTTCAACAGCATGTATAACGGCATGACTTATGTGTCTTTCAACAGCATGTATAACGGCATGACTTATGTGTCTTTCAACAGCATGTATAACGGCATGACTTATGTGTCTTTCAACAGCATGTATAACGGCATGACTTATGTGTCTTTCAACAGCATGTATAACGGCATGACTTATGTGTCTTTCAACAGCATGTATAACGGCATGACTTATGTGTCTTTCAACAGCATGTATAACGGCATGACTTATGTGTCTTTCAACAGCATGTATAACGGCATGACTTATGTGTCTTTCAACAGCATGTATAACGGCATGACTTATGTGTCTTTCAACAGCATGTATAACGGCATGACTTATGTGTCTTTCAACAGCATGTATAACGGCATGACTTATGTGTCTTTCAACAGCATGTATAACGGCATGACTTATGTGTCTTTCAACAGCATGTATAACGGCATGACTTATGTGTCTTTCAACAGCATGTATAACGGCATGACTTATGTGTCTTTCAACAGCATGTATAACGGCATGACTTATGTGTCTTTCAACAGCATGTATAACGGCATGACTTATGTGTCTTTCAACAGCATGTATAACGGCATGACTTATGTGTCTTTCAACAGCATGTATAACGGCATGACTTATGTGTCTTTCAACAGCATGTATAACGGCATGACTTATGTGTCTTTCAACAGCATGTATAACGGCATGACTTATGTGTCTTTCAACAGCATGTATAACGGCATGACTTATGTGTCTTTCAACAGCATGTATAACGGCATGACTTATGTGTCTTTCAACAGCATGTATAACGGCATGACTTATGTGTCTTTCAACAGCATGTATAACGGCATGACTTATGTGTCTTTCAACAGCATGTATAACGGCATGACTTATGTGTCTTTCAACAGCATGTATAACGGCATGACTTATGTGTCTTTCAACAGCATGTATAACGGCATGACTTATGTGTCTTTCAACAGCATGTATAACGGCATGACTTATGTGTCTTTCAACAGCATGTATAACGGCATGACTTATGTGTCTTTCAACAGCATGTATAACGGCATGACTTATGTGTCTTTCAACAGCATGTATAACGGCATGACTTATGTGTCTTTCAACAGCATGTATAACGGCATGACTTATGTGTCTTTCAACAGCATGTATAACGGCATGACTTATGTGTCTTTCAACAGCATGTATAACGGCATGACTTATGTGTCTTTCAACAGCATGTATAACGGCATGACTTATGTGTCTTTCAACAGCATGTATAACGGCATGACTTATGTGTCTTTCAACAGCATGTATAACGGCATGACTTATGTGTCTTTCAACAGCATGTATAACGGCATGACTTATGTGTCTTTCAACAGCATGTATAACGGCATGACTTATGTGTCTTTCAACAGCATGTATAACGGCATGACTTATGTGTCTTTCAACAGCATGTATAACGGCATGACTTATGTGTCTTTCAACAGCATGTATAACGGCATGACTTATGTGTCTTTCAACAGCATGTATAACGGCATGACTTATGTGTCTTTCAACAGCATGTATAACGGCATGACTTATGTGTCTTTCAACAGCATGTACAACAACATGACTTATGTGTCTTTCAACAGCATGTATAACGGCATGACTTATGTGTCTTTCAACAGCATGTATAACGGCATGACTTATGTGTCTTTCAACAGCATGTATAACGGCATGACTTATGTGTCTTTCAACAGCATGTATAACGGCATGACTTATGTGTCTTTCAACAGCATGTATAACGGCATGACTTACATATATTTCAAATGCATGTTCACAACGTTTACGTTTCATACAATACAACGTTTAACAACTACGATTCCATATAACGATTAACAACGTTTAACAAGCACGTTCTACAAATACGATTCCATATAACGATTAACAACGTTCAACAAGCACGTTTAACAATAACGATTTCATATAACGATTAACAACGTTCAACAAGCACGTTTAACAAACATTTAAGTACACTGAATAATGTACTACGATACGTTCACAAATCCATCATACCACAAATCATTCAAACCATCATGCACATACATTTCATACGACTTTACATTTAAGGAATCTTTGATGCTTATATATAGGGTCACCCGCAGCCTTCCCACCACATCTCCAACTCATTAAATGTATCATCGTCTTCCATGTATGTACAACTATACTAATCATATCACATAATCCAACATCGTATGCATAATCAACCAAAAGACATATAACAATTAACAATGTTCGACAAACACGTATATGTACACTTTTCAGCCCGAATCTCAATTGAGTAGGGAGGGTTTACGAAACTCACCTGTGACGAGCAATGACAAGCTCAAGATGAAAGGAAGTAGAACAAACATCCACGATAGCTGAAACATATCATACACGTATCACATTAATCCTAAAGCATATCAAGATGTAAGGTCCTATCAATATTGACCTAATGTTACTATGAAAGCTTTATTATGTCCATTTTATAAGGCTTTGATCCAACCGAGGTGGAATCATTACGTTTTGTTTCACAATGACTAGTCGGGACTTGACCACTGTTGCTTTATCAAAACTTTTGAAATGTTAGAACTATGTTCTGGACTCAGAGGCATACACCACTAGAAACTAGACTCAATTACGCTTCCGTGGTCACTGGAATCATCAAAAACGGACTTACGGATCAAAAGTTATAAGCGTTTGAAAATGACTTTTCTGTAGTTTTATCATGGCGCGATAAATTGACTTCGCGGCGCGAGAAAATGACTTTGCGGCGCGAGATATTGACATCTCGTCGCGATATTTTGATCTGCACTCGAAATCCTTGTAATCCTGAAGCCTCACGACGCGACTAAGGGACCTCACGGCGCGATTGTACCCAGGTCAGTAAGAAACCAAGCCCAAACACACCCAAAACACCCATTTTGACTCCCTAATCGACCGAGGAAGATCTAGGACTCGATTCCAAGCTTAATTAAGCATAAATGAACATAAACAAACTCAAATGAACACAACCCATTCCAAGATTTCATTTCAAATCATCAAAATCACTTCCAACCCAACCCAAAACCTTAGATTAACCTTAATTGTGATTTGACTCAATTTGTGACTCAAAATTACTTGAAATCAACTAGAAACAAGTTAATGAACATAAAATGATGATTATGGAATGAATTTAACTTACCAAAAGTCTTTTGATGCATAAATTCGAATTTGAACTAGTTGGAGTTGAAGAACACTTGAAACTAATACAATCCTTGAATTCTCTTGAAGATTGATGATAATTATTGTTATAACTAGTTAACTTCCTTACAAATTTGATGTTTGTATCAAGAGAAATCAGGAAGAATCAAAAGAATAAGAAGAAAATTGAAGGGGAGGGGAGTTTAGCTCCTGAACTAGAAATAAATGGAAGAAAATAATGGGGTAATTGTAACACCCCAAGCCAAGGCTCAGAATATCACGGAAATCATATAGCACAAGGTGGGATTAATGTAGAACATGAACTAAATGCAAATAAAGGATTCAGTGAATCCATACAATAAGGTAAACAAGTATCAAAAATACATACAGAGCAAGTCATCATCAAATATTACAACGAAACATCAAAAGGTGGTTAACGGTTCTAAGTACAATGCAAAAGAAGGCAAATGGATCCTTGATCCATATAAGTCCAAGTCCGGGTTCAACAGCAAGCAAATAATCAGACTCCACGCCCTGGATTAACCTGGTTACCTGAAAAGTGTACTAAGCATAGTCAACACAAGGTTGGTGAGTTCGCAGTAATGGTCCATTAGAAACCATCGTCAATAATCATAATATACGAGTAGAGGTGAAACATGACTTACAGTGAGCCTCTATGAAAAACACAACAACATCCACAACAAGATTACACAAAACAAGTAAAACGTGTAATAAGCAATATACTCAAGTAATATACGTAACATCCACTCAAATCAAGTATCATATCCTCTTCAGTGGGATTTATACACGTCACACGTCATATCCTCTTCAGTGGGATTTATACACTACATATGTCATATCCTCTTCAGTGGGATTTACATACGTCAATGTCAATCAACATCCAAATTTAATTAAACTATACGTACATACACTTAAGATGATTCTACTTTCTTCGAGTCCCAGATGCTTATATATAGGGTCACCCGCAGCCTTCCCACCACATCTAAGGTCCATTGAAGGTAGAACCGACTTCCATGTCTATACGTCTATCCTAATAATAATAATATACTTCACAACTTAACTAAGTCAATCAAACGTAATGAACCGTCTCATCAATCTCAATCACAAAACCATCATATCACAAATCAATCAAACTACAATGCACATACATTTCATACGACTTTACATTTAAGGAATCATAGATGCTTATATATAGGGTCACCCGCAGCCTTCCCACCACATCTACAATTCATTAAAGGTATCATCGTCTTCCATGTATGTACAACTATCCTAATCACAATATCAAATCATGTATCATACGTATGTAAGACCACAACGTATATCAAATGTGTGTCAATAATGTCATCAACGCAGCAATAAAAGTATGCCTGAGTGTGTACCGTATAAGTCAAGTACATCAAGGTATTCATGTCTATCTCAAACGTAATCCCAAAGTCCATCATTTACTCTACACAACGCGTACATATACTTCGGAGGATTTTACTTTCATCAAGTTCTAGATGCTTATGTATAGGGTCGTCCGCAGCCTTCCCACCACACCTAAAACCCTTTGAAAGTAAAGCCGACTTCCATGTATGCACTTCTATCCTAATAAATTACAATATCACAAACACCTTCGTAAACCATCACACGATCAATCAAAACTGTCTACCAAACTACAATCAATCAGAAATTAACTAGACAGGCAATCAAGTCAACCAGACAAACAAACAACACGTATATGTACACTTTTCAGCCCGAATCTCTATTGAGTAGGGAGCTACGAAACTCACCTGATCGGCAAAGAAGTTAAATTTGATATAAAGTCAAGTTACTGTCGTTCAATGATCACTTCACGTCCAACACCTAAATATCGATCATATACATTCATATCAACACACATAACCACATATACGTAGTTATTAAATATTCGGCAAAACCCTAATTAGGTTTCCAAAGTGCTTCTCGACGTTAAACGACTTCTAAGACTCTCAATCAATGTTATATAAGATAAGAAGTAAATTAGATTAAGGCTCGACGCGTAAAAAGGTCCAGAAAGTCAAACTAGGTCAAACAAGGAAATTTCAGAAAAACAAAGGCCGTAACTTACGGCCCAAAGGAGCGTAAGGTACGGTGGTCAAAATTACAACTGGCGTAGCTTATGGCCCAAAGTGGCGTAAGCTACGGCCCTCTAGAAAAGTCATTTTTGGCGTAAAAGTTGGCGTAAACAGAAACATTTTGGCGTAAGATGGAAGGATCGGCGTAAGCTACGCCCCAAAGGGCCGTAACCTACGCCCCAAAGGGCGTAACCTACGCCCCAAAGTACCAGCGTAACCTACGCCCCATAGGGCCGGCGTAGGTTACGCCCCCTTCTGGGCAGCAACCCTACCAGCAGCAGCAAGTGCAGAAAATCAAGAACCCCAAAACCCCAAATCGACGTTTAAGGTTACAAGACTTGTTTTGAAGTTATATTTGACATTCTAATGCATAAATACACTTACCCAAACCCATATTTCCATCCATAACATCACCAAATTCTCCAAATCAAACAAACCCTAATAAAACCCTAATTCGACCCAAACTCATTTTAAGGCGATTTAGAACTTGTAAATGTACGAGATGACTAGAAACAAGTAAACTAACATAAATAGAAGTAAATGGGATGAATTTGACTTACCAAAGCTTCCTTTCCGAGCTAGAACCCGATTTATGGCAAAAATGGGTAAAATGCTTGCACTTAGTAACTAAATCCTTTGCTAGGCGATAAAGAGATGAAGACGATGATGATTCTCGAGTTAAACCCAACCCACAACACCAAATGATGCTTGAGAAATGAAGAACTAGATAGGTTGGATGGTCTTGTTTACTTAGAGAGAAAGAGAAGAGAGAAAAAAGAAAGAGGAATGAAATGTGTGGTGAATGAATGAGATAAGGGGAGGGAAATGGGTCAAGAGGGCTGGTGGGTCGTGGATCACCCACGGGTCGACCCGTTTCTCTTCCCAAGCCAAATTACAATTCGTTATACATTTAAACACCGGTTAAACACATTATTGACCCGAATACAACACATTGCCATTTAATTCACGAAACGACCCAAATACATCATTAACCTATATTGTTAGTCATATTACACGTAAAGTCAACGAGTCAAAATTCACGGATGTTACAGTAATAATAGAGTCAGGGTACATATATCAATAAGTGAGGTAGTAGGAATATATATCCGTTACTTGACCGGTTCCATGATTACTAAACAACCCAAATAAATCACGGGTTTATAACCTTTTATAAAAGTTTTTGTCGGATGTCTCTTAATAATATTATTCCACTAATAAACCAAATATAGTCTGTGATAATTTTCACGCGTATTCCTACTTTCCATAAAGTATGTCGGTCTTTGTCCCATTAATGGAATTATTAAATAACCACCGACACTGTTCCACCGACACTGTGCCACCGACACTATTGAAACCGTACATTATACTTAAGGTTTCGTATATACGTTTTTCTCCGTTACTACAGTTACTCAATTATCGTTATAATCTAATTTCCATAACACGTATGGGCCAATATCATGGTCTTGGAACATGGACTTAATTCTAGGAGTCCAAATATGACCTTATAGTTGGCCCAATTTACTGATAAATAAACACAATTAGGCCCAAAGTTTTCGTTTATTAAAGTAGTTAATCGAATTACAAACATAGTCAAACGATAAAAATCAGGGATGTTACAGTGTTAAAATTTACATATGAATCAATCTTAATCTTGTAACAAATGTGTTTAGTTTTGTTACTTATGTTTGTGTATGAGATTTGAGATTGTTTTCAAATATTGTTCTATTTGATGTTCTTGTAGTTCCTGGTTATTGTGTCAATCTTCTATCTATTAATAAACTTGCAAGAGATAGTAAATCAACTGTTAATTTCTCAGAATTTAAATGCTATATTCAGGATTTGAAGTCAAAAACAGTCCTGGGGACTGGTAGTGTTAAGGATGGTCTCTACATGTTTGATGAAACTTCAGTTTATGGTAACTTTGTTTCTTGTAATGCTATTATTTGTTGTGAGTCTCAAACTGTGTGGCATTGCAGGCTTGGTCATCCTGCTAATCAAGTATGTTCTTAAAAATGATTTAAAACTCAAAATTAATATTGAAAACACCTCCTTGTGAAGTTTGTCACAAAGCTAAACAACACAGAGAACCATTTCCTTTGAGTGATCATAAAACTAATTCTCTTGGTGATATTGTCCATCTTGACTTATGGGGTTCTTATAGGGTGACTAGTAGAGATGGTTACAAATATTTATTAACTATTGTGGATGATTATACAAGAGCTGTCTGGTTATCTATACTATATTATAAAGCAAAAAGCCTCTAGATTTTCAACATTGAACTTAAATTTTTAATATTGATTTTAAGTACTTCCCCAAAATGTCCCTCTTATCTATTCTATATTTACCTAAAATAACTATAATACCCTTTCTCTCTCTTCAAATCTCAACCAATCATTTTTTTTCTCTCTCCTCCATAAATCATTTATTCCTCCATTTATTCAAAATCTTTTATCTCAAAAACTGTACATCGATAAATTATAAAAATTATATAGGTGTTCTTAAAATTTCATGCTCTTTCATTAGAGATGTCATTCGATATACTTTCGACGAATTTTTAAATCCGAGACGGAGCCCGTACGGCTAAGGCATTTAACTATCATACTCTATGACATATCAACTCCTATGACCTGTCACACTCTATGACATATCACACTCTATGACCTAGCTATCACCCCCACCATCTCACCGCCGCAACGCGCGGGTACTTACTCTCGTATTTGCTCAAATCAAAAGAATAAGTTTTTGAGAACATTGAATATTTTGTGAAACTTTTGAAAAATCAGTTTAAAAAGAACAACAAAATTTTCAGAAGTGACAATGGTTCTGAGTTTGTGAATAACAAAATGAACACTTTTTTTTTTAATGAAAATGGGATTATTCACCAGACTTCTTGTGTTTATACTCCTCAACAAAATGGTATTGTAGAGAGGAAACATAGACATCTCTTAAATGTTGCTAGATCTCTTATGTTTCAGGGGGGAATACCTCTTAATTTGTGGAGTGAATGTGTTCTAACTGCTGTTTATATCATTAACAGGCTTCCAACAAAAGTTCTTAATGGAAAATGTCCCTATGAATTAGTCCATGGTTTTAAACCTAATCTCTTCCATCTTAGAAGTTTTGGTTGCTTATGTTTTTCTACAAATCTGAATAATAATGATAAGTTTTCTGAAAGGTCTCAAAAGTGTATTTTAATTGGTTATTCTGGTGTTAAAAAGGCTTATAAACTTTTAAGTTTAGAAAATAAAAGCATTTTTTTTTCAAGGGATGTAAAATTTTATGAACAAATTTTTCCATTTAAAACTGTTGATAAGAATTCTGATAAATCTAAAATCAATTTGAATCAACTTAATTTCTTTGATTTATTTGCTTCAGAAAATGCAACCAATACTTATGTTCTTCCCAATAATGAAGGAAGAGACAATTCAGAAAGTAATGAACCTAGAGCAACACCTACTGGCAGTACACCTGCAGCTACCACTAGTGATGAAGGCACTAGTGGTCTTCATTACAATGATGGTGGTATTAATACCACTGATATTTCTGAGGGAATTCATTCTCATGAGTTTGAAAATATGAATTATAATGTGAATGAAGATGGTCTTAGAAGGTCTAACAGGGATCCTTATATGCCTAATAAGTTTCATGATTATGTTGTTGAAGGCAAAGTAAAATATGGGATAGAAAAGGTTGTTAATTATTCAAAACTTTCAAAAGAAAATTTCTGCTTTGTGTCTAGTCTTAATAAAAGCATTGAACCAAAAGATTTTAAGGAAGCTTGTTGTGATATAAACTGGATAAATGCTATGAACAATGAAATGGAAGCTTTAAATAGAAATAACACTTGGATTATTACTGATCTTCCTAAAGGTAGAGAACCAATTGGTTGTAAATGGATTTTTAAAATCAAATACAAAGCTAATGGGGAGATAGAAAGATACAAAGCTAGATTAGTTGCAATAGGGTATAATCAAAGAGAAGGGATTGATTATGAAGAAACCTTTGCTCCTGTAGTTAAGATGGTAACTGTTAGATTTGTTTTGAATCTTGTTGTGCAAAATGGTTGGAAATTATATCAGTTAGATATTAATAATGCTTTCCTTTATGGTGATTTACATGAAGATGTATATATGTCTCTTCCTGAAGGATACTTTAATAAAGATGATAATAAAGTTTGCAAACTTGTTAAATCTTTATATGGTTTAAAACAAGCTCCAAGGCAATGGAATGAAAAATTGACCTCCTCTTTGATTGAAATGGGTTTTGAACAAAGCAAGAATGATTATTCTTTGTTCATTAAGTCTGATGATAAATGCTTTCTTGCTCTGCTTGTTTATGTTGATGACATTGTCATCACTAGTGATAATGATCATAAAATTGAGTTGTTTAAATCTGTTCTTAAAGAAAAATTTATGATAAAAGATTTGGGTGAGTTAAAGTATTTTCTTGGTATTGAAATTCTTAAAACTGATAATGGTATATGTTTATCACAAAGAAAATATTGTCTTGAGCTTTTAAATGAGTTTGGTCTCTTAGGATGTAAACATATGAGATCTCCTTTAGAAGCAAACATTGTTCTAGCTTCTCATGAATCTAATAATGATAAACATATTACCAACATTTCTGAATATCAGAAATTAATTGGTAAATTAATTTACTTAACAATAACAAGACCTGATATATCCTATGTTGTTCAATGTTTGAGTTAGTATATGCATGCTCCTTTACAATATCATTTGGAAGTTGCTATGAGAGTATTGAGATATCTTAAAGGTTCACCTGGTAAAGGTGTGACAATTGAGAGATCTAATAATGTTGAAGGTTTAAAAGCTTTCTCTGATGCTGATTGGGGTAAATGTCTTACCTTTAGGAGGTCTGTTTCTGGTTTCTGTATCTTCTTAGATGATAATTTGATTTCATGGAAAAGTAAGAAGCAACCCACTGTATCCAGATCCTTTGCAGAATATGAATACAGGTGTTTGGCTGCTACTACTTGTGAAATACTATGGATTCAAAAACTTTTAAGAGATATGAAGTATAAAGAGATGTTGCCTGTTCAGGTTTTTTGTGATTGCAAACCTGCAATTCAAATTGCAGGAAATCCTGTCCTTCATAAAAGGACAAAACACTTTGAAGTTGATATACATTTTGTAAGAGAAAAAGTTGCTTCTGGTTGTCTTAAACTTGTTAAAATTGATTCTGAAGAACAACCATATATCTTTACAAAGGGTTTAAATATAAACACTCATCTTTATTTTGTAATAAACTTAAAATGACTAACATGTTCCAAGGTTAAGATTGAGGGGGCATGTTAAAATTTACATATGAATCAATCTTAATCTTGTAACAAATGTGTTTAGTTTTGTTACTTATGTTTGTGTATGAGATTTGTATGCAGGTAAAGTTCGAGGTCCTTTATTGTCATTTCTGGAAAGTAAAGATGTTTGGGATAAAGAAGAAAAGAAGAGAAAGATGGAGGGAGGGAGCATTCTGCAAATACTCAAGGCTATATATACTCGCTTATAATCCTTTTAGGGTTTAATCTTTTACACATTCTGTATTCGATCGATATATATATTGTCTCTATATTTTCTGTATATACGATCATCTTGATCGTATATATTTTCTGTAAATCAATCTAAACATATTAGTTTAGATTGATTATTGTCTTGTATTTGATTTTAAACAATAATAATAAATAGAAGAAGGTCAAATCGGCCCGACTTCCTTCGGGTATAATTTCATCTGGTTATGTTAGTTTTTCATACAAGCTGCCTAATAAATGAAAAGAAATAAAAAATCATCAATCAGTTCAAGCTCTAACAACTCAAAATATATAATAAAACTGAATAACGAATAATGTCCACTAGATGTTAAAGTTTGCTCATGATGCACTCAAGGAGATATTACAGAAATCAAAATACCTTAGTTGGATTTCCTTGATTATCAAAAGCTTTCGAAACTGGAGGCCCTCGAACCTCGACTTCATTTGCCGATTGTTTGGAGCATAGGATCTCAACACCAATCTGCAAGCCCAAAAAGTTGAAATGAAAAGCAAGTTTAAACAGCAATAGATCATATGGTTATATATTATCACACTAGAAGTTTTCATTATTAAAGGATTAACAACAAAAGTTAGATGTGGCCATTTCAACTCATTTGCTTATGAATGGGATGATTAGAGATGTGTTTTATCTCAAGTATGTCAAATGAAACAAATTGGAAATTTAGGTAAAAAGAAAAGAGTCGGATGGGCTGTTGAAAATCCCCACAAGTCTATGTGTTAATGGATAGAACCAGCTAAACCGTCTTATTCAAAGATCCGGATCATTATTGTAATGGTGTTTTGGAGATCATAACTAAAGCATTCTTTACTTATAACAAACTGAAGAAGAGAACGTCAGTCGGTCAACCCATCCGTCCCTGCTTGATCTTACAAAAGATAGAACATGTCAACCCAACCCAATCTTGGCCTAAACCTAAACACCCCAATATCCACCTCTGGCTTATCCTATTACTCACACCAAACCATAAAAAGGAAGAGGAATCCATACAACTAGTCCCCTTGGGGAGCCATATACAAGAGCTATTATAGCCAGATATACGTAATTAGAAGCAAGTATCAATATAATAATAATGACTGCACAACTAGTAGACCCAAAGTTTTATATACTTTTAATAGATAAGAAAAAAATTACTAGCTAACTAAACCGTAAAGAAAAACATACTTGTTGTCCAGCATTGGCAACATCATTTGGTGGTAACTCTTCTGTTCCAATCTCAAGAAGAAGCAATCTCGGTTCAGTAGAGACCTACACTTCAAAAAAACCGGGGAAAAGGTCTTAGTAAAAATTAACTTTCACTAAGCTACTAAAGAGAGAATATAATTACACACATTTAACTTTGGGTCTACTAGTTGTGCAGTCATTAAGTGTATTCTATCCAAGTATACAGTATATAAATGCATGCTTTCTTTCATTTTGGTGGTCTGTTTGGTTGTAGGGTTAAAGGCTATAACGCTATGAGAGTTATGTATATTCTGTTTAAACTTTGAACTACCGGGTTCAGAGTTCAGCTTGATGTAAGAAATGTAACATTTGGTCGATGGGTTTGTTGTCCTTACACCCGTTAATGTGTATGTGTTATGTGTGATGCAGTTGCATTGAAGATTTGAAACAAAAGTGTAAGGCGAAGAAGAAGTTTAGCGTTGGAAGAATTTTCTAAGATGGATCTAAAATGCACTCCATTATGTCTTTTATGTTGGTTGTGTGATATTTTCATGATTTTGGAACATTTTTACTGGTGCATAAACTAATCAAGTAAAACTTATATTCATGTTGGTTGCCTAAAATTAGGATTTGTAATTGTGAGTTTATTGGGTCAAAATTTCTTTCAAGTTTTGATTTAATAGTGTTTTATATTTGTGTTTCTAAGTTGAAACTTAATAGTGTTGTCCACGTTTGATCATATAGCGTTTGGCAAAGAAATAGTTCAAGCCGTGCATCGCACGGGTCTTCACTCTAGTAATAAGAAATTTTTAGCTCTAATATGGATACTTTGGAGGAGATTGACAATATATTATTATTTTATTTATAATATATTAGTTTATTTCTTAAATAATAATAGCTAAAATGCACAAATATATGAAATAATTACACCTAAGCAAAAAACTTACTTGGCATGTGATAATAATAGACACCTAATCATTTACATATCCTCTCTTAGTTATATACCTAGACTCGCCGGAATGCTTTGCGGATGGCGCTGTAAACTTGCCGAGAAATCATCACAGAAAGATGTCACGAGGACGATGTGAGAGAAATCAAGTCCGAAGAAGAAGAAACAAATAAACGAATCATCAAAAGAATACTTACTTTGATCATTTGGAAGCTTTTAATTTGAGATCGCCGATGATGGTTTTTATTTCGGGGGAAGTCTGGGTATTACTCAAAAAGTGAAAATGGTACAAATGAATGAAAGTGTCAGTTTGTCGCGTGATTTCAATTGTATCATGTATTTTTACTATTTTTTTGTTATTATATTATTATTATTATTTTGAGATCGCCGATGATGGTTTTTATTTCGGGGGAAGTCTGGGTATTACTCAAAAAGTGAAAATGGTACAAATGAATGAAAGTGTCAGTTTGTCGCGTGATTTCAATTGTATCATGAGCCTAACTTTTATATTATTATTATTATTATATTATTATATTATTATTATTATTATTATTTAATTTTATATTATATAGTATATAGATTATTATTTACCAACAAATATATATTTTTAATTATTAAATGTGTTTTTATTTTGTTTCTATATTTATTTAAATAGAAATGATAGAAAAAGAGTTTTACTGACAAAAGGTAGAGATATATCTACAACACTTTTTATGTATATATAACAATCACACTTTAGATAGTTGTATATTATCTATTAATATACATGTATTTGTTTTAGATAGATAAAAATTATTGTAGATTTATCATCATCATTGACAAAAGTGTGTCATATTGTTTATTGTTTTATTTTTTGTGTGTAAAGTTAATTTCGATTCAGATGTGCTGGAGACAATTTTAACCAGTGATTTGCTAGACCTCCAACTCACTCATGGAAAATACCTTGAAATGAGAAACCCAAGACTTGAAGCTAAGACCTTGGAAAAAACTCATACCCGGAGCCCACATAATTTAGAAAATACCTCTGACCAACCCAGCTAAGTGAAGTTGGTTAAGAAAGAGATTTCAAAACATTGCTTTTATGTGAAAGAATTTCAAATTGTTATATCTAAAGAAGAAATTTGATGGAGTGTTTTAAATTCTGATTCAATCGCCCAAACATGAAAAAGAATGAAATCTAAAAATTTTGATTCCAATAAATTTCAAGGGAATTCCATCCAAGCAAAAGTAGGCCTCTCCAAACCACTATCGGGCCCGAAAGAACGTATTTGATGAGCTGGGGGAGAAAAAAAGGTTGAAAACGTCAAGTAAGTATAGAATAAGGACTGGTTGGAAAAATAAGTCCCGATATCGATCTCTGTCGCTTTATATATAGCTTATTAAATAGAATAGAATAGATGGATTATATTATTATTATCATTAGGGTTTTGTTTGTCGGCGACCATGGTAGAAGTAGTTTATTCTGACAAGCTTTTGTATCGTTGTTTTGGTAGGGATGAGATTTTCGAACTGGACCCCAGATGTCGCTATGAATCTAGAGCTGTCGATAATCTGATAAATCATTTGGAGGAGATCAAAAAAGAGGGTGCCAGCTCCTACCAGAAGTCTTACATGAGTAATTGGATGCTGGATGGAGTAATGGGCGAAAGTCCTACCTCCGTGAGAATCGCAAGGGATGTCCTCTCTACTGTTGAAAGCTTCTGTATTAACCGTTTCGAGATCTTCAGGCGCCATTATTATGTGTCAGCCGCCCCGCATTCCTCGGACATCTTGAAAGACTTCGATCAGGCATTTGTCCAACGGCACTCCACGCTTACCAAACTTATTCGACTTTTGGATGTACTGCTCTCTCTCTCACTTTTAAATTTATATATCTATCTATATACATGTATTTGTTTTAGAAGATAAAAATTATTGTAGATTTATCATCATCATTGACAAAAGTGTGTCATATTGTTTATTGTTTTTAATTTTTTTTGTAAAGTTAATTTCGATTCAGATGTGCTGGAGACATTTTAACCAGTGATTTGCTAGACCTCCAACTCACTCATGGAAAATACCTTGAAATGAGAAACCCAAGACTTGAAGCTAAGACCTTGGAAAAAACTCATACCCGGAGCCCACATAATTTAGAAAATACCTCTGACCAACCCAGCTAAGTGAAGTTGGTTAAGAAAGAGATTTCAAAACATTGCTTTTATGTGAAAGAATTTCAAATTGTTATATCTAAAGAAGAAATTTGATGGAGTGTTTTAAATTCTGATTCAATCGCCCAAACATGAAAAAGAATGAAATCTAAAAATTTTGATTCCAATAAATTTCAAGGGAATTCCATCCAAGCAAAAGTAGGCCTCTCCAAACCACTATCGGGCCCGAAAGAACGTATTTGATGAGCTGGGGGAGAAAAAAAGGTTGAAAACGTCAAGTAAGTATAGAATAAGGACTGGTTGGAAAAATAAGTCCCGATATCGATCTCTGTCGCTTTATATATAGCTTATTAAATAGAATAGAATAGATGGATTATATTATTATTATCATTATTATTATTATTATTATTATTATTATTATTATTATTATTATTATTATTATTATTATTATTATTATTATTATTATTATTATTATTATTATTATTATTATTTGGCAATTTCAACAAATGACACCTACAAGTTTTATACGGGGTATGTTTTATTTACCAACAAATATATATTTTTAATTATTAAATGTGTTTTTATTTTGTTTCTATATTTATTTAAATAGAAATGATAGAAAAAGAGTTTTACTGACAAAAGGTAGAGATATATCTACAACACTTTTTATGTATATATAACAATCACACTTTAGATAGTTGTATATTATCTATTAATATACATGTATTTGTTTTAGATAGATAAAAATTATTGTAGATTTATCATCATCATTGACAAAAGTTGTCATATTGTTATTGTTTTTTCTCTCTTTTTTTTTTTTCATTCCTTTCTAGGTGGCTGCTTGCAATTATTGCATCATGTCAATGGATGTTGCCCGGCTTGGCTTTGCCCCGGTGAGTTCTGACTATTGCAGAGTATGTCCATGGTTTTCAAACTGTTTGCACATTTTTTGTCCGGATTTTAATTGTGTTACCGGTACACATACACAGGATCAAAATATCTTGAATCTGTTTGATTACACATTCACGTCTGACATCAACAGCTTCATTAGAGGAAGAGTTGTGTTCCATTCCATTCCCGGGTTTCTTGCTATCAAGTAAAATAAATATAAACAAGATATGCTATTTTTATTTTCCCTCCGTAGTGTCTTGCTTTCTTTTCTTCATTCCCTCAATCCTTTTGCAAATGATGATTTAATGGTTGACCTGATTACTGATTATCTGAACTTTTATAGGTAGCAGGAACTATTGACAAACGAAGCTGTACGTGGCTATCTTTGCTTGATCTTCACATTCTATCTCTACATCGATATTGAGACAAACGAGTCCCTTTTCACATCCTAGTCGGAACATTTTGCATCATTCTTGGTGAGTTCCACATGCGAGTGATGCCATTTGGACATGTTTATGGTACTCATATTCTCCTAAGCAAAAGCATCCCTAGGCTTTCTCACATTGTTCCAATATGAAATAACTATGAAAGCAGTGATATCCTTCTATTAAATCTGTTTTTATGATTAAGGAAATAATGTTTTATTGCAAGTAGTTAGTTACAGATTAGCTTGCTTTTTACTTTTTTTATGTTGGACCAATAACGATTCTTATTTGAGTTGGAATTGGTACAAGATTCACCCTCTTCTCTCAAAAAACAAGATTTCAGAAATGTTGTACACATTATCTGTCTTTCTGTTCCCTAAATACAATAGCTATTCTCTAGACCTTAAGGTAGGAGTCGTCTTTTTTGTTATGTTATCTATATATCTGACCTGAATATTTTAAGTTTGTTACTTAGTTGTAGCTTAACTACCAGATATATTTTGAAAGAGTTGTTGCAGGTCTATAAATGTTGGTTCAATCCTGGCTCATGCTGATAGGGGCCGAACCCGAAAATCCGCTCAGTTGAAGATTGAGCCGTTGCAGACCAAACCATCAACTAGTCATTTTATATCCTCTATTTTACACATGCATTTAGAAGCCGTCTTGCATTGTAGTGATCAACTTCCCATTTCTTTATTTCCTTCCTGAAGTCTAGGATAAATTTACGGCATTCTTTCCCTATTTAAGTTGTAATTTACATTGAAATGAATAAAGAGAAAATTGTTGCAAAAGTCTTTTTGTCTTCTTATGCTAGTATTGGTATTTCTTTTGGAGAATGACCATCTCGAATCGGTCTTCTATCACATGACCTCATTTTGTTGTATTACATTATATATAAACCATGCATATTCTGAAACTTGGGGGTGCATAACGATAGGTGTTTAAACGGAGTGACCTAATATAGGCTAAAGTTGAACTGATTTTGCTAACAACTAGGTCTGATGGTAACTACTGATATATAGTGCCGGGTGCCGTTTTTGGTTGCGTCCACATTTTAGTACTTGACATCTACTTGTGGCTGTATGTCCTATCATGTGTGATAACTGTATTTACCGATTTCAAGTATTTAGATACTTATTGTTATTTCTAATGAATTTTTTACAGGTTTTCATTGTTATCTACTGGTGGCTCTTGTATATTATATTCAAGGAACTCTCTCTCCAAAGACGTTTAAAGTAAGCTTGAATATTTGTTACTGCGCATAAATTTCTTGCATTTATAAAACCTTGAAAACTGATTCATTAGATGGTTTGTCATAGCCATTGATATTTGAAAACTTCCACAACATGGGAAAGCTGTAACGGTAGTTGTAGCAGTAGTTGCATCTAGTCCTGCAAAGGAATGGGGTGGACGAAGTTTAGCAAAATTTGAAAGACATCAAGTCCTAAGTGCCAAGTGTTCCTCCGTTGCGTTTTTTTGTACTTCACTCATACGCAAGTCAAAAAGTATATATTAACACATATTTTCCCATTTATACTTTGTCTCTGATCAACTTATATAAGGTTTCAGTCAAAGGTCAATCCCTCATGGCTTGAAAGTTAATGATGTTATAAACAAGTCATTCGGCTAGCAGTAATGAAATGACCTTATCCGGCTACCAAGAGCTTTTTGGCTCATGTCGTACGAGGAACAAATGGTATCTTAAAGGCGTATTTAAAATATTAGAATCAGTGACTTATCTTTGTATTAGAAGTAACTTGATTTACTAGTTAAAGTTAGAATTTGATCTGATACAAATGATTAAGATAACTTTGATTGGCAATTTAGCTAGATGAAATGAGACCATTGTTTGGCTGTAACTATCAGCTCGATACCATCCCCTGGTCATTGTTACATGATTCGGTGGTCACAATGTTTGTAAGAGTTGCCATCTGTCATTTTGATTGGGACATTACTTTGGTTGAATCTCTAGCATCTAGTAATCACTCCAACCAATGGTACAAGTACACTCATTAAGGTGACCTAGTGGGTCAGGTTTCCTTGATGTCCTTACATTAGCTTCTAGGTTCAAACCTCCCTATTTAAGGGCTGCTAGGAAAAGGGTTTGGAAACGGCACAGGATACCTTGGTTAGACTGTGTACATCTAAGTCAAAGACTTGCCCTTTTTGGGTATCCTGAATTGGGAAAACCTCCTCTGTTTACCCGTTTTGTCCATAAGTCTGACTCTGTACTAAAATTTAATGGTAGATAAACATCATGAATCTTGGTGCACTGGCGTTTCTTATATGTTTTTAAGGTAATAAGGTATGTGTAATCTCTCCTCTGGCCACCATTACCCCTAGCTACATGACTTGTGTTACTTCCACAAAGTTTTCTGTGTGCATTAATGGTGAAGTGCATGGGTATTTTAAAGGGGGTAGAGGTTTGAGACAGGGTGATCCTATGTCCCCTTATTTGTTTACACTGGTCATGGAAGTATTAAATCTTATCATGAGTAAAAATATAGAAGCTGCAAAGAATTTTAAGTATCACTTTGGGTGCAAGGAACTGAAACTCTCACACTTGTGCTTTGCTGATGATCTGTTAGTATTGTGTAAAGGAGAAGTGGATTCTGTTAATGTTATTAAGCAAAGCTTGGATGAATTTTCTAAAGTTTCTGGTTTAATACCAAATATGGGTAAAAGCACCATATTCTTTGGAAGTATGGCTGAGAGAGATAAAGCAGAGGTTTTGCAGATATTGCCATTTAAGTGTGAAAAGTTGCCAGTGAAATATTTGGGAGTACCTTTGTTAGCTAAGAAATTAAGTGTTGCAGACTGTAAAATACTAATTGATAAAGTGAAGAACAAAATTGAGTGTTGGAGAAATAAAGTTTTGTCTTATGCTGGTAGAATTCAGCTTATTTCTTCAGTGCTGGCATCTATGCAAGTATATTGGGCATCTGTATACATGTTGCCTAGCACAGTGATAAAGGATCTTGAAAAAATGTTTAAGTGTTTTTTATGGAATGCTGGGGAATCTTCTAAAGGGAAGGCTAGAGTGGCATGGAAGAATGTATGTAAACCTAAAGATCAAGGTGGACTAGGGATAAAAGACTTAAAACAGTGGAATGAAGTTTTGTTGGTAAAACAGTTTTGGAAAATTTTGGAAAATAATGATTCATTATGGGCCAAATGGGTGAATGTGGTAAGGTTAAAGAATTCCAGTATTTGGGCAGTCTCAGTGGATAAACATGACAGTTGGGGGTGGAAAGTTATGATTGAATTGAGGGATAAGATCAAAGATTGTATTAGATATGAAGTTGGAAATGGTAAAATGATTTCACTGTGGTATGACAAATGGTGTGAAGCTGGGCCCTTATGTGACAAAATTAATAGAAGAGAGATTTGTAAGGAAAGTCTGAGAGATGATCTTAGAGTGGCTGATATGATTAGTGAGGGAAGATGGAAGTGGTCAGAAGAGTGGCTGGATAAATTTGAGTTTTTGAGACATATTGAGGTTCCTAATTTGCAGGAACACAGGAAAGATAGTGTTAAATGGGTCACTAACATAAAGTGTTGGTGAATTTTTGTACAAAACAGGCTTGGGAGGATCTTAGAAAAGATGGTGCTAAAGTTGAATGGAAGAATGTAATATGGTTTAGTCATATGGTGCCAAGACATGCATTTATTTTGTGGTTGGCTGTGCAGAAAAAATTAATGACACATGATAGGATGGTGATATGGAAGCAGAATGAGAATTTTAAGTGTGCTTTGTGTAAGGAAGAAGCAGACAGTCATGAACACTTGTTCTTTAAGTGTGAGTATGCATTGCAGGTATGGAAAAGACTGATTGGGAAGGCTCCTATGTTAAGTGGAAGTACAGGAATGGATGAGATTATTGGGAGGATTGCTGCTAAGAAGACACATAATAATATTGCAGTTGTTGTTAGTAAACTGGTGCTGGCTGCATCTGTTTACTTTGTGTGGCAGGAAAGAAATTTGAGAACTTTTAAGAAGGAGGAAAGGGGTATTGATGTTATTTGCAGAATTATTGAAGAGAATGTGAGGTATAAAATGATGGCTTTAAGAGTTAAGAATTCTAAAAATGTGAATAATGTGGTTGGAAAATGGAATTTAAGGTGGAAGGAAAATCAGTTGGTGGCTGTTGCAGACTAAGAGGAGTGAAGGGTGGTTATTGAGCAGATTCTTGTTAGTGTATGCGAATGAGAATAGAGAGCGGTGAAAGATGACGCTTCTTGGTCTCATTCTAGCACTAATGAGGATCTTGTGTTGTGTTTTGTGATGAGGAGGCTGTTTTTTGAAGTTTTCTGATTGTATTTGCAGTTTTTGTTACTGCATTGAGGTCTGAATTGTTGGTTTTAGAATAGAGAGTTTCTGAATGTTCTTTCTGGTTTTCTTTATTGTATTGTACAGATGTAATTTTTGTGCATATTAATGAAATTCACCCTTTAAAGTTAAAGTTTTTCTACCTATTGCAGGTAGAGAAATTTTAGAGAGTGTGATTTACAGTTATGGAACTTCCCTGCTAGAGATTTTGAGCGGAAAGCATATCCCTCCAAGCCATGTAATACATGCAATCGTTTATTTTCTTTCAGATTTTCCAGGTCATAGTTGTACAAAGTTTTCTTATGTAATATCATTTCATATTAATACTGTTCATTGAAAAGTAACAATGTCAAGCAGAAGTTGAGGCATTTTGTTGTTTGTTTTTCTCCAGGCATTGGATTTACTATGGGGGAAAGACGTTTTACTGATTATGGATTCATCTTTAGAAGGACAATATGCCGATGAAGATACAACTGTGAAGGTGGAACTTGCTTCAAAGTGTCTTCAATACGAGCGCAGAGATCGTCCTGCTGTCAAAGTTCTTCTTACAGCAGTGGAACCCCTTCATAGCAGAAAGAGGTGAAACCCTTGCTCTGTATAGAAAGTCGATGTTCCGATATTCCCCATAAATGTCTGTTTCAGTTATTGTTTTTTCTGCCTATGTGCCATGTCTTGTATTAGACTATCTGCAAAAAAGGCTGTTTTGGATAGATATCCTAAACTCTACGGATTAGTTATCATATGAAACGGTTGTTGTTGGACCCAATTACTATCAGTCATTTTTTTTCATATAAAGTTACATTAAACTCCAATGAAAAGGAAACACTTTTCTTATTTACATCCAAGATCATCTCCATCTAAAGAAACTATCAGAGTAAGGCCCGTTCATTAGAAATATAGAACATAATTTTGTGATATTCGGGTAGAAAAACATCAAGGCCCTGATAAAGATGATGAAGATTTTTTTCGTTTTATCTTGACTTCACGAAATTCACATTCGAAATCTAAGGTTACTTGATTTCTTATTCTTAATTTTCATTTGTGTTAGAAGTTTACTTTTTTTTTTGTTTTAGATCAAAATCAGTTGAAGAATGTTCTTGATTTTTTTCAATGATAACCAGTAGTCTAATTTGAAGACGATATCGTTTATATAAATCTTTCTCTGAATATACATCTATATTTACATTTGGCTCAGTTTATTCCCGCGTTATACTTAATCTTTCATGCATTTGGTTCAAGGCGAGGTTCGTTATCACCAAGTGATTTGTTTTTTCTCATGAACACCAAGAATTTGATATAATTTCTCAACCACCATATTTGTTGCGTTTGGCTAGATGTTATTAATAAAACTTTCTCTCGATATTTCATTAAAGACATGTAAGTTTACTGTACAAGGTAATAAGGTTTTATAGTCTAAAGTATACTTTCTTTTTACTGATGGTGTTCATGGTTGGAGCGTGAGCAATTCACGTATCACTTGATTCGGACGACTTCTGTTTTTCCGCCGTAGTCTGCAATGTGTTTGATGAAAAGTCTAAATGAAATGTTTTTAGTTTAAGTTTATATGTGTTTCTTTCTTCCGAGACGTGTTCTGTTTTCAGTTGTATTCAAGAAAATACTTGGTTCTTAGGCATTGTGATAATTTTGCAAAATATATGATATGGTTTTTAATATGGTATTTTTATTTGTATTGTTCCACAACTTTTTCGGCTATATGAATTATCGGATCAAAAATTGAGTATAGTTACTTAAAAAAGGGAATATATGAGCTTATAACAAGATTCAGAGGTATTTGATTGTATCTTTTGAAGTATATGCTGGCCTTGTGATTGGAAAACAGTTTGTTTCTTGGCTTCAGCAATACGTGATCACCATTTGGTTTTATGTATATATGTAAATATGCATAAGTAGGAAGTAGGTTGGCCTTATGAATATCTTCACCCCTACGTGATCACATAAAAGCAGGTAACTTTTTGTTTTTATTTTTGTGTATATGGGTTTTATGTTTACTTGTTTGATGACCGATCACATATTTCTTTTTCTTGGACTTCTTTTTCTTATGATGCACTTTTGTAATTGACTTCCTCTTCTTAATCTGTAGGTTGGACTGGACATATTAGAATGGCATCTTCATTTTGCCCATATTTAGCAAATGAAATTTACAGTAACAGCCTCAAAGCAGATCATTCTTATGTATGTGTTAGTGTGTTACCTATGTCTAGCATGGACATGTCATACTTTACTCGGTGATGCGATAATCTTGTGGCCAAACACCTTTTTTTTTCAATAACGCAAATATCCACACTATTACTCTCATTTTTTCCTGGCAGAACTATAATGCACAACCTCCGGGTTGGTGGGTTATCGCAATAACCTCTAGGCCAAGGGCCTTTGGTCTTATGCAACCTGAATGATATCGTATATCGGTATATCATCAGGTTATGGTGCAGAGACTAAACATAGGTGGAAAGTGTTGTTATAGCAACATTGGAAGATGCACGTGGGACAAATAACTCAAAGATTCAGAATTTGTACAACAGTTGAGGTGATCTTGGTATGCGATTGATCAATTATTGCGAACTTTTATCTTGTGCATAATTTTATCATGCTAAGTAATTTATCCGATTAAAGTGATGTTGTTCAACTTTGCCACCAGACACAGAAACTGCTTGCACCCCCAGCCCCACTCTCAATTAGTGGTGCTTTTTCCGTGCTTCGGGAGGTAAGGTATGAAATTTGTACTTAATTCAGGCCCCTTTTTATTGGAGTTGTTCAATATGTTTGTTTCTGAAACGTGACATGGTATGAATGATCATATAAGTCTAATAATGAGATGTATATGCGTTATATTTCTACCTCCATTATACTTTCTGATATTTCTAATTTGTAGTAGACCAATTTATATGTAATATAGCTTTGGACTTATCACTGATATGTTATTATTTCGGAAATAACAAATGGTTTGTGTTTTCCAACGTTTTATAGTCTATTTTGGTGCTTAAGTTTACGAAAACAAATTGACTTGTAGATTGTAATCCAAATCTTTTAATATCTACCAACTTCAATTAAAGAAATAACTCTTATTGGGAAAACTTAGTAGCTTTAGTAATTAGTAATGACGAGAATGAGTCTAAAGAAAACTTGGTAGCTTTAATATGTTTGTGCTTTTGTTTTCTTTTCAAATTGTTGACCGATCTAATTCAGACATCGGTTATAAATATAGAATTTATTTTACAATAGAGTATATCATAATGACATGAATGGTGAAGGTTTGTGAGAAGAATATACATATACATTACAATACAGAAGTCTTTAAGTGTATAGTTTTATAAACGCCTCAAGGCTTCTGGATAGTCTCTCTGTTTGTAATGACGTTTTAATTAATGCTGCTGACGTTTTAATTAATGTTGTGCACCGAATGAATCAAGTATTTCACAGTAGCTCGAGAAAGTTGTGGTCATGCCATATTAACACCGTTCATACCCAACTGATGCTAGAATAGTTCTCTACATATTCATGGGGAATAATTGCGATAAAGCTGCCAAACTTAGCATGTTGGGTAAGTTTCCTTTTTCAGAAATGTCAAGAACATATTTTCAGTCAATATCTATTTAAGAAATGTACTTTCAAAACTGAAATTAGTAAAAGTTTTAGGAACATATATTTATGCTTATAGACTTTAATATGTGAATATTTTTGATGTTAAATGATTAATGTAAATCTTAAGAGAAATATCAAGGTTGGAAAGTGGTAAGATTTTGTAACCCGTGACAATCTTCGCCAAAACTCCATTTACATTTTTTGTTTTTGTTTTTATTTTATTATTGTAACAGGCGACTGAGAACGGGCTATCTATAATTGTTGTATGCATCTTAGACTTTTAACAAATTACCCACTGTACATGATATCACAAATAGAAAGTTGTGTTTAGGTTGATTCTGTTCTATACAGAAATATATAATAGAAGTGAAAGTAACAATTATATATTAACGCCCTTGGTTAAAAGGATAGATTACCTCTTGATAGTAACAAGAGGCCAAAGTTTAATGGAGGGAGAAAGTCGGATTACTCTGTTGGTATTGAAAGACACACAAATCAAGCTTTAGGAAGTGTGGCAATTTGCTTCATGGGTTGATAAAACACAAGTATGGTTGGGTGTTTATTGAACCTGTTAATGGGAAATCACTCGGGAAAATGGGATTTGGTATTTGGTTGCTACAGAAGCGGGTGCGATTCCGATGCTTCTGCAAGCTTGAAAGTGGTTTACCTCAAGTATCTTGAGGTATTGGAAGATTGGTTTTGCAAAGTGATAAAGATAATAATACCAAATGACAGTTTTTGATTCTAAATAGTTTTTTCTGGATGCTGAGATGAAAGATTTTAAGGCATGAATGGATACACGGGATGTTAAAGACTTGCAGAGTTGTGTTGGTTCTGTTGACGGATTAAATGCCAAAAATGGCGTGGTTAATAAGTCGGTTTAATATACTAATGAGGAAAATGAGTCGAGGCTAAAGAGGAAATGAGAAAGTTATTTGCCATGTTGAATTGGGTTAATAGAGTGTCGAAAGATCCTTGTGGTCCTGCAATTGGGTCGTTGCCTAAAAGGAATAAATGGAAGCTTTACAAAAGTGAATATGTGTGGAAGCAGGTTCAAACGGCTTGAGAGGCTTTTATTTTAGTGGTGCATTTATCTTCTAGATACATGCTTTAGAAAATACTAGAGTGCAGCCCCGTGCGATGCACGGCTAAGACAATTTTTATCTTTTTTTCGTTAAGGAAAAAAAAGCATATCAATATAGTTTAGTTGAGCACAACCACGTCATATCTACATACTATCTGGATTTCCTTGTAATCTGCGCCACGCCCATCACTTAAAGCCATCTCTGTGTATTAAATTAGTTTCACAAGTCATGATGATGCTGAAAATCCCGCTCCCACTCAGGTGCAGTCTTAATGTAGACACATATCGCCCCACACGTTCATTTAGTTACAGTCATGTAGATAGTCGCAAAAACCCGACCCAGTGAGTAGCAGTTGATGGAACATTTCAAAGAATTCTACATCAAAGCTTGACAAATCACCTGTAAGTAGAATAACAATATGTTCTTAGTAGGCTTCATCACCATACTTATAAAGAGAGGTTTGTAACATATATCATAGGAACTAAGGATAGAAGTTAATAACCAAAGCGTACTTTTTTCAACAGAAACATGAACTGTCGGATTAAAATCATTCAAAGAATCACAGCAAAGCTCTGCAAGAGAACCTCCACCTCCCATATTTTCATCAATGGGAATCAAGGAATTACCAGCCAAGGCTTCTCCTGTGACCGGGTTATCATCGTTTAAGGTCAAACTTCCTACACCTGCCAGAACAATGTTCTTGCAGAACTGCATTCATAAACCCACACCAATTCAAAATGTTATGGTATTCGTTGAAATAAGGCAAAATATATCGAAAATCCTCTTATCGATCAACTTCACAACTTTTAAAGTAGTTAACTCCATATTACATTTTGTAACCTACATAATATTTACACATTTTCATTACACAGTAGACATGGTGGAGTTGGCAAGGTGGACAGGATAACAGGAGAAAATGGCTTGAAGCAGCTCAGGTTGGGTTGGCTCGCTAGCACTTTTTGTCTTTTTTGATATATATAATGATTTATTCTCAAGAAAATTTGAATATATATAACTACTAAATCTGAAGTCTAAAATATAGACTTGGGCTACTCTCAACCAGTTTGACCATATCCTTTTTAACTGATTTTTTGATTTCACCCACCTCAGACTAACACAACCTTAAGCGACCCATTTAATAACCGATGGATCGGAATTTCCATCTCATTTCGTATAGGATGCACCTTTGAACTTCTAGTTATTTGGCTACTTTCGACCCATTTCTAGTTGAATTTAGCACAGAATTTGCTTCCTTACCTTAATACAGGTAGTTGAGGATCTCCTAAATTGACGTTCTCATATTCCATCAAATCAACACTTCCAATTTCTAGTCTTCTTAAAGCTACTTGCTGAACCGCACCTTCAATTACTGAAGCAATATCTAAAAGTGATAAACCATAAAGATCCGTTAACCACTTTCTGGGGTCTAAATACCTATTTGTCCATGACCAATATCAAATGTGCACCCCGAAATGTGTCCTATTGCATAGAGTGATAATTCTCATTGCTCAAATGCATAAAAGCCTAATACATATCAAATGTTTCAAATATCAAGTACACCCACTGCTCTCTCACAGCCTGTAGGAGAAACAAAACTTCACATAACTTGATAAAGAAAAATGAATAGAACACCATAAACAAACCACACGAACTCATAAATCCAAGACATTGGTAATAAAAAATAGGGAGTAGAATCAACAAACAATGGAGTACAAATTCCAAAGATAACCAACATAATTAGAAAAGCGAAGGTCAATATTCTAAAAAAAAACACATTGTAAAATAAAAAAGTTGAACATATTAAAAAAGTTGAAATCCATATCAATACATGTAAACAAAATTTACACCAACCCTTCCCTTGATTGAAGAAGATATGGCCCATAAACGGTATCTTTGGATTGGATCCATCCGAAACAGAAACTGGTCAGTGCAACTTCGGCTAACAACTTAATCCAATCTTTTATAGTGCTTGTGTTAACATGATTTGCCAACTAAAGCGTAGTATATATTTCAATCTGTATATATTTAAATTTCAATATGTATATATATAAATAAGTTCACAGGATGAAATTTATTACATACTGGTTCATGGTACTATTATATTGTTGTTTCATTTATAGGTGTCGAACCTGAAGTGTGAATGATCCGCCCCCCAGCCCGTATCCTTACGTTACAGTAGGTTCATATACCGGTAACAGTTCTATCCATTCTTTATAGCAGCTGTTACGCCATTTCATTATTATAGCTAATCAAGATGTTCTAATTGATATGGTCAGGTTCAAGCTTATCTTGTACCGGGCGAGTTACTCTTTTTGTGTAATAATTTATCGTTTTCTAAATTGTTTATGTGGGACTAACTGTCCAACTACCCGCCTGTTTGACATGTTACACGTACAACTATACTTGTAGTCATCAATATATTAACATGTCAATATTAATTACATATATGGGTTATGGTATATTGTGTTGCTTCATTTATCATTTATAGGTAACAAAACTGGAGGAAAAGGAAGGTGCGTTATTTTTAAGCGTGTTCGCCAGTATCCGAACCTTTCAGCGGCTTCAGTTGCAACTGCATCTGGTAATAACTGTTTCTGTTTTCATAATGTTGGTCATATTCAATTTTATCTTGTTTCGATCACTTTGTACTTGGCGTTTTATTTGACTTTTCAAATGTTGTATATGGTTGATGAGAGACTCTTCATGGGCAAATTACTCATTTGTTTAATAATTTGTCATTTTCTAAATTGTTAGCCCGAGACCAACTTTCAACCCATTTGACCTAGTCAAATTTATTACATCACTCTAATCAAATTCATTTATAAATAAACAGGCTAAAGTTATCTTGGTTTATGGTAACATTGTATTGTTTTATTGATAGGCTCCCCAATACTTAGTTTATCTATCATCCTCGACTGTTGTTTTATAAATTGTTTGTGTAAGATTGAGCAACTTTCAACCCATTTGACCAATTTGAATAGTTCAATATATTGAAACTACTCTGGCTTATGGTATCATTGTTTTAGACTTATTAACAGGTAACAAAGAAGCTAAAGTGGGAGGTAGATCCTTTTTCAAGTGCCTCCATGAGGATCTTGACCGGTCAAGTGAAGCACATTAAGGTTTAACCCATTATATCCTTGTAGTTTTAGATATCCTGTTGTCGTGTTATACCTAATATCAAGATAACGTTATCCTGGTTGACTTATTATACACTATAGATAAATGTAAAGTTGGGTCAAAGTCCGATAAAAAAATTAGCTTTAAAGGGTATGGGGCAGAAGCCACTTTATCTACAAAACCGTAAATGTTGGTAAGTAATGTTTTTTTAGTCAACGTAACTCGACCATCGCAAAAACTTTATCCAACTTGTCTTATTACCCAAGATGCAAAAGCATTATTTACTTTGACTCATTACCTATCCCATATACAATTTGAAAATGACTAATTAGATGGACATGAGTATGCAACAACTAAAATACAGGCAATTATGACACAACAAAAGTTGCAGTTTGGGTTTTATACAAAAAAAACCAACTAAATATCAAACCTGTAAGGAATTATGTGCTATATATTAAAGCAGTTAAATTTAAAAGACTTAACTATATGTGTACACATACACGGTACACAAAAAGATTTTCATAGTTGTAATTTGGGTTTCATAGAGTCAGACCTGTTATTCTGTTAGCAAAAGACCAACATCATATTTTGCCAGATATTTATATGAACTTTCAGAATGCATTTGCATAGTAGGCGTATGAATGCATTCTCTCTCTCTCTCTCTCTCTCTATATATATATATATATATATACTAGACACACACACACACACACACACATATATATATATATTAATATACGACACACTTCTAAACATATACATATATGATATATGTGTACACATAGTAACCAAGATGATTCACACCTAAACATTTCAAAGATTTGTAAACCCACTGTTTTTTTTTAAGTACTCTTGAATCAAAAAATGAACTTTTTGTAATCACCTAAGAGCCTAAGGTTGCTAACAATATGGTCATGCAGAAGTTGTTATATACAAAATTATTGGTATTATACACAAAATCATTCAGCAGCTTCTGTTTTATTGCTGCTCATCTGGCTTATGGCAAGAAGAAAGGGGATGAAGGGAGGACAAACCACTAAGTTTTTATTTTCAAGCAAAAAGCTTTCCCTCAAAACTTTCGAGATAAAAGCATTTCTTGGCCTCTTACAATTCAAGGACATGCCTACAGTCTGTGTGCTCAACTTATCTCGGCCTAACTTAAGAATTGATAGATTTGGGTTATGTTATATTTCTTATGAGTCATATATGCATAAAATGGTCAAAATAGCTAAAAGAGAAATGGGTCAAAGTTCGCCCAAAGTGTACTTTTGATGCCTACAAACTTCTAAATCAGTTTATTCCAGAATGTTATAGTACTATCGAAATTGTATAGCTTATCTTGTCATAATTGACACCATAAATATTAACCTAAAAGTAAATTGAAAGGAGAGTTAATAATAATATTGGGAAATCATTAGATTTTTGTTCTGGATCATTTAGGCTAATATATAGAATGTTGTACAGTGAAAATTATTAATATGAAAACTTACCTTCAAGGCATATTTAGTATCAATATATCTTCCAAAAGATCGCCAAGCAAAATAAACTTGTCTTCTCTTGATCTCCCAAATATTGATTTTGTTGTCTTAAGCCCTCCAAAAGAGAGGATTCGACCTTCATATTTGAAGCCAATCATTTACACTATTATATACTCACAAATCACAAATGTACAAATTTTGTTTAATTACATACCATTTATGATGTAAACGCCCTCCACAAAACCATTTGTAAATGATCCTTGTGTATTTAGAACGGATTTTCAGTTTCCAGCATAGAGAATCAATTTTAAATTAACATGAAATGAGGTGGCTTCTTCGGAAAAAAAATGCCGAACTCTTTATTCTCTAATCTACCCACTTTTACAATGGACTTTTTACAATTAAAGCCATTTTGACATTTTCTCTCGTAAGACCATCTTTATCCACCAATGATGAACAATAGAACAAAACAACAAACACTTCCATGTATAAAAAGAAAGACATCTTGACCTTAGTTTTATCGGTAAGTATTATTATATAATACCAAAGTCCTACAAAACATAGCCTTACTGGTCATATTGCATTTTTATGTAAAAATTAATTGGTCATTTTTTCGGTAAAACCTCATCCTTCAATTTTCAAAAACTGATTTAATAACAAAGAAACGAAGAAGCTAAACTTTAAGATAATTATTGCTAATTCTTGAAATCAATTAAAACTTCAACAATCGCTTAACCTTATATCAAATCAAATAATCATGTATTGATTAATAACAGAAAAGAAAGACTTTACCTTTACTGTGCCGAACTCACCATTTTTTTTGGGCCAATACCAAGTTGACGTGGTTGTTCAAAAATCACCTCCAAACTCAGTGAACTGTGAACCTACATATTCTATATTTTGTAAAAAATAACACCCATATACTGATTTGTAAAAACATTTGGTTTCTGGTTCATATACTCCAAAAACCCAAAGAAGATGACCCATATAACCCTAACCTATTAAGTCGAGTTATTCGGGTGTGGTTGATTTTGACACCCCATTTAAAAAATTTCAATCAGATATTTGGTTAATTTGTGGTTTCTGGTGTTGGTCATAAATGCAACAAAACTAATTTATAACATATCTATATTTGAAAAACAAAAAATTAGGTTGTATTTACATTGAAAAAGTTGAAACCAAGAATATGTGGGTTTAGCCAAAACGGATCATATTAGAATTTGGTGTCCAGGCTAAAAACTGTTCAAAATGACACCCACCATGTCTTGGAGCATGATGTTTGCAACCTTGACAAACAAAAGTTTAAAATTACATACCATTTATGATGTAAACGCCCTCCACAAAACCATTTGTAAATGATCCTTGTGTATTTAGAACGGATTTTCAGTTTCCAGCATAGAGAATCAATTTTAAATTAACATGAAATGAGGTGGCTTCTTCGGAAAAAAAATGCCGAACTCTTTATTCTCTAATCTACCCACTTTTACAATGGACTTTTTACAATTAAAGCCATTTTGACATTTTCTCTCGTAAGACCATCTTTATCCACCAATGATGAACAATAGAACAAAACAACAAACACTTCCATGTATAAAAAGAAAGACATCTTGACCTTAGTTTTATCGGTAAGTATTATTATATAATACCAAAGTCCTACAAAACATAGCCTTACTGGTCATATTGCATTTTTATGTAAAAATTAATTGGTCATTTTTTCGGTAAAACCTCATCCTTCAATTTTCAAAAACTGATTTAATAACAAAGAAACGAAGAAGCTAAACTTTAAGATAATTATTGCTAATTCTTGAAATCAATTAAAACTTCAACAATCGCTTAACCTTATATCAAATCAAATAATCATGTATTGATTAATAACAGAAAAGAAAGACTTTACCTTTACTGTGCCGAACTCACCATTTTTTTTGGGCCAATACCAAGTTGACGTGGTTGTTCAAAAATCACCTCCAAACTCAGTGAACTGTGAACCTACATATTCTATATTTTGTGAAAAAAATATTAGTAAATAAGTTTAACTTTACCGAGTAAATTTAACTTTACTCGGGTTACCTGGTTTGTAAAAAATAACACCCATATACTGATTTGTAAAAACATTTGGTTTCTGGTTCATATACTCCAAAAACCCAAAGAAGATGACCCATATAACCCTAACCTATTAAGTCGAGTTATTCGGGTGTGGTTGATTTTGACACCCCATTTAAAAAATTTCAATCAGATATTTGGTTAATTTGTGGTTTCTGGTGTTGGTCATAAATGCAACAAAACTAATTTATAACATATCTATATTTGAAAAACAAAAAATTAGGTTGTATTTACATTGAAAAAGTTGAAACCAAGAATATGTGGGTTTAGCCAAAACGGATCATATTAGAATTTGGTGTCCAGGCTAAAAACTGTTCAAAATGACACCCACCATGTCTTGGAGCATGATGTTTGCAACCTTGACAAACAAAAGTTTAAAATTACATACCATCCGACTCCAAGCCATGGTGAAAAGTATGGGTAGACACTGTTGCACGTGTCTATCTAAAACCAATAACACAAAGTTAATTGAAAATGTATCATTCACTCTCGCGAAAATGTGTTAGGACGGGGACTTACAATATTAAGAGCATCATCTGTATTGAAAATGACCCATAGGATGTTGGTCCGCAATCCTCCACCATATTAGCAGCTAAAGGTTATGTAATAATTGCCTTGTGATTCAATCATCTATATAACACAAGATTGATAAAATGAACGAATAAACGCAAAATAATCCATAATTGGTGTTAATAATCAGAACAGGGGAAATATCAATATAAATGGCCAAATCATTAAAATTCACTCAGAAATTGAATAAAGGTATCAGGAAACCAAAATAATAATTATTTCATTTCAAATCGTAACAAATTACTCATTTCGAGTTACCCATCCAGCCCAACATGTCCATTTGTCGCTCTTGCTAAATTAAGTTTATTAAGTAGCTTTCTAAGAAATTCTATGACTATCATGGAAAAGGCATGTATTTATCTAAAAAAGGTTATAAACCACGAACAAAGCTTATATAATTCTATCAAATATATGTGTCTTCTTTGCCTCAAAAGACCTCCAATGAACTAATGTTTTGTACACCATACATGCAGAAACATGCCTGTTCTGGTCAAAACTTTTATCTTCCATCAGATACTTGATCAAAACACGGCCTTGCCATACCCTTTGCAACATCACTTTTATACCAGAAAACCATAAAGAAGTATCCTTTATTAGTTATCAGTTACGAATCTACGAATGGATCAGCCACAATGCATAAGATATATCATGGTAAATAACTGGTTGCTCCAACGTTCACCACTCACCGTGATTAAAATATAAAAAGTAAGTACAGATATACCCTTAAAACCATTCAACGCCTCTTAGTCTGAACATTAGTGATCTCAACCGTGCACCTGAATGGCACAACTTGGAGCATTTTAAACCTAACAGGACACAAAATGTACATAGTGAGTAACCTCAATGAACAATGTAGCAAAGAGAGAGGAAAATACCTACATCATTGCTTTTATCACGTCGGTGGTCCAGTAATGCAGCAATTTTACCCAGCTTTGCTTCTGTATGCATGATTGGCATAGGGGATTTACTCAGACAACAATCCAAAAAGGCATGATAATCAGTATGCAACTGAATATGTTGTATTTTACATCATGCAATAGTTAAAAGATGCTTACTGATATCGGCTTTGAATTCATTAAATGCAGGAAACATCCTCATCAAAATTGAGTGTCCTGATGAGCCTGATAGACAAATCTGGTCTGAAAGTCAAACGGGATAAAACTAATCATGCCATGGGTCGCACAGTTAAAAAGATGTCGCTACACATTCCAATTCTTACCAAGATAGTATTTGGAAGTTATTGAAGTCAAGATGACACTATAACCAACAGACCGTTCACCCATCTTCTCAATCAGGTCCTCGCCTAATTTTCCTCATAACGTACCCACACCTGACGACCCCTGTGCACGACCACTCACATTTAAATGTAACCAGTAGGGTGAGGAAGTCATGTACATAGATTCTTAACTGTGGTTGACCAGATTAATCAGGAGTCTTTGAACCTTGGCTATTCACGACAAAACTCTTCAATGGACAGACACATAACCAATAATGTCTGCCATATATAACATTCTTGCCAAAAAAACAGTTTAGGCAATCATATAACTTTAAGCGTTTAATCATTCACAAAAACATAGAAACCTGGGTCTTGTAAATAAGTTCGACCATAAAACAACTAAATTGGGGGAAAACACATCATCAAAAGTTAACTGGACAACATACCACAGAAATATGCATGACATGTAAATGGAAGCGACCTCGTATTTTTTCTCACAGCCCCATTCCAAAAGATGACGATGGGTTGCAAGCTTGTATTTACTAATTCCAGCCACTAACCACATGTGGCCCAGCATCGGGCCATACTGACTCAAGAAAATGCCGCTCATAAAACCATAAACCTTCTAAAATCTGTTATGTTGTACATAACACCAAAAAAGTACAATATAATTTAAGTTTTGGTACAAAATATTGTAGTTAGTCATATCTTCAATATTGTATAAATTAACAAAAGATTACCTCGATCATATTTCAAAACTGTAAATGGAAAAGTCACCATAAATTTAATCCATGTCTAAAACCTGCAAAACAAAACAAAAAATATATACAAAATATAGTTAACATAAATTAAAAAATTAATCCATAACAAATAAACTCCAAAACTCGATTTAAGCAACAAAAACAACCAAACAAACCCTAAATCTATATGACTTCAATTATCCATCTTCATTATTCAAGAATCATCCACCAACATCTACACTTGAAACAACAATCTTGGATTGAAGAAACTTTATATAAAAATCAAAAAACCCATATCTCGAATGAATATCACAGACCTGATAATGAAAATCCTACAAATTTAACATATATTGACCAAATAATTGGTAGTATGAGATCAAAGAGAAAAAAAGAAGCAATTTGAACTTCCGTATAAGAATCAATTAGATAAAGATGAGAGGAGTAAAACTTGATTTTGAAGTAAGGAGAGTGTAGGGGAAGTTTTTCAAATGCCAAACAAAAATGGGCCTTTCAGACCCAAAACTCTCAATGAATTAAACGGGATTTTGATAAATGAATTAATACTTCAATTCCACTTTATTAATGTTATACACTCCCATTTTATTAACAGATAAATTTAATGAGGAAACTCTTCCTTACCCTGCATCTAATGACTTAACTATAACACTCATGAAAACCATAAATTTCCTCTTAAATTCCTCATTAATATACGAAATTAAGAACATGGATACATATATATTTACCATTACCATACTATAATCATTATAACCATTAACCTCATCAATGAAACTCATAAATTTCACCATTAATTTTACCACACAAACCACCCAAAACCTTTTCCGTCACTCAAATTTATCAAAAATCGGTTACAACTCTTAAACAAATGAGAAAGTCCATTAACAGCACACAATTAACACTTACATTCAACATTAAAATCATAATTTGCCTCATCAATAGATCACGTTCTTTCACTCAACTTTCAGGGATCATAAACAACATACAAAGATGATAAACAATTGGAATTAAACATAATAACATCAATGCATTAACTTACCTCATAAATTTCATCTTTGATCACAACTTTTGTGCCAAAAAAGTAAGTATAACTCAACTTTATATTATATAGAGTGCACGCCCGTGCGATGCACGGCTAGGTAAGATATAACAATTTAAATGAAAAAATGACACCTCATAAAAAATCGAATGTGGCAAAAATCTAAAAGTGTCACATAAGAAAAAACATATCACCTGTTAGTTATTTAGAGAGATTGAACATGAGTTCACTTGTAGTCGAAGTTAATCTCACACTTTGTAACGTACGTCTCTGCCAATCCAAGAAAGTTATCTTGCATTTGCAGCAAAGTTAAACCGGGGGTAAGAACCTCAATAGAGGCAATAGTGGAGCTATGATTATGGTCTGCCACTAAAATGTGTACCTTGTCCATGGAAAGGAGACATCGGTCTTACATGCTACACACCAAAACTTCCCGCCCAGGCTTTAATTAGTTCCATCTTGGAATCCATTTGGGTGGCACTCAACATAGTCCAACAGCTTTGCTTATTCACATCCAAACGTCTATCAAAATTCATGTTTAATCCATAAAGATAGATTACACGTGAAGAATTTCCCACGTGTATTACCTAAAATAAGCTAAATAAATTCTTTGTTAGTACGTACGACACCTACAATAAGCTGAATAAAAGTTAATTCTCTTAAAAAATCATAAAGATGATTAAACACGTGTAGTACGTCTCTTAAAAATGGTTAAACACCTATTCTATTAATTCATCAAATCTTTATAAGTTCCAAGGTAAGTATATATTATGCTATTTTGTGAAGATTCAGATACAACACGACGTAAACTTAGTAACTCTCGGTCCCTTCATTTTTAATCAGCTTTTAAAGTTAAAAGTAATTACCGCTCAGGTTTCCTATCAAAGCTACATAACTTCTCGCCAAGATTGCTCATTCAATCTCTAGACCTCTGCTTTGCATAATTGTTTTATACTTGGGTCCAACTAATATTATCCCGCTTGATTGGGATGTTTCCATTCGGGTCAACTCCATCATAAGCTCCTGCAAATTAACATCCAAAAGGAAGGAGGTGAAAAGTTGTCTCCTGTCCGAAACTTCGTAAAATTGTAAAGCAGCAATAACAGTAATTCAAATCCAAATCGAGTTGATAAATATAAATCGTAAAGAATAGTGAATCGAACCGGGTTGCTCCAAAATCTGGACGCTATGGTGTTATCTCTTACAATTTATAAGTGATGTGATGTCATCACTGTCCATAATCAGCATGGCCAATGAGCTAGAGAGGCAAAGTTGGGATGCAGCACAGGTTGTTGCGCTCCTAGCAAACCAAAAACCAAGGATTCAAAATGATATATAACTACATAATCAGGAGCATCCTAAAATTAGAACTCTGATCATCTTCAAGAAATAAATGTATAGGAAATAATATAAGAAAAATATAAAATACCACTAAACAAAACAATAATAAATGAAATAAACATGTATGTATGGAGAAAACTTAGTAACATAACTATCTTGGCAAATTACAAAAGGATACCACCCATCTCATGACATACACAGTAACCAAGATTAAACATCTCATAAGTCAAATAGGTAAAAATTGACAACACTAATTTAGCCACATACACATGTTCATTATCAGTATCAACAAAAAACGTGTTTGTTTGTTTATATCTCAAAAACGTGTGTGGTTCGTCATCCTACAGCGCTCAAAAATATTCCGCAGATGAAATGAAATCATTAATATATTGGCAAACCAGAGGAACAGTACCTCATAGTGCTCTGCTAATAGCTCCCTTGTTGGTCGCTTAACCAACCGCTCTGCTGCCTCATCAAACATGACCACAACATTTCTGCATTTCCATCGGTCACATCTAGCTCGATCCTGTACGTCTCTGCCAATCCAAGAAAGTTATCTTGCATTTGCAGCAAAGTTAAACCAGGGGTAAGAACCTCAATAGAGGCAATAGTGAAGCTATGATTATGGTCTGCCACTAAAATGTGTACCTTGTCCACGGAAAGGAGACATCGGTCTTACATGCTACACACCAAAACTTCCCGCCCAGGCTTTAATTAGTTCCATCTTGGAATCCATTTGGGTGGCACTCAACATAGTCCAACAGCTTTGCTTATTCACATCCAAACGTCTATCAAAATTCATGTTTAATACTCAACAGAATTAACTCAAGGGATCAATGCATGAGATTACAGGTATAAAAAAAGAGTTAATTTGACGTTTTAGTAGCTTGTCTACGAAATTTTCAATATTAGCTAATATAAACTTGGATACATTAAACCAACTCATTCCCCTTCATACATAAGACCCACAAAAAACTATTGCTACCGAGTACCTGATCAATGAGTGCAATAATGCATGCAGTTGAAGATCCTTCGGCTTTAGTATTAGCATGAACAGTAGATACCATGAGTTCATCTTGTAATGCACTTAGATAATTAAACATAAGTTCTCCAGGATATATCCCAGCATCAACACCATCATCAATCCAGCCACCTACACCATCAGCTACACCTATAGCTCGTTTGTCTGAACAAATAAAGTGACTCCTTTTCACGGTGGGCAGAGAACAACAAGGTACTTTTTATCTTCTACATAACTCTGATATATGCTACATGGTATACAGGTCATGAATATGACATGATCATAGAGTTGGCAAATCAAGTTAGTAAATTACTTGGAACTGCAGGCATGATATCTATTGATTATCGATTTCATCACGTTTAAAAAAAGGAGCTTTGCGTTTTACTTTAGAACTTAGCCAAGCTCCATTCCATGAAATTATTGTAGTCGTTTATTGCAGTCAAGCTCCATTCCACGACAGTACATAGTTGTTACTACTTGAATAGGCAACAACAAAGGCTTTTGTGTAGCTGTTTACTACCCCAACTTCATCCGACACCAGGCAAAAACAAACCTGAAAGAAAAATAAACCATAAACGGGTCTCACTTTTATTAGACTCCATAAACTTAATATAACCTGGCAGACAAAGAACTTAAAGAGTCGGCTCTATACATGTTCCATTGCATTTACGGACCATGTACCTGCTTGCAAAGCTGAATAAACAATAAACCGACCTTACTTACATTGGAAAGCAGTACAAAACTTAAAAACTGTTAGGGTTATTTGACGCTAAAACCATGTGTTGTCTCAAGTCCTAGAGCTTCATATCTTTCCTATATAAGCATTCTTTTATAGCGCAATAACCATTTCACAACCATATCAATATTCTCAACTAAAATTAGAATCATGAAGCATCAATTAATAAGTTGAATGAATAAAGGATTAGCAATCATAATTCATGAGGTGTATTTACCTTGATGATCTCCTGCAGATTTTGGTGAATTAAAATGATCAAAAAGGAGAAATCTTATAGCTACATAATCAGGAGCATCCTAAAATTAGAACTCTGATCATCTTCAAGAAATAAATGTATAGGAAATAATATAAGAAAAATATAAAATACCACTAAACAAAACAATAATAAATGAAATAAACATGTATGTATGGAGAAAACTTAGTAACATAACTATCTTGGCAAATTACAAAAGGATACCACCCATCTCATGACATACACAGTAACCAAGATTAAACATCTCATAAGTCAAATAGGTAAAAATTGACAACACTAATTTAGCCACATACACATGTTCATTATCAGTATCAACAAAAAACGTGTTTGTTTGTTTATATCTCAAAAACGTGTGTGGTTCGTCATCCTACAGCGCTCAAAAATATTCCGCAGATGAAATGAAATCGTTAATATATTGGCAAACCAGAGGAACAGTACCTCATAGTGCTCTGCTAATAGCTCCCTTGTTGGTCGCTTAACCAACCGCTCTGCTGCCTCATCAAACATGACCACAACATTTCTGCATTTCCATCGGTCACATCTAGCTCGATCCTGTACGTCTCTGCCAATCCAAGAAAGTTATCTTGCATTTGCAGCAAAGTTAAACCAGGGGTAAGAACCTCAATAGAGGCAATAGTGAAGCTATGATTATGGTCTGCCACTAAAATGTGTACCTTGTCCACGGAAAGGAGACATCGGTCTTACATGCTACACACCAAAACTTCCCGCCCAGGCTTTAATTAGTTCCATCTTGGAATCCATTTGGGTGGCACTCAACATAGTCCAACAGCTTTGCTTATTCACATCCAAACGTCTATCAAAATTCATGTTTAATCCATAAAGATAGATTACACGTGAAGAATTTCCCACGTGTATTACCTAAAATAAGCTAAATAAATTCTTTGTTAGTACGTACGACACCTACAATAAGCTGAATAAAAGTTAATTCTCTTAAAAAATCATAAAGATGATTAAACACGTGTAGTACGTCTCTTAAAAATGGTTAAACACCTATTCTATTAATTCATCAAATCTTTATAAGTTCCAAGGTAAGTATATATTATGCTATTTTGTGAAGATTCAGATACAACACGACGTAAACTTAGTAACTCTCGGTCCCTTCATTTTTAATCAGCTTTTAAAGTTAAAAGTAATTACCGCTCAGGTTTCCTATCAAAGCTACATAACTTCTCGCCAAGATTGCTCATTCAATCTCTAGACCTCTGCTTTGCATAATTGTTTTATACTTGGGTCCAACTAATATTATCCCGCTTGATTGGGATGTTTCCATTCGGGTCAACTCCATCATAAGCTCCTGCAAATTAACATCCAAAAGGAAGGAGGTGAAAAGTTGTCTCCTGTCCGAAACTTCGTAAAATTGTAAAGCAGCAATAACAGTAATTCAAATCCAAATCGAGTTGATAAATATAAATCGTAAAGAATAGTGAATCGAACCGGGTTGCTCCAAAATCTGGACGCTATGGTGTTATCTCTTACAATTTATAAGTGATGTGATGTCATCACTGTCCATAATCAGCATGGCCAATGAGCTAGAGAGGCAAAGTTGGGATGCAGCACAGGTTGTTGCGCTCCTAGCAAACCAAAAACCAAGGATTCAAAATGATATATAACTACATAATCAGGAGCATCCTAAAATTAGAACTCTGATCATCTTCAAGAAATAAATGTATAGGAAATAATATAAGAAAAATATAAAATACCACTAAACAAAACAATAATAAATGAAATAAACATGTATGTATGGAGAAAACTTAGTAACATAACTATCTTGGCAAATTACAAAAGGATACCACCCATCTCATGACATACACAGTAACCAAGATTAAACATCTCATAAGTCAAATAGGTAAAAATTGACAACACTAATTTAGCCACATACACATGTTCATTATCAGTATCAACAAAAAACGTGTTTGTTTGTTTATATCTCAAAAACGTGTGTGGTTCGTCATCCTACAGCGCTCAAAAATATTCCGCAGATGAAATGAAATCGTTAATATATTGGCAAACCAGAGGAACAGTACCTCATAGTGCTCTGCTAATAGCTCCCTTGTTGGTCGCTTAACCAACCGCTCTGCTGCCTCATCAAACATGACCACAACATTTCTGCATTTCCATCGGTCACATCTAGCTCGATCCTGTACGTCTCTGCCAATCCAAGAAAGTTATCTTGCATTTGCAGCAAAGTTAAACCAGGGGTAAGAACCTCAATAGAGGCAATAGTGAAGCTATGATTATGGTCTGCCACTAAAATGTGTACCTTGTCCACGGAAAGGAGACATCGGTCTTACATGCTACACACCAAAACTTCCCGCCCAGGCTTTAATTAGTTCCATCTTGGAATCCATTTGGGTGGCACTCAACATAGTCCAACAGCTTTGCTTATTCACATCCAAACGTCTATCAAAATTCATGTTTAATACTCAACAGAATTAACTCAAGGGATCAATGCATGAGATTACAGGTATAAAAAAAGAGTTAATTTGACGTTTTAGTAGCTTGTCTACGAAATTTTCAATATTAGCTAATATAAACTTGGATACATTAAACCAACTCATTCCCCTTCATACATAAGACCCACAAAAAACTATTGCTACCGAGTACCTGATCAATGAGTGCAATAATGCATGCAGTTGAAGATCCTTCGGCTTTAGTATTAGCATGAACAGTAGATACCATGAGTTCATCTTGTAATGCACTTAGATAATTAAACATAAGTTCTCCAGGATATATCCCAGCATCAACACCATCATCAATCCAGCCACCTACACCATCAGCTACACCTATAGCTCGTTTGTCTGAACAAATAAAGTGACTCCTTTTCACGGTGGGCAGAGAACAACAAGGTACTTTTTATCTTCTACATAACTCTGATATATGCTACATGGTATACAGGTCATGAATATGACATGATCATAGAGTTGGCAAATCAAGTTAGTAAATTACTTGGAACTGCAGGCATGATATCTATTGATTATCGATTTCATCACGTTTAAAAAAAGGAGCTTTGCGTTTTACTTTAGAACTTAGCCAAGCTCCATTCCATGAAATTATTGTAGTCGTTTATTGCAGTCAAGCTCCATTCCACGACAGTACATAGTTGTTACTACTTGAATAGGCAACAACAAAGGCTTTTGTGTAGCTGTTTACTACCCCAACTTCATCCGACACCAGGCAAAAACAAACCTGAAAGAAAAATAAACCATAAACGGGTCTCACTTTTATTAGACTCCATAAACTTAATATAACCTGGCAGACAAAGAACTTAAAGAGTCGGCTCTATACATGTTCCATTGCATTTACGGACCATGTACCTGCTTGCAAAGCTGAATAAACAATAAACCGACCTTACTTACATTGGAAAGCAGTACAAAACTTAAAAACTGTTAGGGTTATTTGACGCTAAAACCATGTGTTGTCTCAAGTCCTAGAGCTTCATATCTTTCCTATATAAGCATTCTTTTATAGCGCAATAACCATTTCACAACCATATCAATATTCTCAACTAAAATTAGAATCATGAAGCATCAATTAATAAGTTGAATGAATAAAGGATTAGCAATCATAATTCATGAGGTGTATTTACCTTGATGATCTCCTGCAGATTTTGGTGAATTAAAATGATCAAAAAGGAGAAATCTTATAGCTACATCATCAATAAAAACTAAAATTAGTTAGAGAATCATAAGAAGAAACAAAAGAAAAAGATTGCTTTAATACAAAACATGGAACGTGAAGGAAATTCTACCCATTGGATATAACATGAAGGGCTGCTTTCAAGATCATACTATGGAGTTACGTAGTTACCTACTGCTAATTCTGCTGTAATGTATTTGACAACTACATGATCCAAATAGTCTTCATATTTTCTTTTCCATCTGCCATAACATAACTCATATAAGCATTTAAACACCTTAAGAACGTTACACATAACTTCAACTTAAAAGTATGGGTACAAATACACTTGCAATAACCTAAGTGCTCTATTCCAAGTTGTATATTTTGAAAATACAACATCAAATTATGTGGCAGTCCACATCAGCAATTGCATTTAGGTAGTGAACAAGTATTATGTAATTGCTTAGTCTTTATGTTTACCTATTATTATGGTTAGTGGGTCAATTAGTGGTCCTATTCTTTAGGTAGTCAGTAAGTGGGGATGCCCACGTTTATTTAGTTTTCCTAGTTAGTAGTTTTGCCTATATAAGGCATGTATGTATCTCAATTTTATTCAATCAGAAAGTTACACATAATTTGAGTGTATTGTAAGTTGTTCTGTTTTAACAAGTGGTATCAGAGCTTGTGATCAAGAATGTCGGACCTGAATCTGATTGGCGGTGTGAAGAAGCTGAACAACCAGAATTACAAAACCTGGTCAACCTACCTCTCATCGTACCTACAAGGGCAAGACTTGTGGGAGGTGACTCAAGGTAGTGATGCAATTGAGCCACCGAGAGAGACACCTGATGGTGCACTTAGAAGATGGCGGGTTAAGGCCGGGAAGGCGATGTTTACCTTGAAGACGACGGTAGAGGAAGAGTTGCTGGATCATATCAGGGAGTCAAAGACACCCAAAGAAGCCTGGGATACCCTCTCTGTTCTGTTTTCCAAGAAGAATGATACCCGATTGCAATTGCTTGAAAATGAACTGCTATCGATCACACAAAAAGATTTGACTATTCCCCAATATTTTCACAAAGTCAAATCACTGTGTCGTGAGATAGCAGATCTTGATGAAGAAGCTAAAATCGGAGATGCACGTATGAAGCGCATTATAATTCATGGTCTCAAATCAGAATTTCAGGGCTTCATTACAGCAGTGCAAGGATGGCCAACACAGCCTACAATTGGTGAACTTGAGAACTTGCTAGCCGGCCAAGAGGCACTAGCAAAGCAGATGGCGAATACCTCGCTTGGACCTTCTCAGGTCAAGCCGGAGGTGACTGCTTTATATGCAGATAAAGGCAAAGGGAAGCAACGGTATGGCTCACACCAAAACAGAAAACAATCTTTTAACCGATCGAAGGGTTCAGAATTCGAGAAGAAAAATCAAGAATTTGAGAAGGGGGAATCCTCTGGTGAAAGAAAAAATCGGTACTCAGGGAAACGTAACACCTTCGAGTGTTACAACTGTGGTAGAAAGGGACATCTGGCTCGGAATTGCAAATCAAAACCACAAGTTGAAGGGAATGCTGCCGCGGTCCAGGCTGAAGAAACATGGGATGCGGAGGCTTGTATGGCTTATGACATTGATGCATCCGCTCTAACAACTACAACCGAGCAACGACCCAACAAGTTAGAAGAATGGATCGTTGACTCGGGCTGCACCAACCATATGACAGGCGAGAAGGAACGACTGTCACATCCAATTAAGTATGAGGGCAGCCGTGTAGTAGTGATAGCAGATAACTCAAAGCACTCGATAGCCCATCTGGGTGATGTAATTTTTCATACTGGTTCTGACCAGAAGAATAATCTCACACTGAAGGGGGTCTATCATGTTCCAGGAATGAAGAAGAATCTTCTCTCAGTCCCCCAGATGACTCTTGAAGGCAAGTATGTATTATTTGGCCCTAAAGATGTTAAGGTATTTGATGAGTTCGTGACAGAATCAGTACCAGTTCTACAAGGCCATCGAAAGGAGAATGCATACATGTTGTCCGCAGAGGCTGCATACATAGAGAAAACCAAGACTCATCAAAGTGTGGATCTGTGGCACATGAGACTGGGCCATGTTAGCTACGAGAAGTTGGACCGGATGATGAAGAGAGAAACCGCTAATGGGCTGCCACAGTTAGAAGTTCAGCCGAGCTTGATTTGTGCAGGTTGTCAATTTGGTAAAGCCCATCAACAACCATTCACCCCATCACAGTTCCAATCACATGGCCCACTAGACCTGGTCCATAGCGATGTTTTTGGACCTGTTGAACAGCCATCTCTCAGCGGCATGAGATACATGGTCACCTTTACTGATGATTTCTCCCGTGTTGTTTGGGTGTTCTTCATGCGAGAAAAATCAGAAACCCTCACGAAGTTTAAGGAGTTCAAGTCGATGGTGGAGAGTGAGACAAACAGGAGTATAAGAATGCTGCGATCAGACAATGGCGGTGAGTATACCTCCAACTAGTTTAATGAATTCTTGAAAGAATGTCGAATCAGAAGGCAGCTCACTTGTGCATACACCCCACAACAGAACGGGGTTTCAGAACGTAAGAATCGCCATTTAGCTGAGGTTATGAGAAGCATGGTTCATGATAAGAATGTACCAGATAAGTTTTGGGCAGAAGGAATGAAGACTGCCGCGTACGTGATCAATCGGTTACCACAACAAGGGTTAGAGTTTATGTCTCCTTATGAAAAGCTGAAAAATCACAAACCTACTGTAAGTCACTTCCGAGTATTTGGTTGTGTTTGCTATGTGTTTGTTCCTAACAATCTTAGGCACAAGCTAGAAAGAAAAGCAATTCGGTGCATATTTGTGGGTTATGACAGCCAACGAAAGGGCTGGAAATGTTGTGATCCTACAACCGGGAAGTGCTATGTGTCTCGTAATGTTGTGTTTGATGAGACATCATCTTGGTGGTCCCCTGATAAAGAATCTCTCCCAGATTCATCAAGGCTGAAAGAAGAATTAAAGTCATCAAACGTTGGGCTGCAATTTGATGAAGAGAGTCAAATTGAAGGGGAAGACAAAGGAAATCAGGGTATAGAACCAGAACCAGAAGCTGTTGATCAACATGATGAGCCACAACAACAAACCCTTAGAAGATCTAATCGAGAACGGAAGCAAAACCCAAGGTACAAAAATTATACTGCACATTATGCTAATGTTGAAGAGGAATGTGCAGAACCCAGCTCATTCGAAGAGGCGTATCAGCACAGTGGCTGGATGTTAGCTATGAAGGCTGAAGTTGACGCTCTCATGAGCAATCAGGGGGGTGGGGGGGGAAAAACCCCCCCCCTCCCCCCCCCCCCCCCCCTGGGATTTAGTCCCTAGGTCAGTTGACATGAAGCCAATAACATGCAAGTGGGTTTACAAGGTCAAACGAAGGGCAGACGGGTGTGTTGAAAGGCTAAAGGCACGACTAGTGGCACGTGGTTGCTCGCAGCAAGAAGGGCTAGACTATGAGGACACGTTCAGTCCTGTAGTCAAGCAAACCACAATTCGAGTAATTCTTGCCTTAGCAGTTAACCAGGGCTGGAATCTTTGGCAAATGGATGTGCACAACGCTTTCCTATATGGAAATCTAGATCACATCATATACATGGAGCAACCAGCAGGTTTTGTTAGCTCCACTCAGCCAAATTACGTGTGTAAACTCAAGAAAGCACTCTATGGGCTTAAACAATCGCCCCGTGCTTGGTACGGAAAGATGGCTGAGTTTCTCGAGCATAACGGTTTTGTTAGCACTATGGCAGATGCAAGCTTGTTCGTGAAAAAGTTGGGATCTAAAGTGGCTGTGGTACTTGTGTACGTAGATGATCTCATTATCACAGGTGATCTAGAGAGGGAAATCAGTCAGCTTAAAGACAATTTGAAGGTCAGATTCAAGATGAAGGACCTGGGCAAGCTTCAACATTTTCTTGGGCTGGAAATTAAGTACATGTCCAACGGGCTACTGTTGCACCAGACAAAGTATATCAGGGATATGCTGAGAAGGTTTGGTATGGAGAATGCTAAAACAGCTGTCACACCGATGGAACCAAATGTAAAGTTGTGTGCTGATGAGGGCAGGGAGTTTGAAGATGGGACCAGCTATCGTCAAATGGTAGGAAGTCTGATCTATGCCACTCTTACTCGACCGGATGTTTCTTATGCAGTTGGAGTGTTGAGCCGATTTATGCAAGCTCCAAGACGCCATCACTTGTTAGCTGCTCACTGAGTGCTGCGATACTTGAAGACAACAATTGGCATGGGTGTGAAATTTAATGTTGCTAAGCACTCTAAGTTGGTCGGCTTCTGTGACTCTGATTATGCTGGTGATCCAACTACTCGTAGGTCGACAACAGGGTATGTTTTCATGGTTGGATCAAGCTCTGTGTCGTGGTGTAGCAAGAGGCAGTCCACAGTTTCGTTGTCTACAGCTGAAGCAGAGTACCGGGCTGCTACTATGGCAGGTCAAGAGTTAGTGTGGCTGGTGAAATTGCTGAAAGAGTTGAATCAGCAAGTGGAAGAACCGGTGGAGCTGTTCTGTGATAATAGACCAGCAATTCAATTAGCTGAGAACCCCACTTTCCATGCAAGAACAAAGCATATAGAAGTGGATCATCATTTCATTCGAGAAAAGGTGCTAAGAGGTGAGATAGATCTAAAGTACGTGGAGACTAACAATCAAGTGGCTGATATATTCACTAAAGGGCTGTCAGCAGTTAAGTTGAAGAAATTTCGTGAAGATCTAAAGATGGAGAAATTTGATGTTGAGAGGGAGTGTTGAAAATACAACATCAAATTATGTGGCAGTCCACATCAGCAATTGCATTTGGGTAGTGAATAAGTATTATGTAATTGCTTAGTGTTTATGGTTACCTATTATTATGGTTAGTGGGTCAACTATTCAACTAGTGGTCCCTTTCTTTAGGAAGTCAGTAAGTGGGGATACCCACATTTATTTTAGTTTTCCTAGTTAGTAGTTTTGCCTATATAAGGCATGTATGTATCTCAATTTTATTCAATCAGAAAGTTACACATAATTTGAGTGTATTGTAAGTTGTTCTGTTTTAACAAGTGGTATCAGAGCTTGTGATCAAGAATGTCGGACCTGAATCTGATTGGCGGTGTGAAGAAGCTGAACAACCAGAATTACAAAACCTGGTCAACCTACCTCTCATCGTACCTACAAGGGCAAGACTTGTGGGAGGTGACTCAAGGTAGTGATGCAATTGAGCCACCGAGAGAGACACCTGATGGTGCACTTAGAAGATGGCGGGTTAAGGCCGGGAAGGCGATGTTTACCTTGAAGACGACGGTAGAGGAAGAGTTGCTGGATCATATCAGGGAGTCAAAGACACCCAAAGAAGCCTGGGATACCCTCTCTGTTCTGTTTTCCAAGAAGAATGATACCCGATTGCAATTGCTTGAAAATGAACTGCTATCGATCACACAAAAAGATTTGACTATTCCCCAATATTTTCACAAAGTCAAATCACTGTGTCGTGAGATAGCAGATCTTGATGAAGAAGCTAAAATCGGAGATGCACGTATGAAGCGCATTATAATTCATGGTCTCAAATCAGAATTTCAGGGCTTCATTACAGCAGTGCAAGGATGGCCAACACAGCCTACAATTGGTGAACTTGAGAACTTGCTAGCCGGCCAAGAGGCACTAGCAAAGCAGATGGCGAATACCTCGCTTGGACCTTCTCAGGTCAAGCCGGAGGTGACTGCTTTATATGCAGATAAAGGCAAAGGGAAGCAACGGTATGGCTCACACCAAAACAGAAAACAATCTTTTAACCGATCGAAGGGTTCAGAATTCGAGAAGAAAAATCAAGAATTTGAGAAGGGGGAATCCTCTGGTGAAAGAAAAAATCGGTACTCAGGGAAACGTAACACCTTCGAGTGTTACAACTGTGGTAGAAAGGGACATCTGGCTCGGAATTGCAAATCAAAACCACAAGTTGAAGGGAATGCTGCCGCGGTCCAGGCTGAAGAAACATGGGATGCGGAGGCTTGTATGGCTTATGACATTGATGCATCCGCTCTAACAACTACAACCGAGCAACGACCCAACAAGTTAGAAGAATGCATACATGTTGTCCGCAGAGGCTGCATACATAGAGAAAACCAAGACTCATCAAAGTGTGGATCTGTGGCACATGAGACTGGGCCATGTTAGCTACGAGAAGTTGGACCGGATGATGAAGAGAGAAACCGCTAATGGGCTGCCACAGTTAGAAGTTCAGCCGGGCTTGATTTGTGCAGGTTGTCAATTTGGTAAAGCCCATCAACAACCATTCACCCCATCACAGTTCCAATCACATGGCCCACTAGACCTGGTCCATAGCGATGTTTTTGGACCTGTTGAACAGCCATCTCTCAGCGGCATGAGATACATGGTCACCTTTACTGATGATTTCTCCCGTGTTGTTTGGGTGTTCTTTATGCGAGAAAAATCAGAAACCCTCACGAAGTTTAAGGAGTTCAAGTCGATGGTGGAGAGTGAGACAAACAGGAGTATAAGAATGCTGCGATCAGACAATGGCGGTGAGTATACCTCCAACCAGTTTAATGAATTCTTGAAAGAATGTCGAATCAGAAGGCAGCTCACTTGTGCATACACCCCACAACAGAACGGGGTTTCAGAACGTAAGAATCGCCATTTAGCTGAGGTTATGAGAAGCATGGTTCATGATAAGAATGTACCAGATAAGTTTTGGGCAGAAGGAATGAACACTGCCGCGTACGTGATCAATCGGTTACCACAACAAGGGTTACAGTTTATGTCTCCTTATGAAAAGCTGAAAAATCATAAACCTACTGTAAGTCACTTCCGAGTATTTGGTTGTGTTTGCTATGTGTTTGTTCCTAACAATCTTAGGCACAAGCTAGAAAGAAAAGCAATTCGGTGCATATTTGTGGGTTATGACAGCCAACGAAAGGGCTGGAAATGTTGTGATCCTACAACCGGGAAGTGCTATGTGTCTCGTAATGTTGTGTTTGATGAGACATCATCTTGGTGGTCCCCTGATAAAGAATCTCTCCCAGATTCATCAAGGCTGAAAGAAGAATTAAAGTCATCATACGTTGGGCTGCAATTTGATGAAGAGAGTCAAATTGAAGGGGAAGACAAAGAAAATCAGGGTATAGAACCAGAACCAGAAGCTGTTGATCAACATGATGAGCCACAACAACAAACCCTTAGAAGATCTAATCGAGAACGGAAGCAAAACCCAAGGTACAAAAATTATACTGCACATTATGCTAATGTTGAAGAGGAATGTGCAGAACCCGACTCATTCGAAGAGGCGTATCAGCACAGTGGCTGGATGTTAGCTATGAAGGCTGAAGTTGACGCTCTCATGAGCAATCAGACCTGGGATTTAGTCCCTAGGTCAGTTGACATGAAGCCAATAACATGCAAGTGGGTTTACAAGGTCAAACGAAGGGCAGACGGGTGTGTTGAAAGGCTAAAGGCACGACCAGTGGCACGTGGTTGCTTGCAGCAAAAAGGACTAGACTATGAGGACACGTTCAGTCCTGTAGTCAAGCAAACCACAATTCGAGTAATTCTTGCCTTAGCAGTTAACCAGGGCTGGAATCTTTGGCAAATGGATGTGCACAACGCTTTCCTATATGGAAATCTAGATCACATCATATACATGGAGCAACCAGCAGGTTTTGTTAGCTCCACTCAGCCAAATTACGTGTGTAAACTCAAGAAAGCACTCTATGGGCTTAAACAATCGCCCCGTGCTTGGTACGGAAAGATGGCTGAGTTTCTCGAGCATAACGGTTTTGTTAGCACTATGGCAGATGCAAGCTTGTTCGTGAAAAAGTTGGGATCTAAAGTGGTTGTGGTACTTGTGTACGTAGATGATCTCATTATCACAGGTGATCTAGAGAGGGAAATCAGTCAGCTTAAAGACAATTTGAAGGTCAGATTCAAGATGAAGGACCTGGGCAAGCTTCAACATTTTCTTGGGCTGGAAATTAAGTACATGTCCAACGGGCTACTGTTGCACCAGACAAAGTATATCAGGGATATGCTGAGAAGGTTTGGTATGGAGAATGCTAAAACAGCTGTCACACCGATGGAACCAAATGTAAAGTTGTGTGCTGATGAGGGCAGGGAGTTTGAAGATGGGACCAGCTATCGTCAAATGGTAGGAAGTCTGATCTATGCCACTCTTACTCGACCGGATGTTTCTTATGCAGTTGGAGTGTTGAGCCGATTTATGCAAGCTCCAAGACGCCATCACTTGTTAGCTGCTCACTGAGTGCTGCGATACTTGAAGACAACAATTGGCATGGGTGTGAAATTTAATGTTGCTAAGCACTCTAAGTTGACCGGCTTCTGTGACTCTGATTATGCTGGTGATCCAACTACTCGTAGGTCTACAACAGGGTATGTTTTCATGGTTGGATCAAGCTCTGTGTCGTGGTGTAGCAAGAGGCAGTCCACAGTTTCGTTGTCTACAGCTGAAGCAGAGTACCGGGCTGCTACTATGGCAGGTCAAGAGTTAGTGTGGCTGGTGAAATTGCTGAAAGAGTTGAATCAGCAAGTGGAAGAACCGGTGGAGCTGTTCTGTGATAATAGACCAGCAATTCAATTAGCCGAGAACCCCACTTTCCATGCAAGAACAAAGCATATAGAAGTGGATCATCATTTCATTCGAGAAAAGGTGCTAAGAGGTGAGATAGATCTAAAGTACGTGGAGACTAACAATCAAGTGGCTGATATATTCACTAAAGGGCTGTCAGCAGTTAAGTTGAAGAAATTTCGTGAAGATCTAAAGATAGAAATTTGATGTTGAGAGGGAGTGTTGAAAATACAACATCAAATTATGTGGCAGTCCACATCAGCAATTGCATTTGGGTAGTGAATAAGTATTATGTAATTGCTTAGTGTTTATGGTTACCTATTATTATGGTTAGTGGGTCAACTACTCAACTAGTGGTCCCTTTCTTTAGGAAGTCAGTAAGTGGGGATACCCACATTTATTTTAGTTTTCCTAGTTAGTTAGTGTGGCTGGTGAAATTGCTGAAAGAGTTGAATCAGCAAGTGGAAGAACCGGTGGAGCTGTTCTGTGATAATAGACCAGCAATTCAATTAGCCGAGAACCCCACTTTCCATGCAAGAACAAAGCATATAGAAGTGGATCATCATTTCATTCGAGAAAAGGTGCTAAGAGGTGAGATAGATCTAAAGTACGTGGAGACTAACAATCAAGTGGCTGATATATTCACTAAAGGGCTGTCAGCAGTTAAGTTGAAGAAATTTCGTGAAGATCTAAAGATGAGAAATTTGATGTTGAGAGGGAGTGTTGAAAATACAACATCAAATTATGTGGCAGTCCACATCAGCAATTGCATTTGGTAGTGAATAAGTATTATGTAATTGCTTAGTGTTTATGGTTACCTATTATTATGGTTAGTGGGTCAACTACTCAACTAGTGGTCCCTTTCTTTAGGAAGTCAGTAAGTGGGGATACCCACATTTATTTTAGTTTTCCTAGTTAGTAGTTTTGCCTATATAAGGCATGTATGTATCTCAGTTTTATTCAATCAGAAAGTTACACATAATTTGAGTGTATTGTAAGTTGTTCTGTTTTAACAGTATATTCATCCTGTCAAGTTTAATACCCCACACTATTTTGTTCTTTCAACTTGTTGAATGTGCACACCAACCAACAAATTTCCAAGCAAAAATTGGATTTTCTAACTATTGGCTGAACGTTTATACGAAAATTATAAAAAAGATTGAATACATAAGAACTCAACCAATGTTTATCATCTTGAAACTCATAAACCCTCTCACTTTTGCGATAAGCACAATAAGATCAAAAAATGCCTAAAGTATTCATCTCCATAATTACTCAGACAACAATATCATCAATATTACTAATCCATAACACAAACACATATAGATAGACTGTATACAACAAAGGTTGTAATATAAAACAAATGTATATCTATGCAAGCTCCAAGACGCCATCACTTGTTAGCTGCTCACTGAGTGCTGCGATACTTGAAGACAACAATTGGCATGGGTGTGAAATTTAATGTTGCTAAGCACTCTAAGTTGGTCGGCTTCTGTGACTCTGATTATGCTGGTGATCCAACTACTCGTAGGTCGACAACAGGGTATGTTTTCATGGTTGGATCAAGCTCTGTGTCGTGGTGTAGCAAGAGGCAGTCCACAGTTTCGTTGTCTACAGCTGAAGCAGAGTACCGGGCTGCTACTATGGCAGGTCAAGAGTTAGTGTGGCTGGTGAAATTGCTGAAAGAGTTGAATCAGCAAGTGGAAGAACCGGTGGAGCTGTTCTGTGATAATAGACCAGCAATTCAATTAGCCGAGAACCCCACTTTCCATGCAAGAACAAAGCATATAGAAGTGGATCATCATTTCATTCGAGAAAAGGTGCTAAGAGGTGAGATAGATCTAAAGTACGTGGAGACTAACAATCAAGTGGCTGATATATTCACTAAAGGGCTGTCAGCAGTTAAGTTGAAGAAATTTCGTGAAGATCTAAAGATGGAGAAATTTGATGTTGAGAGGGAGTGTTGAAAATACAACATCAAATTATGTGGCAGTCCACATCAGCAATTGCATTTGGGTAGTGAATAAGTATTATGTAATTGCTTAGTGTTTATGGTTACCTATTATTATGGTTAGTGGGTCAACTACTCAACTAGTGGTCCCTTTCTTTAGGAAGTCAGTAAGTGGGGATACCCACATTTATTTTAGTTTTCCTAGTTAGTAGTTTTGCCTATATAAGGCATGTATGTATCTCAGTTTTATTCAATCAGAAAGTTACACATAATTTGAGTGTATTGTAAGTTGTTCTGTTTTAACAGTATATTCATCCTGTCAAGTTTAATACCCCACACTATTTTGTTCTTTCAACTTGTTGAATGTGCACACCAACCAACAAATTTCCAAGCAAAAATTGGATTTTCTAACTATTGGCTGAACGTTTATACGAAAATTATAAAAAAGATTGAATACATAAGAACTCAACCAATGTTTATCATCTTGAAACTCATAAACCCTCTCACTTTTGCGATAAGCACAATAAGATCAAAAAATGCCTAAAGTATTCATCTCCATAATTACTCAGACAACAATATCATCAATATTACTAATCCATAACACAAACACATATAGATAGACTGTATACAACAAAGGTTGTAATATAAAACAAATGTATATCTTCTAAACTACAAACAAAACCTCAAAATCCAGAAAACAATAAACACAAAATAAAACATACCTTCAACTTCAGAGATATGAAACTCGTTTTTTAGACAATAGGAAATCAAAACAGCAATAAGAGAAGATGATTACTTTGTTCACATACAACTTTTTCGTTGAGACATAACATCAAACACCTTGAAGGCATCTACTTACTCTGCAATAATCCTGCACCAAAATTAAAGAAAAAAGGAAGATGAAACTAAAAGAAGAATATATACCCACAAGGCCACAAAGACAATATTACCAGGGAGATGGGGGAAATAATGGTTACGTATTTGTTTTAGCGCCTTCAATAAAGGATCAAATTATGATACAACCCTTCAAATTCTAAACAGCAAAGGTGCCATCAATGTTATTCAATTGCCCAGTTTGTTGAAAGACTTTTACTTTTCTCACCTGTTAAATAGATTAATTATTTCACACCATTCATTACTTCCCATCAGGTGCAATGCCGATCATAATAAGTAAACCAACAAATACAACACAAATAAATATAAAAACATTTAATAACTTGCTTATTCATTTGATGATGCATATTAACACCCACATTTAGACGAAATTAAGAAGAGCATGGAAGAAAAGCATTACCCTCATTAATGAAATCCTTAATTACCATCATAAAAAGAGGGGCTAATCCTCCTTCAAGCCTTCAACTTTATATGTATATAGATATAGATAGATATAGATGCTATTGAAAGGTTATTTGTTCATGGTTGTACTTGAACTTCCATATCTTATATTGTTTCTCAGATTTTGTTACTTTTTGAAAAGTAGGATCCCAAAGTATTGTTGTTTAAATATCTTATGGGTCACAGGTGGAAGACATTTGTTTTATTTATTGCCAGATGCAACCAAAGGATGATAAAATTGCAACTTAAGTGAAATGTTGAGACACTGATACACATAACAGGGATACAAGTTATTGTAGTTCATATAGATTGAACAACATGAAACCGCAAAGAAATGTCACAACACATAAAGTAATGTCAAAAACAAACAAATTCCGGATACTCATTGACAAATGAGAAGCCACAACTAACCAATCTGCACATATTTGTCATCATTCTATTTATTAAGCAAGAATCAATAAAAAAAAAATTAAAAAAGCAAACAAGTTCCGAGATAAAAGCCACATGAATCGAAAAATAGCAAAGAGAGATTCGATTATAATCTTAACCTCATTTGGATTCAGGAATCTTGCTATCTAGCCTAATTAACCAAAATACCCAAAATGCCAGCAACACCCTAAACTAAAACTGAGGAAAATTTCAGTTAATTTCCATTTAAAATTTGTACTTTCAAAACTGAAATGTGTAAATTAGTAATAGTTGTAATTTAAAAAGATATATATTTAAGGAAAAGTAGTGTGGGGTTGTCACACACCTAACTTAGGTGAAAAACCCATCACATAATATATTTTAATATTTTTTGTATAATTAACAAATGATGGGGCCCCCATGATTTTGATGGAATAAAAAACAAAATATGATGAGTTTTTCACCCAACTTGCGTGTGAGACAACCTCACCTTCACTTCCATATGTGTATATATATATATATAGGGTAACAATCCAGTGAGAACACCCTTAAAATTAGAACAAGTAAGAACACTTAAAAAAATCATTTTGATGCATTAAAAGTTCATAAAACTAACATAGTGTATAACTAATTACCGTTATTTAAGTGTTTAACAACATATTGATTCGTCAAAATCGGAAAAATCACGTTTTTTGTTGGATGCATCCATTTGGATGAATATGCATCCAAGATTTAGGAATTATTTTCCATCATTATATCATTAAATTAGTTATTTTCAATAGTTATAAGATTTAGAAAATACTTTCCATAATTAGTGAACATATTTTGTAACATTTGTGACTTTTGACCTCTTGACTTTACGCGCAATTTAGCTAACGAATTTAAGTAACGACACAATTGAGTTCATTTAAGGGACATAACAACGTCAGATACGCTTAACGGGTCGATTGACCACCTATATTGTGATACGATACTAGACGTTAAAAGGAGACGTTTGAATTAAACTAGTAATATGTGTAGGCGGGTCAACCCATGGGTCTAACCATGACCCAAGACCCAAACCCATACCCAACCCTATCCTCCCCCAATCCCTTCCACCCATTCTTTCACCATTCACTTTCCATCTTTTATCCTCTCTCTAATTAAACACACACACACACACAGTCTTACATCTCTCCCTCTCTAGAATTTTTCATCATTAAATGTTATTTGGGATAGATTCAAGCTACGATAATCATATACATCGTCTCCTTAACAACATATCAAAAGATTGGGTCTCTAAAGTGTAAGAATCCTCCACTCGGGTCAATTTTTGGGTTTGAGCATGCGTGGTGATTTTGGTAAGTCAAATTGTAACACCCCAACATGGCGGAATAATGGGATATCACTTAGAAATAGCACAGCACGACATGGAAATTATGTAGAGTCAACTATATGAAAACATGGGATTGATAAATGACCACTTAACCTTGATTGGATCAATAAATGACCACTTAACCTTGATTGGATCGATAAATGACCACTTAACCTTGATTGGATCAATAAATGACCACTTAACCTTGATTGGATCGATAAACGACCACTTAACCTTGATTGGATCGATAAACGACCACTTAACCTTGATTGGATCGATAAACGACCACTTAACCTTGATTGGATCGATAAACGACCACTTAACCTTGATTGGATCGATAAACGACCACTTAACCTTGATTGGATCGATAAACGACCACTTAACCTTGATTGGATCGATAAACGACCACTTAACCTTGATTGGATCGATAAATGACCACTTAACCTTGATTGGATCGATAAACGACCACTTAACCTTGATTGGATCGATAAACGACCACTTAACCTTGATTGGATCGATAAACGACCACTTAACCTTGATTGGATCGATAAACGACCACTTAACCTTGATTGGATCGATAAACGACCACTTAACCTTGATTGGATCGATAAACGACCACTTAACCTTGATTGGATCGATAAACGACCACTTAACCTTGATTGGATCGATAAACGACCACTTAACCTTGATTGGATCGATAAACGACCACTTAACCTTGATTGGATCGATAAACGACCACTTAACCTTGATTGGATCGATAAACGACCACTTAACCTTGATTGGATCGATAAACGACCACTTAACCTTGATTGGATCGATAAACGACCACTTAACCTTGATTGGATCGATAAATGACCACTTAACCTTGATTGGATCGATAAATGACCACTTAACCTTGATTGGATCGATAAATGACCACTTAACCTTGATTGGATCGATAAATGACCACTTAACCTTGATTGGATCAATAAATGACCACTTAACCTTGATTGGATCGATAAACGACCACTTAACCTTGATTGGATCGATAAACGACCACTTAACCTTGATTGGATCGATAAACGACCACTTAACCTTGATTGGATCGATAAACGACCACTTAACCTTGATTGGATCGATAAACGACCACTTAACCTTGATTGGATCGATAAACGACCACTTAACCTTGATTGGATCGATAAACGACCACTTAACCTTGATTGGATCGATAAACGACCACTTAACCTTGATTGGATCGATAAACGACCACTTAACCTTGATTGGATCGATAAACGACCACTTAACCTTGATTGGATCGATAAATGACCACTTAACCTTGATTGGATCGATAAACGACCACTTAACCTTGATTGGATCGATAAACGACCACTTAACCTTGATTGGATCGATAAACGACCACTTAACCTTGATTGGATCGATAAACGACCACTTAACCTTGATTGGATCGATAAACGACCACTTAACCTTGATTGGATCGATAAACGACCACTTAACCTTGATTGGATCGATAAACGACCACTTAACCTTGATTGGATCGATAAACGACCACTTAACCTTGATTGGATCGATAAACGACCACTTAACCTTGATTGGATCGATAAACGACCACTTAACCTTGATTGGATCGATAAACGACCACTTAACCTTGATTGGATCGATAAACGACCACTTAACCTTGATTGGATCGATAAACGACCACTTAACCTTGATTGGATCGATAAACGACCACTTAACCTTGATTGGATCGATAAACGACCACTTAACCTTGATTGGATCGATAAACGACCACTTAACCTTGATTGGATCAATAAATGACCACTTAACCTTGATTGGATCGATAAACGACCACTTAACCTTGATTGGATCGATAAACGATCACTTAACCTTGATTTGGATCAATAAATGACCACTTAACCTTGATTGGATCGATAAACGACCACTTAACCTTGATTGGATCGATAAACGATCACTTAACCTTGATTGGATCGATAAACGACCACTTAACCTTGATTGGATCGATAAACGACCACTTAACCTTGATTGGATCGATAAACGACCACTTAACCTTGATTGGATCGATAAACGACCACTTAACCTTGATTGGATCGATAAACGACCACTTAACCTTGATTGGATCGATAAACGACCACTTAACCTTGATTGGATCGATAAACGACCACTTAACCTTGATTGGATCGATAAACGACCACTTAACCTTGATTGGATCGATAAACGACCACTTAACCTTGATTGGATCGATAAACGACCACTTAACCTTGATTGGATCGATAAACGACCACTTAACCTTGATTGGATCGATAAACGACCACTTAACCTTGATTGGATCGATAAACGACCACTTAACCTTGATTGGATCGATAAACGATCACTTAACCTTGATTGGATAAAGAAGTTAATACCACGCTACAATGAAATTATAAGTGGTTAAAATGCTCCACGCGTCCACAACCTAGTAATGTATACAATACGTTCATCATTAACCAAAAACAATTCTCTAACTAGGTTTTATTTATAATTCATAGCCTTGAACGACTCGATTGTCTTATGTAAAACATCAATAAGATCATAAGAGTATGCGTTGAAAAGCTTTGGACGATCCTATGATAACTTGTTACTGAGCAGTAAAACTTCTTCACTGCGCCGCAGTGAAGAGCTCTCATTCTCACTGCGCCGCAGTGAGAATAGTTACACTGTATGGACGTGGTTTTTCACTGCGCCGCAGTGAAGGACCTACATCCTCACTGCGCCGCAGTGAGAATAGTTACACTTTATGGACGTGGTTTTTCACTGCGCCGCAGTGAAAGTACACTTACGTTCACTGCGCCGCAGTGAGAATAGTTACACTGTGACGTTTCACTGCGCCGCAGTGAGAATAGTTACACTTGACGTGGTTTTTCACTGTGCCGCAGTGAGAATAGTTACACTGTATGGACGTGGTTTTTCACTGCGCCGCAGTGAAGGACCTACATCCTCACTGCGCCGCAGTGAGAATAGTTACACTTTATGGACGTGGTTTTTCACTGCGCCGCAGTGAAAGTACACTTACGTTCACTGCGCCGCAGTGAGAATAGTTACACTGTACGTTTCACTGCGCCGCAGTGAGAATAGTTACACTGTATGGACGTGGTTTTTCACTGCGCCGCAGTGAGAATAGTTACACTTGACGTGGTTTTTCACTGCGCCGCAGTGAGAATAGTTACACTGTAGACGTGGTTTTTCACTGCGCCGCAGTGAGAATAGTTACACTGTAGACGTTTCACTGCGCCGCAGTGAGAATAGTTACACTGTGACGTGGTTTTTCACTGCGCCGCAGTGAGAATAGTTACACTGTAGACGTGGTTTTTCACTGCGCCGCAGTGAGAATAGTTACACTGTGACGTTTCACTGCGCCGCAGTGAGAATAGTTACACTGTGACGTGGTTTTTCACTGCGCCGCAGTGAGAATAGTTACACTGTAGACGTGGTTTTTCACTGCGCCGCAGTGAGAATAGTTACACTGCACGTGGTTTTTCACTGCGCCGCAGTGAGAATAGTTACACTGTATCATCACTGCGCCGCAGTGAGACGATTTGTACCAGAAATACAGCAAATTTCCAGATTTCCTGCACGATCCATACTCAATCCAAACTCTATTTTTAACATCTAAAACGATTTAGTAACCACAATTACCCATTTTTGACCTCTAGAAACATATAGGAACATAACCCATAACATAAATTCATCCATAACATCAACAAATCCACAAATCACCATTAATTCAACTCAAAACCCTTTTTGAACCAAAAATCAAGTTTTGACACAATCTATAACCCAAACCTGTTTAGATTCATCTAAAATAACTTAATCAACATAAAATGATTAAGGGAATGTGTGTTTGGTTCCTAAAGGGGCCGGCCTATAGGTTAATTAGGAGGCTCCCACTCCGCTAATTCCGACAAATAGCTAAACGTTAACCATTTAAACACCAAAACATTTCCGTAAGCATTAACAAATTCCACGTTTCATTTCATTTCAACATTACGCTCAATAATCACATTAAATCATAAAAATCGTTTACATTAAAATTCGAGTCAAACCAAGTCAATTTTGGCAATTGTTACATTATTCCCCCGTTAAATGAATTTCTTCCCGAAATTCGCGTTTAATTAGACTCGTTGAACAAATGAGGATACTTAGCTTTCATGGAATCTTCACGTTCCCAAGTAAACTCGGGTCCACGTCTAGCTTGCCATCTCACTTTAACGAGTGTATACCGGGTGTTCTTAAGTCTTCTAGTTTGCCGGTCTAGAATTTCAATTGGTTCCTCCACAAATTTCAACGTTTTATCAACCCGGATTTCTTCAAGGGGCACGTGAAGTGTTGGATCGGCCAAACACTTCCTAAGGTTACAAACATGAAAAACATCATGAACTCCACTCAAGGTTTGAGGAAGTTCCAATCGATAGGCTACCGGACCAATACGCTCCAAGATCTTGAACGGGCCAATGTACCGTGGCCCCAACTTGCCACGTTTCACAAAACGAACCACACCTTTCCACGGGGACACTTTCAATAAAACATAATCACCAACTTCAAATTTGAGGGGTCGTCGTCTAACATTAGCATATTTCAATTGTCGTTCCCGAGACATTCTTAGCTTCTCTTTGATTTGGGAGATCACTTTCGTCGTTTCAATAACAATTTCGGGCCCAACAAGTTGGCTTTCACCAACTTCCGCCCAAGCTAGCGGTGACCTACAATCTCTCCCATATAATGCCTTAAATGGGGCCATTCCAATAGTAGCATGATAACTATTATTATAGGAGAATTCAACCAAAGGAAGATGCACATCCCAATTACCACCAAAATCAATAGCACAAGCTCTTAACATATCTTCCAATGTTTGAATCGTTCTTTCGCTTTGACCATCAGTTTGTGGGTGGAACGCCGTACTCAAGCCGAGACGAGTACCCATAGATTTCTGGAACGCCTTCCAAAACTTTGAAGTAAATCGGGCATCCCGATCGGATATCACGGAAATCGGCACTCCATGCTTGGATATCACCTCTTTGATGTACAAACGTGTCATGGTGTCAAATTTATCGTCTTCCCGGATGGCTAAGAAGTGAGCCGACTTAGTCAACCGATCAATTATCACCCAAATAGTGTCCCGACCACTACTCGTTCTAGGTAACTTCGTGATGAAGTCCATAGCAATTTCTTCCCATTTCCATACCGGCATCGCCGGTTGAACTAGTAAACCCGGTGGTTTCTTGTGATCGGCTTTCACTTGTAAACAAGTGAGGCATTGGCTAACATACCTAGCAATGTCCGTCTTCATTCCCGGCCACCAATACAAATCTCTCAAACCATAATACATCTTGTCGGAACCCGGGTGAACCGAGTAAGCCGACCTATGCGCTTCATCCATCAGTTTTAACCGCCACCCTCCAAGAAGGGGAATCCACAACCTATCAACAAAATACAAGCCATTGCCATTCTTCCTATCAAATTGTTCTTCTAGACCATGTAAAGTTTCATTGATGAAGTTTTCCGGTCTAGTTGCCAATTCTTGTGCTTCAATGATGGAGTCACGAACACTCCCTAGCACGGTAAAGCTCATGGCTTTAACTCTTCTTGGTTTTAGACGTTCTTTTTGACTCAAAGCATCGGCTACTACATTTGCTTTACCCGGGTGATACCGGATAACACAATCATAATCACTCAACAATTCAAGCCATCTTCTTTGTCTCATGTTCAAATCACTTTGAGTGAAAATATGTTGAAGGCTTTTGTGATCGGTATAGATCACGCTCTTGGTGCCATACAAGTAATGCCTCCAACATTTCAAAGCAAAAACCACGGCTCCCAATTCTAAATCATGGGTCGGATAATTCTTCTCGTGTATCTTCAATTGTCTCGAGGCATATGCTATCACTTTATCCCGTTGCATTAAAACACAACCCAAACCTTGCCCGGATGCATCACAATATACAACAAAATCATCGGCCCCATCAGGCAAGCTCAAGATGGGTGCATCACACAATTTGTCTTTCAACAATTGGAATGCTTGTTCTTGCTTTTCACCCCAATCAAACCTTCTTTCTCGTTGAGTTAACAAAGTCAAAGGTTGGGCGATTTTTGAAAAGCCTTCTATAAACCGTCTATAGTAACCCGCCAAACTAATAAATTGGCGAATTTCGGTAGGTGTTTCGGGTCGTCTCCAATTCTTCACCGCTTCAACTTTACTTGGGTCCACATGAATACCGTCTTTGCTCACTACGTGACCAAGAAAGTGGACTTCTTCAAGCCAAAATTCACATTTGGAGAACTTAGCATAAAGCTTTTCTTTCCGGAGTAATTCTAAGACTAGTTTCAAATGTTCCAAATGATCCTCTTTTGTCTTAGAATAGATGAGGATGTCATCGATGAAAACAATGACAAATTCATCCAAGTAGGGTTGACACACTCGGTTCATCAAATCCATGAATACCGCCGGTGCATTAGTCAACCCAAAAGGCATCACCGTAAATTCAAAATGCCCATATCTAGTTCTAAAGGCGGTTTTTGGAATATCGTCTTCATGAACCCTCAATTGATGATAACCCGACCTCAAATCAATCTTGGAAAAGAAACGAGCACCTTGGAGTTGGTCAAATAAATCATCAATTCGAGGAAGAGGATAACGATTCTTTACCGTTAGCTTGTTCAACTCTCTATAATCAATACACATTCGAAATGAGCCGTCTTTCTTCTTAACAAACAAAACCGGTGCGCCCCAAGGCGATTGACTAGGGCGAATGAAACCCTTGTCTTTGAAGCTCTTTGAGTTGGGCGGCCAACTCTTGTAATTCGGTCATGGCTAAGCGATAAGGTGCTTTGGCCACGGGAGAAGCATTTGGAATAAGATCAATACGGAAATCGAGTTCACGAGATGGAGGTAAACCCGGTAGGTCATCCGGAAATACATCCGCAAAGTCTTTAACTACGGGCACAGTTTTCAATTCAATCTTCGTAACCTTAACACTATATATATTCCCATCCCATAGTTCGGTCGTTTCGCCTTGAACCACTAATTCTTCCCCATTTTCTTACGGAATCCTCACAGTTCTACTACCACAATCAATTATCGCGTTCATGGCCGATAACCAATCCATACCCACAATCACGTCAAAACTACCGATATCAAAAGGCATTAAGTCAATGTAAAATGGGTGATCACATAAATCTAACACACAATCACGAACAACTTGACTAATCTTAGACAATCCACCATTTACCATTTCAAGTTCAAAACAATAGGACAACGGGCTAGGGCTAGCATCGATCAACGGAATAAAATCATTGGAAATGAGACTATAATCGGCTCCAGAATCAAATAACACGGTAGCATATTGGTGATTGAGAAGAAAGGTACCTGCTACAACATTAGGATCACCACGAGCCTCGGCCGCATTCACGGCAAAAGCTCTCCCACGGGGAGCGAGTTGTTGTCGAGCTTGTTGTTGTTGAGGCTGACCTTGATTTCCTCGGTTCTGATTTGGGCCAGCAATTTGCAATTAGTTCGGGTGCACGGTCACTTGAACCTGTTGTCCAATGAGATGAGGGCATCTATTACGATAGTGGTTTTGACTACCACATTCGTAACAAGTACCCCGGGTCATCGAGGGATGTTGAGCATTGAGGGGCATAGCATTCAAAGGATTAGCACGAGGATTTGTAGGACACATTCTTGAGATATGACCCACTTGATTACAATGAAAGCATGCGTCACACCGAGTGTGAGGCCTATGATGACGATTACACCGAGGGCATAAGGAAATAACCCCGGTGTTGGTTTCTCTTGCCGGCTCAACCACTGCATAAACTTTTCCACCCCGACCATGGCGCTTATTATCACGCCTATCATCTTTCTTTGTGCCGCTAGACTCGGCCACATCCTTTTTCTTCGCATCATTGTTACTTAGTTCACCACCCTTCACAAGATCCATGGTGACACTAGCGGTACGGGTAATG
>CM067170.1:84668080-84785206 GCA_034093135.1 Erigeron breviscapus | reverse complement strand
TTAACACCATATAAAAGAATTATGTTAAAAACAATACTTATTTTTTGACTTGTGATTCGGAACATGATTCGCCTTGACTCGAATCGAGTCACACCACAAAATGCGAGTCATGCCACGAACCTGGAGCAAGGTCGAGTCATCCATCGAGTCGCCTTGTTTTCACATTGTTTTTTCTTCGCTCGTTCAAATAACCTAAATCTTTGTTAGGTTTGGGCTATATGTTAACTTATCATTCTTATAGTTCTTAAAATCCAAATAAACCCATCCAAATAACCCAACACCCGACCGAATAATATGCGTATAAAAAAGGAATAAATAATTAATTAAAATTAGGTACTTTAACTTTCACAAGGGTTTCAAAAGATTCATAAATAGTGTTGTAATCCCATTCCCCCATTTCAACTACACCATCATAGTGTTCGTTTTTTTCCCTATACTTATGGATTTCTTGAGGACATGGTTTTTAGTAGGCTCAGTAATTCATAAATATTTTCAACTATTCATGGGCCTTTAGTTTCTCTATTATTTTCCTTTACAACAATTTGGAAACCGATCAAATACAGGTCGTCTTTTCAAGAAAGAAAATTTGCGACCATTTTCCCTGTATACAACGATTATGACCGCTATTCGTTGGTGATTCAAGGTCTGGGATCGGCTACTGATGGTAGGAACTTTTCTCATCCCTTCATTAGGTTGTGAATAGGATAAGCGAAGACGTATGACCTAATAAATGGTAAAGAAATGTTTGAGATTCCATATAAGGGTCTGGGGGTATGAGTTGCCACTACATTCACACACAAATAGAAAAGGCAAACTAAAACCCCCAAGACCCTTACGCGGAATCTCAAACATTTGAATACCATTCATTAGTCCATCGGCCGTCGGTTATCACTATTAACAACCAGATGAAAGGGATAACAAGAGTTCCGACCATTAATAGCCGAGCCTAGAACTTGAACCACCAGCAGATAGCGGTCATAATCGTTAGATACAACGAAAGAGGTCTCAAATGTTTTTTAAAGAAAAGATGACATGTATTGTAATATCCCGTAAAATTAAAACACTATAAATAAGAGAACATGTAACACGTATATATTATGAGGTAATCATTTGTGATTTAAGATATACAAGTTATCTCAAATTAACTTTATCCTAAATTGATAAATATATAAGATAATAATAATAAAAAAAACTAATTAGTGATAAAAAAATTGAATGGTCTGCCGGTTACATTATATAGGTTATAGAAAAATGACATCTAGTTAAAAGTGATGTCTTTGTTATGATATTGTTAATGGTAATTAAATTTTAAAGGTACGTAGTATATATATAATAATTATTAAGTGTTTAATTCAAATTTTATGAAAGAGTAAGACATGGAGAAATACTTTATTCAATAATATAAATGGCCATAAAATTTGAGTAATAGCTAATAAATTTCATTTAACCGTATGACTAATTATAGTAAATGAGTTATTTAAAAGATAGGTACTATCCATGAAATTCAACATCAAAAATCTTCACAGCTTTTAGACATGATTTTTTTTTAGTGTTAGTCATATTTTGCTTGAGCAGAAATAATAGTTGTCCATATCTTTACTAGTATTAAATCTCATTTGTGATAAAATCTTACATTTATATAATCACACAAAAACGGTACTCACCCGCAAATGAATCGTTTGGTTGTTCTTTGTTTTCACTCCTAGTTTTTAATATATAAATAAATAAATATGAATGCTGATCTTCTAAGTATATATATACGTAACTAATCAACTTTCTTGGATTAAAAGCTCAAGAGGAAAAACTCAAAATTTAATATGGTCTTTATCACATCTAAAAATCTTCATGTAATATTCGGTAGAAAAGAAAGTTCCGATTATTATATAGGTTTTAGGTAAAATAAAACAAGTATTAAAGTAAAACAAATAAAACAATAGATTTCTCTTCACTGAAAATTACCGTGCATCATGAAAATCATCGTGCATGAATTACTTCGTGAATCTTTGTGCATCAATTTAACCATGATCTAAGGGTCAAGATCATGTCCTATTTGTTTTACTTTAATACTTGTTTTACAATACCTAACCCCTTATTATATATATGATTCACCTTCGATTCATACGTCCCATTCACTTTTCCATAGCAACATATATACAATTATAATATATGCGACTTAAGGGTACAAATCGTGGTGGTTCTTGGAGATATAGCAATAGGAAGTTGCTAGCTAAGTTCGATCGAGATCTTTTGAGTTTGTTTCGAGTTCGTGGGTGTCACTAGTTAGACGTGAGTAAAGTGGGGAGGTTTTGGATTCAATTCGTTTTGTGATCCGCTTTGAGTTCGTTTAATTTCGAGTTCATCACGTGTACGGTGTTATCAGCGGAGGTATGATCCGATCAACCTATTTGGATAATGATCTTTTCGTTAAATATATATACGAGTCGTTATTGTTAATAACGGAGTATAACTCGTTAAACCATTATGATCGATGTCGAAACCAATTTTCCTTTTCGAGTCTTAAAATAAATATCGATGTCAAGTTTTAAGTCGGCATTAATGTTATACTCTAACGAAAACAAAGTTATGAATCGTCATTGGTGTGGTTAATCCTATTAGAACTTTATATTTTGCAAAATGATGTCAAGCTTTAAAAATGGTTTTAACGACATGCGCTTGGGCGTAAAGGGGTTGAGGAACAGGGTATTAATATTTAGATTTCTAAATGTCTTATGATCATTACTTTGTTATGATCATTGGTTAAGTTATTATTAATTATTATATACAAACAAAATTACACATTGGGATTATTATTTCATGTATTACATAAATTCTGTTAGCAGTAAAATGGGACCACATAACAGTCCATAATAAAAATGGTTAGTTAATTATGATTCTATTATATATATGTATACGTTCGATTCGAAGAAGTGTCCGACAGAAATATAAATCAACTACAACAAATCTCTTAATTTAGTTAATTATTTAATGTAGACTTTATTTGAAAATCTTGATGGAAGATCTCGGCTTGTGAAGTTTTAGACGCTTATTGAGGTACGGATATTCTAGAGGATATTAGGAGTTTTTCGGTACAATCATTTCTCTCAAAACTTTATTTGTTATATATATATATGTATATATATAATAAGGTACGGATATTCTAAACGGTATTAGGATCCTTTCGGTAACATCTTTCCTCTCAAAACTTTGTTTGATTAAATGTGAAAATTTCGTGTTATTTGAAAAGTTATTTGTTTGTTAGTCTTTGTAGAATATTATGATATTCCTCACTTTTGATGTACTAACGAGGTTGCCTTTATGATTGTTGATTGGGGAGTCATAATATTTTATTCTCTATAGTTGTGTCAAAACCGTCTCTTGAAACCCGATTCGAAAGTTGTCCAGAAAAAGGTGGGTTTGGTGTGTTACATTTGATGCGATGATTTGTACACTAATATGTCCCTTGAATATTCGTTGCCCAAAATATAATACAGTCGCATATTATGAAGCATATTAATTGGCATCGGAAGATTAATACAGTCGCATTTTGTGATTTATGATATGTCCATCGAATATTCCTTGACCCGAAAATTTAATACAGTCGCATATTATGAGTCTTGATTATTCCGTTAAGATTTTATATGAATTGGGTGGACAGAGATGTGGTTTTAAGTCGATATTTAAAAATGTCTCAAAAATATATATATTTTTAAATTATTTATTTGATCGAAATTTAATTTTGTCCTTTCGAAACATATTCGATATATTTAAGCTTATAAGTTGGTCAAAACGGTTTCTTAAGATGTGCAAATAAGAGCAACCTATCCATGGAGGTCTCATGGGCGCGTCATAGTGACACCAATGGCGTGGCATCGACTGTAGCGGTGTACTAAGTGATATCTACGGCGTCTCCTTTTGATAACCCGGGAGTGGTTAGAGCTCATTATTATTATATTAAGATAGGAGGCGTATGGATCGGTCCTAGCTATATAAGTTATAAGTTTGACGGTGGACGTTTATCGTAGTGTCATACGAAACGTTTGGCACCATAAATGAATGATTAGTGGAGTAGCTACCTTATGATTTCATTCGGCCCTTTTTGATAAGTTATAAGTTATTTGTAAGGCTCTTAGATGCATTATTTTATGAAACTTGGTTTTATAGTATACTTTGATCTGTTGATGTATAAGGTATTTGTGAAACTATACGTATGTGCACTTTGATTTGAAATAAGTTTGTTTAAAATACACGTCTCCACATTTCATATTATATTTCTGTTTTTGTCATATCCGTTCACTGGGCTTTTTGCTCAGCCGTTTTCCTTTTTCTTTCTTATACGGCAGATGATCAAGCGGGCTTTGAGAACGAGAGAAGAGAGTAGATAGAAGTGGACTTAGCACCCTTTGCTTTAGAGTTTAATTCAAGAATTAGTACATTTGAATATTTTGTCAAATTGATTTTTGGCTTGACTTTAGTTTGTTTTTGAATAAGATTAACGCCCTTTTGTTCTTTTTAGTCCCTTTGATATCATTTTGGATTGTTTAGAAAATTAGGGGTGTTACATGTATCTTATCGGTATCCAAATTGTTGAAGAAAAAAAAACATGTAACATCCCAAAAAATTTTGACGTTAACCGTTAACTCGTCGTTAGTGACCGTTAGTTAATATGTGTTTTATATGTGTTTGTATGAATTAAATGATTAACGTGGAATATGGGTTAAAGTGATTAAATTAATGAAATTAAAGTTGATAATGATTAATAAAGTCAATTAGTGTTCTCGATAAGATATAAGAGTCGATAAGTGTTCCCGTAGGCGTTAAACGAGCCGTTAAGTGACGAAACGAGTTGTAACGAAGTGCGAGGGCCTAGATGTAAAGTTTTGAAAGTTGTTACACTATATATAGGACCCTACGCATGACCATAAGGCTGATAAATCAGATCTAAACCCTAGAAAAGTCTTACACACAAAACCCTAGGTCAATTCCTCAAGTTCTAGTCTATTTCAGGGGTTTTCGGAAGGGATTTCGCTTGCTTTTCGATCCGTTAATCAACCCTACAGGTATAATATCATTAATTGAATGTTGATTAAGTTTTAAATTAGGTTTTTTCCCTGTAGATTCGACCATGAGGGTTGAGGTTGTTTAAAGTTGATGTTTTCGGTTAAAAACGACGTTTTCGTGAGTAAAATCATTAATTGAGTTGGTTAACTACATCAAGATGCTAACTTTAATGATTAATTATGTTATTTATATGTATATGAGTAAATCCCAGGTGTTTATTTGTATCCATGTGTGTTCAAATGTGTTTTTGTACAAAACGTTGCGGTTTCGAGTCGTTTTGATAATCAAAAAGGGAATTCATGTTTGCAATTGATTCAAGGATCAATTGATGTTTTCAGATGCTTAATTGTGACCTAATTAATGTGAATTTAATGGGTATAACTTGTGGTGGAGGTTTGGGATACGTTTGGAAGGTGATTAAAGAAAAAACGAAGTAAGTTGTGCTGGTCGACACCCGAGGTGCGGCGCACCTGGGAAGGTCTGAAGTTTCTGGAATATTTTGTGCGGCGCATGGATGGGGGGTGCGGCGCACTTGCGGGTCTGATGGTCGTTTAGGCTTGTTTTAGTGCTCATTTGACCCATAAACCTTAGGTATAAGTTACCTTGAGGTTTAGGGAGCTTGGAGATGTTCTTTTAGGTGCCGTTTATGTTACATGTCGATTATATGTGTGTTCTAGGTAGTCGGGAACTCAAACAAGATACTATAACGTTGCTTATTGATCGTTGTGCTCGTCATCAGGTAAGATACATGACTTTTCTCACACTGGAGGCACAACAAAATGTAGTTTTCTATAATTAACCTCTTAATCGGATTATCTTATGTGTGTTGGGTTTTCAGGGTTATGCGGGAGGTTATATGGGAATGTATGCATGTTGAAATGACCTATGTTGTTATGTTGACGTTTAAAGTAAAAGTAGTTATGTGCATAAGTAGTGTGATGACTTTAATGATGTTGCTATGAAATGATTATGATATGTGTTGTTGATAATGTCGTTGATATGCCTTAATGTTGATATGTGATGGATTATATGTGGCACTTAAGTATGAAATGTCTAGTTCACTAGATACACGTAAGAAATGTTATGAGTTGTGCACGTTAATGAGATTAAATGTTGAAGTAGATGTGACATCAATTAGGTAATGAAAATACCTAAAGTTAAAGTATAGTGTGAAATGTGGGAATTCGTTCTAGCCTTAGTGTTAGTGCGTAAAAAGTAAAGTAAAGATGTTGATAAGTGATTAGTGTAGGTGAAAAAGTTGATTAAGTTGATAAGTGATTAAAGATGTAAGACGTGAGAATAAGTTGATTAAGTTGATAAGTGATTAAAGATGTTGATAAAGTTGATTAAGTTGATAAGTGATTAAAGATGTAAGACGTGAGAATAAGTTGATTAAGTTGATAAGTGATTAAAGATGTAAGACGTGAGAATAAGTTGATTAAGTTGATAAGTGATTAAAGATGTTGATAAAGTTGATTAAGTTGATAAGTGATTAAAGATGTAAGACGTGAGAATAAGTTGATTAAGTTGATAAGTGATTAAAGATGTAAGACGTGAGAATAAGTTGATTAAGTTGATAAGTGATTAAAGATGTAAGACGTGAGAATAAGTTGATTAAGTTGATAAAGTTGATTAAGTTGATAAGTGATTAAAGATGTAAGACGTGAGAATAAGTTGATTAAGTTGATAATAAGATATGTGTGAAAGAAGTATATGTGCTTTACGTTGAGAGATCACAATACGACGTGAGAATAAGTAAGATATGTGGATAAGTATGATATATTGTTGATAGGCACAAATAGGAGTAAATACTCTACATGTGCTAATATGTATATGTGTGACATGTTTATGTGTGTTATGCCAAGATATGAGATGTTGAATAAAATGTAAGTATATGTTGATATGATATGAGATGTTGATTAAGTTGTAAATGTATGTTGATATGATATGAGATGTTGTTTAAGTTATAAGTATAAGTTGATATGATATGAAATGTGATGGATATGGGAAGGAGGTAAGTATGGGATTATCTTATGATACGTGTGGACAATACGTAATGTGATCATGTTTTGATAAGTATATTAAGAAGAAGTTTTATAAAAGTAAAATGAAGAACGTTTTATTAAATGTGTGTATCTTACTTAGCTAATTTATTAGCTAACACTTGCTTTTATGAAAATGTTGTGTCCTTCAGGATAAGCAGGTTTGAGCTAGAGAAAGATTTAGCTCGTGAGATGGGTAGATGAATAAAGGAAGATTAGCATTAGTTTCCCTATGCTTAGAATTTACCCATAGCCATATGTTCGGCTACCTTATTTATGATTTATGTTTCATGTAATGTTGATGGCATATATGTTGGTGCCAATAATTGGATTTCATTTACATTGTTTTGATGATGCACTTAGTAACACCATTTTATGAAAGGTACCATCCGTTACGGATGGGGCAGTTTTTATGTGATCCTTTCCGCTACGTTTAAACGCCGTTTGGCAAAGTTTTTGAAAATCCAGGTTTTAAAATAACGGGTGTTACAAAACAGAGAATCCGAAAGCCCATGAATATGCTGAAAAGATTCATGAATTACATGAGATGGTAAAAATCGCGTCCTCGAGAACTCCATAAGTATAGGGGAAAAAACGATCATTTAATTTGATGGTGTAATTGAAATGGTGGAATGGGATTTCATGACTACTTATGCACCTTCTGAAACCCTTTTGAAGATTAGAATACCAAATTTTAATTAATTAATTAATTATGTTTATATTAATATTACTCGGTGGGATTTTGGGTTATTGGTTAGCTTATTTGGGTTTTAAGAATTATATAAGAATGATAACCCATAACCTAAACCGAACAAAGATTCAGGTTGTTTGGGTTCGATTGAGTTGGGTTGGATACCGACATATGTGTATCTAAAATGCAATATGTATATACAAATATTCAAATCTGTGTATTGAATTTGAATATTCTTAAATCCACAACATCTATTAGGGGTGGGTTTGGCTTGATTTGGGTCGATTTTGGCCTAAAACCAAAACCTAAACTGAAGTATTCGGTTTTTAAAACCAAAAAGCATTGGATTTGGTTTTGATTCATTTCAGTTTGTCGGTTTTTTGGTTTGGTTTAGATTTTTTTTTTTTGAAAGGTGAATTTCGCTTGAAGTTTCGTGTCGTAATTCAACAGCGAGAGGTCTAAACCGGGTCCACGCTAAAGAGCTTCCTCGAAGCAGAAATGCCTATTTCAAATACCCGATTGGGGGAAAACCCCTACTAATTCACCCAAAGGCACGGCGACTAATAGGGATAAACCCAGCCCCCTCAGACCTGAACTTAGGTAAACACAAGTCAAGCCCTCATAGAGGGACACTTATATCTCAAAGTTGGTAGAAATGGGGATTCGAACCTGTGACCTATAAGTCACCAGGGGAATTCCAAACCACTACACTAACTCATCATTGATGGTTTGATTTAGGTTAGTTTTGGATTTTTTTAGTTATCTTAAAGATGAAAGATAAATTGCATAATGTAGTGTGTGTCAATATATATTTAGTCTTAAGTAGATATGACATTATATAAACTGCATATATGTAAGTGAAGTTGGGTAGAGGTGCAATAATAGGTTAACCGGTTAGGTTATTTATATGTAATAACCGAAACCGTTTTTTTTTATAAAAAAAATAACCGATTTCGGTTAACCTATACCGGTTAATAACCGGTTTGTGTGTGGAAAAACCTTAACCCGTGAAACAGATTATGGTTAATAAAAACCAGTTAACCGATATAGGTTAACCTATTTTCGGTTTTTATTAACTGAAAGCAAGAAACAGAAGCGCAGAAACATAAAACAAGAAAGTATGCAGAATTTACAGAATTACTAGCAGAACAAGAACAATATTTGCAAGAATTTTGAACAACACAATAATCAACAATCTGTTGTAGCTTCTAACTGAACAAAATAGAACATAGAAGTTCTATGTTCTGTTGTAGCTTTTAACTGAACAAAACAATAGAACAAGAACATAACAGAACAAACATATGTTTCTCTTGTAGCTTCCAACTGAAATAAAAACAGAACAGAATAGAAAAACAATACATGAACATAAGCAGTAAGAACAAGACAGTAGCAGGAAGAACAGAACAGAACATAAACCAGTAGCTGTAAAATAAACCAGTAGCAGCAGAACAGAACAGAACATAAACACTAGCAGTAAGAGCATAACAGAACAGAACATAAACACTAGCAGTAAAATAAACCAGTAGCAGCAGAAACCATAAACCAGTAGAGCACAGTAGCAATAGCAAGAGCAAGACAGTAGCAGTAAGAACATTGATTTTGGTTAGGTATTGTTGCAGGATCGATTTGGGTTAGGATCAATTGAATGAAGAATGTTAGGATCGATTGGGGTTCGGATCGATCTTTCTTCATTCGATCGATCCTAACGACCTAACCCAAATCGATCCTAACATTCTTCATTCAATCGATCCTAACCCAAATCGATCCTGACAACAGTACCTAACCAAAATCAATGTTCTTACTGCTACTGTCTTGCTATTGCTATTGCTACTGGTTTATGGTTTCTGCTGCCACTTGTTTATTTTACTGCTAGTGTTTATGTTCTGTTCTGTTCTGTTCTGTTCTGTTCTGTTCTGTTCTGTTCTATTCTATTCTGTTCTGTTCTATTCTATTCTGTTCTGTTCTGTTCTGTTCTGTTCTGTTCTGTTCTATTCTGTTCTATTCTGTTCTATTCTGTTCTATTCTGTTCTATTCTGTTTTGTTTTTCTGTTCTGTTCTGTTTTTATTTCAGTTGGAAGCTACAAGAGAAACATATGTTTGTTCTGTTCTGTTCTGTTCTTGTTCTATTGTTTTGTTCAGTTAAAAGCTACAACAGAACATAGAACTTCTATGTTCTGTTTTGTTCAGTTAGAAGCTACAACAGATTGTTGATTCTTGTACTGTTCATAATTCTTGCAAATATTGTTCTTGTTCTGCTAGTAATTCTGTAAATTCTACATACTTTCTTGTTTTATGTTTCTACGCTTCTGTTTCTTGCTTTCAGTTAATAAAAACCGAAAATAGGTTAACCTATATCGGTTAACGGTTTTTATTAACCATAATCGGTTTCACAGGTTAAGGTTTTTCCACACACAAACCGGTTATTAACCGGTATAGGTTAACCGAAATCGGTTATTTTTTTAATAAAAAAAAAACGGTTTCGGTTATTACATATAAATAACCTAACCGGTTAACCTATTATTGCACCTCTAGGTACCCCTAATTGAGGCTAAAATTTGGCCACAAATCCAGTCCAGTAAACACAATCTTTGTATATTTTTGCAGTAACTCCAAAGGTATAATATCAAAGAATTTGCATGTTTAAATCAAAGCATATATGAAAGTACTAGACATAAATTTATATTATAACTAAAAGAGGAGGTTGGGGATACACTTGGCACCCCTAATCCTTTTTTTCCCCATAAAACTCCCTCCTAATTAATCATCATATTATAGGCGCCTCTCCTATTTTCCTATATATATTTTTTTATTTTTAGGCCGACTTATTATATTAAACATATTTTTATCTTTAAAACTCTACCCAAAATTATTATATATACAACCTAAATTTAATTAATCATTCTATTATCTTATAAAAACCCTCATCCCTCACGGCTTAAAAAAAAAAGGGTTCGACTTCTCAACAAAAAAAATGTTTTTTTTTATATATTTTGTTCATGTTTAATCTTTATTATTTGATATTAAATTCTTATGTTATTATTATCATTATTATTTGATATTGAATTCTTATGTTATTATTATCATTAATATCTTTTAATTTAATTTGTTGTTCATTATAGGTTATGCCTTTTTTTTCTACTACAAAAGAATAAGATCACGTTAGTTCATTTTAAAGATCTTACCGATTGACTATTGCTTGAAAAAATACCTTTATTTTTTATATGGATGATGAATGGTGTAGGGTTTTAAATAATGATATCCTAAATTATGAATCACCTTGGCATCATTCGACTTTGCTTATCAGGAGATGGTTTGATTTCCTACTTAGAACTCTTTGTATTAATCTTCTAATATCTACTGAATTTTGCTTACTTTTTTTAGTCAGTACTGTCGACTTAGCCTTATTTAGTAGCTCTTTCTTAAAAAAATTCGATGGCTATGAGATGAGGATGTTAGCATTATTAAGGTAATCCTGCACTTTTTTTTTGCTCATCAATCACGGTAAAATTAAAGAAAACAAAAACAAGACAGGAAATTTTGGATTTTGAGTAACCATGAAAGTATATATGTAACTTTTCGAAATATCTATCTATATATAGTATATATATATTTAGGATATTTGTTTACACTTATAAAATATAATAAAACGGTTATATTTATAAATTTACACTTATCTATACTACAATATAAAAAAAATAACTATTTATTTTTGGAAATGTTGAAACTTATGTAATATTTTTATCTAACACCCCTTAAAATATTTTTACCTACACTACAGCCTTAACATTAATAATTTACATCAATAATTTACATCACTCGACACCGCCTTCGCCACCAACAATCCCTCCACGCTGTGCTAATAAAAATAAAACACATTGTCCACACTTATAAACGTGTAAAGGAGTAAACATTCCTTATATATACAAAGTTATATCATATGTTATATCCCCTTTTTTGAACAGTTATATGACCCCTTATTTTAACGTATTAGGTAGTGCGTAAAACTAAGGGTGACAAATCTATCAATAAACTAAAACATGATTGAGATATTCTTGAAGCGACACGTGGCGTAATCCTTGATCGACACGTTTCCATTTAATTTATTTATTTTTATTAAATTAGCTTTTGTAATTGTATATAGATTCAATTTTCTTATTAGACTTAGAATTAAACTCTAACTCTTGGCTTAAAACATATTATAACCTTATTTGATTGATCGTTTTTTCTCATTAGTAAAATTGTTTCTTTTTCTTTCTCAATTCTTCAACCCCTATTACTTATATATTACTTATAATAAGTTATTAACATGAAGTTTTCAAAATTTTGAGTTTACGATCCGAAATCACAAGGCTATTTGCCGTCATCCACTATGCTTACAAGTTCCGATTTTGATGTGATTGTAAAAATTTAAAGTAAATCCAAAACTCTAACTAAACATATATTATATTTATCATTACTGTTTATTATAATTTAGCTTCGATCATCGGTTTACTTTAACCACAATTTATTTCATACTCACGAATCATGTATAAGGCATATTCGAATTTCTTTATGATACAATCTATATAGCTACCGTACATCGTACGGGTATTAGGACTAGTATATAAATAAATAGAAAATACTTATGGACCAAAAAAGTTCAATAAACATATTTTTGCAAAACAAAGTATATCATGAATTGGCAGTATTGGCACAAAATAGGATATCACTGCAAACGGTATGGATCAAAATAAGATACCATTATTACATGCAAGGATTATTCAAGCTAGTATTACGCGCAATGTTCATGCATCTAAATATATTGATGTACATTACATATATGCAATCTACTTAAAACTATATAAGACATATTGAAAGTACAATATATAAATATAAAATATTAAAATATATATGGTTTTCGGTTCGGTTTTGGTCGGTTTTTTGCATATGAAACCGAAACCCGAACCGATCCGTTCGGTTTTTATAAAATCAAACCAAACCAATCGGTTTGGCTCGATTTTCAGTTTTTCGGTTTTCCGGTTCGGTTTTGGTCACCCCTAACATCTATTCCATTAAATAAAGGAAAATCAAATGTTACTGTTACTGTGTAAGTACTTTGTTCAAGAGAAAAAAAAAAAGAGACAAGACAAGATTGTGTGGTTGGATACCTCGATTGGGACTTTGGGAAGTGTCTGGCTTATGATTTTTAGAAAAAACAATATATAACTTTCTTTTTATTATGTTGGGATCATAAGTTAAAGTGTCATATGGATCGATCATAACTAAACTAAAATTTTTGAAAGGCTGAATTTTGATTTGGACATTGAGAGTCACAAATAGAAAACACAATATAAGTGTATTAGCCTCAAGAATAGAAAAAAAAATGATAGTGAATATAGTCAAAAGTATTCATCTTTCTATCAAAATATTGTCCTTTAGGGGTTTTTTAATGAACTTACCATCATGATGAATATGAAGATGAATAGTGAACATATCTTTGTAAGAATCTGTAGCAAAAAAGAAAAAAAATAGTTATTGGAAATGATCATTTACAAGAGTATTCATGTTAATTTCTATCATATTATTCAGTCGAGTTTAGGTTATGAGTTAACATATCATTCTTATATAATTTTTAAAACCCAAATAACCCGCCCGGCCAAGATAACCTAAACCTGACTTAATAATATGGGTATAAAAAAATAATAATTAATTATATAAAATCTGATACTCTAACCTTCACAAGTGTTTCAAAAGCTTCATAAATAGTGTTGTTATTCGCCCGTTTCAACTACACCATGAAATTGTTTGTTTTTCTCCTACACTTATGGAGCTCTTGAGAACGTGGTTTTTACTATGCTTATGTAATACATGACAAAAAAAAGTATTATGAATCTTTTAAGCGTATTTACGAGCTTTCGGATTCTCTCTCATTTTTTTGAGACCACTTTCCTTGTACCTAACGATTATGACAGTTATCTTTCGGCGATTCAAGGTCTCGGCTCAGAAATATTTGGAATTTCGCATAAGGGTCTTGAGGGTTTGGATTTGTCATTTCTTTTTGTGTTTGTGAATGATGTTGTCGTATATATGAGGTGAGTAAATGTGTGTGTGTGTGTATGTGTATGTGTGAATGCAGTTAAAGTAAGGTTGTTGTAATAATAAATGTATGGTGAGTAAATGTGTGTGTGTGTGTAAGAGAGAAAGAGGGAGAGAGAGAGAGAATGAGGTAAATGAACGTAGTGAAAGTTGGTTGTTCTTGTAAGTGTCTGTGTGTGTGTGAATGCAGTGAAAGTAAGGTTGTTGTAATAATAAATGTAAGGTGGGTAAATGTGTGTGTGTGTGTAGAGAGAGAAATGTGCGGATTAAATGTGTGTGTGTGTGTGTCAGAGAGAGAGAGAAAGAGAGAGAGAATGAGGTAAGTGAACATAGTGAAAGCTGGGTTGTGTTAATAATAAATGTGGAGTAATTGTGTGTGTATGTATGTATGTGAGGTAAGAAGGTAACCAATGGGTTCGTTTCCCACTCGTTCGCTAGGGACGGACGAGTCCACACCATTGGGTGAGACTCGTCCACTGTTCGTTCCTCTGGTTTGTTCCCATCGCTCGCACCTTGCAGGGACGAGTTGTAATTGTGTTTTTTTTTTTCTTTTTTCTTTCCCATATATATATATATATAGATTATGTGTATGTGTGTTTACTGTAAGGAAAGTTTCAGAACTTCTGTTTTTTTTTCTCGGCGGTCGGAAGTTCACGCGAAGAAGAAAATGGGGTTTTGGGTTTTTTACTTTTTTCAGAATTTTGTCTATTATGTATCATTATTTTTGATTTTCAAGTTCTACCTTGCATTTAATATAAGTTTAAAAAGAACCCTAAATAAATGAACTTTTTTTTGTGTAAATAAATATAAATATACTTTCTTTATTATCTATATTATATTATAAAAAAATAGCTCTTATTTATGAAATGTTGAAATTTGTGTAATATTTACACATACCCTTTAAATATTTTTATCTACACTACCCCCTTAACATTAATAGTTAAATTATACTATCAATCATTTATCTTTCAAAATATCTCCATTAACCCTTTACATCAATTACTTTTACATCAATAATTTACACCACTCGACACCGCCCCCGCCACCAATAGTCACCCCACCACCACGTCGCCGAACGACCACCGCGCAATGCGCGGGTACCATGCTAGTTATGTTATTATTATTATTATTAGGGTAAATTACACAAATGGTACCTGAGTAGGTGTCGAAATTTCACTTTTCGTACCTCAAAGAATTTAATTACGCGAGTCATACCCAGAGTTGCCAAATATGCACGCTCACCATACCTCCGCCTAACGGAGACAAACGAATCGTTAAGTTTGGTCATGTGTCGCGCACATGGGGTAAAAGACAGTTTTACCCCATATCTGTATCTATTCCCTTCTTTTTATGTATATTATATATCAAATAAATTATATAAACACTTCACTTGCAGATATCAATGTCCGATCCAATTAATACATCCAAACAAAATTCATACTTCAATTTGAGATTTTCCGCAAAATAAATTAAATTCGTCCTTTTATTTTAAAAATCAAACTCTAACATAATATCTCAATATAGATCGACTTATGCTAACGTTAACTATGGTTCATCAATCAAGTTCAAGTGGTACCTTCATTGATATTATCACAAAGAGAGACATCTCCAAGATCGGTTTGTACCCCTGCGGTCCCTGCGGTCAGGTGGCGGCGCTGCAGCAATAGAGTTTCTCGCGGAATAGACCGGGGGGGACAACAATGTCCGATCTATTTTATAGTTGTTTCATCTATAATATAAACACTATATATTATCGATCTGGGTTTTCATGTACTTCCTCTAAACAAACCACAACCGCCAAAGATTCCGGTAGATGGCGCCACCGTACGCCACCAATATCTCCATCTACTACCTTTTCATTCACACATCCAGAAAGAATCTAGATGGTCATGGTTGTGTGGTGAAAATAACAAGTAAATAATTCTTGAATTTATGATGTGTATGATATTACTTATATTGAGATTATTTCATATGTATTTTTATTTATGGATATCATAGCAGTGATGGAAATTAGGCTTCTAATTATCATTCGTAGTTTGTTGTTTAAGATATTAGATTTCAAATATATGTTAGTATTCATGAGGATTTAAAGATGATGATTAATTTTGTGGTTAGTGTTGAAGAAATATTTTTGATTTTTTGTTAAAATATGATGTTGTGAGTTTATTCTTGATGAAGTTGATAGATACAATTATACAAATACCCAGTTTTCTTCGAAATTACAACACAAAAGGGGAAGAAATATGAAGTAGGAGGGCAGATGGGTGGGAAAATACGCTTATACCCTCGCACGTGAGTGGCACATGACCAAATTTAACGATCCGTTAGTCGGAGGTATGGTCAGCGTGCATATTTGGCAACTCTGGGTATGACTCGCGTAATTAAATTCGTTGAGGTACGAAAAGTGAAATTTCGACACCTACTCAGGTACCATTTGTGTAATTTACCCTTAATTATTATTATTATTATTATTATTATTATTAATTTTGAATGTGTAAAATTAAATAAAAGGTGAGTACAAGACTAATCCTTTGTATTGGGTATTTTTTAAGGGGATTAGTCCTTGGAGTGTTTTTTGCTGATGTGACGCTGACTGAGACTATATGAGTCCTGTACTGAGAAAAGTGAAAGTTGGGTTGTTGTAATAATAAATGTGAGTGTGGGTGTATAAGGTGGCCGTTTGAATGAGTGAAATTTTAGCAGGTGAATTTACATACAAAGGCTAATAAGTCACCACTTATACTCCAGTGGATTTCTAGGTAATTTAAGACAGCTTGTATGAATTTACATTTACTTACAAAAATCAGTTTCGCCACACCTACTTCCGAAAACCTCAATCATTTTTTTTAAAAAAGTCAGAAACATTACCATCAAGTTTCCATTTTTTTGGGACACCGCATTGTATTAACCAAAAATGGTACAACATGGGACTCCAAGGAGACCCAAATGAAATAACACATATGTGTTGGAAATATGGAAAATCATCATCAAACTAACCAACACTGTAAAACGACCTATCCAAACATACAGTATGTGAAACGACTCAAGGTTAGACTTTATCGAAAAATCCCTATGCAGCTCACACACTTTTTCTAAAAGGGTAAAGCTTTTATAAAGCTGAAACATTGAATCACAAGAAATTATCACAAATCGTCCTTGTGGTTTGCTCGATTCGCATTTTCATCCCTCTGCTTTTTTTTATCATTAGGTGTCCATGTACTTTTCATTTTCATTGCCAACCGTCCCTAACACTAACAGCCGTTAGTTTTGCTCCGTTAAACCCCTCATGTGCAATGCACATGAGGGTATAATCGTCAAGTTCATAACCACATGGACTATTTGTAATAAAAACATTGGATTAAAAAAAATCTTTGTATTCCTTCTCCCACACAACTCCGACCACCATTCCTGACCGGCCGGCCACCACCTGCCACCGCCGGAAAAATTAGAATATATATGTATATAAATAGACACACAATATTGCAGCCACAAATAACTAATTATTCATAAGATTAGATCAAAGTTTTAGTACAGAAAATAAGCAAAAAAGAGTCTAACGATTACATTGTAAAATAAGGGTTTTCAAACGGTAAGAAAGAGGCTGCAACAAGTGGTTCCGGAACAGTGACAAGGGTTTGGTTTATATAGCCAAACCCTATGGAGAATTACACATTTGGTCCCTTTAATTTACATAATATAAAAAACAGCCTTAGACTAAAAATAAGAGAATTGTCCAGCTTCAGTCGTTATGCAATCTTGTATGTATGCTTCAAGTCCTTCTTGCATGTCCAGCTTTATCTTCAAGAATCCAACTTACTTCTTAATCATCTCCATCATAATGCATCAATAATCTGCACAAACCTTTCCAAGTAAATACTTACAATTGATTTGATTATTCAACACCCTCCCACAAATCAATTGTGGAAGGGATCAAACATGCCCAATTGGTTACACAACTTGTTGTGTTGACAAGATGTAAGCCCTTTGGTAAACAAGTCTGCAAGGTTGTTTTCAGATTGTATCTTAACAGTTTTTACCACACCAAGATTGATTTTTTCCCTTACAAAGTACAAATCAATTTCAAAGTGCTTGGTTTTTTCATGAAAAACAGGATTGGCACTAATCTGAATAGCAGCCTTGCTATCACAATAAATTTGGACAGGTTCAGTTTGCCTAATTCCAAATTCATTTAAGATCTTAAGGATCCAAATGACTTCACAAGTAATATCAGCCAAGGCCCTAAATTCAGCTTCTGCTGATGATCTTGAAACAGTGGGCTGTTTCTTACTTTTCCAAGATACAAGTGATCCACCAAGGAAAAGAGAGTATCTAGTGATACTTTTCCTGGCAGTCACTTTCTTGGCCCAGTCAGAATCAACAAAAGCCTTGAGAGAGAGATCAGAATTACCTTTTATGAGGATACCCTTACCTGGAGATCCTTTAAGGTATCTAAGTACCCTTAATGCAAGTTTGAGATGAGAGTAATGAGGGTTATGCATGAACTGGCTTAAAACATGAACAGCAAAAGAGATGTCTGGTCTGGTTAATGTAAGATAGATGAGTTTACCTACCAGCTTCTGGTACTCAGTAACATTTTCCAAAGGAGAATCATTCTCATCATTAACACAAAAGGTCAAATTTGGCTCAATGGGTGTTTGTGAAGGTTTACACCCAAGTAAGCCAAATTCAGAAATAACCTCAAGACAATACTTTCTTTGGGTCAAACAAACACCTTCCTTGTTATCTAAAACTTCTATCCCAAGAAAATATCTCAACTTACCAAGGTCTTTATGGAAAACTTTTTTCCAAGGAATTCCTTACACTTGTTAATTTCATTAATGCAATTACCAGTTATCACTATATCATCCACATACACAAGAAGAGCAATAAACACATTGTTCATAGATTTAATGTAAAGAGAATAATCATTCTTGCTTTGAACAAAACCATTTTCAATCAAAGCAGCAGTCAGTTTTTCATTCCACTTTCTTGGAGCCTGCTTAAGCCCATATAAAGATTTAGCAAGTTTACACACTTTAGGGTCAGAGATAGAGTGATAACCAGGTGGGGGAATCATATAACATCTTCAACAAGATCACCATACAAAAAAGCATTATTCACATCTAATTGAAAAATAGGCCAAGAATTTTGAGTGGCAATAGCAATTAGACATCTAATTGTAACCATTTTGACAACAGGAGAGAAAGTTTCATTGAAATCCACACCAGCCTCTTGACTGTAGCCCTTGGCTACTAACCTAGCTTTATACCTATCAATGTCACCATTGGACTTGTATTTAATCTTATAAACCCACTTACATCCAATGGTTTTTCTGTTAAGGGGAAGCTCAGTGAGATCCCAAGTTCCATTTTTATGGGACACCGCATTGTATTAACCAAAAATGGTACAACATGGGACTCCAAGGAGACCCAAATGAAATAACACATATGTGTTGGAAATATGGAAAATCATCATCAAACTAACCAACACTGTAAAACGACCTATCCAAACATACAGTATGTGAAACGACTCAAGGTTAGACTTTATCGAAAAATCCCTATGCAGCTCACACACTTTTTCTAAAAGGGTAAAGCTTTTATAAAGCTGAAACATTGAATCACAAGAAATTATCACAAATCGTCCTTGTGGTTTGCTCGATTCGCATTTTCATCCCTCTGCTTTTTTTTATCATTAGGTGTCCATGTACTTTTCATTTTCATTGCCAACCGTCCCTAACACTAACAGCCGTTAGTTTTGCTCCGTTAAACCCCTCATGTGCAATGCACATGAGGGTATAATCGTCAAGTTCATAACCACATGGACTATTTGTAATAAAAACATTGGATTAAAAAAAATCTTTGTATTCCTTCTCCCACACAACTCCGACCACCATTCCTGACCGGCCGGCCACCACCTGCCTGTAGAAAAATATAGATATATATATGTATATAAATAGACACACAATATTGCAGCCACAAATAACTAATTATTCATAAGATTAGATCAAAGTTTTAGTACAGAAAATAAGCAAAAAAGAGTCTAACGATTACATTGTAAAATAAGGGTTTTCAAACGGTAAGAAAGAGGCTGCAACAAGTGGTTCCGGAACAGTGACAAGGGTTTGGTTTATATAGCCAAACCCTATGGAGAATTACACATTTGGTCCCTTTAATTTACATAATATAAAAAACAGCCTTAGACTAAAAATAAGAGAATTGTCCAGCTTCAGTCGTTATGCAATCTTGTATGTATGCTTCAAGTCCTTCTTGCATGTCCAGCTTTATCTTCAAGAATCCAACTTACTTCTTAATCATCTCCATCATAATGCATCAATAATCTGCACAAACCTTTCCAAGTAAATACTTACAATTGATTTGATTATTCAACACCCTCCCACAAATCAATTGTGGAAGGGATCAAACATGCCCAATTGGTTACACAACTTGTTGTGTTGACAAGATGTAAGCCCTTTGGTAAACAAGTCTGCAAGGTTGTTTTCAGATTGTATCTTAACAGTTTTTACCACACCAAGATTGATTTTTTCCCTTACAAAGTACAAATCAATTTCAAAGTGCTTGGTTTTTTCATGAAAAACAGGATTGGCACTAATCTGAATAGCAGCCTTGCTATCACAATAAATTTGGACAGGTTCAGTTTGCCTAATTCCAAATTCATTTAAGATCTTAAGGATCCAAATGACTTCACAAGTAATATCAGCCAAGGCCCTAAATTCAGCTTCTGCTGATGATCTTGAAACAGTGGGCTGTTTCTTACTTTTCCAAGATACAAGTGATCCACCAAGGAAAAGAGAGTATCTAGTGATACTTTTCCTGGCAGTCACTTTCTTGGCCCAGTCAGAATCAACAAAAGCCTTGAGAGAGAGATCAGAATTACCTTTTATGAGGATACCCTTACCTGGAGATCCTTTAAGGTATCTAAGTACCCTTAATGCAAGTTTGAGATGAGAGTAATGAGGGTTATGCATGAACTGGCTTAAAACATGAACAGCAAAAGAGATGTCTGGTCTGGTTAATGTAAGATAGATGAGTTTACCTACCAGCTTCTGGTACTCAGTAACATTTTCCAAAGGAGAATCATTCTCATCATTAACACAAAAGGTCAAATTTGGCTCAATGGGTGTTTGTGAAGGTTTACACCCAAGTAAGCCAAATTCAGAAATAACCTCAAGACAATACTTTCTTTGGGTCAAACAAACACCTTCCTTGTTATCTAAAACTTCTATCCCAAGAAAATATCTCAACTTACCAAGGTCTTTATGGAAAACTTTTTTCCAAGGAATTCCTTACACTTGTTAATTTCATTAATGCAATTACCAGTTATCACTATATCATCCACATACACAAGAAGAGCAATAAACACATTGTTCATAGATTTAATGTAAAGAGAATAATCATTCTTGCTTTGAACAAAACCATTTTCAATCAAAGCAGCAGTCAGTTTTTCATTCCACTTTCTTGGAGCCTGCTTAAGCCCATATAAAGATTTAGCAAGTTTACACACTTTAGGGTCAGAGATAGAGTGATAACCAGGTGGGGGAATCATATAAACATCTTCAACAAGATCACCATACAAAAAAGCATTATTCACATCTAATTGAAAAATAGGCCAAGAATTTTGAGTGGCAATAGCAATTAGACATCTAATAATAACCATTTTGACAACAGGAGAGAAAGTTTCATTGAAATCCACACCAGCCTCTTGACTGTAGCCCTTGGCTACTAACCTAGCTTTATACCTATCAATGTCACCATTGGACTTGTATTTAATCTTATAAACCCACTTACATCCAATGGTTTTTCTGTTAAGGGGAAGCTCAGTGAGATCCCAAGTTCCATTTTTATGTAAAGCTTCAATTTCAGTATTCATGACATCAATCCAAAGAGGATTTTGACAAGCCTCATCATAAGACTTTGGCTCAACATGTTTATTCAAATTAGTGACAAAACAGAAAGCATCAGGATTCAACTTAGAATAATTCACAAAATTAGAGATGCTGTGTTTGGTCTTGGTTCCTAACACAAAATCATTTAGATTTTTGGGAAGTGTAATAGTTCTTGTGGATCTCCTTAAGTTGTTAGTGTTTAAAGGGACAGAATTGTCCATATTAGGGTTTCCCTCAGAAGTATTAATATCATCATGAAGTGTTGCAGTAGGTTCCTCTCCACTAGTAGTCCTTAAAGGACTACCAGAGTGAAAAGGAGAACCATTCTCACCAGTAGTCCTCAAAGGACTGCCATGATGAGATGGTGTACTGCCATCACTCCTGCTGTTCAGGTATCTCCTTTCATCATTGGGAAAGGGAGCACTTGGATGTTCATTATTATCAAAGAAATTATTATCAAAAAAGTTTAAGTAACATCTTCAACAGAAGTACTCTTATTTTGATTTCTTATTTTAAAAGGAAAGATGTTTTCATAAAAGGTTACACCCCTTGAATAAAGGATGTGTTTATTTTCAAGACCGTAGAGTTTGTATCCTTTTTTTGCATTAGCATAGCCAACAAGAATACATTTTTCAGATCTACTACTAAACTTATCAAAGTTATTTAAAATAGTTGCAAAACACAAACATCCAAACACTCTTAAATGGGACAGATTAGGAGAGCATTTAAAAACAAGATCATAAGGAGATTTTCCACACAAAACAGAAGAAGGTAACCTGTTAATCAAGTAAGTAGCAGTTAGAACACATTCACTCCACATATTTAAAGGTATCCCCCCTTGAAACATAAGAGATCTTGCAACATTAAGCAAGTGTCTATGTTTCCTTTCAACTATTCCATTTTGTTGTGGGGTGTAAACACAAGAAGTTTGGTGGACAATACCCTTTTCTTTAGTAAAATTATTCATCTTTTGATTGATGAATTCACTCCCATTGTCACTTCTGAAGATTTTTATTATTTTGTCAAATTGAGTTTGTAACAGATTATAGAAGTTGACAATGTTTTCAAAGGTTTCTTCCTTTCCTTTTAACAAAAAAACCCACACAGCTCTTGAATAGTCATCAACAACAGTAAGGAAGTACTTGTATCCTTCCTTACTTTGTATTCTATAAGGTCCCCAAATGTCAAGATGGACAAGGTCTCCAACATCAGTGGTTTTGTGCTCACTCAAAGGGAAAGGTTCCCTTGTTTGTTTTGCCTTATGGAAGACTTCACAGGGAGAGTTAAGAGAGGTATTATCAAGTTTTAGTCTATCTTTTAAAACAGTGAGCACTTGGTCTGCTGGGTGACCAAGTCTAGAGTGCCAAGTATGCTTAGAGATATTGCAAGTAAGACTAGTATTAAGACACACAGCATTGGTCTTACCATTATCATATTCATCAAACAAGTAAAGACCACCATACTCATTACCAATCCCCAAGGTTATTCTTGTTCTCAAGTCCTGAATATAACAATGATTTTCATCAAAACCTATGAAGAATTTGTTGTCTCTAGCTAAACAATGAACAGATAAGAGACTGACACAATATTCTGGAACAACAAGCACACCATATAGATCTATATTTCTAGTCAGTTTTAAATTTCCAATTTTCACAACCTTAGCTTGTGTTCCATTTGGATGACCCACAGTTAAACCAAGATCAGACACATCAATTGCATCAAACATACATTTATCAGAACTTGTCATGTGCTGGGTAGCACCAGAATCATTAATCCAACCCTTAATTTGTTTGGCTTGTTGACCAGAATGATTTGAACAGAAAAAAATGTCAAAATTTTTGTTAAAAAAGAGTTTGAATTAAAAAAGGTACCTCCCATATTGCCATGCACAGTCTTGGCCATAGACTGTTCATTCAACATTTTCATCAATTGATTGATTTGGTCATTAGTAAAAGGAAGACTTGACTGAGAAGGACCAGCAACAGAGCTGGAAGAAGGCTGAACAGAACTAGGAATATCTGAAGAGTTGACATGATTGCTAGACAAGTTTTTCACAAAAGGTTGATAATTGTTTCTTTTTCCAAAATTGTTGTATCTATTTCCATATTGATTTCCATACCCAGGAGGAGCACCCACAACCTCATAACACCTTTCAATGGTATGTCCCAACTTATGACACTTAGAGCATTTAAGATTTGTGTTGGGTCCCCTTCTTATTTCAGAATTTCTATTATCAAACATTCTATTATCATGATTTCTGTTATCAAAAGACTTTGGTTCAAACATTTTCTTTCTGTTGTCAAAAGTTTTAGCAACAAAAGCAGAATTTTGGGGTTTTGGAGAAACCTCAACAGGTGAACCTGTGAGATTCCTCCCTAGAAATAATTGCAAAGGCAGTTTTAACATTGGGAAGGGGATCCCTGGTCAGAATGTTACTTCTAATGGGTAATAAAATCTCATCCAGTCCCATAAGGAACTGCATGAGTTTGATCAAGTTGATGATGTTCTTGAAAACCTTTAGCAGCATTACAAGTACAAGTAGGAAGTTTAACAAGAGAATCAAATTGCCTCCAAAGGGCATTAAGTCTGTGGTAATAATCAGATAGGGTGCTTCCATTTTGAGTTAAAGAGTTAATTTTGTGATGTAAATTAAAAGTAATTGACCCATCAACTTTATCATAAGTTTCCTTTAATTCTTCCCAGACAACCATGGCCTCTTTTGAAAAGATTTGACCCATATATACTTCATCAGACAAAGAACCAAGAATCCAACAAAGTACCACAGAATTGCACCTATCCCACTGCTTAGCAAGCACATAATTATCAACAGGTTTTTCACATGAACTATCTATGAAACCTAGCTTATTTTTAGTTTCCAAAGCAAGTTACATTGCACAAGCCCAGATTTTATAATTTTCAGTTCCTTTTAGTTTTAGGCTAATTAAAGGACTTCTAGTGGTATCACTGGCATGCAGATACAATGGGTCACCAAAATCAAGTTTACTTATAAGAGTTCCAAACACATTGACATCATGCTCAAAACCATCATTAACAGGTCTCAAATTTTCATCCAGAATATCAGCCATTTTAACAAGAAAGGAACACTTATAGTGCAAGAAAAAAAAACACACTCCTAAAGGGCAAAGAAGCAGAGGCCAGATTCAAGGACACTTATAGTGCCTTGACAAGTATGCTCAAATGCCCTCTCTTCTACCAAGAAAAGGGTTAGAACAGGAACAGATATAAAAAAGAACAAGCAAGAGAACAAGAACCACAACAACAAAATAGCAAGAACTTGCAAAGAACAAAGTATTAATCAACTTTCATGTAGAACTTAATGACAACCCTAGATTCTTCAATAGCAACTTCACAATAAACAGAGATAGTCATAGCAAATAACACTTACTCAAACAATCAAGATAAACAAATCAAAAGAAGATAATAAATAATCAAGCAAGAGAGATCTCAACCTATAGGCCAAACCTCTTGATCTCAGAGCACTCCAAGACCAAGAAAGGGTTTGCTACAGAGAAGAGTAGGATGAAGAATCTTACAGTGGGGTCGCCAACAGTAATTCCAAAAAACCAGATAAAGGGACACAAGATTCAGAACAATCTTTCAATAAGGCAACAATATACTCCAATAATGACATAAATCAACCCACCAAGAAGTTGATCTCATAAAATAGGAGAGATAATCAGATCTATTGAGATTAGATCTGATCTAAAGAGAAAGAACTGATAAATCGTTTCAAATGGCAAGATTTAGATCTATAAGGATCCAACCCTACACACGAGCAATAATAAAAAAGATAATAAATAAAAAATAATTTTGTTTTTGAAGAAGAAGATAATCAAGAGCAAAGAAGGACGAAACTTGGCTCTGATACCATGTAAAAAAATATAGATATATATGTATATAAATAGACACACAATATTGCAGCCACAAATAACTAATTATTCATAAGATTAGATCAAAGTTTTAGTACAGAAAATAAGCAAAAAAGAGTCTAACGATTACATTGTAAAATAAGGGTTTTCAAACGGTAAGAAAGAGGCTGCAACAAGTGGTTCCGGAACAGTGACAAGGGTTTGGTTTATATAGCCAAACCCTATGGAGAATTACACATTTGGTCCCTTTAATTTACATAATATAAAAAACAGCCTTAGACTAAAAATAAGAGAATTGTCCAGCTTCAGTCGTTATGCAATCTTGTATGTATGCTTCAAGTCCTTCTTGCATGTCCAGCTTTATCTTCAAGAATCCAACTTACTTCTTAATCATCTCCATCATAATGCATCAATAATCTGCACAAACCTTTCCAAGTAAATACTTACAATTGATTTGATTATTCAACCTGTATTGAAGCTTGAACGTATCTTCTTATTTCTAGACCGTCGTGAGGTGGTGTAGTCCGGTGGTGCGTGTTTGTGTCAGAGAGAAATAGAAGAAAAAAAGAAAAGATTAGGGTTTTTTAGAGAGAGGGGCGAAATAGGTTTGTTTAGAAGATCGTTACTTACGTTTCATACTTTCCTGGGATGTTATGGAGTCGTGTAGTGGTGGCTGGAAAACGAAACAGCAACAACAGCGACGGTAGAGTGGCGGAGCAGCAGCAGCGGCGACGGTTCTGTGGTTGTGATTAAGTAATTAAGGCTTAGGGTTAAAGATGAAACCCTAATTGTTGTTGGGGATGATGGCCGGAGTTTTTTATGGTGAAAAAGATCGGCGGCAAGACGAAAATAGTCCCTATGGTTACAAAAAAATCGGTTTTGGTTTTATCACAAATAGTCCCTATGGTTACAAACTAGACGAAAATGCCCTCATGTGCATTGCACATGAGGGGCTTAACGGATGAAAACTAACGGTTGTTAGTGGCAGGGACGACTAGCAATGAAAATGAAAAGTACAGGGACATCTAATGATAAAAATAAAGCACAAGGATCAAAATGCAAATTGAGCAAACCACATGGACGATTTGTGACAATTTCTCTTGAATCACTGACTTTATACCCCCAAAGCCAAAGGTATGCAATGTTTTGAGTTGCATAAGATGGGCCTCATAGTGAAATAATAGCTAATTGAACAGAGATCCGTAAAAAGTATGAATGAGCAATATCATATGGTACAAAAAGTTCAAGCGAGTAAGAAACTTATGATGTAAGTTAAAGCACACATCATAGACGACACAGGCACGCCACACAGTATGACTTGACTAATGAAAAGAGAGCTAAATATGCAGCTTGTACGTAACCATAAACCAACAGCAAAATGGGGGGTAATAAAATAAAAAACTACAAAATAGAACATTTAAATGACTATTAAGACTGAAAACAGAGTTTTATAAATACTACATTGTACAGAACATGATATTAACTCTACCAGTAACATAAACAAATTTATGAGGTACAAGGGGAAAGCACTTTTCCATATAACTCCTACACTAAATTACTTTTTTTTTTCTTTTTTTTTTAACTTGAGCTAGAATCTCGAATCGTGATATAGGTCGCAATTTTCACATTTTCTGGAATACCTTGTTAGAACCACTTGACAATACAAGGAAGAAGACCATCACGGTTTGTGAAGCTTGAAGCCAAATACTCTTGGAGTATAGCTCTGTGAAGCTTTTGGTGGCTTGAGGTGACCGTAACTCATCAAGAACAAGTGAGGAAAAGTGGTTCCAAAATAAGCACCATCAATGTCTATGGATAAGTCAAGGAAAAAAAATGCGGAACCCAAATAGATAATTGAGAAGATGAAGATAAAGTAGTGATGATTATAAAAGAGAACAAACTTCAACTGAAGATAAACAAGACATGACAACCTACCAGTGGGATGAATACACCACATTAATTTTAGCCAGCGCAGGCTATTCCAGTGGTCATACTAGTTCGGTGTATTTTCTTATTCAAATAAAGGCCCTTGTCAGCAGCATAACATGCATATGCAGCGTATGCCATATCAAATGACGAGACGATATGAGCGATTTATTTTATTTGTTCCTTGAAAATCACAGCGTATCCTATATTTTATTAAAATTACAAATTTTATCGTTATCATGAATGGTGATTACAGAAAAGAAGGTTTTAAAACGTTTTTGGCATTTAAGTAAGGGGCTAAATACTATTTAATAAATTTCATATAAATGCTTTTCCAAATGAAAAACCAGTTATTTCATTTTGTAGAAAATCAAGTAGATCAAAAGCTTAGCATGAAACTATAAAGCACAATGATAAATTTAGGCCACTAAATATAAAGGATACTGCCTTGATACTTGGATCGTGGGTAGTAGATGTCTTCACACTTGGGACAATATATTTTCACAGTACTTGATCGTGGTATGTCTGATTGGCCAACAGGAAGGCAGGGCTGTCCACAGCAGTAAACTCTTGGGCACCTTCCAAAATCGTAATTTTTGTACTTTTCCAACTACATTGTATCAATATTAACTTAATTATGTGATCAATATATAAAAAAGACAAAGAAAGAAGAGTTAAAATATACCATTGCAGACAATCCTCGGGTAGTCAATATGTATCGGACATGAATCAGACCATACAACATCTCAGCTGCTGATTCAACCAGTTCATTTTGTTCTTCAGTGAACATATCTCCTGCTCATGCACATAGGTAATAACCGAATGTTAGTTAAAATTTAAATATTATGAAGTATGATATCTTTCACATTAACTTCAAATGTTCTGATACTACTTGCTTTTTGTAGTTGAGAAAATACAACAAAAAAATTCCAGCCGTTGGGCGGTGCATTAGAGACTTCATCATTTCAGAGTGCAAAACACATGGTTCAGAAAGAGCATGATGTGTTGGGTGTAGAAAGAAATTAGATTCATAATCATAGTTATTTGTGAAATGTTTCCATTAGCCTTTTAGATGTTCCAGTTAACATATTCAAGGACTTGCTAACTTGAACATTTTGTATAACTACTCCTCTGTTAGATGTTACTGTAGTAAAAATTTTCAACTTAAGTTGTGTGATCCAAGTATTTTAGCCTGATTTATTAATTTTGCTTCCCTTTAATAACACATAACACTTTGGTCTAATAGTGCATCAACAGCCTGCAAAAAGGCGAATGTAACCACTAAAAGGAGATGCAAAGAGGTTCAGAATGGTTTTGTGGGCAAATTTGGCGATTCCTTTCATGAGACCCTAGCTGATCGTTACACCATCTGTTCTTAATTAGTTCTTGATTCATTCAAATAGATGACATTAGTTGCTTGTATTATTGATACATTAATTTATTAGGGCCAGTAATCCAGTCTAAGTAGGGTTTTTTACGGATTTCTTTCTTATGTTTGTTTCTAGGGTTTTTGTTACGATCACGTTCCAATTGCAAATCTTTTGTTGATGCTCATGTGTTCATGGTGTTGTGTTCATTGACACATTTATCATAACTATCTTGGTAGCTGTGATTAGTTGTTTCATCGAATTAGGGCTTCGCAGGTGGTGAACTGAAGCTCTCTGTTGCGGGTTAGGGTTTCTCGCTCTAGTGTGAATCTTCAGAACAAAGTCCGAACTTAGCTTTTCCAAACAAATTCACACTTTTCCGAGCTTCATTTTCCAAACAAACTGTTGAAAATACAAGAGGAGTCGGCTACTAGTGGTGGTTTGGATTTCTTGAATGTTGACGGTATTGCTGATGGTTCAAATTTAGGTCAGGTTGAAATGGATTAGCCCCCTAAAATCCCTGGTTTTGAGGCTGCCATTATCATTAATCTGCCGAATAAGTATGTAGGAATAGATCAGGGCAAGGCAACCAAACCTGCCTCATCAGGGGATTCTTATGCCAATATAGTGTCGACTAATTCTGCTCAGCAGAAATTTTCGAACCCTTGAATCTGAAACACCAAGGGACGATGATGTTGTGATCCCTTTGGCATCGGTTAAAGAGGTTAATGACAGGCTCCAAAAGGAGTGGCCTTCCCAGTTGAGGAGATTTACATACGAAATACCTGGGAAAAATATGGTATTCAGAAGATTATGATGAACGACAAAGGTTTCTATTTTTTTCAACTTATTTGCAATGGAAGGGGTTGAGGATCTGTTGAAAAATGAACCATGGATGATCAGAGGGGTGCCTATAATTTTGAATAATCGGACTCCCTCGATTAGCCTAACAAAGGAGGATTTGTCTAAGGTTCCTGTTTGGGTTAAATTACAAATAAACATGATGTTTTTATAGCTGCATTTAAAGAGGTTAATGACAGGCTCCAAAAGGAGTGGCCTTCCCAGTTGAGGAGATTTACATACGAAATACCTGGGAAAAATATGGTATTCAGAAGATTATGATGAACGACAAAGGTTTCTATTTTTTTCAACTTATTTGCAATGGAAGGGGTTGAGGATCTGTTGAAAAATGAACCATGGATGATCAGAGGGGTGCCTATAATTTTGAATAATCGGACTCCCTCGATTAGCCTAACAAAGGAGGATTTGTCTAAGGTTCCTGTTTGGGTTAAATTACAAATAAACATGATGTTTTTATAGCTGCATTTAGACAAAAGATGGATTGAGTGTAATAGCTACTATGATTGGAACCCCCAATATGTTGGAATCTTAAACTGGCACTATGAGTTTAAAATCCTAGAGTAGAAGCAGTTATTCTCAGGCTATGACCGAGACCAGTGCGGATAAGAAAATGAAGAAAAGCCAGGTTTCTATCCCCAGACTGAAGAGCGCCATTTATGTATAAGAAATAGTCCGGATTCACCATTTATGTATAAGAAATAGTCCAGATTGAGTACAAACGCAAACCTCCAAGATGTAACAGATGTAAAAACTTGGCCGTGCCTCAACACAATGTCCAAAGGCTGTGAAGGAGGTTCCAGAGAAGAAAGGCTCACCGCAGGATGACAGGTTAAAAAAGACTCTAGATATAGTAATACACAGACGGGGCTTCAACTGAATAAAAGCAAGGTGAAAGTCGTGTGTCTACCTAAGAAGACAACTGACAAGGCGAGTGGCTCGGATTCACAAGTAAAGACTTCGAATGCATTTGATGGGGCTGATCAGATGCTACACAAAAAGAATAAAAAGACCGATTTAAAGAATTGGAAACAGATAAAGGAGAACGAGTGATCTTGGCATCAGGATTAAAGGTATGTCCTCAAAAAAAAGATTTTTCTTCAGTGTCTAATGTAGCCTTCCAATCTAGATAGCTTTATTGCTTGTTTAGCTTGTTGCTTGTTTTGTAGTTTGCCGTTTTTTGGCTAAAATATGGAATCCACCCATAGTTGTTGTACCTAACTATTTTTGCGTTTTAATATATTTGTCGTGGTAAAACATTTTACCCCAAAAGAAAACAGCCTGCATAACATCATCAACTATAAGCTGTCATAATGAAAAGCATGCACATCTATAGCTAAAGCAAAGAGATATCAACACTTGCATTACCTCTCTAGCTATGAAGATATCATTCTACTACTATATGGCATCTCATTCATGACGACATCTATTAACTAAGAAAAAACAGCAACTTGAGGGAGATTCTTCATTTAATTGTAGTAACTAGTAAGCACATCTGACTAGGTCTTATATGCACAAAAGTTACTAAGATACTATACATAACCTTAATCACTCGCTGTAAACACCAGAGCTGCAGAAAATATGTCCACAAATAATACTAACAAAAATCTGTAATGTGCTCATTAAGTAACAAGAAAACTTGAGTTAACTAATCTACTACATCTCAATCTAAGTCCTAATATGTCAAATACATGCATACTATGTTCAATCATTATCATGATCCATTCTTAATCCTCATGTTAAGATTGAGAACCTTCTTCGTGCCTTTAATATCCTACATAGGTTCAATAAACTAATAGTCTAATAGAGCCATAAGGACTTGAGTTAAACTATATTGTCTCCAAGCTAAGGAAAAAAGATATCAGGCAAACTAAAACAATAAGAGGAAAAAATCTAAGCAACAAAAGCTAATCTAAAAGTTGAGAGGTGTCGAAGCAAAGAGCATGAACACATCAGCTCCCCTTACACCTATAACGATTGCCTGGTATTCGGTGCATTAATAAATAGGAAACTATCAGTTTGGTTGTCTATGATAAATAGGAAACTACTGTATTCACAGATGTGGTCAATTAAAAAATATGTAGCAAAACAATTCAGTATTCTAAGATCGTAACACAACCAACAACCTTGATAACTCTTTTAGCAGCACAGTAATATATGCTTTTGTACCACGCAAAGATAGCTAACAGCGTCATTCTTCAAAGATGTGTCAACAGTTATTGTCATTAAAAATCCCAATATATGTCAAAGCTCCACCTAGGTGTAGAATCTAGACATCGTATTCAATTATCAATTCATGTGCCTCAATACACGTCTTACCTTTAAAGTTTTAACTAAACGTCGATCAAAGCATGTAAGAAAGCTTTTCACGCTTTCAAGAAAATGAACCAACGACCACTACGGAATTGGTAATTGGCTATTGATAATCTATTGATAATCTTTTCACGTCTTACCCGCACGATGTGGCGGCAGTTTGGTGGTGACGGCGACTGACAGTGGTAATGGTGGCCGTAGTGGTGTTGTTGGTGGTGGGTGTAACTGTGTAAGTAATTGATGTAAATGTAATTGATGGTGTAAATTAAATTATTAAGGGTAAAATGGTAATTTTGCATCTAACACTTTTATGAGAGAGAGTGTGATAATTATTATAAGATAGTATAGAAAAGCTGAATGTACGTTATTTCATGGGTTCTGTACATCTCTGAGAAAGAATCAAGAACTTATAGTCCCTCAAACAAGACTAGTCGAATCCAAGGTTCAGACTTTGGAAAAGAGATCAATAATATTGAGAAAATAGCTTACCGTGAGAAGACTCGGCATCTAGAATTAGATCAAGGGCATAATCAAAATAAGGAACTTGACTGCTTAAGCCACAAAGGTTAAAATCATCTTGAATGTACTCATCATCAACTTCGCAGAAAAACTCATTTCCTCTCAAATTGCAAAACCATGAAATCCATGAAGTATCATCCTCGTCAGAGCCACTAACATCAGACTCCTCACTGTCGGTTTCAGATTCATCTGTCACCATAAGCGAAAGTGATTACATCATACTAGTAAGGGGAAAGATTGGCATAAGTGAAAGTGAATACGTCATACTAGCAAGGGAAAAACATTGGCATCATCACATCACAAAATACATTAATTACCCCTAAAGAAGAAGTAAGCTCTAATAGTCTCTAAGAGCAAAGTAACACGGCCAACTGATGATGGAATGATAAAACATAGCAATGTTTGACTTCAAAGTTCAATAGATAATGAGGTTTGATGGTACAAATTTGGGGTTTGTTGTTAGGCGTATAGCTTAGTTGGTTATAAAATAAAGGATTTTACGAATACGGTTGTGTTTATGAATTTGGCGGTGCTTATCTTAGCATGAGTAGTTGACTGATTCTCTATTTTTGTTGCTTAAATATATAAATGATAAAATGACATGCCTGAGTGTGTAATAAGATCGATGCAAATTTCGTTGTGTTGGCGGTTGGTAAAAATGGGATGTTTCTAACAAATGTTGATGGTGGCTTTAGTGTTACCGATTGGAATATCATATTTTATATATTTGCATCATACTTTATACATTTGTAACAAATGTATGAAATATGATATTCTAATCGTTAACACTAAAGTCACTGTCAACATTTGTAAGAAACATCCCATTTTGACCAACCGCCAACACATAACGAAATTTGCATCGATCTTATTACACACTTAAGCATGTTACTCTATTATCTATTTAAGAAAAAAAAACACAGAATCAGTCAAGCCCTATAAACTAAGATAAGCACCCACCAAATTCATAAACACAACCATATTTGCAAAATCCTCTCCTCCATAACCAACTAAGCTACACGCGTAACAACTAACAACCAACACCAAAATTGTAAGAATTGACCATCAAACCTCATTCTCGACAAAAGATCCCGCATTTCAGAACCTCTAAACTACCCCGAATATCAACAACAATGTATACACATTCAAACACTAAATATAACTGACCATATCATATACATATACATTTACACTATTCAAATTAACAACATTTCAAATAACGAAAAAAATCCATAAATAGTCAGAAAGAAACCAAACCATCCGAAAGCTTATTTTTGGTATTAGCAGCTGAGGAAGTTGAAGGCATAGACAATTTTTCTTTTTCTATATTAATATTATTATTATTAAAATTGAAAACCCTAGAAGTTGTTGTTTTTGAAGGTGAAGATGAAGTTTTTTTGTCCAATGCTTCATTTATTCTTTTCCGATCACCTCCGCCACCGCCGCCGACCATCGCCGACGATGCACCACCTCTATCTCTGTACATCTATATAGATATAGATTTTGTATGTATATGTTTGAGAATAAGTTTTTTTTGTTTTTTTTTTTTTAATTTTTGAGGAAATAATAATAGATCTGATTTAAATTAAATTTGAATAGGGAATGAATATGAATGGATGAAAAGGAGGGGAAATGAAAAAAAATTAGGGTTTGTTGAATATCGGGACACACAGCAAATTTTACCTCTACCTCTTGTTTTCCTTTCTGGGTGTATTTTCTTTTAGTTTCCATTAATTCTCTTTCCTAATTTTGCCCCTGATTTTTCCACATGTCATCATCTTACTATTAGGCATAACTTTAGGCACACCAATTAGGTTGATTTATCATTATCCAAAAAAAAATATTATATGATACTATTATCTGCAATTAATGAAAAAAAAAAATTAAAAGCTATGGAAAAAAAAATCAAAGAAACGTGATAGGTGAATTTGTATGATTCTCCTTATATTTGGATAAACAATATGAGCTGTGTAGTAGAATTAATATACATGGAACAACTTTGTAAAGTGAAATTAATAAATTTTAGATTCTACGTATGAATATAAATTAATATTTTTAATAAAATTACATATGGTATGTTATAATTAGATAAGTTATCATAGACATACCGTACAAGTTTCAAAACTTGAAAATGTCGAATGATGCTCGGAAAATAAGTTAATAAAAAGACAGTCAACAATGGCAACATCCGTGTAGATTGGGCACATAGTGCTACTTTGCGTTTTTAATGAACTTGATCACGTGTATCTTCATGCCTTTTTCTTGTAGCATATTCTTTTTATATTGATTTTAACCCATTACTTATTTTATTTTTTGTAAATATTTTTGTATTTAAATAGCTTAAGAATTTTACATAGGGATAGATGGTAAACGGACAACAAGTTGCGCCGCTACCCCTTTTAAAATAGAAAAACCAAGACGTTTAAAAACTACATTCATGTATCTTGGCATCATGACGTTAGTGTGCATGACCCGTTGGACCCTACTAAGTAAATCAACGGTCTCAGGTGCGAGAAACCCAAATGTATCAAATGCAAATGGTATAAATACGTGTTGATTATCCAGACACGCCTTCTCATGTTTGGCCACTTTGCATGAAGCAACTTTTAAAGCAGCATGACCCACTGTGAACATACCACACCCTAAGCCCACGAGAGGGGAGACCCCCGTAAGATCCACACATGCATGTTTTCCTCTCATCCATCCAAAGACCAAAATGTCAGCTGGTCTTAGGGTTGATCTTCCTTCCGTTGGGTCGGTCAAAAAATTCACTGGCGCTTCTTTTTTAGCAGAAATCCCAGCACGCTTGAAAATGTCAAAGAGAACATCCCTAACCCATTATTATTTATTTTTTGTAAATATTTTTGTATTTAAATAGCTTAAGAATTTTACATAGGGATAGATGGTAAACGGACAACAAGTTGCGCCGCTACCCCTTTTAAAATAGAAAAACCAAGACGTTTAAAAACTACATTCATGTATCTTGGCATCATGACGTTAGTGTGCATGACCCGTTGGACCCTACTAAGTAAATCAACGGTCTCAGGTGCGAGAAACCCAAATGTATCAAATGCAAATGGTATAAATACGTGTTGATTATCCAGACACGCCTTCTCATGTTTGGCCACTTTGCATGAAGCAACTTTTAAAGCAGCATGACCCACTGTGAACATACCACACCCTAAGCCCACGAGAGGGGAGACCCCCGTAAGATCCACACATGCATGTTTTCCTCTCATCCATCCAAAGACCAAAATGTCAGCTGGTCTTAGGGTTGATCTTCCTTCCGTTGGGTCGGTCAAAAAATTCACTGGCGCTTCTTTCTTAGCAGAAATCCCAGCACGCTTGAAAATGTCAAAGAGAACATCCCTAACCCATTATTATTTATTTTTTGTAAATATTTTTGTATTTAAATAGCTTAAGAATTTTACATAGGGATAGATGGTAAACGGACAACAAGTTGCGCCGCTACCCCTTTTAAAATAGAAAAACCAAGACGTTTAAAAACTACATTCATGTATCTTGGCATCATGACGTTAGTGTGCATGACCCGTTGGACCCTACTAAGTAAATCAACGGTCTCAGGTGCGAGAAACCCAAATGTATCAAATGCAAATGGTATAAATACGTGTTGATTATCCAGACACGCCTTCTCATGTTTGGCCACTTTGCATGAAGCAACTTTTAAAGCAGCATGACCCACTGTGAACATACCACACCCTAAGCCCACGAGAGGGGAGACCCCCGTAAGATCCACACATGCATGTTTTCCTCTCATCCATCCAAAGACCAAAATGTCAGCTGGTCTTAGGGTTGATCTTCCTTCCGTTTTCTTGTCGCTTCTTTCTTATATTGATTATTAACCAACTTATTTTATTTTATTTTTTGTAAATATTTTTGTATTTAAATAGCTTAAGAATTTTACATAGGGATAGATGGTAAACGGACAACAAGTTGCGCCGCTACCCCTTTTAAAATAGAAAAACCAAGACGTTTAAAAACTACATTCATGTATCTTGGCATCATGACGTTAGTGTGCATGACCCGTTGGACCCTACTAAGTAAATCAACGGTCTCAGGTGCGAGAAACCCAAATGTATCAAATGCAAATGGTATAAATACGTGTTGATTATCCAGACACGCCTTCTCATGTTTGGCCACTTTGCATGAAGCAACTTTTAAAGCAGCATGACCCACTGTGAACATACCACACCCTAAGCCCACGAGAGGGGAGACCCCCGTAAGATCCACACATGCATGTTTTCCTCTCATCCATCCAAAGACCAAAATGTCAGCTGGTCTTAGGGTTGATCTTCCTTCCGTTGGGTCGGTCAAAAAATTCACTGGCGCTTCTTTCTTAGCAGAAATCCCAGCACGCTTGAAAATGTCAAAGAGAACATCCCTAACCCATTATTGAAAATGCAAAGGCTTTCAAGTATGAGACAAGTTCGATATTGTATCTCAACTAATGTAGGTTAAATTGAAGAATTTGAAGATCTAATATAGACTAAAAAGGGCAAAAACTATGAATGTAGGTTGTTTTTTTTCACAACGTTATTCATTTATATTACACAAAGGTGGCTTTAGTTAATATTAATAATATGTTTGATCAATGTACGTTGTAGACAGATGTTTGTTGGGGATTTGGACCAGGCCGATATGTTATACAACAATTCTCACTATACTTATACTACATTCGACCATTGCTTGCGGGAAAGGTTTATGGAACACGTTTTTGATAAGAGGTGCACAACACAAGATTTGTTATCATTATATCAAAAAGCAAATTTTGTGGACATATGGCCTAATGAATTGGATCATGATGTCGGGAAGGATTCGAGGACATTTGCCTACCGGGGTATGAAAGTAAAGCAATTAGATGCGCTACTTTCTAATATGTCACCGGAAAGCAATGTAATGGATGCTAAACTTTGGCTCTTGCTTTTGTGTATTGTTAAGATTTTTAATTTATATTTGCCTACCAGGGCAACAAATTCGGTGAACCATCATTCTCTGCTACTTATACAAAGTTAGTCATCTGGAAAATACATCATTCCAGGCCTTGCAATTCTAGATATCATCCAAGACCCCAAATACTTACGACCCTTTAGTAGCTTTTCCCCCAACTGTACGTCACTCATTCGGTAAATCTCGTCAGTAAGGATAGAAGAGCTTAGTATAGAGGGGATATCCAGTACAAAAGAATTATTAGAGTATTCACTTTTGATAATTGAAGCATGATGAATGCTATCTATTTCATGATCAAAACTGAATGTTATTGTTACTGTGGCCTGTTCCTACTGTTATCATATGTCAGTCATTTTGAATTGTGAAAGTAAGTTAAAAACAAATTCTAGCTGTGAATTTGATTACCTGTTTTGTAAAGTTGGGTTATAAGTTGGGGGTTCATTGTTAACAGAGTGGATTTTGGGCTTTCGGCCCTGGCTATGTGTTAACAGTGACTGCAGGTTCATGGGTAAGGTCATATTCGGTAATCTTCCGATTTTTTTTTGTTGGTTGTTGGTATCTGCTGAATCGAGTGGGCAGATCATCATATTAGGTATTATACAATTTGTTTGGCCTAATCTATTTTCAACTTAATTAGGGGCTGAAAGGTAGTGCATAACAAATGTATATGGTTTTCCTGAAAAAATGATTGTTTTATGGGATTCCCATGTGAAAGTAGTTATCCGGAGTTCCGGACAATTGCATCTCACAATATTCTTTGGTTGTTTGAATATGACCCGGCCCATATGGTCCAACAACTCCATATAGTTAACCCATTACAATAACCCAAGGTCCAACCAAGTTGGAAAAATTCCCTCTATAGCATCAGGCCATCAGTTCCAAAAAGGAAAATGAGAAGTATGTACATCAATACAAAAATATGTTTGTATTGTGAATGATGTGACATTCCCCACTCACAGGTATGTTCCAAATGTATCCATGTCCTTTAAGCGACTGAACAATTTAAGGCAAGTGGGGAGCTTCCCAAGGTTTGCTGTGCTTGCAATGGCGAGTATCCAAAGCCATATCGTTTCTTCCCGCACTCCAGAAATGAGATGGCTGTTATTTGGAACCCTTCATCAAACAAATTAATATAATTTGAGGTGCTGTTGTTGTATGGTATGCATACAACTATTTAAGGTTTTGGGGTTTGTCCTAATATTTAAGGTTAATGATATATATATGCCTTGGCAAGTTGAGGTCTTCACATTAATCTCAGGGATTTGGAGATCTCAACTTTGCCATTTGCCACGCAAACTGGTTGAGTTTAGATGGTCTCAGGGAGCTATCGATAGGATTATTTATCGGCAATGTTATGATAAGACCATTATTATCACCGAACAAACATTGTTTATCAGTCCGATACTACATATGTACAATCCCATTCCATAAACCTTTTGTCCAAGATGTCTAACTGAAGACTTTGAACCTTTGACATTTCTTCTCACAAAAAGTCAAATTAAAGAATTCAGCTCTTCTTTTCCCCTTCTCTTCTTTTTAGCCAACTAACAAAAAGTTCATTATTTTTGTCACTTTTATCTCTAATAAATAAAAGTATAAAACCCATCATTATTTCTTCTCCATAAGCAAACTCTTCCCTCAACTGGGTTCCAAAAATTCTACAAGTTCTTCCAAGTAGTCAAAACCAAGAAAGTCAAAGTAAAAAAATGAGTGCAACAACAAAGTTTATAAAATGTGTCACAGTTGGAGATGGAGCTGTTGGAAAGACTTGTCTTCTTATTTCTTACACTAGTAATACTTTCCCAACTGTAAGCAAGCTTCTTCTATATATCACTTTCTTTGTGTGTGAACTTGTTTAAGGTTTTACTTGTAAGTTTTCTTTTTTTTTTTTTGGAAATTTTATATCAACTTAAGAAAAAATGTGCTTGCAGGATTATGTTCCAACAGTTTTTGATAACTTCAGTGCAAATGTTGATGTTGATGGCCAAAATGTCAACTTGGGTCTTTGGGATACTGCTGGTATATATCTCCTCTCTATTTCTGTCCACATATATATATATATATTGCATGTGTATTGATGTAATATGATTTTTCAATCTTTTGCATGAAATTTAAGTAACAAAGTGCATGTGAACATTTATCACAAATACAAATGATTTTGGTTTTGTTAGTGTCTTTGATGTATAATATTGGCAATACTTTCTCAACTTAACTTATCTGTTGGCTTTTACTTTTAATCACTTACTATTGCCAATACAATTATTCAACCATTTCTTGGATAATGTCAAAAAGTTAGAGCCATGTGTGTGAAAAAAATATATACTAGATTAAAAGTTAGATTAAGTCATTGATATATGAAAGATGACTAAAAAATAAATGAAAATTAATGAACTAATAAACATATAGCTAATTGGAGGATACCATCCAATAACATATAGTCAGGGTGTTATGTTCTATGCATTTTCTATAGTTGTTATCAACAAATATTATTGTTAAAACATCCTTCTTTGTTTTCTCCAAACCAAAATATGAGGAAAAAAAAAAATTTATTTTCAAACTTGAATAATAATAAATTCCCAACTATATGACACATCTAAAGAAATCTCTTATGTATGATATCTCACAACACATAATAAAACTTTTAGCCAGATAGTTATTATATGTAATTCACCTTCATTTCATATAAATATAACTTTCTAAGGTTTCCTTTCTTTTTCCCTCAACCTAAGGAAAACCATAGTTACTAACAAATGTACCAGACTGAGTAGTTGTTTTTTTTTTTTGACATTCTTTCCTTTTATCTTTTATTTTTGAAAAATACAATGACGAATGTAGGCATGGATATAAGGTAGGTGGTCTGGACCTTAGTTCATTCACTTGATTAAGGTGCCATAACGAAAGGTTCAAAAAACCAGGACGGGCCGTTAATATATGACTCATATAGATAGAAATAAGCCATAAAAAGACTATTTCATTCTTTACTCCGGGTAGTTCCTCATATATTAGAGTTAATTGCATTTTTGGTCCCTGTGGTTTGTATGTTTTGGCAGGTTCAGGACCTTTTCAGGTTTCATTGCATTTTTGGTCCCTATTTTGGAAACCTTTTGCAAATTTGGTACAAATTAACGGTGGTTGTTAAATGAAGCCGTTAAGTGCTGTTAGAATTAAAAATGGTTTTTAATTGTCAATTTCTAAAAATGTAAGGGGTATTTGTGTCAATAATGTTAGTCAAAAAGTTTGTCCTGTTAAAACAATTTATTTCTTTTATTGCTTTTACATCCATTTTTTTAATTTAAAAAAAAAGAAATTTTTTTTTCCTGCAAACTTCTCTCTTCGATTCCGTTTTCGCGTTGTCAAATTGATCTGAAAAACATCAGGTTTTGTTCACGGATCGATTCCGGGCATATTCATATTTTAAGTTTTCCGATTGATTGAGATATGTTGACAGTTAATTTTCCGGCGAATTTTTCGGCAACGTGTTTTGAAATAATAATAGGCTAGGGTTTGTGCGGAATGCAAACCTGAGCATTTTGGTACCCGTTTCGTGTTTTATTTCGTAAAAACAAAGGAGAAATCGCAAATTTAAGTTTTCCGGCGAATTGCCATTTTGTGCGTGGTGGAATTCTGAGTCGATTGGTATCAGTTTCGAGTTTTTACTCGAAGAAAGAAGGGAGAAATCGTGAATTTCGTTTTCCCGACGCGTTTTGAATTTTCCGGCGATCTGTTGAACATTCCGGCCGACATTGTTTCTTACATTTAGTGAGCTAAATTACAAAACTTTCATTTATAGAGTTGGTCAAAAAGTTTGTCATGTTGTCACTAAGATATACACGTGATTGTCTTGTAATTTTTTAAATGTTTACAAAACAATCACGTGTATATCTTAGTGACAACATGACAAACTTTTTGACCAACACTATTAACACAAATACCCCTTACACTTTTAGAAATTTACAATTAAACACCATTTTTAATTCTAACGGCACTTAACGGCTTCATTTAACAACCACCGTTAATTTGTACCAAATATGCAAAAGGTTTCCGAATTAGGGACTAAAAATGCAATGAAACCTGAAAAGGTCCTGAACCTGCAAAAACATACAAACCACAAGGACCAAAAATGCAATTAACTCCATATATTATTAAGGTGGGTCCAAATTTTTCCTGATAGATAATTAACAAATCTAATCATCCAATGGGTTGGTGGCCCATTGGTAAGGTCTTAGACTTTGGGGAAATCCACCAGAGTTCGAATCTCACTTCTTACATTTGTAGAAGTAGAGGGGGTTTTCGAGAGTCCTGGGTTTCCATTCAGGCATGCGTGGTTCGACTCCGCATACTGCCCAATTGGATGTCACTGTGGTGTCTCGAATGCTGACTACTAACTTGATGTTCAAAAAAAAAAATATTAACAAATCTAATCATATTCTAGATGGGTGCTAGGACATACTTACCAACACTATAGAACCGCCCTGACTATGTATAGTTTGAATTGTTTGTAACTCATCAATCAATGTAATACATGATATTGGTAAAACATATAAAAGTGATCTTGATGTTTTAGTAGCCAATTACCATCACACTCTGCATGAACATTTGTTAATTAGTGTGTAATCATGGAACTTAATTGTTTATAACAAACTTGATTAGTTTATCATATTAGTAATATAACATGGTGCAATTATGATCATGCTATATTTTTATATATATTTGGACAATTGGACCGTATGATAATGATTGGGATGTGCCAGAATGTGTAATATTCAGCATGAATTTGTCTCAAAGTTTCCATAGGCATGTAAAGTTAAGTACTTTTTGGCCCATTTGGTAATTTTGTATGATAACAAAAGTTAAAAGTAACCATGTGATCTTGCCTCCAATTTCATGTCATCCCATCATAGTCTTTAGTCACAAGACCATTTTATGCGACTTGTATTTGCAATGAGTATTAAGCTTCCATGGATGCAAACATGCATATAACCAGCCAGTAGACCCATTCTCACGGTTCTCATACTCGTTTTAACAAAAACAAACAATGCAGGTCAAGAAGACTACAATAGATTAAGGCCTCTTAGCTACAGAGGAGCTGATGTTTTTATCCTGGCTTTCTCTCTAATAAGTCGGCCTAGCTTTGAGAACATATCAAAGAAGGTATGTCCATTTTAGCATTTGTATGTGGTTCAGATGATGAGTAACTCACTTTTTATTGATTATGTTTTATCTGTATTCTTTTTCTTTTGGGCACTCGTTGAAATCTATCAGTGGGTCCCAGAGCTACGACATTATGCCCCGTTAGTGCCTGTCGTCCTTGTGGGGACTAAATTAGGTTGGTGCTACTTTCTTTTCATGATCATTCACAAGATTACTGGTTTTCAGAAAATCTATCTATCAACACAATAAAAAGTTATTGCAGATTTGAGAGAAGACAAGAAGTTTTTAATGGACTATCCGGGGGCTTGTACTATATCAACTTCACAGGTACAATCTTTCAGATTAATAACTTTCTAAGAGCATTGTGCATATATGGTTTGGAATTGAGGATGTACTTAACTTTTAGACCCGAAATACTTAAGAAACGTCCTAATTCCAGGGTGAAGAACTAAAGAAACAAATAGGAGCAGTGGGTTATGTTGAATGCAGCTCTAAAACACAACAGGTTTTTTCTTCTCGATAAGCATTGAGCTTTTGTTACGTACGAGTCATTAATGAATTATGTTGACTAAATGCAGAACGTGAAAACAGTCTTTGATGTCGCGATCAAGGCAGTCCTTCAACCTCCAAAGGCAAAAAAGCTAAAGAAAAGACGTCGAGGATGTCTTATATTGTGATTAAACTTATAATCACAGATATTAAGATACTAACATCATTCCTAAATGTACAACTTATATCTATGCACCTTATGTCCTAGCTATCTTTATGGAAATCCATTTGTGAATGCTTGTTGATAATGATGATTTCCTCCACCTTTTATTATGGAAACTAAAGTGTCTTTTATGTCTTACTTTCCTTGTGGGCTAGACTAGGGTGGTGGTGGGGTATTCAGTGCTTGCTTTTCTCTATGCTTATGTAAAAGTCATTTGGATGACATGTGATCAATTAATAAATGAAGTTGTGCTCTGTAATATACACCCCATCTACAAAGATGATAGATTCGAAACTCGTTATCCTTGAGTAACCGGAGAAAATATCCTCCATTTAGCCAAGATGACAGAATCATAATCTGAATATTAGAGAACTTTGTTGTTATTTACTAAATTGAAGTAGTATTTGTTAAGAAGTTAGAAACAGATTTTAGGTTAAAAATAACACTCAGTAAGGTCATAAGGATATACTAATGTAATTATTTTTGATATGGCACCAAATCATAACTTTGACATGTCAACTTTAGGTGTAAAAGCCTCAAATACAAAAAATGTTCAAATTTAGTACATTTTGATCGAGTCATAACTCAAATTCCTCTTGAGCATATCATTAGCAGTTACTACCCCATATATAGTTCAAAGACAGATCCAACACATATCCCACCATCTAAAAAAAGGGAGAAGGTTTTTGTGTTCGGATTAACCTGAGGATAAGTCATTTTTTGATTCAGATGTAGAGGCCTCACCGGATTTTTTTGCCCGTGGCCTATTCCAACCATTTCCTTGTCACCACCAGCAAATTTGCCTAGGACAAGATCTGAACATGGTGTTAACTCCCTACCTGGTGATGGTTATATTCAACCATTTAAATAGTTGCATCCAATCTGACAAAGACCACTTGCAATGCAAAAAACACAGTACAATTATTTAGAACGAAACAGATTATAACTTCAGATTTAAATAAATTAATTTCAAAATTCCTCATTATTTATGATCCAGCGACTGAAGTTTACTTGTCATTGAAATAAACACCATAAAGCACTCAACTTGCCCACATCTAACATTTTGTTTTACAATGTCACCAACTTACCACCATTGCCACAAAATAACAAGATTTCAAACATTAAAACAGAAACTAACGTTTCCAGGTCCTAATATGTTATTCTTCATAAGATGAATCTTATGCAGCCATAGCACCTGCTTGATCCTCATGATTTCTGGCTTTACCTTTACGGTTCCAAACTGGGGTTGTCTCGATAAGCTGATGAGGTACAAGCCGTCTTTCTCGCTTTGTGAGTTTCTTGAAGTTGTGGACTTTTAGTCTGGCTATTTCTGCTTCCTCTTCTGGGGTTATTTCCCTAAGTACAACTGTCAGTCTACATTCGGGTTTCACTCTCACTCCGCTTCTTCCTTTTGCATGATATGATACCCTTTTCTTGAAAAATCCCTTACCAACGAATGCTTCCGCTGTAACAAAATATGATCATATAAGGTTACAAAATTGTTCTAACTGCTATTAAAAAAAAGTTGTTAGAATCTGATACCAGCTAAAAGTGACATAATGCAGCACAGTCATTTCGCTTCTTTATTATACGAACTGATCCTTTATATGGGTTCCTCACAATTAGAGATAGTAAATTGGGTAGGCAACGGATCAAAGAAGTTAATATTTGGCAGAGACCCGTTTTTTTTCTTTCTCTTTTTAGAAAAATATAAATTTAGTGTGATAAAACCCTTTTGCAAAAGCTAAATTACTACCATAGTTACAGACAGTAACATTTGTTAAAATCAAGAGACTTAAAAAGGTTGTATTTCATTGATATAACAGTTTGGACGACCATCAAGACATTAGACATTCAACCCATTTAACTCTTTTTCTGTTCAGCTTCTTTTTATTTGTATGTTACGTTACCAACTTAAAACAACCAATTTAGAAGTAATTGGGTCAAAACTGAAATATGTATTTGCAGTGTTATAATAACTGTTTCATGGTTAATGAAGAATCCGATTGCACCCCAAAAAACGTGATATGCTAGTATGCTACATGTACCCAATGCTGATGTGTCAAATTACGAAACTTGTATTCTTATTACTATGGACTTTGGATTTTAAGTTTTGCGATGTGAGCATCAGACATGCAAGACTTTTTGGTTGCGTCAATAATTTGGGGTTCACAAGTGTGATTTGGCTTAAGATAGAAGTTTTTGTTTAATCCAAATTACCAACAATTAGACGATCTGCCTCGAATCCATAATTGTGTGTGGCATTTGCCCGTGCTGAATGGATAACCTGCAGTGGAAAATGACACTATGAAAAATAACACTTGATGTTTGAAAAAACCACGAAACCAAGGAATGTCATTTAAAGAATAAGATAATCTGTACTGTATGTGACAATTTCAACTTTCAACAGACTATAAGGAAACAGGTCAGCTCATGTTGCACTTAATTTCAACCAGTTTTAGCCGCACATAGAAATAACCCTTTTTCACCCCAACCATATTTAACATTTTGACCTATTACCCAACCCGCCCTTTTTGCCACCTCTAATTTCTCTTGTGATCCTGAATCTTGCTTTTCATTCTTTCACAAAATGCCAAAAGGTTAATGCGCTTATCTATATCCACACGTCAACAACACAGCAAGAGTTATCACCTGGTAGACAGTTTTTGATGCACGCTTTACTGTTAGCTGCAACTGCAGTAATGCATCCTCAACACGCATGCCACGAACCAATGTAGCAACCAAGTTCACCTTCTTCGGACTCTGAAATCATCAGTTGTACAAGAAAGCATAAAAAAAGAGTCATGATATAAAATAAATGTAGCTTGATCAAAATATATTTACCAATTTATTAAGAGAATTAGCTCAAAGATAAATTTGCCCAGAAGTTCAAAATCATTCGTAATTCAAACACATATAAACAGCTAGAAACAATGCAAGTACTCTCTCATTTCATATACTGAAGATGAAGTCAAGTGGCACCTCGTACCTGTTTTATGTTTTTAAGAATCGCCTGGACTTTTGACGGTTTAGAGACAGCCTTTTCAGCTTCAGCTTGTCCGCTGCCTATAGCAAGTTGTGGTGTCAAAGGAGATGGACCTGGGACTGCTTCGGATGAAAGTAAGCTTCTTGTACTAGTAAATCCCTGCCATAATAGATAGGAAAAAATTGTGACAGCAAGCATTAGCTATCTAGCAAGATCACATGCCTTATCTTATCCTGCATGATAATCTAAAAAACTGCACTGTAAATATTTGATTAAAAAATAAGTTGACAGGTTTGAACTGTAAATATTTGATATAAAAGAAAAAGTTAACAGGTTAAATCGTGTACATCAGATCCATAGCATTACCAATTGCTGGAAATAGTGATATAATGGTCTTGACACATTTGTATATGGAACCGAAAGCCCGTGTAAATGAGGTGGTAAACCTGAAAATTATAACTATAGTTATATTGTGCAAGTATGGTATTAAGACTTATGGCACTAGAAAACTGATTACACAAGAAAATAAGAATATATGTGCGCTACTTCCCATATACTAGAGTACCTCGTACAACTACTAATAAAAAAATTAACTTCAGCACAAGATGGATTCCATAACATATCTAGAGGTGGCATTCCAGCACATTTTCGTGTAACTTAGTGCAATTCAGGTTAGGTGGTATCTCTAAATTTCTAGCAGGAAGATACAAAAGAACGTATAAATTAGCTTGGAAGAAAATGAGTTAGATGGACAGAGACTGCCCATAAATGTACTTTTGATGCATAAAACCTCAAATAAACCAATCCTGTTTAAAAAAGTATATTGTTATTGAAAAAACTATAAAGTTTGTAATAGTATACAAATAATTTATTATTTATTTATAAGAAATGAACAAAAGTGAGTCTGGGTAAGTCCACCAAATCCAAGATGGCTTGTACAAATTTTTTCTATTTTGGACCATATTCATTTGCACCCATCAGTCTACCCACCCATTTTGCAACATCTAATCCAAGCAACCGCCATCTACTAGATATCAGACAATGTTTCACCTTGAAGTGGGGAGAACTTCAATGGAGAACTGGAAAAGTTGGCATGAGCCTGACAACTGTTTTCCACTCTCTTTCCAACCTGTCGAAGTATAGATTTTACATGACGGTGCCAGCCCACCATGACTTATGCTAAATGGCAGTCTTTCACCAGGATTTTCAAGCAAGATAACTTAAGTTGAGCTACAGATGAAAAAATAGATATTATTATGAATTGATGGGAAAATAGAGGAAAGTAAACAAAGAAACTTTTGAGAAGATAATCAAAACGCCAATATAACAAGCAGCCAACAAGCAGAGCAATGCATGTACATGACGAAAAGAGTATCTATACATAAAGACATAAAGCAGTTGACAATGGTGAAATTCCATAAAATAGACTTGTAAAATCATATCTTTCAGACAGAAGGCCGAGCTAATCTGAAACTAGATCGTTTACATACATAGCTTACGAATTATGATCACAAGTCCACACATCTCAAAGTAAAGAGCAGTCGCAGTATCAAACATCGTAAACCATCATATCCCCCCTCACCCCCTAAATCTCAAGAAAACTAATAAAGTTCCCCGACATCTTATCTTTAACAAAATACTTTCAAACGCTCGGTCTAGACTACCCGTAAGTGATTATATAATGCTTCAGCAGAGTGCAACCTAGTACATGTATTGACATATATCATGCAACAATTTATAAAGAAATCCGAATGTTGAAGAATATTATCTTGCACAACTGATCTTATTATGATTATGATAAAACTAATACTCGATTAGTCCAACACGAAGCGGACTCAAAACTTGATATAGAAAACTAGTAATTTAAAAGATATCAAAACCTACAAAAAAGTAACCCACTAAAAACTCATTCAGACATTTCATCAAACACCTTTTATGCATTTTACACATCTCAAGATAATTAATATAAACTCATTAAATTCACATCAACATAATTGTAATTTACATTGTCAAAACATTTTCTTTGAATAAGTAAAATTACTTTAATCATGTTTCAGTGATAATTATACCATTTTAAGGTATCTAAACACATATATATGTATATTCATAACAATAATAGGAGAAGCTAATAGAAATCTATATAAATAATATATATATACATATATATATATATATAAAATACCCGCGCCGGAGATAGATATCGGCGGTAGAAAATGGGGTGCTACGTTTTTGCCTTGAGAAAAAGGTTGAAATGAAGTTTGGAAATATGTTTGAGGGTATGCCCTTTATCTTTACTTTTCATACATATACCTCCTTAAATTATAAATGTAGTTTCAAATTTGATCCAATTCTAATAATGTACAAGGACCCTAAGTTATTATAATATTAAAGTTGTAGAAACTACAGCAACTATTCAAATCAAATTTTAATAAAAGTAATATATATCTTCATGTTTTAGTGATAAAAATATTTTTAAGTGAAATAATATAACATCATTTTTTAGCAATATAAAAAAATAATTCATCGTTTTTAAAAGGCCAACACTAAAGAAATGTTAACCCATATGTTAGTTATAAATATTAAAATGAAAAAGTTAATTATCATGAAAATGTGTAAATGCTTAACACTTATATTGACCACTGACTTGATATGTTGTTTGAAGAAATGTTGATGAAGAAATTAATTATAACATGTAAATGTGTATATCTTGACCCTCATAAGACTATCGAATATCGATACATCTTTATATAACTAAGAGAAATTATGCTTTTTTCTATGTGTTATTTTTAGTTTTTGTTATATTGGATTTTTAATGAGTTATCATTTTTTCCATTTAAATTGATATATTTATGTTGTCATGTATGATCTTAATCATCAATTTTAATCTTAATTATTAATATTTATCTTTCTATTTTCTTATGAGTACAAAAATATTTATATATATTATACTATGTTTTTTTATTAATTCAATGATAATTATCTTTTTTCAAATGAGATTTTTTATTATATTATGTTTCATTAGTCATGCTTTTAACATATTTGGCGTATATCATATATTCATAAACTATAATTTTATTGTTTGTATCAGTCGTAATCTGACAGTTTTTTATATTATCATAAATTATGAATAATAATGTAACTATCAGTTATTGTATTTTTTATTTATGTTCTAAGTCAGCCCCGCACAACGTGCGAGTTTAATCTAGTTAAATATAAAAATTCCACCCTTATATTGATTCTTAATTTATGATGTTAACATAAATCTTACAACAACATAACCATAACATAACAATAAAATAATATATATAACTAAAAAACATACTTATATTGTTGCTGACACATGACGTTACTATAAATCTATACAGACAGTGACATATATCACCTGAAAAATAGTTAATATGCTGCCAATAATAATGTTATTGTAAATCTTATACAAGTCTAACCTATAACAATAGTAAAACTTTTAAATAAAAAGGAACAAAATAAAACGCAAAAGAAAAAGAAAGCAACATTTTTTTAACCATAAAAGTTGGGAAGAATAGTTATATTAACACAAATAAGGATACTCTGATAATAATGATAATTTTATTTGACCCTTTATTGGTTTTCGATACATGATGCTATAATAAATTTTACAACCTAACGGCCTAACCTATAACAATAAAAATAGAACACATGCAACTAAAATGAAAAACAAAATAAGAAATGTAAAAGAAAAGAAAAATATTTTGACAATGACTCTATATGTTCATTGAAGATATTTAGATAAAAAAAAAAGATAATTACCATGTAAATGTATATATTTGACCTTTATATAAATTCGTTGCTGTAATTAAAAGTACAAAAGTAAAAATTTATCATCCTGACAGGCTGCTAGCTGTTCAATGAACAATGCAATATGCAACTAATATTCTAATAACCATTTCCTAAAATTGAAATATGCAGTACATTTTAACTATTTACTTCAATCACTTGGCAGGTTTTAGCCTTGTTCTACAGCAAGATTAATGTATTTTTTACTATAGTTCTAATAATAAACTACTCTCTAATATTGGCTATTCAGTTATCTTTCAATTTAAGCCATGAAAGAAGATGGATCCAAATTTCCAAATACAAACTTTGATAACATAGAGTAACGCAAAAACTCGTCACTATTAAACAAATGTAGGCACAGAAGATCACATAGGCCCATGGCAAATCATGACAGGAGCATATTTGTTTGTCAAATCTCATGATATTCAATAGAAGGTTTGATATCATAACCATTTGAGCATTTGATTTGAAGGCTTCATGTCCATTCTTGGTACGACAAACATGTGCTATAACATTTGAAAAACTGCATGCCGTTTTGTATCTATGCAAATATACAACAAATGAACTACTAACCACTTGTATACGCCATAAAACACTAAAAGAATAGTCCCGTATAATAGACACAAAAAATGATATCCGCTCGGACACAGGTTATATGCTGCTTCTAAGCGCTCAATGACTGTCGAATGTTAATAGCTAGTATGAATTTCTATTGCACAAGTCCATTGAGTTGCATGCTGAACAGCTCGGCAAGTGCACCACGAATGTCCATCTGGGCCAAAAGATTACATTTTAGGGCAAATCTAATAACGAAACAATAACCCTAATTGTAATAGAGATCGAGTTGAGGTAAAAAGTAAACACTTTTGTCCCTTTCAATATATATATATATATATATATATATATATAGGGGTGGGATAAATTGAGTCCAGCTTAATTTGAGTCCAAAAAGGGTCCATGTAACTTACACATGTGTAAGTTAACTTACACATGTGTAAGTCGTGGTGGCGGTGGTCGTCGCCGGAAAATCATGGTGGTGGTCGGAGATGATGGTGGTGGTGGTAGGAGGTGGTTGGAATTTGAGGAGATGAAAGAAAATCAATGGACTCAAAATAAGCTGGACTCATTTTATCTTTTCCCTATATATATATATATATATTGGATATATATAAATATATATATATGGGGATGGTAATATAAAGCTGTTAGGTACCTAAGCTTAGGTGTGGAACACTCACATATTGTTTTTTTAATCCATAAAATTCATGGGGGCCCAAGCATTTATTCATTAATCAAAAAATATTAAAAAATTTGTATGTGAGGGGTTCCACACCTAAGCTTAGGTGCCGGACAGCCTTATATTCACTTTTCCATATATATATATATATATAGAAAATGCATATAACAAAATATATTATCTATAATATTACATAATACTGATTTATTCAAGGCGTTATATTCTTTTACGCTACAAAAACACTTTGAACCTTTCCGAGTTTTGACCAGTATGGCTCATTTCCTTTTTTTTCTATTATACTCATTTGAGATAAAACACAACCTGAATGGGTCATCATTAGGTAAGCGGGTTACAAGCCACCACTGGATAAAAACTGAGCAACTTGATAATTGCTCGGCTAGCCCCAGACTAGACAATGTAAATCAAAATGAATCTTTACGAAAGTGCAGGACATACCTGCTCACAGCATACAAGCTTGGTAATTAAAGGATAGAAACTCCTGAGGTGTTTCTTGAATATCTGATTGTCCATTACACACATTCCTTTAAGAACCTGGAAAGCAAATGCACATGCATCAACTGGGATGTTTGTTTGGGAATGTAGTTTTACAGATGTGCTTTGGCTTATTGTCAAATTTTTAGCTTATCCTTCATATTATCACGTCCTGTGAAAATTGGGGTTTTATTGTGGGTCAAGTCTTTCACTATTTTTCAAAATGTCTAGCTACCATGCAAAAGAATACACGTCCATTCCCACATACTACCATGATATGCATATCTAAATTACTCCTTTAAAGATTATTTCCTTTAACCTATTAAAACTGGTACATGGTCCTCATAAGTAAAATTTTATTTCAGAGCACTTGCTTTCTACATCATATGATAAAAGAGATGTTTGACAGGACACGGTTCTAAGAAAACTACTTTTTTGGTTAACCTAAGTATCCGACCCACTTTCCGAGCCAACTAATCCCAGGTCGACCACATGCTTGCCTATAATACCCTTCAAATAAAGATGATGAAATTTCCATGAAACAAGAAACAGAAAACAATTTAACTTTTTAGATTAGAAAAAAGGTGATACCGTAACGATGATCGGGGATCGTAATCCAAGCACTTGATGGATCTCCATGTTATTACTCTCTCCAATACTCGATTGGAAATCAGATGCTTCCTTAAGCACATGTCCACAGAAAGATACCAGTTTCTCTTCAGCAGCAGTCTTTACTGTAGCATCATCTTCGTCACGAGAATCAGTCGTATCTATATCTCCCTTCTGATTTGGATCAATCCCAGAAGTCGTTTTCTGTAATGCATCTAGATAAATGCTAGTCCCAGCTAACTCCTGGCGTAAAAGGTTCAAAGGCGGCCTGACCAATTACAGAACACTTCATGTCAGAATGATCATAGAAAAATATTCTCCAAAACTGTAGGTAGCAAGATGAGCGGAGCGAGACACGGATGGTTAATGGGCCGTGATTAGAGCAGTTTCAAACGAGTAGGATCAGGTTGGCCTGTGAAAACTTACTCATCCATTTTAAGAGACTATAGATAACTTTATGATTATGTTGACCCTACTTTTACAATATGACGTTACGTTTACAATAATAATAAGCTGAACACCGACAGGCCTTTCACCTAGCTCTATCAGAAGTGTATATAAAGTCAATCATCAACCAAGACGTTGGAGTTCATGCCCTGCCTGGGACAAGGGTAAAGAGTGTAAGTTTGTTCTTGCTGCCTCTTCGATTAAAAATGATTTAGGAGGTTAAAAACTTTAAGCAACTTTCAAGCCATTTGACAGATTCCTATTTTATCTTATAACTTTAAATTGCCCGTATGAAATAAAACACAACCCAAATGAACAATTTTATGTTTTAATATATTGAAGCCGCCACCACTAACCAAGGAATATGATAAATGTTATTTCTCTGTTCTCGATTTGCCAGTCGAGGTACATTATCCTCGCAAGTAAATATGACTTTTAACCAGTCTTCGTCTCTCCTCACCACATGTTAATATGAATTACAGAATAAAATGCTGTATAGTCAAAAAGACGAGACATACTAACCTTTCAGAAGAAATGTGTTGCATCCGTAGTCTGAGATTAGTGTATGAATTATATGATGCAGAAAACTCTAACATGGAGAACAAAATTTCCAATATGGCGATCTTTTGATATGCCTTTAACTTGCTCCAATACCTTTTCTGCACATTTTGACAAATCACAAATGTTAGTCAAAGCCATTTTATTTTTGGACATATGAAGACATGATAAAGTAGGAAGTATACCTGGATGCTATCAAGGGCCCCTAGTAGTAGCAGTTGTGTCACACATTTTCCCCTTACGGTTCCCATAAATGGACTTTCTGTCATATCCACGGCATCTTGTTCCACAACATCCAGAGACTATATTATAATAAGTAAAAGTTAGCTTTAAAATTCCAGGAACTAGGTGTGATGTGCCTTACATTATGTGAACTAAAGCTGTTATCATAATGGACATATAAGTAATTTCATTCAAAACTTCACACAAAAGTATATTTCACGAACTTCTGTGCATCTCGAAAAGTAATTATGAAATATTGCCTTTGGGATGGGGCATAGAACTACTTGATTCTTATGAAAAAGAACAAAGAACAGGCGTCTTTCGACTTGTTTCATGTTTTAGACAACTTCATCTCCTTAGCTCATCATATCATGGATTTACTTCAAAGAAAGTAAATTTAATTATGGAAAGACCTCCAAATCTGGAATTTAAATGATTTAGATTGTTTTGTTCATCTCAGCCACATGACTTGGGAAGAAATGTATATGAAAATAAGGCTAATCGGTTTCATGAGGATGTTAGATGAAATTACGAAAACAGTGTCCAGGGATAGAATTTAATGGAAATCCCAAAAACAGTGTACGTGAATAGAATTAAGATATTCTATGTAAAAGAAACTCTAGGAAATAATATTTTTGTGTATTATTTCGAGTTAATGACCTCTATCTATATACAATAGAAGGAACAGAAAAGAACCTACATCAACTATAAGCGACTAAACTGAATCAAATCAGATCATCCTACTAAACCCGACTTCATATATCTTCCACATGCAACTAGGTTTTTTCTTCGAAGAACAGGTTTGATATCTAGTCGAAACAATAATACATACACAAACCTATTACAAATTACCTTGGAGGGGGAAGCTGGTATGGCAGCATCTAATGTCAGATTCTTGGGTTTAGAGGTGAAAGTTCTAGTGAAGAGGTTATCCATCATGTTTCCCATTAGTCGTTGGCTTATTGTTTGACTTCTTTGCAAATCTGCAGCTTCAGAAGCTTTCTGGAGCTTTCCGGGTGAAGGTGTTTGACCTGCAATACATTACTGTCAAATTCTACCCTCCTCCATTAATCAAGAAGGCAGCCAACTTTCAAGTGTAAACACAAATTTTGAAGATTTCAATCCACTTAAATGATATAAACAGAATATGATGAAGATGGTACATGTCTATCATTAAAAAAAACTTGCAAGTCCTAACCTTCATGTTCTTGCAGATCCATTGATGGCCTTCCTTCTTGACTGTCTTGCACTTGACCTATCAAAGAAAAAATAATTATTCACAACATTCTAACTAAAGTTAGATTCATTATAATAATCAAATTACAAATCTTTCTGGTTAACTTTCGACAAAAAAAATTAAAATAAAAATAAAAATCAACCCCACACCTTTTGTAACATTGAGATTAACAAGCTTACAACGCTCACCTTTTGAGCCAAGATAAAGGAAAGGAAATAGAGAGAATTCACTAAAAAAATGAGAAAATGGGAAATTATGTTCATCATTGTTTATGTTATTACATTAGTAGTGCATTACCATGAAAATATAACGTAAACAAGAGAGACCCGAATGTATAAAATAAATAGAAGCTAAGGGTGGAAACAAAAATTGGGTAAAATTTAAAGGTTAATATAAATATCTCAACAAAAGGGTGGAAATAAAATCAGACGAAAGAAAAGGTTGGAACTGAAGATTGAAATTAATCCAGAATACTGCTATTTGCGAGGAAGGTTCTGTAACTAATAAATGGGTAGATTATTGTAATTCACCAATATCAAAGATGAAAATTTATCCATTTAACCTTAAAAGTTAAACATCCCTTTCTTTGGAACAAATGGAACACATTCATATGACAATCATGCCACTTACCATTAGCAGACATGGCTGGGGAATTATCATTTGCCGGAACCTCTAAATCTATAGCCATAACCGGCCGAGTCTTCCCACTTTCGATACCCAAAGCATTGAGTAGCTCCAGGGGTTGAGTGGTGTATGAAGCATCTCTGCAGAGGCAATGCATGTATAAATAAGAAAACAAACACAAGCGCGACACAAACTTCAATTAAGACACTCACAAATACTCAGAAAATTACACAAAAATACAACTAGAGAGATGCACCTTATGCTTTTTAACAAGGTATCCCAATCACTATCGCTAAACTGGTGTCCGCCAACTTCAATAAGGTGGACCAATGCAGCAAGGGATATTGACGCCACCGATTGATCCGTCTTTTTAGCACAATCTAACAGCAAATTTAAGAGTGGGGGCAACATGAAACATACCTCCTAGAAGATACATGTAAGAATACAATGTTATATTTCTTTGCTAAGCTTGAGATTTATTAGAATCAATAATTAAATGTTATTAGCAACAATAAAGTAAGAAATGCAGTACTATATAAAATTAAGGTAAATATAATATTCAAAGAGCTTTCTACATACCTTGTAAAAAGTATTGAAGAGGTTGCATAACAGCTGTAATGAATGAACACTAGTTTCACGAATCCACTCATCTCCAAAAGATGTAGTCTCTTTTCCAGCATGTCTCACGTGATCAAAGATAGGAAATAGAACACGCTGGAATATACTTTCCCAGAAGTTTGATGAGAATTTGTTTCCCCTCTCATTCAATAGGTCAAACAATACCTCTAGTGCACAGTTGCTGACTTCCGGTCGTGGGTCAGATGTCAGGTCAGACAGACCAGCCAGCATTGGGAACCAATAGTGCTCAGTGATATCACTAGTTGCATCTGCATTGTCATCAATGGGCTTCAACCTGCCACCAGGCACAAGGCCCTGAAAACATAACAAGCAGGGTTCACATCCGATCTCTTGATAGGATATAGTAGGTGGAAATTTGATACGAATCAAATGGTTGTATCGATATAAAACTGAGATAGATAATCGATATTCAAGAGATCGATCAACTCTCCTAATTAATAACTAAATTACCAATATATTTCACCCATAATAAAGTTACAACCCTAATATTCTATTTATACTAATCCTATAGCTTGGTTAACAAGCTAACTAAAAATAATAATAATAATAACACTTTCCTAATATTAATAATAATAATAATAATAATAGTCTTGATCGTATCAAAATTTCAATTCATATACTTATCAGTAGGTCAATGAAGGTTCTGTTTTTTTATTAGTTCTAACAAGTCATACGGATAAACTAAAATGTATCTTTAGTGGGGAAAGGGTTATATAAATCTTCAGAAATTCTCCCAAATTCTATTGCTAAAGCATAGAACAATTTAGAGCATTTTATAAATATATAAGATTAATGCTGATTATGATAACTCCCCTGGTCATATAATCTTCACAAATTCTCCCAAATTCTATTGTTTAATAGGACTCACATTTTCTTTAGTAGAAATAAAATAAATTAAATTCATGAAAAGAAGCAAACGGTTTACAACTTTTGACCCAAACCCCACCCATTTTCCACCTCTAGAAAGCAGTTATCTGCTGATTAATACACACTTGAAAGAATAAAATACAGAAACAAACCTCTGCAAGTCGGTTCTCGCATATGCGGAGAAGGGCAATCGCCTTCAAACTGATGCGATGTGAAGTTTTATTGTTAGCAAAACCAATCAGACAATTGACACAGTCCATAAAGCAGTCACCAACAACTTGATCAAAGTGTTCCAATATAACTGCAAGTTTATTTAACGTTGGCAATTTAAAATTGAGAAGATTATCTATATTTTGCATGAAACACTAAAAATTAAGGATATATACCCTGTTCTACATTCTCAAAAGCACTTTCAACGATTGGTTCTAAGTTGTCATCTGCAGCAGCTGTGAAAATCATGAAAACACTTCGCCAACCAGATTTGATGCTTCCAACTTTTGATTTAATCATCTGTTTTAGAAGACAGAGTAAGCCACATTCAAAGATCCAATTATTCATAACAATGTCAATGCCCCCTCCAGAAAAAAAAAGGTGACCAAGTAAAAAGGTAGAATATTAGAGGGCTCAAGTCTTGTTCCAGGAAAATCACTTTTGCCAAAGTTTGAACCTTATTTATATATGATCAATGTGTCGGGTATGATCAATTACATTATTGCATTAAGGTGACTTTCAAACCATTTGACCTGTTCCATTTCAATTTTAGCTAAACTTTTGAGCCTTTCCCATTTGACATGTCAAAGATAAAACATAACCCAATTCGAGGTTTTAATTAATAGATGGGTTAAAGAACCACCTACAGTCTTTTTGACTTTTATTCATACAAGTTTCGTAAAATTGTTAATTTTGTTATACTTCTATTTAGTTTATGTGATCATATTTTTCTTTCTTTATATAAAGTTAGGTTGAAACATGGTTCATTGGGCCACAGAGGCCAAGAGTTTCTTTCTGAAATAGAGGGCATACTAAAATAAAGTAGGGATACCTGAACAATGCAATCGACAATTAACCTTCGTATTGATTCACTCCGAGTATTTCGCATAAGCACAACAAATGGTTTTAAGATGTCATTTTGGAATGTGAAATTGGCAAGTTCTGCACGCTCCAGGTATTTCATGCCTAGTTGTCTTAGAGAATCTATAGCATACATAGCTATTTTCTCTTCATGATGGCTACCAGCAGATATAAAATGATTAGCAAGAACAGACCAAATTCTAGCCCACACCTGAAAATATAAAGATTTTGAATCCTTCAAAAAATAAAATTACAGAAGCTGAGCATAACATGCTGATGATAAAGAACTATTTAGAAAATATGGCAGTAAATATGTTCATATAATGGGATAAGTTTGTTTTGTTCATGTTCCTCAAAGGTGCTAAAATGAACAGCTTAAACATGGAGCATATGGTTCATTTTAGGTAAAAATCAGGAACTTTTTATTCAAAACTTTTTAATTTTTCATGACCAGCTAGTAAGTCAGATATGATTACAAACAATTTTATGAATTATCAGCAATCCATTTAACCTGTTTCCAATGTCACCTTTTTCTTTCTCCAATTTGACCCATTAGAGATTAATTTACCAGATTCGATCATCACATACACACTTTTGCCTGTAAATATCAAGCATGACTTAATGGATGAAGTGATTACCATACGTATACGAGCCATATTATAATAGCTGATCTCAACAAGCTTTTGCAAGCTATAAACACGGGCTGGATTCTGCTTCAACTCTTCAGCCGAGACATTACATAAAGCAGTAAAGAATTCAACTACTGATTCACTAGGAAGTTTAACGCTATTTACAAAAACTTGTTCAGATGGTTTCCCGGCCAATTCCCTTAGGGATTGAAGAACTGCATCCTTAGAGATCTGATTAGATCCAAACATGACTGTAGCAGCCATAGCAGGAGTGGATACTGTATACTCTAGACGCGAGGTGCACTCCAAGACTGCATTCCAAGTGTCTTGAAGTGCATCAGGCTCTGAGTCACTTATATCCAGCAAAGTCCGTAAAGCTTCGACATTTTTACTTCGCATATCTTTTGGTGCATGTAAGAAAGTGTATCTACAACAGACATAAAAGATAACTTCATCAGAATATATCAGGAGTAGAGGGGGCATTGGCAGATTGAGTAACAGGTCAGCATAGGTAACACTTAGTATCTGTCAAAACACATCAGCTAGTCCAGGAACAAATTTTGTCCAACCGAATTCTTAAAAATAATTAGATTGTTGGATATGATGATAACAATATATTTCTTATTTCCATAATGATAAAAACAATAGATTAAATAGCCTTAGAAGCTCCTATGCATTTAAAACACTCTAGGATATTTTAGCCATTCTTCTTATTTTAATATTTACCCATTAGAGATAAAACATAATTCAGATCAAGACATGCATAACCACATGGGTCAAAACTCAAAAACAGTTGATGCCTGACTATTGGTTAAATATCTGAAAGAACTCTTATCAAAACAAAGTAGAAGAATTCAAGGTCCTAAATCAATAACGCCGTATCAACTAAAATAGGTACTTTAACTAGAAAACTTCCCAAAAGAAAAAACTTACCTGATGAGTGATGTCAAAAGAGCATACCGCATGGTGTCCATTCCAAGCACATGTGTAATGTGAATTCCAGCTTTAAACCCTTCCATACAGAGATATACTCTAGTCTTATTTTCCCTTTCCTCCATACTTACTGCAAATGTAGCAAGAAGTGGCCACCCCACAATTTCTACCATGGGTCGCACAAGCTCAATCTGATGTGATGTATAAAAGGTACCCCTTTTTGCACCTTGGTTCCTAAATATTGCTTGTGTTTGTTTAATAATAGCTTCACTCTCGGACTGTGTATCGGCTTGATTATTCTGTTTTGGGAGAGCCAAATTAAGAATACCAATAATGCCCACACCTCTTTCCTCCATTTCTGGCTTTTTGCTGCTTTTTCCCAAACCTGCAGGGTCATCCTTCATTTTTATCTCTTCTTTAACGATAGACTCATAAATTTCCTCCAAAAGTTCTATAGGTGCACTTTCTTCTGGATCATTTGCCGCGTTCATTCGTACAAACTCGGGTTTAGTCATTTTAGGCCACACCATTGGATTATGAGCATCAGTGTTTAGCATTATAACTGCATACGCAAGAACATAAGCAGTGTCTGCATTCTTGAAAAGGCCTGGATTATCTGCACAGTAACTACAAAGACAGAAAACAATACAATCACCCCTGGTCTTGGTACTTTCACCCATTTATTAATAAATTGGTTAACATGAAAAACAAAAGGATATAGGTCGAATGTTAACCTAACTTCCAAAGTGTAATTTTACTCCATCAGACCCTCCAACTCTCTAAGTCATATTTAAGAAATTAAATCATCATTGAAAATATAACTTTTTAATAACTTTGACAAACTAATTATTAGGTTAAACCGAAATTTTGGTCATGATATGTTTCAGACGTACTAAGATGACCTGATCCAACCATTTCAGACTTGTAATTTTTTTTACCCATTTTGACCCGTTACCCATCCCACATGACCTACCATATTGCCACCGCTAACAATAGATCTAAGAGAAGTTCTAAGAGCACTGGAGCAGCAAAATTTTGCAACAGTTTAGAGCTAGGTTTCGCCATAAAATGGGCTATTGGTAATGTAAAATGATAAATTTATCTAGATATATACCTAACAAACAACCTACTATCACTTGGCATCGATCCACTTTCCCACACACTATTGGATTTATGCCATGTGACGTTAGACGATTTTAAGGCACGTCTTTAAGAGAAGATATCATTTCTCCGTGGTAAATTCTCTCGAGAGAGTGTTAAATAAATGATGACTTGAACAAGAGAAAACGTAGAAAGATGCTTACCGCTCAGCAAACTTTTCCATTATACGATCTATCTTTTGTGCTTCACCAGGAAGCCGGAAACCTCTAAGAAATTCACGAATCGCAGTATGAAACTTCATTTCGGAGAATTTCATAGAATCAACATAAGCATGCATTACCGCAAGAGGAAATTCCTCATGTTGACCCAAGTAATCGCCAATCATCGCCTGAACATCCAGAAAAGTAATGGTAATAAAAGCCTAATCGGCTAATCCTGCATGGACCTTAAAACAGTCCCAGACTTAGAGTTGTACCTTATCCAAGCTAGGTGTATTTCTGAGAAATTGAGCAACTGAAACTGGTGTATTCTCCACCAATCTATTTGATTTCAGAAATTCGATACCCTTCACAGGATGGCGGTTGAACTGCGATTCATTAACATTGAAAAATACTTTAAGAAGTGAACGAAAAGATTGGGAATTTAACATTATCATTAGAAAGCTCATAGTAATATATAAGGTACTTTATATCAATTGTACGAAGAAAATGGATCCACTCGACCTTGCAAATCAATCTGAATTCAGTAAAATGTACCTCTGATATGGCAGCTTCCATGGTAGATTTATGAGCTTTGGCTTTCTCAAAGTTGCCTTGAGACTCTGCAGCTGAAGAATCTTCCTTAATAGCTTTTAGGTCTTCATTATGCTTCAACTCTCTACGCAACTTCTCCCAATCAACTAGTGATTTCAACACACTCACAAGGCACTAAAGATCAAGGAACAAGGTTTACATATCCAAAGATAAATGAAACTTTTGCACTTGGAAGAAAAGAGACTTTTTACAAGGATATACAAACCTGAAGTGATGAGCCTTTAATGGACCCAATTTGTGCAGCATTAACCGAATTTGGATCCGCACTTTGAGTCCCTTGGGCAATTCTTGATAAGGTTGTCACCTAAATGTCAAGACAGAAAGACAGTAATCATGTACAAATTCGAGCACTAAGAAAATATGCCAAATATCAAAGGGCATGACAGTAGAATTACCATTTTTTCAAATAAATTTGGAGCATCAAGATCACAATCATAATTCACATAAAGATCTATTAGCAATTGTGGATCTTTGCAAACTTTTTCCAGCATCCTGCAAGTTTTTAAGTGAATATTAGAGCATAAGGAACCCAACTAGGTGTCAACAATCTGCATCTAAGCAGGTACCTACACACCTTGGATGTAGAGGGAGAAATGGGCAGGCTGGGTAACAGGTCAAACAAGTACTGTTTCTTAAGGTTTGTCACAGATTTGGGGGGCCTGAAACATGTTTTGTCCAATATGTATATGTATGCTAATTAATTGACAGTGTAAAGTTTGATAAGATAATTTAAAAGATTTTTTGCATCAAATATACACGTTGGGCAGCTTTCGACTTATTTGATTTGTTCGACACGTTTCTTTTTAAACTTTTTTCACCCATCAGTGATAGAACATATCACAAATCGACCCATTCATACATAAACGGGTCGAAATTGCCACCTCTACTTTAAAATTCTGGTTGGTAGATTGCTGGAGGTTAGTTGTGTGTGTTAAAGATTTTGATACTTTACAGAAAAGGGTCATAATGTTAAGAAAATCAGAGAGAGAGAGAGAGAGAGATTTATGTGGTGACAACAGTTAAGAATGTTTTATACCGGAGAACGCTTAATTTGAGGTTGAGCGGGTATTCTGAGCCATCCAGAGACCGCAAAACAATCAACGGGAAGAAGATACCAATTTCAACCTGAAAATCAGTGTTATGCAATATGTGATTCTCGATGAAAAACATTGACACTATGTTCTTGAGTTTTATTTGAGAAGGAAAGGAAACTAATAGAAATGAAATGAAAAGAAATGGATGGAAGATTTTAGTTAATTTAGTTTAAATCAACCATGCCAATTTTGGGGTGATTTCAAAGGATGGAAGTGAAGCCCCTTCTTTTCCAATCACTTATCTCTCTTTCTTTTCTTTTCTTCTAAATATGAACTCAAGAATACAGTGTGATAAATTAATGCTGTCAAATTTTTGTGCGCACCTTGAGGCTTTCTCTAAAACGCAACAATAGCACAGCAAAGATTCCTGTTGCATACTGTCAAGATAAACAAAATCATATAAAACTATACATATGATTTTTAAAAAGAACAACTATTTCCTAAAATATGAAGACAAATGAAATAAATACCAAACAAATTATCGAATGGATCAAAACCTACCTGAAAGATGGCTGGGGATTGCGAAACCGATGCGCGTAATAACACATATGATAGGTAAGCTTTCACGGAGTCAATGACAGTGAAGTTCTTAGTAAAGGAGTGACTGACCCCCTCCAATAACCCCTGCAAAGTCCAACTCTTAGGCACATGTATGATGAAACGAAGGCCAAATAATAAATTATTTTCATTAAGCTGCAAAATGATAAATAAATAGTGTTGCTAAAGTACCTGTAGAAGTTCAAGAGACAGAATGCGTGTCTTTGTTGTAACTTCATCATTGTCTTCCTTCATACCCATCTGTAATAAACCAAATTAAACCAAGTCCACAGCCAAAAGTCTACATACTCGAAGCAGATAGGATAAAACCGTGAACCTTGCAAAGGGTGCGGAAAAGGAGCAAAGCATCACGTTGTCCAATGCTCATGCTCTCCTGGTCAATCCCACTTGCAAATAAAATACAAGGCAAAGAGTATAAGTATTCACGTAAAACATATGCTAAACTGACAATAGATTTTTTATGCAAAATTATACATACCGAGCAGAATGTCCGCCATCTTCAAGTTTCACAGCCTTGTCAAGAACTGCCTCCAGGCCCTATATAACAAAACTTCAGCATCTTAATCTTGGCCCAAACATATAGGAATTAGAGAAAACAAAACAAGAATGAAATTAATTTCTAGAAGTGGTGGGGTAGGCATGTCTCGTTGAAATGGGCAATTTTAATGATGAATCGAAACAGACCAGGTTGGTTTAACCTGTGAACGCTATATTTATTTTTATTCTTTATATACATAACTAATAATTAATGTATCAATTGTGATTGAAAAAGCAATAGCATTACTATAATAACTAGTTTTCTTAAATAGAATGACTTTGGCATCTTTCAGCACATTTAATCTGTTCCCCTTATGGCTAAACTTTTAAATATATAGCCCATTTGACCTTTAACATAGATAAATAAAAAGCGAAATCGAGCCATTCATAATTGAACGGGCTGAAATTGCCACAACTTTTAAATTTACATCATAAGTTTCAAAAGTATCACCTTTATGTCAGTCCCACCAGCAAGATTATGAAGTTCCTCAAGCGGAGTGTCATTCTTTTGACCATTCTCGTCACCTGATGAACTTTCCTCAACCTTCATGGATGAGCCACTTCTCGTATTTGAAGACATCTGATTTGCAAATTAAAATTCAAAATAAAGTATACTACTTTCATCTTGTGTGTAAAAAAGTTTTCTATTACAAACCAGATCTGCTTCCATTCGCCTGAATACTATGCTGATCATTTGAGTAAGCATAGCCTTGGATGTAGCTTGGTTGATGACTTTTGCTGAACATTCAAAAAAGATATTGTACAAGAATTAGAGGTGGTGAGCTGTTCGGGTTGGGTAACAGGATAAAACAGATTCAGATGAAAACAGGTATATTGTACGAGACGGGTTGGCCTGACACTTTCATTATTCTCCAAATATGATTACAAAAATCAATTATTAATAATCATCAGATTTATTATATAAAAAGATTTACAAGGTTCAATGAACTGAAAATACACTGCGGGTGACACTTAACCCCTTTGATCCATTAGAGATAAAACATAACAAGAAATGCCCATCATAAGTGAATGGGTCAGCATTGCCACTTCTATTTGGGATAAAAAAACTAACAGTTACCTATTAAGAGCGATGTTGTAGCACACTCTAATTACACCCAGCAGTGCTTCCCCGTGAACTGCATATAATAAGGTCGAACAAATAAGAGAACAATTCTTTATAATTCCCACCATTCATCTCATTGCATATCATTGGTGTTTCATAACACATAGCAATAACAAACCCCTTAAAGCATTCAGATTTAGATTACCTCTAAATTTGGCAGATGCGACAGCAGTAAGTAGCACTTTCAAGACTTGAAGAGTTGTACTGCATGAATTTACATAGAAGTTATTGTAAAGAAAAATCATGAGTCAAAAGAAGGAAAAAATAAGAAGAAAAAAAAATATACCTATCTGGTGAGGAATTGTCTACACATCCACAGACCATATTAAGAATATCTGTAAACAGAGGAACATTTTTACCATTTTCTAGACCAGGATCTCCCTCTAGATGATCATACGCAATGAGCTTCTGCACTTACAAAAATTTAATGTAAGATGACTTTCTACCATATTTCTTGCACAATACAATAATCAAGGCCTTCAAAAACTCCTTTGACAATACAAAAATTTCTCTTGCAAAACAGGTCGAAAGGGTAAATCTCCCCAAAGTTCTTTTTAATGCATAAAACCTTCAAAACTATTATAATTCAAAAACTGAGATTATTATTGTAATAATGTTGTTTCAAAAGAGCATAATACATGTATGTATTATTTATAAGAGTATAAAATTGGACAAAAACATGATTGCAGGTCCACGCGACACTTTCTGTTTTGAGATGTACTACAGAAGTCACATTTCAACGCAAATCCAATTTCACCCGTTACCAATCTTCCTAACCTGTCTTCATGTTTCAACACATCATATAGTGTATAGCAAAGGATGCTAGCATATCTATGTATTTATTCTGTATTTAAAGCTACAACCAAACAGAATTGACATACATGAAGACAGTCCAGTGCAAGCTCAATAATTTTGGGATTCTTGGTCTCATACGCAAGCTGCAGGGGATTAAGAACAAGCTCTGACTCAGCTCCTTCCAGAGTATGCCCAGCACTTGCTAAGGTCGTCTTCACATTTCCTACTGGAGCACCAACGTTTTCTGCCTCCTCCGTGTCATGTGAAGCTGCAGATGTTGTACTTGCCTCCACTTCAGTTTTTGCACTTCCATCACTAGTTTCCGGCACATTGAAACGACGCAGTTATGTCAAAAAGTGAACAAATGTCAAATGGCAATCAAGAAAATATCAGGATATGTACACTTCCAGGTAATGGGCCCTAACGTAACGCAAGGATTATCTGGTGGCAACATCAATATCTATTTAAAGTTGAAGCATTTGGTATAACCCAGCAATTTGAGATTGTCATAGATTTAAACGATCTACAACTACTCATCAACTGTTATACTTGAAATAGATATGGTCAACAAGTAAAGTGTGTTAAGGACTTTGACTGACTGCCAAACGGCCAAAACTCAAGACTGTCAAAAGAGTTCCAAGTCATGCAGGCTTGGCAGTATAAGTAGTTGACAAAAGTGTTTCAATTGTATAGATTTTATTGATTATTATACACATTTTCTGTCCTGGGTTATATAACCAAAGTGACTTATTTTTGCTTATGGAACCCTCCTTGGTAAATAACTCCTGAACAACCTTTTTCCAAAGCTTATGTTTGCGCCACTTGATCTATAACTACTACTAGCTGGTAGGGCATGTAGGTGCATCTATATTTTTACTAGATTTGAAACAATATGTTGATTATATCAAAATAATTTTCCTGTATACTGATAAATGCACTGTTCGCGTCTATGTTACGCTTTCCAACAACCAATTCCAATTAAAGATAATTTTTCAGAAGGTGACTTTTTCGTGTACGAGTAGTGAAGAACTAAAGTATTAGTCTGTTAGATATCATGATTCCTACACAAACATTTATAGACATACATTGGGTTGCAAGCAAGAAAGAGGTGTAGATAAAAAAGGATCAGAAGCACTTGTTTGCAGCAAACCAGTGGCGACCAAAACGTCGCAAATAGTTGCATGCATATGCATAAACCATTTATAACAATAAATACAGCAAGCACCTTTTATCTTCTCCATCTGAAGATGTCACTGTGTTGGCATCACTTGACGGCACAGCTTTGTTAATCACTTTTGAATTTTCTGAAAAAGCAAGAGAACCCGGAAATTAGTTGAAATATATAACAAAGTCAACAATAATATAAAGAAAGTTAAACATGGAAATATCAAAATCCTATAGAGCACAGGGACTATGGAAATGATTATCAAGAAAACTTCTGACTCGGAGTGGACCACAGATGCGTGAAAGTAGCACATCGCCTAAAAGGTCTAAAATAGATCAGTGTTGTTACTATCTTACTTTGTACGAGATATAAAGATTTACTACCTCTCATAACGATTGTAGTGATAACTGAAACATCCAAATGACTATCTGCAGATATGACATGTGATTCTACTTATTTATGTTTGTTCCACTTTCTGTATGTTTAGCTTATTTGTTCACTCCGGTCTAGAAAATGGTTTCTAACTAGAATTCCAAAATATAAAATTTTAACTTAAACAGACATCTAGATCATGTAAAACAGTTTTCAAGAATTAATGAACGACTGCAGATTAGATTGTGAAAAGGAATATCAAGATCAAAACCCTAAGGTCCCAAACTACAATACAACAATACCCAATCCCGTCAAAATCAGGGTATGGGGAAGTGATTTATTAATAGACAACTTGGCCCAAAATTTCATTACAACCAATCAGCACACCCATGGGTGTAGATTGTATCACTCCTACCAAAATTCCCAATACAAAAATCCCATAGAGCCTAATCTGAACTATAAGAAATCGGTACGACAGACCATTAGTTGGGATGGCAAATATACTTGACTAATCAGTTTACTATCTGCGTTCTTAATTTAATAGAAGCCAGGCAGCCAGGCAGCCTTATTCATGAATGTACTATATATAAATTTTAATCCGGGACTCATACCAATCATGTATGTAATCATATATTTGACCCAAAAAAACTACCTGCATTTTTGTTGTTACTACAACATCCATGTTATATTCAAATTTGATCCCACCAAAGTTCAAACTTATTTCCCTTCCTACACTCTACATACACTTATCTAAAACACCTTGATATAGAAGTGCACACGTTACAGTTCCTACACATATACATATATATCTAATATATAATTTTATATAGTAACAACTAACCATCTCCAAGGTGGCCTAATGGTAGGAGACGTGAAAGTCACAAAAACGACCAAAGTTCAGAACCTCCCTGGGTAAACACTTAGGAATGGCTAGAGAATAGTCTAGGAAATGACTACAAAATATATAGGTTAGGCCGCGTACATCTTAGCCAAAGGCTCGACTCTCACCACCAGAGATCGCTTTACGTAGACTTGTTTCTATATGGAAGCAACTATTGAACATGACCTACCGATATATTCCTATCCGTAAGTACTTTTATCTCCGCCCGAAAATTCGAAAAAGCTACTTCCAAGCCCCAAACTAATATATGGATCCTAAACTAATATCGTATATAGATTCTAAAAACTATACTCATGACAGCATACGAACTACAAACTACTCATCGTTACATTACAATTACAATATATAATAAATATATGGGAATAACTAATATGCTTCCGGAAGCACCTAACTTAGGTGCTTCCAAAGCAAATTGGTAAAATAAATTTATATTTCCGGCCCTCCAGCTTTTATGAAAACACATATGCAACCCTCATTTACCTTTGGAAGCACCTAAGTTAGGTGCTTCCGGAAGCATATTGGTTATTCCCTAAATATATATGTGAAAATGACCAATCAATTCCTCTCATTTGTACACATAGTTATACAATTTCCACTTTATCATAATAAAACTAAGGATTTCCAGTCTGCTTTGCATTATAAGCTGTACTTAATTCACCAGCCAAAATTCAAAGCTAGATCCCAATTTAGCGGATGCAGAAATCAGCAGGATCTAAATAACACATAAACTAAACATTAACTATACATACATACATATAACTAAATTATAAACTATATTATTATAGATACATCAATTCGACTACATATATATATATATATAATATATGTATATATATATAAGATCTGGAAAGAGAGAAGGAGAAGAAACCTAGATAAGATTGAATAGCGGATTGAAGAGAAGTGTATTTCTTTCCAGAACATTCTTTAAGCATTGATTCAAATGCGCGCGTAACGAATCCACCTGCCGCACCTGCTGTTGCTGCCATTTTTTATATTTTCTTTGTTTTTGTAACAAGTGATTTTGAACAGATCGGGTGGTCAAGTGTAAAGTCTGAGAAAAAGAGAGAGATGGTGAAATGTTTGTTAAGGTAGAAACTGGAATTTGAGTGAGTGTGAAGAAGGAGAGATCTCTGTCCGTCCTGCACTTTGAGATCTCTAGAAACTGGGGGGGGTGCTTGTGTCATGAATCGAAAAAGAGAAAGAATATTAGTTAACCCCTTTTAAGTCATTGGGTTTAACACTATTTTTATTTTTTTTTAACATTCAACACTATTCTTTCTAAACAATCCTATAATGCATTTGATTTTGTAGTCTTAAAATTTACAATTTCAATTCTGTAAAATTAATTAAATCTTTTAACTAAACAGTTACAGTTTATTAATATACAATAATCAACATTAATTAATTTATTAATAAACAACTAGCATGGTACCCGCACGTTGCAGCGGATACGATTGACAGTGCGTTCGATGACGAAATTACCGAAAATAATATAAGTGGACAATCAATTAAGCGACATACCACGATGATAACGTAACTTCAATAGCAGCCAACATTAACAAAAAAATACATGTATTAGCAATATTAGTGGGCAATCAATTGAGGTGGGAGTGTGAGAGTGGTTTGGATAGAAATGCATTTGAATTGAAATAAAAAAGGGGCGATTTCGTACATTCGCATGGTTACATTTTCAAACTTTATGAGAGCGAGTGTTATTTTTTTTATAAGACTAGCATGGTACCCGCGCGTTGCAGCGGATACCATTAATGGCTGCAAATGAAAGAAAGAGAGATAGATATTGAGAGAAGGTTGTGTGTGTCGGCTGCAAATGAAAAGGGAGTTGCTTTTATGGGGAGGGGTATTTTAGACAATTTGAAACTTTCAACCGGGAGTGTATTTTCTTTATTATGTAGTATAGATATAGAAGTATAGATAGTATAGAAGTATAGATAAAAACACAACACGTATATTAATAGCAACTATATAGTTAAGAATTTCTTCTACAACCACAACCACCAACCAAAGCTGATAACATTTCTTTTCGGTTGGGTATGGCCCAGACCTGACTATTGCAAGAGCTCGTCAATTAGTTAACCATAAACGCATTTTAATCAACGGTTGTATAGTACATATACCAAGTTACCGATGCAAACCCTGATATACTATTGTGTCAAGAGGTAAACAAAAACTTAGCTTTAATTCAAAATTCTATCAATCCGTACCCTCATGAGAAGTTTCGAAACCAATGACTCTTCGACTATTCCAATATAAAGGATTAGTCAATCAAATAACAGATAGTAAACGGGTCAGGTTTGAAAATAAATGAATTGCTGGTTGTAGAATATTATTCTCGTCAGACTTAAACCTAACAAAAAGACAAATAAAGACTAATATTTTACTCCTTTTTGGCAAAGTAAATTGAAGATTAACATAAAATTAAGGGTTTGTTGGATTGATGGAGGTAGATGGCATCATCCTAAGGCATTTCTTTTCTAAAAAATATAAATTTCTTTTTAAGTTTTTCTTTAAAATTTGATGGTGAAGACTCATAAAGTTGTACACCTTTTTAATAGACTATGTTTCCATACATTTAAGAATTAACTCCGATCATTCCCTCAGGAAAAATAGGCCATAACAGAATGCACATAAGAGAATGATGCCCTTTCTTTTCTAATAAGTCACGCTTTCAAAACCCCTTTCGTAAGAGATAGAGCATTCCTTACTTGACAAGACGAGGGTATGAAATAGGTAGATGAGATAAGATGTTTACTAACATTCATTAAGAGTGTCTGTCGTGACATATCTAATCAGATTCAGACTGAATCGGATTTTAAGAGCTGCTACGATCATTAAAATCTATTTTAGTAAAGCATGAAAAGGCGCGAAAAAGGTCACCTGAATATTTTCAAAGAGCATAATTATCCAAATTAACAAATATGTAAATGTATGAAACCAATTTCTAAAGACAATGTTTAGACATACTAATCAGAAAAAGCTATGTTTAGACATACTAATCAGGAAAACATGCAAACACATAAACCCCTCATTAATTAAGGTTTAGACTTTTGACTTCACAACATTGTATAAGCTAAGTCTATTTTGCTACTTACTCAAAGTTAATTAACAAAACTAAGGATTAGTTTTAGCAAATAAACCCTTCTTTAATTCAAGACCATGGTGAAGCCGTCATCTTGATTTCTTGTTCTTGTTCTTCAAACCTGCATTCGTAAACAAATCTTGAAGTCTTTGTTGTGATTGTGGAATCATATTGGTTCGTTTCGTTTCCATTTCCATTTTCATCTTCTCAATCCTCACAACTAATTTCCCAACCTCTTAACGGCCTCGACCATTCCCACCACCTTCCTTTCCCTTCACCTGGCCCGCAACTGGGTCTCATGGGCAGGGGATAGCCCGAACCACGACCAAAACATTGAAACGAACCTCATTTTCCACGAAGTGCATTATATGAAGTGAAGTCGAGAAGGGTAAGGATATTTGGAGCATCTCTTTAGAGTATTAACATGCTCTATGTGACAACTCGTAATTTATTAACAACGGGTTAGTCCTAATCTCGATCATTATTTATAATTTCGTCTAATTTAGAGATTATGACGTGGAAATTATTAGTTAATTGAACATTTGATATGGTTCAATTGGACGTATCCATATGACGTAGACTATTAGCTATTTAGACGAATGCCGAGTCTTAAAATAACGTTAAATAAAGATTTAAATGTTATAATTGAGCACAGTAAACAGACTGTCTAAACTAAAGGCTTCTAAAAGTTTAGTTTATTTAATTTTATTGGCTTGTCTTAACAAAAATGAGACGAGGGAAAATATCTTTACTTTACATTTTGACTTTTAGGTCAAACGGTATTTAATCGTAAGCATTTTACCAAATTTGGGGTATTTAAATGACTAAAAAGGAGCCACATAGGCCGGCCCCTTTTGTTTGTGGTGGGAATTAAAACAACAAACTTTTCCCTCCTCCTTTCTCTCTTTCTCTGCTTTCTTTGTGATCAACACACACACACACCACACAAACACAAAATACACCACACATATCACCAACACTCTCAAAGATCAAGTTCTCTCAATCTCTTAGCATATCAAAATCTGATTTTTGGGAAAAAGAAGAAATCATTTAGCAAGTATTCAAGGCATTACCATCCTCAACCTTTTAATTCAAGAACAAATTTTGGTAAGTCTAAATCATCCTTTTTGCGTCTATTTATGTTTACTTACTCTTTTCTAGTCATTTCGAGTTCTTACAAGGCCTAAAACAACTTAAATTGGAATTAGGGTTTTAAATAGGGTTTTACTTTGATTTGATCGTTTCGGAAGATTCAATGATGTTATGGATGAAATTATGGGTTGGATTATGTGTAATTATGGTTAATGATGTTTAGTTTTGCTTCAAATTGAGTTACAAACTCTTACAAGTCGTTTTGGGTTGATTTGGGTCAAGTTTGAAGGATTTTTGGTTGGTTTTCTGCACTTAGAGCTGCAGGTGCTGACTGCAGTGGGTGGCCACTGCGGCGCAGTGGGCACAGCCCTTCCCCACTGCGGCGCAGTGCCATTGTACTGGTCCTGGTTCGATTTAGCCCACTGCGGCGCAGTGAGCATGGTTCTGGCTCACTGCGGCGCAGTGGATACCTTCTGGAAAGTTTTTGCGCGTCGATTTTTAAACGTTAATAACTTTTAATCGTTAAGTCTAAATAATTTTATTTACCTTCTGTTGATAAAAATCAATGTTTGAAACACGTTCTCGGTTATGGCATTCTAGGGTCTATAGCTAAGTAGTGGTACGTAGGATACTCGTCGTCAAGGATTTGATCCTCATTATTGGTAATGATATCATAGGTTTTGGATAACGTGGAGAACTGGTTGTTGAATCTTCTCGAGCTACATTATACCTTTTAGCATTTAAGATCGCTAAGGTGAGTTTATGGCGCCCTTTTCCTTTTACTTTGGGCCTGAAAAGCATGTACTGTTGTATACACTATTTATTAAATAAATGATTGTTTTGTGAGTATGCCATGTGATTTGGATACTTAGATCATTTGACTTAAATTTGCCATGTTGGGCTGTCGAAAATGTGTATACGTGTCATTTATTAAATGTTGGATAAAATGACGTTGGATTGCCGTGTGATGGCTGATTAAAATGTTTCCTTGTGTTTGACAAACTAAAATGTTTCCCCCTATTTGTAAATTGTCGGATGTTGTATTCTGACTGTCTTGGTTAAGGTCCGCACCCACATGGAACGGAAACCTGTGCGAGGCATATTGGCTGATACTGTCGGATGTTGTATTCTGACTGTCATATGCTGTCATCAGATCTAGATATACTGATTGACATGATATAAGATGAGTTCAGATTTGATATACTGACTATCTTGTTATAAATTGTGATATAAGAGTTGTCAGATCTAGATATACTGACAGTCTTGTATAAAAGGTCGGATCTAGATATACCGACTGTTTTTGAAATAAAAGTATTGTTAGATGTTGTATTCTAACTGCCTGGTCTTTTATAACTATAGGTCGTTGTGTTGTATCAATGACGAATAAACATTTGGTCAAACATACTGTAAACTCACCAACTATTTCGATAGTTGATCCTCTCAAATTTCATGCTTTTCAGGGAACCAACAGTAAGTATTTGGAAGCGTATATGGCATTTTGGAAGCCATCTTTTGAACATTGGACGTACAATTAGCGTCAGACCTCTGAGGACTATAGCTTTATTTAGTCCTAATTGTACTTAGCAGTCCATATGTTATATTGTATTTAGTGGGCCCATTTCCAATTGAGGATAGTTTGTATCCGTGTATTGGGGTCCACTTCCGAACGATTATACTTGTAATAAACTAGTATTTGGATTAATGGATGTAATCTCTATTTACCTTCTGATTTGTACGCAATTACTTGTTAACCCCGTATTTCCGCTACAACGGGGTGTGACAAAAATTGGTATCAGAGACAAGGTTATAGTGAATACGGAGTTATTCCTCGTGAATAACTCAATCTATAGCCATGGTCGCTTCATATAGGAAATCTAAGTCATTAAGGTTTAGGATACTTATCTCGAGAGTTATACTATTTGTCAATAATTAGACCTAACCCGATCAACTACGTCCCGATTATGTAAAATAGTATAAGGCTCGAAATAAATATCTAAAATTTTGTATATACGTGTTAGTTGAATTATATTCACAGCATGCTGTACATGTGGTGGGAAGGCTGCGGGTGACCCTATACATAAGCATTTAAGGCATGTTAGGAATAGAAACTCGACTCGTATGTGTATGCATAAGGTTTATATACGTGATAGTTTGGATTATATTGACAACATATTTAAATGTGGTGGGAAGGCTGCGGGTGACCCTATATATAAGCATTTTAAATATGTTGGTAATAGAAACCCAAACCGAATGTGTGTAATCTAGACAAAGATTTCTTTAAACCTCAATGTTGCGTACTGTCACCTTCAATTGATTCGTGCTGTCTTATCCAGTAGACTTATATGGATTATTTGACTATCTTTTCAGACTAGTCATGTCGGATGGAGTTAGCTCTAATGCTGTTGTACCTTGTACACCTCCAGTTCCTGTCTTGGCAAACTCCATTCCATATGTTCCTGACTCTTATGAAGAGGAACCAATGGAGGAATCGGGCAATGAATCTCGCCCTATCAACCTTGTATCGTCATCCAGTGAATCTGGGAGTGAACATGTATCTATCCATGTTCAATCATCTGTAACACCGGTATCTCCATATCAGAGGAGGACTACCGAGGGAGCTCATATGCTTTATGCTCCTAGAACCCTTATGCTCCTGGTCCTTCTGCACCAGTTCAGGGCAACAGTGGACCCGGTCTTTCATTCTTTCAGGGAGATCCGTATGCTGCGGGTCCCTCAAGAGTGCCTGTTTACAATCCACATGCCGTTATGCCAGTTGCATCTGCAGCTGATAGGATGGAATATTATCGCCGGCAGCTGTCGAGGATGAACAATTCCCTCATCTGCACCAGAAAGAGTATGGAGAATCAAGCTCAGGAGTTGACTGGAGCTTATCAGCAGGCGGCTGAGGCTATGACTGTGGCTAGGGAAGGGAGAGAAGCTATTGGTAGAATGGTCTGGATACTATCAGTCGTAGTGGTCTTGGTGGTGGCATTGCTTGTTGTAGTTCTTTTCAGGATGTAATCAGTAATAGTTGTAGTAGTAGTAACGTATTGTAAGCCTTAGAACAATTGACAACTCATACATTTGTATTTGAGTTGTAATCTTTTTGGTGGATGTATTTCCCACGTATGTTAGATAGTAATTATTCTGACTGTGTAATGTATCATCGTGGATGTAGTTCCCACATGAATTGTATTGTGGATGTAGTTTTCCCACAAGATTTTGGAAACGTACAAGTCAGATTATGTAAAAAGTTTCCGGTATAAATGAAATATGATAGTTCTTCGGCTTACCTACTTGTTCAAAACTACGTCACTTGCTCATTTCAATTCTAGAAGTATAGTGTTCTATATTTCTTTTCTTGTTTAGTTCACGAGTTCAAGTAAGTCGATAAATTGTGACTTGTGTTTGGCATCCTCTTATATCTAAAACATCTTGAAAAGCTACACTCTTTGTTGTTCCTACGAGGAAATCTCTAAATGACATTTTTGTTCATGTCTTAGACTTATGGCTCCCAAGAAAAGAGGCAAGGTCCAGAAGAAGGCTGCTCCCAAGAGAGTTACTAGATCAACTCCTCAACCCAATACAACTGAACAGGAAGAACCTGTGAACCAGCAAGAGCCAGAAACTGCTACTGCAAATATGAACCCTGGTCTTGGATCTACCCCACGTGCTGACGGGGAAAATAATATGGCAGCGTTTGTGACACAACAACTGTTGGCCGCCATGCCTACTTTAGTTGCTCAGATCACGGCGAGCATGAACGCCAATAATAATCATCATACTGATAATAGTAACAACGTTGAACCTACTGCTGAACGAGTTATTCCTAGGGTTCATCTGCACGGGACAGACTACAAGACCTTCACATATTGTAAACCAAAAGAATTTAATGGTACCGAGGGTCCGGTAGGTCTAATAAACTGGTTAGAGAGTATAGAGGCGGTGCTTCATATCAGCCGTTGTGCTGAAGAGAACAAAGTGGAGTATGCAGCTTCTCAGTTTCAAAAGCACGCTTTGTCATGGTGGAACGAACAGATTAGGACTCGTGGCCGAGAGCCGGCATATAACATACCTTGGATGAACTTTAAAAGGATGCTAATGGAGAAGTACTGTCCTAGGGAGGAAGTACAGAGGATGGAAAACGAATTTTGGAACCATGCTATGGTTGGATTAGATAACGAGAAATACACTACTCGTTTTCATGAGCTGACAAGGCTAGTTCCTCGTATGGTGGATACGGAGGAGAAGTTAGTGGAAAGGTACTGCTATGGATTGTCACCTGACATCCGAAGATTGGTGGCCGCTTTTAACCCCATGACTTTACAGGCGGCAGTTAGTGCAACCAATCGGATGGTGATAGACTTGAAAAGAACCACTGGTTCTTCTGTTGGAACTGAAGTGGTCAAGAGAAGGAACGATCAAGCCTCTGGTAGTGGTTTTGGAAATGGTGGAAATGGCAAGAGGTTTAAGGCTGCCAGAAACTTTGCAGTGGTCCCCCAGAATATTAATAGAAACCCTGGCGCAGACGGAAGATGTATCAGGTGTGGCACTCGTCACATAGGAAATTGTCCTACTTGCCACCGTTGTAAAAGAACGGGACATCAGGCAAGGTTCTGTAGGGAAAAGGTACCAAATCAGTGCTACGAGTGTGGAAGCGAAACCCACCTACGACCTGCATGTCCAAAACTCAATCTGAACCCGAACAATAATGCTATAGTTCCAGTAAGGAACAATGTGGGAAACCACCAAGCTAGAAATCAAGGAGGCCGAGGTAGAGGCCGAGTTTTTGCTTTGGATGCTGCTGATGCACGACATGATCCCAATGTTGTGATAGGTACGTTCATACTCAATGATCATTATGTTTTTATATTATTCGACTCCGGTGCTGATAAAAGTTTCATATCCTTAGAATTTAAGTCTCGTTTTGGTATAGTAGCTACCCCATGAAAGATACTTATGTTGTCGAATATGCAAACGGTCAAAATATATTGCTAGAGATCATTTAGTGGATTGTAGTTTGGTATTAGCCGGTAAAACTTTTAAAATTGACCTAATCCCCATAGAACTAAGCAGTTTTGATGTGATTATTGGTATGGACTGGTTGTCAAAGGTTAGAGCTAATATAAGTTGTCATGAGAAAATTGTTAGAATACCTCTACAGAATAACGAAACCCTAGAAGTGCAAGGAGATAAAGCAGGAAAGAAATTGATCTTAGTATCGGCAATAAAAGCTAATAAATATTTACAAAAAGAACACCCTGCTTTCTTAGCATTTGTAGTAGAAAGAAAACCAAAGGGGAAAGAAATGCAAGATATTCCTGTAGTTAGAGATTTTCCGGAGGTGTTTCCTGAAGATTTGACGGGACTTCCACCTCACAGACCAGTAGAGTTTGGAATAGAATTGATTCCTGGAGCTGCACCCGTGGCCAAGGCACCCTATCGTCTTGCGCCATCAGAAATGCAAGAATTGTCCGAACAACTTCAAGAGTTGTTAGCTAAAGGACTAATTCGTCCAAGTTCATCACCTTGGGGAGCTCCAATCCTATTTGTGAAGAAGAAAGACGGCTCTATGCGGATGTGTATTGATTACAGAGAATTGAACAAGTTGACTGTCAAGAACAGGTACCCTTTGCCTCGTATTGACGACTTGTTTGACCAATTGGAAGGTGCATCACACTTTTCCAAGATTGATCTCAGATCTGGGTATCATCAACTCAGAGTCAGAGAGACGGACATTCCTAAAACAGCTTTCAGAACTCGTTATGGGCATTATGAGTTTTTGGTTATGTCATTTGGCTTAACCAATGCACCTGCTGTGTTTATGGACCTAATGAATCGAGTATGTCGACCGTATCTTGACAAGTTTGTCATTGTATTTATTGACGACATACTGATATACTCAAGGAATAAAGACGAACAAAGTCATCTGAGAACCATTCTGCAACTGCTCAAGGATCAGAAGTTGTACGCGAAATTCTCAAAATGTGAATTCTGGATTAGGGAAGTACACTTCTTGGGTCATGTAGTGAACAGGGATGGGATCCACGTAGATCCATCTAAGATTGAAGCAATAAAGAAGTGGGAAGCCCCTAAGACTCCGACAGAAATCCGCCAGTTTCTTGGATTGGCCGGATATTATAGGAGATTTATCGAGAACTTCTCAAAGGTTGCTCAACCTTTGACGTTGTTAACTCAAAAGACCAAGGAATTTATTTGGCAGGATGCCCAGGAAGAAGCATTTCAAACGTTGAAAGACAAGCTCTGTAATGCTCCTATTTTAGCGTTACCAAATGGAATTGAAAATTTCGTGGTATACTGTGACGCATCACATCAAGGCATGGGATGTGTGCTTATGCAGGAAGGTAAGGTCATTGCTTACGCTTCTAGACAGCTCAAGATCCACGAAAAGAATTACACAACCCACGATCTTGAACTTGGAGCGGTTGTTTTTGCCTTAAAGATTTGGAGGCACTATTTGTATGGTACAAAGTGTACGGTATTCACAGATCACAAAAGTCTTCAGCATATCTTCGATCAGAAAATGCTGAATATGCGACAAAGACGATGGGTAGAATTACTGAGTGATTACGATTGTGAACTCAAGTATCATCCCGGTAAAGCAAATGTTGTTGCTGACGCGTTAAGTCGAAAAGATAGGATTTCACTATCTGTCATAACAAGAGCAAGTTCTTACCTTGGCTCATCATTAAGGGATAAAGTTTTAGATGACCAGAATGAGGCCTTACAACCAGGGCGTATTGAGAAAGAAGCATTGTGGAATGCCGAACGGTTATTTGAATTGGATGGCGATGGGATCCGACATGTCAAGGGCAGAGTGTGGATTCCCAAGTATAATGGACTTAGAGAACTTTTGATGAGCGAAAGTCATCGATCTAAGTATTCAATCCATCCTGGTGCTGACAAAATGTACCATGGGTTAAAGGATTTTTATTGGTGGCCTGGTATGAAAAGAGATATCGCCACGTATGTGTCAAAGTGTTTAAATTGTTCAATGGTTAAGGCAGAGCACCAAAAGCCTTCTGGACTGCTCCAGCAACCCCAGATTCCTGACTGGAAATGGGAACAGATTACTATGGACTTCATTACAAAGTTGCCTCGAACCTTGAAGGGTTACGATACTATTTGGGTCATTGTTGACCGATTGACGAAGTCTGCACACTTCATTCCCATACGGGAGAATTGGAAAATAAAGAAATTGTCTCAATTATATATCGAGAAGATCGTGTCACTTCATGGCGTTCCTGTGTCTATTATCTCGGATCGCGATGGTCGTTTTACTTCACAATCATGGAGATATTTTCAAGACGCCTTAGGCACTCAGTTGAATTTGAGTACGGCTTACCATCCACAGACGGACGGGCAAAGTGAGCGTACCATTCAGACGCTAGAAGACATGCTTCGGGCATGTGTTATCGATTTCAAAGGTAGTTGGGATACCTTTTTGCCGTTAGCTGAGTTTTCATATAATAACAGCTATCACACAAGCATTAAATGTGCGCCTTTTGAGGCTTTGTACGGACGAAAATGTAGATCGCCTATTTGTTGGCTAGATGCTGGTGAGCGTCGTTTGTACAAGTATGGGCTGGTTCAGAAGACTACTGACCAGATTGTTGAAATTAGGGCACGGCTGAAGGCGGCTCAAGATCGCCAGAAGAGCTATGCAGATCGTAGAAGGAAACCCCTTGAGTTTCAAGTGGGTGATAAAGTTATGTTGAAAGTGTCACCTTGGAAGGGCACTGCACGCTTTGGCGTGAGAGGAAAACTTAGTCCTCGTTATATCGGACCATTTGAAATTGTTCAAAGGATTGGTTCCGTAGCTTATAAGCTCAATTTACCCCAAGAGCTGGAACATGTTCATCCCACATTTCATATATCAAATCTTAAGAAATGTTTGACTGATGAAACATTGGTTGTACCTGTCGAAGAGTTGCAAGTGAATGATTCTCTTCAATTTGTAGAGGAGCCTGTTGAAATTATAGACCAACAGCTCAAACAGCTTAGACGAAGTCGTATCAAGTTGGTCAAAGTTCGTTGGAACTCAAAGCACGGACCAGACTCGACTTGGGAACGTGAGGATTATATGAGGAATAAGTATCCCCATCTCTTTACTAAGCAAGACTTGATTTCGGGACGAAATCCTTAGAAGTCGGGGATGCTGTGACAACTCATAATTTATTAACAACGGGTTAGTCCTAATCTCGATCATTATTTATAATTTCGTCTAATTTAGAGATTATGACGTGGAAATTATTAGTTAATTGAACATTTGATATGGTTCAATTGGACGTATCCATATGACGTAGACTATTAGCTATTTAGACGAATGCCGAGTCTTAAAATAATGTTAAATAAAGATTTAAATGTTATAATTGAGCACAGTAAACAGACTGTCTAAACTAAAGGCTTCTAAAAGTTTAGTTTATTTAATTTTATTGGCTTGTCTTAACAAAAATGAGACGAGGGAAAATATCTTTACTTTACATTTTGACTTTTAGGTCAAACGGTATTTAATCGTAAGCATTTTACCAAATTTGGGGTATTTAAATGACTAAAAAGGAGCCACATAGGCCGGCCCCTTTTGTTTGTGGTGGGAATTAAAACAACAAACTTTTCCCTCCTCCTTTCTCTCTTTCTCTGCTTTCTTTGTGATCAACACACACACACACCACACAAACACAAAATACACCACACATATCACCAACACTCTCAAAGATCAAGTTCTCTCAATCTCTTAGCATATCAAAATCTGATTTTTGGGAAAAAGAAGAAATCATTTAGCAAGTATTCAAGGCATTACCATCTTCAACCTTTTAATTCAAGAACAAATTTTGGTAAGTCTAAATCATCCTTTTTGCGTCTATTTATGTTTACTTACTCTTTTCTAGTCATTTCGAGTTCTTACAAGGCCTAAAACAACTTAAATTGGAATTAGGGTTTTAAATAGGGTTTTACTTTGATTTGATCGTTTCGGAAGATTCAATGATGTTATGGATGAAATTATGGGTTGGATTATGTGTAATTATGGTTAATGATGTTTAGTTTTGCTTCAAATTGAGTTACAAACTCTTACAAGTCGTTTTGGGTTGATTTGGGTCAAGTTTGAAGGATTTTTGGTTGGTTTTCTGCACTTAGAGCTGCAGGTGCTGACTGCAGTGGGTGGCCACTGCGGCGCAGTGGGCACAGCCCTTCCCCACTGCGGCGCAGTGCCATTGTACTGGTCCTGGTTCGATTTAGCCCACTGCGGCGCAGTGAGCATGGTTCTGGCTCACTGCGGCGCAGTGGATACCTTCTGGAAAGTTTTTGCGCGTCGATTTTTAAACGTTAATAACTTTTAATCGTTAAGTCTAAATAATTTTATTTACCTTCTGTTGATAAAAATCAATGTTTGAAACACGTTCTCGGTTATGGCATTCTAGGGTCTATAGCTAAGTAGTGGTACGTAGGATACTCGTCGTCAAGGATTTGATCCTCATTATTGGTAATGATATCATAGGTTTTGGATAACGTGGAGAACTGGTTGTTGAATCTTCTCGAGCTACATTATACCTTTTAGCATTTAAGATCGCTAAGGTGAGTTTATGGCGCCCTTTTCCTTTTACTTTGGGCCTGAAAAGCATGTACTGTTGTATACACTATTTATTAAATAAATGATTGTTTTGTGAGTATGCCATGTGATTGGGATACTTAGATCATTTGACTTAAATTTGCCATGTTGGGCTGTCGAAAATGTGTATACGTGTCATTTATTAAATGTTGGATAAAATGACGTTGGATTGCCGTGTGATGGCTGATTAAAATGTTTCCTTGTGTTTGACAAACTAAAATGTTTCCCCCTATTTGTAAATTGTCGGATGTTGTATTCTGACTGTCTTGGTTAAGGTCCGCACCCACATGGAACGGAAACCTGTGCGAGGCATATTGGCTGATACTGTCGGATGTTGTATTCTGACTGTCATATGCTGTCATCAGATCTAGATATACTGATTGACGTGATATAAGATGAGTTCAGATTTGATGTACTGACTATCTTGTTATAAATTGTGATATAAGAGTTGTCAGATCTAGATATACTGACAGTCTTGTATAAAAGGTCGGATCTAGATATACCGACTGTTTTTGAAATAAAAGTATTGTTAGATGTTGTATTCTAACTGCCTGGTCTTTTATAACTATAGGTCGTTGTGTTGTATCAATGACGAATAAACATTTGGTCAAACATACTGTAAACTCACCAACTATTTCGATAGTTGATCCTCTCAAATTTCATGCTTTTCAGGGAACCAACAGTAAGTATTTGGAAGCGTATATGGCATTTTGAAGCCATCTTTTGAACATTGGACGTACAATTAGCGTCAGACCTCTGAGGACTATAGCTTTATTTAGTCCTAATTGTACTTAGCAGTCCATATGTTATATTGTATTTAGTGGGCCCATTTCCAATTGAGGATAGTTTGTATCCGTGTATTGGGGTCCACTTCCGAACGATTATACTTGTAATAAACTAGTATTTGGATTAATGGATGTAATCTCTATTTACCTTCTGATTTGTACGCAATTACTTGTTAACCCCGTATTTCCGCTACAACGGGGTGTGACACTCTAAGGCGGTCTATCTGTTGACCATACTAAGACGATGATTTGTGTATCTTAACTGATGATAAGTTATATATCCATTCGACTTCATCCACAACTTCTTGCCATTTACAGGTGCCTAAGCAGCCTCTTTGAACGAAATACCATTGGTGATGCAACCATTAAAAAGAGAGAGTTACATTTTTCTAGCATTCTTCAATTTAAAAACATGTACATCTTCATATTGTTTCTTTTGGGCTGGTTTATTAATTAATCCATTTTGTTCATATATGTGATTCTGTTTGTAAGTACGAATCATCAAATAAAGCTAATTGTCAGGCACCAGGCAGTCATCTTGGTGACTTTCCTGTTTCTTGCTAAATCAGTTTCTTTTCTTGCTCTTTTTCTTTACTTCCATTTTAAGTACAACTTCATTAAAACTACTTTTTCATGCCAGTCTCCTATTTATTTTCTTTATCAAAGGTCATTACACCGTATAATTATGGTTTTTATATCAATATCAATAGGTGATATTTTATACACAATTGAATCTAATTAAAATGTTGCCATTCATCTGTTACATTGTTTGTTCACATACATTTGAGATACGAACATCTAGTAACAAAGAAATAAGAAAATAAATTCGATGAGAAAATCAAGCAACTATAAAGATATATGAGACAAATTCAATGAGAAAATGAAGAAGCAATTTGGCATTAATTCCCAATATCAAAAAGATCTGTTTTTAAGCTAGTAATAACAATATTAACTAAACAAAAGATGAAGTTCTTGTGAGCATTAGTACTAATTAACACAAAAAGTCAAGCTCAGTAAACTAACTACTCTTCAATTAAAACTTTGGTGTAATCATCTTTATCTTATGGTTCAAATTCTCCATTTGCAACGATTCAAAACCTTACTTGCCTCGGCCATCTTCATCTACTTATCTTCAGAAACTCGATCATCTTCCAACGCCACGATCTCCACGAAATCATCAGTACTTTCGTCACCATCTTCGGCTTTTCCAAATTCAAACTCTCCCTCAACATACCCACCACCCAAACCCTGACCCGACCCAAAATCCTGACTTGGATCCAAACCCTGATCCATGACCCGAACAAGAGATTCGGCCCGTTTTCCATAACTGTAAAATTCTTGGTTCTCCTCATCTTCTCCTTCTTTTTCTTCCTGTTCATAATCATCTTCTTCTTTCATAGCATGAAGATCCATCAACCCATAACCATTTTCCATAAAATCCATTCTATGAAAATGAACTGATATGTCCATTTATATGTATAATCCCATGTTGTTTCTAAGTCGTTCTAAGCTTGATTTTATGCAAATTACGTGTATATTCGATGCTTTGATGGTATTGTTAGTGATTGCAGGCTTAGAACAGGTAAAATGGTTAAAAATAGCTTGTGGATGGCTAAAAGAGGCATTAGGATGGTTCGTGTACTAGTACGAGAAGAAACGAGCTGGAAATCACAAGTTATGCTGAGAAAGGGGTTGAGTGCGCCGCACCTGGAGCTTGGTGCGTCGCATATATTGATCAGAAAGTGGGCTGGCTTTTGCATTAATGGAGTGCGCCGCACCTTGTTAATTGGTGCGCCGCATAAGTTGATCAGTAAAATGAATAAAAAAAAAAAAAAGTGAAGTGAAAAACAGAAAAAAATAAAATAAAAAGAGAAAAAATGAAATAAGAAAAAAAAAAAAAAAAAAAAAAAAAAAAAAAAAAAAAAAAAAAAAAAAAAAAAAAAAAAAAAAAAAAAAAAAAAAAAAAAAAAAAAAAAAAAAAAAAAAAAAAAAAAAAAAAAAAAAAAAAAAAAAAAAAAAAAAAAAAAAAAAAAAAAAAAAAAAAAAAAAAAAAAAAAAAAAAAAAAAAAAAAAAAAAAAAAAAAAAAAAAAAAAAAAAAAAAAAAAAAAAAAAAAAAAAAAAAAAAAAAAAAAAAAAAAAAAAAAAAAAAAAAAAAAAAAAAAAAAAAAAAAAAAAAAAAAAAAAAAAAAAAAAAAAAAAAAAAAAAAAAAAAAAAAAAAAAAAAAAAAAAAAAAAAAAAAAAAAAAAAAAAAAAAAAAAAAAAAAAAAAAAAAAAAAAAAAAAAAAAAAAAAAAAAAAAAAAAAAAAAAAAAAAAAAAAAAAAAAAAAAAAAAAAAAAAAAAAAAAAAAAAAAAAAAAAAAAAAAAAAAAAAAAAAAAAAAAAAAAAAAAAAAAAAAAAAAAAAAAAAAAAAAAAAAAAAAAAAAAAAAAAAAAAAAAAAAAAAAAAAAAAAAAAAAAAAAAAAAAAAAAAAAAAAAAAAAAAAAAAAAAAAAAAAAAAAAAAAAAAAAAAAAAAAAAAAAAAAAAAAAAAAAAAAAAAAAAAAAAAAAAAAAAAAAAAAAAAAAAAAAAAAAAAAAAAAAAAAAAAAAAAAAAAAAAAAAAAAAAAAAAAAAAAAAAAAAAAAAAAAAAAAAAAAAAAAAAAAAAAAAAAAAAAAAAAAAAAAAAAAAAAAAAAAAAAAAAAAAAAAAAAAAAAAAAAAAAAAAAAAAAAAAAAAAAAAAAAAAAAAAAAAAAAAAAAAAAAAAAAAAAAAAAAAAAAAAAAAAAAAAAAAAAAAAAAAAAAAAAAAAAAAAAAAAAAAAAAAAAAAAAAAAAAAAAAAAAAAAAAAAAAAAAAAAAAAAAAAAAAAAAAAAAAAAAAAAAAAAAAAAAAAAAAAAAAAAAAAAAAAAAAAAAAAAAAAAAAAAAAAAAAAAAAAAAAAAAAAAAAAAAAAAAAAAAAAAAAAAAAAAAAAAAAAAAAAAAAAAAAAAAAAAAAAAAAAAAAAAAAAAAAAAAAAAAAAAAAAAAAAAAAAAAAAAAAAAAAAAAAAAAAAAAAAAAAAAAAAAAAAAAAAAAAAAAAAAAAAAAAAAAAAAAAAAAAAAAAAAAAAAAAAAAAAAAAAAAAAAAAAAAAAAAAAAAAAAAAAAAAAAAAAAAAAAAAAAAAAATTGGTGCGCCGCATAAGTTGATCAGTAAAATGGAAAGAAGAGAGGTGCGACGCACCAATCCATTGGTGCGCCGCATATCGGGTAGTTGAAGATTTTTGAAACAAGTAAGGTGCGCCGCACCTGGCAATTGGTGCGCCGCACCTGAAGGTCGGTTCAGCAAGGGTTTTTTGTAACACTATAAATACATGCCCTAAATTGGCCATTCGACTCTCTCTCTCTTTTAGTCGATTTTAGGGTTTCTTGAGGCATTTTTCAGCAGCTTTTACCTTCTCAAAGATCTAAGGGTTGCTAAAGAATTTCAAGGCATTCAATCATCGATTTCTTTAGCTTTTCATTGTCTTTCACAATTCGGTACAAGATGTTTATTCTTTCTTTTGCTATTTGTGATTTATTTATGATTATGTTAGGCTAAACACGTCATCATCTACTCCGATGAAATGACACAATGAATATTGGTTGCATATTATTTTGAATTCAAGTTGATTATTAAACGTTTCATCAAGATCTTAATGTATTGAATTCTTATGATTTATTCTATTGTTTGTTGATAAGGTATAAATGGTTTTAATGGTAGTTAATTCCAGGAATGCATTATTCTAGTTGATTTGGTAGAATCAATAGGTGTTAATTCGTGGTAGCGAGTTGATAAACCACAATAGGTAAAAGAATTCAATGTGTTGACGGTTTGGTAGAATCGATAGGTGAAATTGTTTAATCATAACAAAACAAATTAATCGGATAGGGAAATCTTAATAGGGAAGGTGGTAGCCGGATCTTTAGGATTGAATTAATTGGTTAATGAGTTCGGGTAGGGTAATTAGCTAGGAGGCCTACTAGTGAGTTCCTTATCATAACTTAGTTATCGGAATCAACATATTTGAATTGGCTTTAACCTAAATGCAACCAAGATGAAATGTGTCATGGAGTCGAGGTAGATGATCTTTTAAATTCTTGTTTTTTAAACAACAAAATTATCCTGCGATTAATCCTACGGGATTACTAACAATTTTAATTAACTTTTGCAACGTGGCAATTCGGCCATAAAACCCCCCTTATTTTCTGTATCATTTAACAATTGCTTATAAAAGTCCTTGTGTTCGACCTCGTACTTACCAAGTAACTATATTGCATACGAACGGGTACACTGCCCGCAAATGTGTAGTAGACAGTAACTAGGTAGTTCGTGTTATAAATTTAAGACTCGAAATTACACATCAAGTTTTTGGCGCCGCTGCCGGGGATTTAAATTAAGTAATTGTTTGTATTGTGATTCGATCCTTCCTTGCATTCAATTGTGGGGAAGTTCTTTGTTTTTATTAGATAGATTTTATTTTTGTTTTGTGTTTTTAATTTTGTTTTGTCCCAGGTACGTTTGACGTTTTGTCTTGTGGTGCTTTTGCAGGATCTTTGTAGTTGATGAACACAAGAGCTTCTGGCAAACCTTTGGTTAGTCCTTTGTCAAATCCGGGGAAAGTCAGACGTCGCTTAATTCAACGCAACAACACGGATACCTCTACATCCAACAAGATTGATTCCGGAAATTCAGACCGAGTCCAACAGGACTTTGATCTTTCCTTTAAAACGTCAACATCAGAAGATCAGGCGGTTAAGAACTTAAAAGATCCATCTTGGATTTTTAAATCAGGAGAAGATTTAGATTCAGACGGAGAAGAGATTCAAACTCCTCAACCGAACAGTCCTCTCACTCCAAAGGTTAACATCAATCAACAACCAAGAGGAATGGGTGATCGAGGAGTACAACCAAGACAACCGGTTGATCCCAATGACCGTCCTTACGGACAAAGAAGAAGGGAAGTACCAGCCAACCGTGGCACTCCAATTCGTGCTCCGACCACCGGAATAAACTTTAGTCTTAAAGGAAATCATTTGAAGAGTGTGGAGGAGGAGAAGTTCGATGGTGTGACAAACAGTGATCCTTATGGTCATTTGGAAAGGTTCGAAAAGATTTGTAGGTTCTACAATTATGGCGAAGGACAGAATGACATAGTGAAACTTGAGCTCTTTCCACTTACTCTTTATGGAGAAGCAAAAGCTTGGCTCAAGGAACAACCGGATGATTTGTACACCACATGGGCTGAACTTCGAGAAGGTTTCATTGATGAGTTTTATTCTATAAGAACTCAAAGACAATTGGAGAATAAGATTAGAGCATTCACTCAAGATTCGGGAGAAGATGTAGTTGATGCTTGGAAACGGTACAAGGAAATGCTTAGAAACTGTCCTGGGCATAATATGAATACTGAAGCAGTAGTTGAGATTTTCTATGATGGATTGCTTAGGAAAACCAGAAGGGAACTTGCAGGTGCATTCGGGGGTAGTTTGAACAATGTAACTCCAAGTGAAGGTTACAAGATCCTCGATGACATGGCTAAGGAGTTCTTTGTTCGTGAAGAAATTCGGGATAGGAAATCTGGAGGAAAAACAGTTGCTCGGATTGAAGATGGTGAAGACTCAAGACTAGTTGCTGAAGTCAAAGCTCTCTCAAAGCAAATGAATGAGAGGTTTGATAACCAAGATAACAGATTCAAGAATCTTGAGAGAGATGTTAAGGTTATGGCAGATGGGTGTGATCACTGTGGAGAGTTGCATTACAGTGAGGAATGCCCGGACAAGCTAGCTAAAGATGTTAATTATATTCAGAATCAACCGCAGGGAAATTTCAGTCAGAACACCGGTTATCAAAACCGGAATTCAGGTACTACTTATCCCTCTTCTTCTTTTAATGCTAATAATTCTGGGTATAGTGGCAACAGGTTCAGCAGGTTTAACAGTCAGCAGAGCACTACTGCTGAATTGAGAGATATTGTTAAGGATTTCATCGGTGCTCAGAGACAAACAAACGAGCACCAAGCTACAGAAACTAAGAAGATGTATTCGGCATTGGATTCAGTGACTACTCGTTTGGATGGCTTGAACCATAAACTGGATCAAAGTACTAAGAGTACTCAAGCTACATTTCAGGATATAGAAGCTAAGCTCGAGAGGTTAGGAAATTCAAACAGGCAGCTCGGGACATTACCGAGCAATACTCAACAAAATCCTAAGCCTCAACAGAATCCAAGACTTCCAACAAACGATAAAGGAAACTACAATCCTCCGAATGCTCGTAATGAGCAAGTGAACGCGATCACTACAAGAACAGGTAATACTTATAATTCGGCTAATCCATTACCTAATGATGTTACTCCTCTTGTGCAGGTAGAAGCTGATGATTCCGTTGATGAGGAGATTGAGATGGAGCCGAACCCAGCCGTGAAAACACCGGCCGTTCCATCCAAGATAGTTGAGAAACCACCCGCTGAGAAGCCACAGGTTAAGCCGTATCAACCGCATATTCCATTTCCTCAACGATTGAAGAAAGCGAAGAGCAAGGAGAATTTTAAGAAGTTTGTTGACTTGATTCAAAATGTTAATATTACTCTTCCTTTAGTTGATCTTCTTGCAGGAATGCCTAACTATGCGAAGTTTCTCAAAGAACTCATTTCGGATAAAATGAAGTTGGAAAAGGCGAAGACGGCAGTCATGAGTGCCGAGTGTTCCGCCATCATCAAGAACGAGATTCCCCCTAAGTTGGAAGATCCAGGGAGTTTTCTTATCTCTTGTTCTTTTGGTGTTTTGTTGTATAAGGCATTAGCCGATCTAGGGGCTAGCATTAATTTGATGCCTTATTCAGTTTATAAAAAGTTGTCTTTAGGTGAATTGACCCCGACTCGTATGAGCATTCGGCTAGCGGACCGATCATTCCAATATCCTATGGGGATAGCGGAAAATTTACAGATTAAAGTGGGTCATATGATTTTTCCGGTCGATTTTGTTATACTCGAAATGGAGGCGGATGTAAATGTGCCTCTAATTCTTGGCCGACCCTTCCTTATGACCGCGGATGCTATCATCCGGGTTAAGGCTAAGGAGATTTCCTTAGGTGTCGGTGATGACCGAGTAGTCTTTAATGTTGATAAAGCTCTTAAACATCCTTATTCGTGTGATGAATCTTGTTTCAGGGTTGATGTTATGGAAGAAGAAGAAGAAGAAGAAGAGGATGCTTTGGAGAAGGAGCTCATGGATATCTTGGGTATGGAGGAAGGAGAATCATTGCTATCACTTAGTGAAGAATATCAAGAACTCGATGAAGATATGTTTCAAGAGATCATGGCCTTGAGTGTAGATGAAACTTCACCGGATGATGAAACATTTGAAGAGATCAAGGTTGATCAAAGCACACGAGTGCTTACATCGGTTGAGAGTCCTCCCACCGACTTGGAGCTCAAACCGCTTCCGGATAATTTGGAGTATGCTTACTTAGAAGGTACATCTTTTCTTCCCGTTGTCATTTCATCTTCTTTAATGGAGGATGAAAAATCTAGGCTTATTACCGTCTTAAAGGCTCATAAAAAGGCCTTTGCATGGAAAATTTCTGATATTCCGGGTATAAGTCCAGAATTTTGTAAGCACACAATCAATTTTGTTGATAATTTTAAACCAATTGTGCAAAGACAACGAAGGTTAAATCCAAATATGAAGGATGTTGTTAAAAAGGAAATTATTAAGTTGTTAGATGCGGGAATCATATTCCCCATTTCGGATAGTTCTTGGGTAAGTCCGGTACATTGTGTACCGAAAAAGGGTGGGATGACCGTTGTTTTAAATGATAAGAATGAATTGATTCCCACTAGAACTGTCACGGGGTGGAGGGTATGTATTGATTATCGGAAATTAAATGATGCCACCCGCAAGGACCATTTCCCATTGCCCTTTATCGATCAAATGCTCGAACGGCTCGCCGGAAACGAGTATTTTTGCTTTTTAGATGGGTTTTCTGGGTATTTCCAAATACCTATTGACCCTAAAGACCAAGAGAAGACCACGTTTACTTGTCCCTATGGCACTTATGCTTATAGGAGGATGCCATTTGGTCTTTGTAACGCACCCGGTACTTTTCAACGTTGTATGATTGCAATTTTTCAAGAGATCATGGCCTTGAGTGTAGATGAAACTTCACCGGATGATGAAACATTTGAAGAGATCAAGGTTGATCAAAGCACACGAGTGCTTACATCGGTTGAGAGTCCTCCCACCGACTTGGAGCTCAAACCGCTTCCGGATAATTTGGAGTATGCTTACTTAGAAGGTACATCTTTTCTTCCCGTTGTCATTTCATCTTCTTTAATGGAGGATGAAAAATCTAGGCTTATTACCGTCTTAAAGGCTCATAAAAAGGCCTTTGCATGGAAAATTTCTGATATTCCGGGTATAAGTCCAGAATTTTGTAAGCACACAATCAATTTTGTTGATAATTTTAAACCAATTGTGCAAAGACAACGAAGGTTAAATCCAAATATGAAGGATGTTGTTAAAAAGGAAATTATTAAGTTGTTAGATGCGGGAATCATATTCCCCATTTCGGATAGTTCTTGGGTAAGTCCGGTACATTGTGTACCGAAAAAGGGTGGGATGACCGTTGTTTTAAATGATAAGAATGAATTGATTCCCACTAGAACTGTCACGGGGTGGAGGGTATGTATTGATTATCGGAAATTAAATGATGCCACCCGCAAGGACCATTTCCCATTGCCCTTTATCGATCAAATGCTCGAACGGCTCGCCGGAAACGAGTATTTTTGCTTTTTAGATGGGTTTTCTGGGTATTTCCAAATACCTATTGACCCTAAAGACCAAGAGAAGACCACGTTTACTTGTCCCTATGGCACTTATGCTTATAGGAGGATGCCATTTGGTCTTTGTAACGCACCCGGTACTTTTCAACGTTGTATGATTGCAATTTTTCAAGACATGATTGAAACTTCCATGGAAGTTTTCATGGATGATTTTTCGGTATTTGGAAGTTCTTTTGAGAATTGTTTAGAGAGTCTTGATAGGATGTTGGAAAGGTGTGAACGGGCACACTTGGTCTTAAATTGGGAAAAGTGTCACTTTATGGTTAAAGAGGGTATTGTTTTGGGACACAAAGTTTCTAAGGCGGGTTTAGAGGTTGATAAAGCTAAAATTGATGTGATATCTAAATTACCTCCACCCACCAATGTTAAGTCAATTAGGAGTTTTTTAGGTCATGCCGGTTTTTACCGAAGGTTTATAAAAGATTTCTCCAAAATTGCCCGGCCAATGACCAAATTGTTAGAGAAGGATGCCCCATTTGTGTTTGATAAAGAGTGTCTTGATGCATTCAACTTGCTTAAAGGAAATTTGACCAATGCACCTATTATGATTCCACCTAATTGGTCATTACCATTTGAGTTGATGTGTGATGCTAGCGATTTTGCCTTAGGGGCCGTTTTAGGCCAAAGGGAGGATAAACATTTCCGCCCTATTTTCTATGCTAGCAAGACCTTGAATCCAGCCCAACTAAATTACACGGTGACTGAAAAAGAATTGTTGGCTGTTGTGTATGCTTTTGATAAGTTTCGTCCCTACTTGGTCCTTAACAAGACCATTGTTTATACGGATCATTCTGCCCTTAGGTACTTGTTTTCCAAACAAGATGCCAAGCCCCGTCTCATCCGTTGGGTCTTGCTTTTGCAAGAATTCGACATCGAGATAAAGGACAAAAAGGGGGCTGAAAATGTGGCAGCTGACCATTTAAGTAGGCTCGAAAACCCTCACCGTGAGGAGTTGCAAGAGCATGAGATTAATGATGATTTTCCTGATGAGTTTTTGATGCAGATTGAGGAAGGACCTTGGTATGCCGATATTGCTAACTATCTTAGTGCAGGTTTTCTTCCCGAGGAGTTGTCAAAGCAAGAGAAGAAGAAGTTCTTTTCCGAAATTAAACATTATTTTTGGGATAAACCATTTTTGTTTAGAGTATGTGCAGATGGGATGATCAGGAGGTGTGTGTCAGAAGATGAAACTCGACAAATTCTAGATGCTTGTCACCACGGGCCAACCGGTGGTCATTATGGACCGTCTGTCACCGGTAAGAAAGTGTACGATGCTGGATTTTATTGGCCAACGATCTTCAAGGAGGCGCATACTTTGGTTGAGGTTTGTGATGTTTGCCAAAGACAAGGTAACATTTCCAAACGTGATGAAATGCCTCAAAACTTTATTCAGGTATGTGAAGTTTTTGATGTTTGGGGCATAGACTTTATGGGACCTTTTCTCCCATCAAATAAGAATTTGTATATCCTTGTTGCGGTCGATTATGTTTCTAAGTGGGCCGAGGCTAAAGCCTTGCCAACGAATGATGCACGTGTTGTCATTCACTTTTTGAAACAGCTTTTCTGTAGGTTTGGAGTGCCTAAGGCCTTAATAAGTGACCGCGGAAGTCATTTCGCGAATCACCAACTCGCTAAGGTGCTAAAGAGGTATGGTGTCACTCACCGTTTTTCAACCTCTTATCACCCGCAAACGAGTGGCCAGGTTGAAAATACTAATAGGGCATTAAAGAGAATTCTTGAGAAAACCGTAGGAGATAACCCAAAGTCTTGGTCTACCAAGCTTGATGATGCTCTATGGGCATTTAGGACCGCCTACAAGACACCGATTGGGACTACCCCATTCCGGTTGCTTTATGGCAAGACTTGTCATCTTCCTATTGAAATTGAGCATAAAGCCTTTTGGGCGCTCAAGGATTGCAATTTGGACCTAGTGGAGGCCGGTGAGTTGAGATCTATGCAATTAAATGAACTAGATGAACTTAGGTTGCATGCTTATGATAATTCTAGACTTTACAAGGAACGAACCAAAGTGTGGCATGACCGTAGGCTTAGAAAGAAGGATTTTAAAGCCGGAGACAAAGTTTTGTTGTTCCTTTCCAAGTATAGGTTTAAGCAACCCAAGTTGACATCTAGGTGGACCGGGCCTTATGTGATCAAACATGTTTATCCGTCTGGTTATGTTGAATTGTTTAAATCGGATGGAACCACTTTTATTGTTAATGGGCATAGGTTGAAGACTTATCATGAAGAAGAGGAAAATGTGGGAGTAGTCTTTGACGAACTTCCATTTTTCGAAATGAGTCAATAAGCATGGCATGGAGTCTAGCTAAAGACTCATCAATAAATTAAGCGCTTCGCGGGAGGCAACCCGTGTGTTTTCATTTCATTTTTTTTTTCTTTATTTTGTTCTTATATTGTTATTTTATTTTATTTTTTTTTTTTGTGAGCTACTTTTACTCTGTCTAATTTTTTTTTTTTTTTTTTTTTTTTTTTTTTTTTTTTTTTTTTTTTTTTTTTTTTTTTTTTTTTTTTTTTTTTTTTTTTTTTTTTTTTTTTTTTTTTTTTTTTTTTTTTTTTTTTTTTTTTTTTTTTTTTTTTTTTTTTTTTTTTTTTTTTTTTTTTTTTTTTTTTTTTTTTTTTTTTTTTTTTTTTTTTTTTTTTTTTTTTTTTTTTTTTTTTTTTTTTTTTTTTTTTTTTTTTTTTTTTTTTTTTTTTTTTTTTTTTTTTTTTTTTTTTTTTTTTTTTTTTTTTTTTTTTTTTTTTTTTTTTTTTTTTTTTTTTTTTTTTTTTTTTTTTTTTTTTTTTTTTTTTTTTTTTTTTTTTTTTTTTTTTTTTTTTTTTTTTTTTTTTTTTTTTTTTTTTTTTTTTTTTTTTTTTTTTTTTTTTTTTTTTTTTTTTTTTTTTTTTTTTTTTTTTTTTTTTTTTTTTTTTTTTTTTTTTTTTTTTTTTTTTTTTTTTTTTTTTTTTTTTTTTTTTTTTTTTTTTTTTTTTTTTTTTTTTTTTTTTTTTTTTTTTTTTTTTTTTTTTTTTTTTTTTTTTTTTTTTTTTTTTTTTTTTTTTTTTTTTTTTTTTTTTTTTTTTTTTTTTTTTTTTTTTTTTTTTTTTTTTTTTTTTTTTTTTTTTTTTTTTTTTTTTTTTTTTTTTTTTTTTTTTTTTTTTTTTTTTTTTTTTTTTTTTTTTTTTTTTTTTTTTTTTTTTTTTTTTTTTTTTTTTTTTTTTTTTTTTTTTTTTTTTTTTTTTTTTTTTTTTTTTTTTTTTTTTTTTTTTTTTTTTTTTTTTTTTTTTTTTTTTTTTTTTTTTTTTTTTTTTTTTTTTTTTTTTTTTTTTTTTTTTTTTTTTTTTTTTTTTTTTTTTTTTTTTTTTTTTTTTTTTTTTTTTTTTTTTTTTTTTTTTTTTTTTTTTTTTTTTTTTTTTTTTTTTTTTTTTTTTTTTTTTTTTTTTTTTTTTTTTTTTTTTTTTTTTTTTTTTTTTTTTTTTTTTTTTTTTTTTTTTTTTTTTTTTTTTTTTTTTTTTTTTTTTTTTTTTTTTTTTTTTTTTTTTTTTTTTTTTTTTTTTTTTTTTTTTTTTTTTTTTTTTTTTTTTTTTTTTTTTTTTTTTTTTTTTTTTTTTTTTTTTTTTTTTTTTTTTTTTTTTTTTTTTTTTTTTTTTTTTTTTTTTTTTTTTTTTTTTTTTTTTTTTTTTTTTTTTTTTTTTTTTTTTTTTTTTTTTTTTTTTTTTTTTTTTTTTTTTTTTTTTTTTTTTTTTTTTTTTTTTTTTTTTTTTTTTTTTTTTTTTTTTTTTTTTTTTTTTTTTTTTTTTTTTTTTTTTTTTTTTTTTTTTTTTTTTTTTTTTTTTTTTTTTTTTTTTTTTTTTTTTTTTTTTTTTTTTTTTTTTTTTTTTTTTTTTTTTTTTTTTTTTTTTTTTTTTTTTTTTTTTTTTTTTTTTTTTTTTTTTTTTTTTTTTTTTTTTTTTTTTTTTTTTTTTTTTTTTTTTTTTTTTTTTTTTTTTTTTTTTTTTTTTTTTTTTTTTTTTTTTTTTTTTTTTTTTTTTTTTTTTTTTTTTTTTTTTTTTTTTTTTTTTTTTTTTTTTTTTTTTTTTTTTTTTTTTTTTTTTTTTTTTTTTTTTTTTTTTTTTTTTTTTTTTTTTTTTTTTTTTTTTTTTTTTTTTTTTTTTTTTTTTTTTTTTTTTTTTTTTTTTTTTTTTTTTTTTTTTTTTTTTTTTTTTTTTTTTTTTTTTTTTTTTTTTTTTTTTTTTTTTTTTTTTTTTTTTTTTTTTTTTTTTTTTTTTTTTTTTTTTTTTTTTTTTTTTTTTTTTTTTTTTTTTTTTTTTTTTTTTTTTTTTTTTTTTTTTTTTTTTTTTTTTTTTTTTTTTTTTTTTTTTTTTTTTTTTTTTTTTTTTTTTTTTTTTTTTTTTTTTTTTTTTTTTTTTTTTTTTTTTTTTTTTTTTTTTTTTTTTTTTTTTTTTTTTTTTTTTTTTTTTTTTTTTTTTTTTTTTTTTTTTTTTTTTTTTTTTTTTTTTTTTTTTTTTTTTTTTTTTTTTTTTTTTTTTTTTTTTTTTTTTTTTTTTTTTTTTTTTTTTTTTTTTTTTTTTTTTTTTTTTTTTTTTTTTTTTTTTTTTTTTTTTTTTTTTTTTTTTTTTTTTTTTTTTTTTTTTTTTTTTTTTTTTTTTTTTTTTTTTTTTTTTTTTTTTTTTTTTTTTTTTTTTTTTTTTTTTTTTTTTTTTTTTTTTTTTTTTTTTTTTTTTTTTTTTTTTTTTTTTTTTTTTTTTTTTTTTTTTTTTTTTTTTTTTTTTTTTTTTTTTTTTTTTTTTTTTTTTTTTTTTTTTTAAAACTTACAAGATGTGGGAAAAAATTTTTAGTTGTGATATGACACCGGTTAGAGAGTGGTGTCTTGAGTTTTTGAGTACCCTTCGGGTAGATTCAAATTTGAAGTTTGATGATTTTTTTACAAGGAAAGTAATTCACTTTCGGGCTGGGGGTATTCAAAGGCATTGCACAGTGCCTGAGTTTGCCTATTTGACTGGGATGGTTTCGGGGAATGAGTTGACTGAGATTAACGCCTATGAGTTTTTGCGGGAAGGCGTTTATGATAAGGATGTGACTGGGTTTGGTAATGACAAGAGCACTAAGGATTTTTGGTTTGAAATCGGGGGTAGTGGTAAGTTGGCTATGTCAGTTAGCAAGGTATCGGAAATTCAGGTACCTATTCTGAGGGTCATTCATCGTATGATCACTTATTGCTTTTTGGTTCGTAATGATCATAATGATAAAGTCTCGCCCACTGATGTCTGGTTAATGAGGTTATTCTATGAGGGCTCCCCGAACATCTATGCTTGTGCGCCTTATGTTCTGGCTAAGTATCTTGTTTCCCACAAGGATCGGGTGATAGTTTGTGGGAATTTCATTGCTCATGTTTATGCTATGCTGGGATATGATACAGCAAGGAATACTAGGGCGTTGGTTAGGATTCCTTGTGCTCGCTTTGGTTTGGTTGATTTAGCGGGGTTTGGGTTGATTTGTGAGGTGGATGGTCAGGATGTGTTTGTTGGTGATTTGCCTGAAGATCAGCGGCCTGTTGGGAAAAGGCGTAGGGAGGATGGTTCTGGTGCACCTCAGTTTGCGGGAGGTTCTTCTTCTTCATCTGCTTTTGATTTCTCTTCTTTGCAGGGGTCGATTTTTGGTCTGGAGAGTACTACTGACATGCTGCTTGATAATGCCCGGACGGCCAATAGTATGCTTGGTCGTCTTTTGGATCAGCAGGAGCATTTTCGTCCGATGTGGCAGAGGCAGTATGAGCAGCAGTTTGAGCAGCAGTACAGAGATGTGGAGGAGGATGAGCGCCCTGAGCTTCCTACTTATACTCCTCGAGAGATAATCCCTCCTAGTCAGGGTACTTTTGATTACCTTTTTCCTCAGCAGGGGTATCAGCAGGAGGAGTATACTTACCAGCCTCCCCAGTTTGATTCGTCCTCCCAGGCTACAGGTTTTGGTACTTATACCGGTGCACCTCGATATGGAGGTGATTTCTTTAGTTACCATACGCCACAGGGAGACGAGGCTGGAGGTCGATCCACGATGGGTACTCCTAACATTGTTCCTAGTGGAGATTGGTTTGCAGAGGCCCGTGATCCTGATGGAGCAGATAGTGTTCCTTCCTGTTTTCCTCCTCCATGATCTCTTGATTATTGATGATGGTGATTTGTTGATGGCGGTGCCGGTTACCTTGGGCATTGAGTCATCATGTTTATGTTGGTTTGATCTTGGCATTTCGGACATTGTTGCTTGCATGTTTCATTTTGGTTTTTATTTTCATTTGGTTTGTAATTGCCTTTGTTGGCATCACGACAATTTCCTTTCCGTACTTAGTTTAGTTATTTGGTTTTGCATGGTTGAACAATAAGTATGGGGGGGAGGGCTTGGTGAATGATTATACTTCTGTTCTAATGTCTAATGGATACGTTTTAGTTTTCTTTTGGTTTTGTTTTGTGCATTTTAGAAAGGTAGCGCTTCATGTGCATATGCTGGCAGTAAGTTCAGCGCCCATTCATTTTGAGACGATTCTACCGATCATAAGAACATTACCAAACATCCGGCAAGTTCCCATGATCTTTTCTTCTTTTGTTTTTGCTTTTTACCTATTTCCCATAGATTGTCTTTCGTTCATTGTACATTGAGGGCATTGTACAACTTAAGTATGGGGGGGAGGGCTTGGTGAATGATTATACTTCTGTTCTAATGTCTAATGGATACGTTTTAGTTTTCTTTTGGTTTTGTTTTGTGCATTTTAGAAAGGTAGCGCTTCATGTGCATATGCTGGCAGTAAGTTCAGCGCCCATTCATTTTGAGACGATTCTACCGATCATAAGAACATTACCAAACATCCGGCAAGTTCCCATGATCTTTTCTTCTTTTGTTTTTGCTTTTTACCTATTTCCCATAGATTGTCTTTCGTTCATTGTACATTGAGGGCATTGTACAACTTAAGTATGGGGGGGAGGGCTTGGTGAATGATTATACTTCTGTTCTAATGTCTAATGGATACGTTTTAGTTTTCTTTTGGTTTTGTTTTGTGCATTTTAGAAAGGTAGCGCTTCATGTGCATATGCTGGCAGTAAGTTCAGCGCCCATTCATTTTGAGACGATTCTACCGATCATAAGAACATTACCAAACATCCGGCAAGTTCCCATGATCTTTTCTTCTTTTGTTTTTGCTTTTTACCTATTTCCCATAGATTGTCTTTCGTTCATTGTACATTGAGGGCATTGTACAACTTAAGTATGGGGGGGAGGGCTTGGTGAATGATTATACTTCTGTTCTAATGTCTAATGGATACGTTTTAGTTTTCTTTTGGTTTTGTTTTGTGCATTTTAGAAAGGTAGCGCTTCATGTGCATATGCTGGCAGTAAGTTCAGCGCCCATTCATTTTGAGACGATTCTACCGATCATAAGAACATTACCAAACATCCGGCAAGTTCCCATGATCTTTTCTTCTTTTGTTTTTGCTTTTTACCTATTTCCCATAGATTGTCTTTCGTTCATTGTACATTGAGGGCATTGTACAACTTAAGTATGGGGGGGAGGGCTTGGTGAATGATTATACTTCTGTTCTAATGTCTAATGGATACGTTTTAGTTTTCTTTTGGTTTTGTTTTGTGCATTTTAGAAAGGTAGCGCTTCATGTGCATATGCTGGCAGTAAGTTCAGCGCCCATTCATTTTGAGACGATTCTACCGATCATAAGAACATTACCAAACATCCGGCAAGTTCCCATGATCTTTTCTTCTTTTGTTTTTGCTTTTTACCTATTTCCCATAGATTGTCTTTCGTTCATTGTACATTGAGGGCATTGTACAACTTAAGTATGGGGGGGAGGGCTTGGTGAATGATTATACTTCTGTTCTAATGTCTAATGGATACGTTTTAGTTTTCTTTTGGTTTTGTTTTGTGCATTTTAGAAAGGTAGCGCTTCATGTGCATATGCTGGCAGTAAGTTCAGCGCCCATTCATTTTGAGACGATTCTACCGATCATAAGAACATTACCAAACATCCGGCAAGTTCCCATGATCTTTTCTTCTTTTGTTTTTGCTTTTTACCTATTTCCCATAGATTGTCTTTCGTTCATTGTACATTGAGGGCATTGTACAACTTAAGTATGGGGGGGAGGGCTTGGTGAATGATTATACTTCTGTTCTAATGTCTAATGGATACGTTTTAGTTTTCTTTTGGTTTTGTTTTGTGCATTTTAGAAAGGTAGCGCTTCATGTGCATATGCTGGCAGTAAGTTCAGCGCCCATTCATTTTGAGACGATTCTACCGATCATAAGAACATTACCAAACATCCGGCAAGTTCCCATGATCTTTTCTTCTTTTGTTTTTGCTTTTTACCTATTTCCCATAGATTGTCTTTCGTTCATTGTACATTGAGGGCATTGTACAACTTAAGTATGGGGGGGAGGGCTTGGTGAATGATTATACTTCTGTTCTAATGTCTAATGGATACGTTTTAGTTTTCTTTTGGTTTTGTTTTGTGCATTTTAGAAAGGTAGCGCTTCATGTGCATATGCTGGCAGTAAGTTCAGCGCCCATTCATTTTGAGACGATTCTACCGATCATAAGAACATTACCAAACATCCGGCAAGTTCCCATGATCTTTTCTTCTTTTGTTTTTGCTTTTTACCTATTTCCCATAGATTGTCTTTCGTTCATTGTACATTGAGGGCATTGTACAACTTAAGTATGGGGGGGAGGGCTTGGTGAATGATTATACTTCTGTTCTAATGTCTAATGGATACGTTTTAGTTTTCTTTTGGTTTTGATTTGTCATTATGTTTTAAAGTTAAAAAGGGGATACCAATTAGGCAGGGTAAAAGTAGTTCATATAAAAAAAAAAAAAAAAAAAAAAAAGACGAACTTGGACTGTCAGTTGGTATTTCCCTCATTTTTGTCAAATCAAGTTAAGTTGGTACATGTGTTTACACCAACAAAAGGTTCTTGAATTGTTCATATATTGTTCGTTTGAAGTTGGCAATGTTTGTTAATGTCAATGTTGGTAAGATAAGGTGGTAAAAAGTCGTTTTGAAGGTCATACACCACAATGGTGTCGGTTTTATTCGGTCTATTGGGGAGTAGTGTCGGGAGAACGTCTTTGGGGCTTTGGATAGATGGCAACTAGTGATATGGGTTGTGTTGGACTAGACTATTTTATGAAACTTTGTTAATTGTTGTGTTATTTCTTTTTAACACCAATTATATCCCAAAAATTCCATACACAATTGTTAATGACCCTTGTAAGCCTTCAGAAATGTACATTACAACCGTTTAATTACCTCTTTTGATAGACGTTTACGGTGCTTGTGCCGTGACGATGAAGGAACGATTCTAGTACAAGCCTATGGTTAAAATATATGCATCACGACTAGGCTTCGAGTGAATGATATAATATTTCAACCCAATAGTTTGTTAGTTGGAGAAAGTTAGTTGAGATGTTCTTCTTTCATTTGATTAAAAGTGCTTAGTCGTGTTCTCGAGGCTTGTAGATCATTCGAATATTGTCAAACGTTTCAATTTTCATTTAAGATTAAAACTGCTTAACCACCCTTCCTTGTTTTCCTACTTTCGTGGTTTAGCTTCTTTTTGATTATTGTCATGTTTCTGCAATTGAGAACCAAGGGAAAGTTTGTTTTGAAATCTGAATTTGCTTGAGGACAAGCAAAGCTTAAGTATGGGGGAATTTGATATGTCCATTTATATGTATAATCCCATGTTGTTTCTAAGTCGTTCTAAGCTTGATTTTATGCAAATTACGTGTATATTCGATGCTTTGATGGTATTGTTAGTGATTGCAGGCTTAGAACAGGTAAAATGGTTAAAAATAGCTTGTGGATGGCTAAAAGAGGCATTAGGATGGTTCGTGTACTAGTACGAGAAGAAACGAGCTGGAAATCACAAGTTATGCTGAGAAAGGGGTTGAGTGCGCCGCACCTGGAGATTGGTGCGTCGCATATATTGATGCGCCGCATATCGGGTAGTTGAAGATTTTTGAAACAAGTAAGGTGCGCCGCACCTCTATTGGTGCGCCGCATATCGGGTGGTTGAAGATTTTTGAAACAAGTAAGGTGCGCCGCACCTGGCAATTGGTGCGCCGCACCTGGAGGTCGGTTCAGCAAGGGTTTTTGTAACACTATAAATACATGCCCTAAATTGGTGCGCCGCACCAAAACCTGGACTGGGTTCCCTGATCATTTTGTGCGCCGCACCTCCTGGAAATCACAAGTTATGCTGAGAAAGGGGTTGAGTGCGCCGCACCTGGAGCTTGGTGCGTCGCATATATTGATCAGGAAGTTGGCTGGCTTTTGCATTAATAGAGTGCGCCGCACCTTGTTAATTGGTGCGCCGCATAAGTTGTGAAGGAAGTTGGCTTGCTTTTGCATTAGCAGAGTGCGCCGCACCTTGTCAATTGGTGCGCCGCATAAGTTGATCAGTAAAATGGGAATTCTGAGAAAGAAGAGAGGTGCGACGCACCAATCCATTGGTGCGCCGCATATCGGGTAGTTGAAGATTTTTGAAACAAGTAAGGTGCGCCGCACCTGGCAATTGGTGCGCCGCACCTGGCAATAGGTGCGCCGCACCGGCAAGGTGCGCCGCACCTGGCAATTGGTGCGCCGCACCTGGCAGTTGGTGCGCCGCACCTGGCAAGTTGGTGCGGCACTGGAAGGTGCGACGCACCAATCCATTGGTGCGCCGCATATCGGGTAGTTGAAGATTTTTGAAACAAGTAAGGTGCGCCGCACCTGGCAATTGGTGCGCCGCACCTGAAGGTCGGTTCAGCAAGGTGCGACGCACCAATCTATTGGTGCGCCGCATATCGGGTGGTAGAAGATTTTTGAAACAAGTAAGGTGCGCCGCACCTGGCAATTGGTGCGCCGCACCTGGAGGTGCGCCGCAGCAAGTTTGTAACACTATAAATACATGCGGAATTCGAGAAGAAGAGAGGTGCGACGCACCAATCCATTGGTGCGCCGCATATCGGGTAGTTGAAGATTTTTGAAACAAGTAAGGTGCGCCGCACCTGGCAATTGGTGCGCCGCACCTGGAGGTGCGACGCACCAATCCATTGGTGCGCCGCATATCGGGTAGTTGAAGATTTTTGAAACAAGTAAGGTGCGCCGCACCTGGCAATTGGTGCGCCGCACCTGGAGGTGCGCCGCACGGCAATTGGTCGCGCACCAATCTATTGGTGCGCCGCATATCGGGTGGTAGAAGATTTTTGAAACAAGTAAGGTGCGCCGCACCTGGCAATTGGTGCGCCGCACCTCATTGGTGCGCCGCATATCGGGTAGTTGAAGATTTTTGAAACAAGTAAGGTGCGCCGCACCTGGCAATTGGTGCGCCGCACCTGGAGGTCGGTTCAGCAAGGTGCGACGCACCAATCCATTGGTGCGCCGCATATCGGGTAGTTGAAGATTTTTGAAACAAGTAAGGTGCGCGCACCAATCTATTGGTGCGCCGCATATCGGGTGGTAGAAGATTTTTGAAACAAGTAAGGTGCGCCGCACCTGGCAATTGGTGCGCCGCACCTGTAGGTGCGACGCACCAATCCATTGGTGCGCCGCATATCGGGTAGTTGAAGATTTTTGAAACAAGTAAGGTGCGCCGCACCTGGCAATTGGTGCGCCGCACCTGGAGGTCGGTTCAGCAAGGTGCGCCGCACCTGGCAATTGGTGCGCCGCACCTGGCAATTGGTGCGCCGCACCTGGAGGTCGGTTCAGCAATTGGTGCGCCGCACCTGGCAGTTGGTGCGCCGCACCTGGCAGTTGGTGCGCCGCACCTGGCATTGGTGCGGCACTGGAAGGTGCGACGCACCAATCCATTGGTGCGCCGCATATCGGGTAGTTGAAGATTTTTGAAACAAGTAAGGTGCGCCGCACCTGGCAATTGGTGCGCCGCACCTGGAGGTCGGTTCAGCAAGGGTTTTTTGTAACACTATAAATACATGCCCTAAATTGGCCCATTCGACTCTCTCTCTCTTTTAGTCGATTTTAGGGTTTCTTGAGGCATTTTTCAGCAGCTTTTACCTTCTCCAAGATCTAAGGGTTGCTAAAGAATTTCAAGGCATTCAATCATCGATTTCTTTAGCTTTTCATTGTCTTTCACAATTCGGTACAAGATGTTTATTCTTTCTTTTGCTATTTGTGATTTATTTATGATTATGTTAGGCTAAACACGTCATCATCTACTCCGATGAAATGACACAATGAATATTGGTTGCATATTATTTTGAATTCAAGTTGATTATTAAACGTTTCATCAAGATCTTAATGTATTGAATTCTTATGATTTATTCTATTGTTTGTTGATAAGGTATAAATGGTTTTAATGGTAGTTAATTCCAGGAATGCATTATTCTAGTTGATTTGGTAGAATCAATAGGTGTTAATTCGTGGTAGCGAGTTGATAAACCACAATAGGTAAAAGAATTCAATGTGTTGACGGTTTGGTAGAATCGATAGGTGAAATTGTTTAATCATAACAAAACAAATTAATCGGATAGGGAAATCTTAATAGGGAAGGTGGTAGCCGGATCTTTAGGATTGAATTAATTGGTTAATGAGTTCGGGTAGGGTAATTAGCTAGGAGGCCTACTAGTGAGTTCCTTATCATAACTTAGTTATCGGAATCAACATATTTGAATTGGCTTTAACCTAAATGCAACCAAGATGAAATGTGTCATGGAGTCGAGGTAGATGATCTTTTAAATTCTTGTTTTTTAAACAACAAAATTATCCTGCGATTAATCCTACGGGATTACTAACAATTTTAATTAACTTTTGCAACGTGGCAATTCGGCCATAAAACCCCCCTTATTTTCTGTATCATTTAACAATTGCTTATAAAAGTCCTTGTGTTCGACCTCGTACTTACCAAGTAACTATATTGCATACGAACGGGTACACTGCCCGCAAATGTGTAGTAGACAGTAACTAGGTAGTTCGTGTTATAAATTTAAGACTCGAAATTACACATCATGAACCCATGTCTCAACCCATGCTGTTAAAAATAACTAATATAAACTTAGGGTTATATTTGTAACTATTGCTAACTTCAGGGTTAAGCTTTTGTGTAGGTTTGTTATTGCTGATTCTGGAAGGACTAGTTGTGCACAAAGGGAAAAGAGGAGGGAGGAGAAGTGCAACCTTTCTTGGAGTATAAATACATCTTTATAACCCGTTTAGGGTTTCAGATCGTTTATCATCATTTTTTATATATTTTCGTTTATATTTTTTCTCTCAAATATATTCGAAGAATTCTCTTTGTAATTCGATTGATTTATCTTGATCAATCGTTTGTTTGATCATCTTGATCATATTTCTTTGTAATAATCGAACTCTATAAGTCGGATTATACAGCCGACTGATTAATTACTTAATAATAAAACAATCGTTAATAATAATTGTTGTTTTTTGTTGATCTTTGAGTTCGTTCATGGTATCAGAGCCAGGTTTACTCTGATCGGTGATTTCTGTTGAAGGTTTTTGATTTAGGGCGTATTTCGATTTCGAAACCCTAGATCTAAGAAACCCTAATTTTTGGGGTTTTCTGGTTTACGATCTTGTTGATTCCGCTGCTTATCGATTCTGATCCTTCTTCTTCTTGACTAAGTGAATCAAGGAAGAAGTTAGGGTTTCTTCATATTCAGATCCTGATTGTTCTTCTTGACTAAGTGAATCAAGAAGAAAATTAGGGTTCCTTATTTTTTTTCCAGCCGAAAGCACTGTATTGTTGATCTTCTACTTCTTCTACTTCTAAATTTTTTTTTTATTCTATTCTCACAAAATCAATTGTTTACTTTTTTTTTTTTTTTTTTTTTTTTTTTTTTTTTTTTTTTTTTTTTTTTTTTTTTTTTTTTTTTTTTTTTTTTTTTTTTTTTTTTTTTTTTTTTTTTTTTTTTTTTTTTTTTTTTTTTTTTTTTTTTTTTTTTTTTTTTTTTTTTTTTTTTTTTTTTTTTTTTTTTTTTTTTTTTTTTTTTTTTTTTTTTTTTTTTTTTTTTTTTTTTTTTTTTTTTTTTTTTTTTTTTTTTTTTTTTTTTTTTTTTTTTTTTTTTTTTTTTTTTTTTTTTTTTTTTTTTTTTTTTTTTTTTTTTTTTTTTTTTTTTTTTTTTTTTTTTTTTTTTTTTTTTTTTTTTTTTTTTTTTTTTTTTTTTTTTTTTTTTTTTTTTTTTTTTTTTTTTTTTTTTTTTTTTTTTTTTTTTTTTTTTTTTTTTTTTTTTTTTTTTTTTTTTTTTTTTTTTTTTTTTTTTTTTTTTTTTTTTTTTTTTTTTTTTTTTTTTTTTTTTTTTTTTTTTTTTTTTTTTTTTTTTTTTTTTTTTTTTTTTTTTTTTTTTTTTTTTTTTTTTTTTTTTTTTTTTTTTTTTTTTTTTTTTTTTTTTTTTTTTTTTTTTTTTTTTTTTTTTTTTTTTTTTTTTTTTTTTTTTTTTTTTTTTTTTTTTTTTTTTTTTTTTTTTTTTTTTTTTTTTTTTTTTTTTTTTTTTTTTTTTTTTTTTTTTTTTTTTTTTTTTTTTTTTTTTTTTTTTTTTTTTTTTTTTTTTTTTTTTTTTTTTTTTTTTTTTTTTTTTTTTTTTTTTTTTTTTTTTTTTTTTTTTTTTTTTTTTTTTTTTTTTTTTTTTTTTTTTTTTTTTTTTTTTTTTTTTTTTTTTTTTTTTTTTTTTTTTTTTTTTTTTTTTTTTTTTTTTTTTTTTTTTTTTTTTTTTTTTTTTTTTTTTTTTTTTTTTTTTTTTTTTTTTTTTTTTTTTTTTTTTTTTTTTTTTTTTTTTTTTTTTTTTTTTTTTTTTTTTTTTTTTTTTTTTTTTTTTTTTTTTTTTTTTTTTTTTTTTTTTTTTTTTTTTTTTTTTTTTTTTTTTTTTTTTTTTTTTTTTTTTTTTTTTTTTTTTTTTTTTTTTTTTTTTTTTTTTTTTTTTTTTTTTTTTTTTTTTTTTTTTTTTTTTTTTTTTTTTTTTTTTTTTTTTTTTTTTTTTTTTTTTTTTTTTTTTTTTTTTTTTTTTTTTTTTTTTTTTTTTTTTTTTTTTTTTTTTTTTTTTTTTTTTTTTTTTTTTTTTTTTTTTTTTTTTTTTTTTTTTTTTTTTTTTTTTTTTTTTTTTTTTTTTTTTTTTTTTTTTTTTTTTTTTTTTTTTTTTTTTTTTTTTTTTTTTTTTTTTTTTTTTTTTTTTTTTTTTTTTTTTTTTTTTTTTTTTTTTTTTTTTTTTTTTTTTTTTTTTTTTTTTTTTTTTTTTTTTTTTTTTTTTTTTTTTTTTTTTTTTTTTTTTTTTTTTTTTTTTTTTTTTTTTTTTTTTTTTTTTTTTTTTTTTTTTTTTTTTTTTTTTTTTTTTTTTTTTTTTTTTTTTTTTTTTTTTTTTTTTTTTTTTTTTTTTTTTTTTTTTTTTTTTTTTTTTTTTTTTTTTTTTTTTTTTTTTTTTTTTTTTTTTTTTTTTTTTTTTTTTTTTTTTTTTTTTTTTTTTTTTTTTTTTTTTTTTTTTTTTTTTTTTTTTTTTTTTTTTTTTTTTTTTTTTTTTTTTTTTTTTTTTTTTTTTTTTTTTTTTTTTTTTTTTTTTTTTTTTTTTTTTTTTTTTTTTTTTTTTTTTTTTTTTTTTTTTTTTTAATGCAGTTTCTTATGGGTCTTGATGAGATGTATATGTCTGTTAGAAGTACTATTCTTACAAGGGATCCTTTGCCTGATGTGAAATCTGCTTATGCTTTGATATCTAGAGAAGAATCACATAGAAATACAAGTTCTTTGAATCATGCTAAACCTTCTAATTTTGCTTTTGTATCAAAGTTTCATGATCCTAAAAAGAAGTTTGTTAGGAATGATAATCTTGTTTGTGCTAATCCTGCATGTGGTTTAAAAGGTCATACTATTGACAAATGCTATAAACTTGTTGGTTATCTAGATGTTTATAAGAAGAAATCTAATTTTCAAAATCAAAACAGAAATTATACAAGTCATAATGTTGTGAATGATAAAACCAGTAATTGGTGTGATAAAAATAACTTGTCTGGTTCTGAGAATGGTTCTAATTCTTCTTCTGTGACTAATTATGGTTTACCTTTCACTAATGAACAACTTGCAAAGCTTATGAGTTTGTTAAATGAGAATCAGGATTTTAAAGGAAAGACACAAGCTAATATGGCAGGTGCTATTTTTAATGCCTTTATGTCTTCAACTTATTTTAATTCAAATGTTCAGTTTGATACTTTAATTAGTTTAATTAATTGGATCATTGATTCTGGTGCAAACCAACACATGTGTGCTTCTGATAAAGACATGATCAATGTGATTGATGTATCTGCTTTAAATCTTACTGTGAATCATCCTAATGGTACATCTGCTCAAATTACTAAAATTGGAGATTTAAGAATCACAGATCATATTACATTGTTTGATGTTCTTGTTGTACCTGAATATAATGTAAATCTTCTATCTGTTCACAAAGCAAATAGAGACAGTAAACTGTTCTTTGGTTTCTCTGAATATGCATGCTATATACAGGATTTGAGAACAATGAGAAGTTTGGGGACTGGTAGAGTTCATGGTGGTCTATATTTGTTAAATCTTGGTAAGGTTTGTGCTAATAATGTTAATGTTAATTCTGTATCAAATTGCAATGTGTCTGCTGATTTGTGGCATTCAAGATTAGGTCATCCATCTTATAATGTTCTGCATGTGTTAAAATCTAAACTTAAACTTGGTATGATTGATGATTCTTTGCCATGTGATACTTGTCATAAAGCTAAACAAACTAGACAACCTTTTCCTCTAAGTGATCACAAGTCATTAAGTGTAGGTGATTTAATACATCTTGATGTGTGGGGTCCTTATAGGAAACCTAGTAAAGAAGGATACAAGTATTTTTTAACTATTGTTGATGATTTTTCAAGAGCAGTTTGGGTTTACATGTTGAAAAATAAAACTGAAGTATTTGAAAACATAAATTCTTTTATAAGGATGATTAACACACAATTTGGAAAGAATGTTAAAATAATTAGGTCTGACAATGGGACCGAGTTTGTTAACTGGAACATGGATAAAATGTTTAAACAATTTGGTATTATACATCAAACTACTTGTGCTTATACACCCCAACAAAATGGGGTGGCTGAAAGAAAGCATAGACATTTGTTGAATGTGGCTAGGGCTCTTCTCTTTCAGGGAGGGATTCCTCTATACATGTGGCCTGAGTGTGTTTACACTGCTGTTTATTTAATTAATAGGACTCCTTCTTCTGTGTTAAAAGGAAAATCTCCTTATGAACTTGTGTTTGGTTTTGAACCTGCCTTATCACATCTTAGAAATTTTGGTTGTCTTTGTTATGCAACTGTTTTGAATATAGATAATAAGTTTTCTAAAAGAGCTGAAAAATGTGTTTTACTTGGTTACTCAAATTCAAAGAAGGGATATAAACTGTACAGTTTAGATGATAAAACTGTTTTGTTTGCCAGAGATGTGAAGTTTTATGAACAAATTTTTCCTTTTAAAATGGGTACAAGTGATTGTTCTAATGAAGAGTTATGCAATTTTTTTGACAGGATTGAGGTGATTGTTGAGTCCACTGGACCCAATGATGACAACTTAAACAAAACTGATTGTGATGGCAGAGCCACCATTGACATTGGTAGTACACATGAATCTGCCAATGACAATGGAGGCACAGCAACACATGATGACAACACCAATGAGGTGTTGCAAGGTGGGAATAATGATAATGCTGAGGGTGTTCATATAGTTGATCATGAGATCACTAATGATACTAATCCAGTGGATACTCTCAATCTTAGGAGGTCTAATAGAACCAGTAATGTTCCTAGAAATTTAAATGATTATGTGCTTGATGGTAAAGTTAAGTATGGTATTGATAGAGTTGTGAATTATTCTAACTTGAGTTCAAATGTGTTTAATTTCTTGTCTAACATTAATAAAAATGTTGAACCATCTACTTATAATCAAGCTGCCAAAGATCCTAACTGGGTTGAGGCAATGAATCTTGAAATGGAAGCATTGTATAGGAACAATACTTGGATTTTAACTGATCTTCCTAAAGGAAGAGAACCCATAGGTTGTAAGTGGGTATATAAAATTAAATATAAGTCTTCTGGAGAAATTGAAAGGTATAAAGCTAGATTAGTAGCTAAAGGGTATAACCAAAAGGAAGGTATAGATTATGAAGAAACTTTTTCACCTGTTGTTAAAATGGTTACAGTTAGGTGTCTTATTAATATTGCTGTGCAGAATAATTGGAGTTTATATCAGTTAGATATTAATAATGCATTCTTGTATGGTGATTTATATGAAGAAGTTTATATGACTCTACCTCCTGGATATTTTTCTAAGGATGATAAAAGGGTTTGTAAGCTTGTGAAGTCTCTTTATGGACTAAAGCAAGCTCCTAGACAATGGAATTATAAGCTTACTACTGCTCTTTTAGAGTATGGATTTGATCAAAGTAAAAGTGATTATTCACTTTTTACTAAGACAGGTTCTGGGTTGTTTATTGGTTTGCTTATATATGTTGATGATATTGTGATTACTGGAAATGATATTTCAGAGGTTGAAAAAGTTAAAAAAAATTTGAAAACCAAGTTTTTGATAAAAGATTTGGGAAAATTAAAGTATTTTTTGGGAATTGAGGTTATTGATACTTCAAAGGGAGTTTGTTTAACTCAAAGAAAGTATTGTATGGACTTATTGTTTGAGTATGGGATGTTAGGTGCTAAACCTATGAAAACTCCCATGGATATGAATCTTGTGATATCTGACAGAGAAGATGAGTCAGATCCTTTTATTGAAAATATTACCTTGTATCAAAAGATAATTGGTAAATTGATATATCTTACAATTACTAGACCAGACATTAGCTATCCTGTGCAATGTTTGAGTCAGTATATGCATGCTCCTAAAGCTTCACATTTGAGACTTGCTTTCAGGATTTTAAGGTATTTAAAGAAAAACCCAGGTAAAGGTATTCATATTATTAAAGGTCAGTCTCTTTCTTTATCTGCTTATGTAGATTCAGATTGGGGTAAATGTGTGACCTCAAGAAGGTCAGTTACTGGGTTTTGTATTTTCTTGGGTGAGTCTTTAATTTCCTGGAAAAGTAAAAAGCAGAGCACAGTGTCCAGGTCTTCCTCTGAAGCTGAATATAGGGCTATGGCCACTGTGACATGTGAGATTATTTGGATCTTGAATGTTTTAAATGATTTAAAAGTTAAGGATTTGTTGCCTGTCACTTTATTTTGTGATAACAAGTCTGCTGTTTTGATTGCAACAAATCCAGTTCTTCATGAAAGAACAAAGCATATAGAGATTGATATTCACATTGTAAGAGAAAAGGTTAATTCTGGATTGCTTAATCTCATTAAAGTTGACTCTAATGATCAAACTGCTAACATTTTCACAAAGAGTCTTTGTATAAGACAACATGAGTTTCTGTTAAGTAAAATGAATATGATTGATTTGTTTGCAGCCTAAGTTTATATTAAGGGAGGGTGTTAAAAATAACTAATATAAACTTAGGGTTATATTTGTAACTATTGCTAACTTCAGGGTTAAGCTTTTGTGTAGGTTTGTTATTGCTGATTCTGGAAGGACTAGTTGTGCACAAAGGGAAAAGAGGAGGGAGGAGAAGTGCAACCTTTCTTGGAGTATAAATACATCTTTATAACCCGTTTAGGGTTTCAGATCGTTTATCATCATTTTTTATATATTTTCGTTTATATTTTTTCTCTCAAATATATTCGAAGAATTCTCTTTGTAATTCGATTGATTTATCTTGATCAATCGTTTGTTTGATCATCTTGATCATATTTCTTTGTAATAATCGAACTCTATAAGTCGGATTATACAGCCGACTGATTAATTACTTAATAATAAAACAATCGTTAATAATAATTGTTGTTTTTTGTTGATCTTTGAGTTCGTTCACATGCAAAAGGATCCATTTGGGGTTCTGGGTTACGGGCACGTTGGACCTCTTCACGGTAACACTTTCTAAGGTACCCCATTTGGTACCAACACTCAAGGGCTGTTTTATCTGTGTTGCATCTAGCCATAACTTCATCAGCAACTTATTGCCAATGGAATTCATTAAGACTTCCTAGCTTCAAATAATACCATTTATTTCGATACGCTTCGATAAGTATTGCAGATTCTTCTTCAGACCATTTATCTTGTTCTTTCATTTCTTTTTTCTCACATTCAAAAACTTTGTTCTCTTTCAATTCTGTTTTATTAGTAAGCAGCCTTTTGGTGTGTCTATGTATATATATACTGATATTGGTACAATGGTACATTTATATTATACTACTATATAGTCAGAAACTGATAAAGTTAAGTCAGAATTCAGAAAGCAAACTGGTAAAGTTAAATACTTAAATAAGAGATCAGTATTGGTCTTGGTGACTTTCTTTAATTTTTGTGAAAATCAGTTCTTTGACTGGTTTTTTTGACTTTTTATTAGAAGGGTGTGGTTGACTGTTTGTCTTTATTGGCTGAAAAATTTTTTAATCTGTGTTATTTTTTTTTTTTTTTTTTTTTTAATTTCTATGTTTATTGGTTATTATTTTTTTTTTTTTTTTTTTTTTTTTTTTTTTTTTTTTTTTTTTTTTTTTTTTTTTTTTTTTTTTTTTTTTTTTTTTTTTTTTTTTTTTTTTTTTTTTTTTTTTTTTTTTTTTTTTTTTTTTTTTTTTTTTTTTTTTTTTTTTTTTTTTTTTTTTTTTTTTTTTTTTTTTTTTTTTTTTTTTTTTTTTTTTTTTTTTTTTTTTTTTTTTTTTTTTTTTTTTTTTTTTTTTTTTTTTTTTTTTTTTTTTTTTTTTTTTTTTTTTTTTTTTTTTTTTTTTTTTTTTTTTTTTTTTTTTTTTTTTTTTTTTTTTTTTTTTTTTTTTTTTTTTTTTTTTTTTTTTTTTTTTTTTTTTTTTTTTTTTTTTTTTTTTTTTTTTTTTTTTTTTTTTTTTTTTTTTTTTTTTTTTTTTTTTTTTTTTTTTTTTTTTTTTTTTTTTTTTTTTTTTTTTTTTTTTTTTTTTTTTTTTTTTTTTTTTTTTTTTTTTTTTTTTTTTTTTTTTTTTTTTTTTTTTTTTTTTTTTTTTTTTTTTTTTTTTTTTTTTTTTTTTTTTTTTTTTTTTTTTTTTTTTTTTTTTTTTTTTTTTTTTTTTTTTTTTTTTTTTTTTTTTTTTTTTTTTTTTTTTTTTTTTTTTTTTTTTTTTTTTTTTTTTTTTTTTTTTTTTTTTTTTTTTTTTTTTTTTTTTTTTTTTTTTTTTTTTTTTTTTTTTTTTTTTTTTTTTTTTTTTTTTTTTTTTTTTTTTTTTTTTTTTTTTTTTTTTTTTTTTTTTTTTTTTTTTTTTTTTTTTTTTTTTTTTTTTTTTTTTTTTTTTTTTTTTTTTTTTTTTTTTTTTTTTTTTTTTTTTTTTTTTTTTTTTTTTTTTTTTTTTTTTTTTTTTTTTTTTTTTTTTTTTTTTTTTTTTTTTTTTTTTTTTTTTTTTTTTTTTTTTTTTTTTTTTTTTTTTTTTTTTTTTTTTTTTTTTTTTTTTTTTTTTTTTTTTTTTTTTTTTTTTTTTTTTTTTTTTTTTTTTTTTTTTTTTTTTTTTTTTTTTTTTTTTTTTTTTTTTTTTTTTTTTTTTTTTTTTTTTTTTTTTTTTTTTTTTTTTTTTTTTTTTTTTTTTTTTTTTTTTACGAAACGCAGTCTGTCAAGTACTTTGGTTGGACTATTGACTTTTGATACCCCTACCTTTAGCAGCGATATCGCTGCTAAAGGGTTCCTCGATTAAAACAATTTCTAACTAATATGGGGCCACCAACCGATTCTCTATCCCTTTATCAAACCCACAACCCCACCACAAATTTTTTTTTATTAAACAAAAATAAGCCTTAATATATCTTTGAGTTAGTGGTTTTTCCGGTGGCTTTTCCGGCGATACTTTTCCGATGACCGTTCCGATGTGCCTTTAGCAATAATATTCAAGTATGTATATGTTATTATTATTATTTATTATATTTGTTTTTTGTTTTTTTATGTTAGTTTAAAGTGTTAATATATATTAGAAATGGGTCTTGGACTTAAAAACTAAAATTATAGACATTACCATACATGTTTGTTGTTGGTTATTATGAATGTTAGATAGATAGATGCATATACTTTAAGTCGCCGGTGTTGTGGAAAGAAGAAGAAGGTGAGTTCAAATTATGGACAAATATAATTATAATACTAATATTAACAAAAAAATTTCTTTTCTTCTGATGTCTAAATAAAACATCCAATAATAATATGTAACAAATCAAACTATAATCACTAATCAAAATACAAAAACAACACAAACTAAGAATAGAAACAACAATATCATCATCATATATATATGTTAGTTAATTTTCCATCATGTGTGTGCCAATACAAACTATATATTCTACTTAAATATAAACAACAAAAAGTGGGTTTAGAAAATCAGTATACAGAATGTTATTAGATATACATACTATATATATATTCATTTGCACATGTGATTTTGTGTGCATATGAAGGGATAAATCCTAGCCATTGGATTATCTCATCAAAAACCTTGCCTTCTATCTATTTTTCCTTATTTCCGTCTTCTTCCATCCCCACACACACAGGCACACGATCTTCTTCCTCCTTATCTCACCCTCCTCTTCCGGCGACCACCACCACCACCACCGTCACCACCAGCATCATCCGACCACCTTCCTCTTCCGGCGACCACCACCACCAGCATCATCCGACCACCTTCCTCTTCCGGCGACCACCACCACCGTCGTATTCACTTTCTCTCTCCTCTTCCGACGACCACCACCACCACCAGCATCTCCGACCACCTTCCTCTTCCGGCGACCACCACCACCACCAGCATCATCCGACCACCTTCCTCTTCCGGCGACCACCACCACCACCACCACCACCACCACCAGCATCATCCGACCACCTCCTCTTCCGGCGACCACCACCACCACCAGCATCATCCGACCACCTTCCTCTTCCGGCGACCACCACCACCACCAGCATCTCCGACCACCTTCCTCTTCCGGCGACCACCACCACCACCAGCATCATCCGACCACCTTCCTCTTCCGGCGACCACCACCACCACCACCAGCATCATCCGACCACCTTCCTCTTCCGGCGACCACCACCACCGTCGTATTCACTTTCTCTCTCCTCTTCCGACGACCACCACCACCACCACCGTCTCCGACCACCACCACCACCAGCATCATCCGACCACCTTCCTCTTCCGGCGACCACCACCACCGTCGTATTCACTTTCTCTCTCCTCTTCCCGACCACCACCACCACCAGCATCATCCGACCACCTTCCTCTTCCGGCGACCACCACCACCACCACATCTCCGCCTCCTCTTCCGGCGACCACCACCACCACCACCACCGTCTCCCGACCACCACCACCACCAGCATCATCCGACCACCTTCCTCTTCCGGCGACCACCACCACCGTCGTATTCACTTTCTCTCTCCTCTTCCGACGACCACCACCACCAGCATCATCCGACCACCTTCCTCTTCCGGCGACCACCACCACCATCTCCGAACCACCACCATCTCTTGGATCGCCGCCCATCAAATCCATACCATTCCCATATGCATCAAAACATCCTTTTTTCAGTCCTAAAACTTGATAAAAATCCATACTTTCTTGTACTACTTCATTATTCTTTCCACCCATTGAGGATAAGATGGATGAGAGGATTTTTTATGAAACCGGCGGCTATAGATGCAAAATAGGAGGTATGAGAGGGATTTTTTTAGTGGATTTTATTTATATGGAAAGATAAATAATGTTTCCCCAAAAAACCTAGAGAGGGATTAGGAATGAATTTCAATTTTTTGGAGAAAAGTTTGGTGGGCATTCAAAATTTTCGGAAAAAAGCTGGAGGGATACAGCCATATAGGGGTTTCAATTTGACAATTGCGAGGTCGCAATCTTGTCCTAGCCTCGTATTTGACCCTGCAAATACGAGGTTGTATTCCCACTGTGAATTGCGAGGTCGCAATTCACACTTAGCAGATTATTACACATTTAATACTTAAACTTAATCTAGTATTCTATGCATAATACAAAGTTCATTAATGACAATCACATTACAAAGACATATTGCAAATATAAGCCCAAACAATCTAGACTGCTATTGACATAGATGTGCACTTACACCCCACGATGACAAACAAGTGAGACTTTCCAAACTACACCACTACTTTTCTTTTGATTAGATCTTCGCTTGACTATCACAAAACCGAGCTCGCATCCTGTTCTTTGAGCCCAAATCGTAAGTGCTTCACGTGAGTCGAACGTCTGAAATAGTAAAGACAAATAAAATATCAAATTATTCACAAAAATTATTTATGGAACAACAGTATGAACAAAATCATATACATTATACCTCGTTTGTATAGAATGCTTCGGGGTTGTAGTCTAGCTCAAAATCTAAATCGTCAGATTCATCACTTGGATCTGAGTCATTTTCATCATATTGATTCGGGTTGTTTTCATCAAAGAACTCCATATCTCAAAGAAAAATTATGAACACCAAAGAAAAGGATGTTGATTATGTATTGTAAAAGAAGATAAAAAAATATTTTTTCTCGCATTAATGTTTCACACTTACCACATCTACCTCACTTTATGTTAGAAACCAGTACATACTTTTAGCAGCGACCTTAATATTTTACATCTACCCAACTACCAAATTTAATGTTTCTGTACTTTACATACCCTTTAGCAGCGATATCGCTGCTAAAGGTAGTGTACGGACGCTACTTTTTCTGACACCTACCTTTAGCAGCGATATCGCTGCTAAAGGGGTCGCTGCTAAAAGGGTCGCTGCTAAAGGGGTGGTCGGGTTAGTAAAAAGGTGGTCGGGATAGCAGCCCCTTTTGTAAATTAAGGGGGGGAAATGATTTGGAATTTGGTTTGGTCTGGTTTGGTGAAAAACAAAATCGTTTGTCTCCAACCATATGAGGATCCTATATATTTGAGCTAAAGGTTGTTCATTAGGAATATTCAAAAACAATATTTGTTAATTTTCTAAAAGATGATTAATCACTCACATACTATAGGAAACTTTGCTGTTAATTTATTTTAAGGGTTTATTTTGTGATAAAAATGATATTAATTGAATTTTTCTCATTAAAGATAAAATGTTTTTTCTAAAATACACGTGATCCTCATGTGGTTAAAATGAGAGACCACGTGTACAAAGAAACTAGTTTGCCTAGTCCGGAGGGAGTAACATTCATTTATCACGATGTGTTGATAAAGGCCACAGTTTCCTCATCGGACCAATACAAGTCCTCGAATTTCTTATTTGGGCCAAGACGGATAGTTGCAAGCTAGAGAGAAAAAAAAAAAAAAAAAGAAAAAAA